>JACEHZ010000091.1:1415000-2615000 GCA_017893485.1 Hemerocallis citrina
TAGTCAGTTCTGAATCTTTTCCAAAGACTCGATGTGCTTCTCCTATACCTGACTTTGCTCGTCGATGACAACCGGATTAAACCCAAGGCTTCTGAACATATCTTCTTCCACTTTTCCTGCTTTGTGCCGATTGGTCTTCCTTTATCTCCTTCTAGAACTAGATCCAAATCGTATTGAACCGATGCTTCGTGCATGTCCACCTTCAAGAGATCAAAGTTGATATTGCCTTTGAACCGCTTGATCTTCGTGATCTGATCTGCCATCATCTCCAAGGAACTCGAACAAACCCTTTGAACCCGAAGCTCTGATACCAACTGTTAGGGATTTCTACCGAAAACCCCTCTTAGGATCTTGTTGATTTATTCGATGCAATCAACACAAAACACCAAGCACATATGAGATCATACCAAACACACCAAAGCACGCACAATTTTGTCCCGGTTGGGGCTTTCGCCTTAATCCGGAAGAGAAGAAACACAAGATATTATTCAACTAGAGAAGATACAAGAATATTAAAATTCTTACCATGACCCTCTCTCAATCCTCATCAGCAAGTACTAGTTGTTTACAATTAGAGAATCACTAAATCTCTCATTCAATGAAGTACTCTCTCTCCCTTGGCTCTTAATGGAGGCCAATAACAACAATATATAGAGATCTAGAGAAAACCTAGTTTGATATCTTGATACAATAACCATTAGATGTTACTGAAGAGATAACCCTACGATAAGAGCCGTACGATCTGACTTGAAGAGCAAGTTGGACTTCTCACGAATCACCAAGATCCGACCCAAAAAATCCATCAGTGCCGCGTTCGGTCGACCGCACCCTTCTCGGGAACTTTTGCAAAGTAGGGCGGTCGACCGCACCCCAAGTACGGTCAACTACAACTCCATCTGCTGCTACAATTGCTGACTGTTTTCCTTGCTTCCACTCCGTCTCAGATCGTCTCGATTCCTCCATCGTCTCATCGTCTTCTTATCCAACATAGTATGCAAGACATAAACCCAACAAGTAGAACAATACTTTGGTTGTGATTGGTTGTTGTCTTTTTGCATTTCCGCTGTGAAGATGGCATTCAAATCCTGATCCTGCAATTATTTCTTTCATCCAAGCAGCCACAAAAAAATAAAATTAGACCCTTGTGTGACCTTAATATTTTTTTAGTTGCGACATTTTTTTAAAAAAAGTTTATACTTATGTAATCAAAGGAAAAATTAATATTAGACCCATTGGTTGACTATGGGTTGACTTTCACTTTTTATAAAAAATCATTTATAGTTATTTATAAATATAAAGGTTAAAGGCGAAATGATACCCAAACTTTATCCTAATTTTCAAATAGCACCAAAACCATTTTAATACCCAAATAATATCCGAGGTTTTTTAAATAGGACCAAAGAGCATATGTTGTTAAGTTATATGTTAAGTTAATGGAATATTCCTTGAACATACATCTTAACGAGTTTAAACCCATTAAAAAACATGTGAAATGTCGAACTTGCCTTCATATCCCTATACATATTACAAAACCATCACTATCACTAGCACCGACCACCATCTCCACCATCTCCATCACCATATCCAACAACTCCAATCACCATCTCCACCACCGACCACCGTCTCCACCACTTCTGAAACACATCACCATCACCTTCATTTTCACCAAAATTAAAATAAAAAAGAATCAAAACAATAAAAACTGAAAAAGTAAGAAGAAGAATTGAAAAGGGAAGAAGAGGCATGAGATTATTTCTATAATTTCACATTTTTCTGTTCAAAAATTAACATAAGTGCTTTTTGGTCATATTTTAAAAACTTCAGGTGATATTTGAGTATTATAAAAACTTTGGGTGCTATTTGGGAATTAAGATAAACTTTGTGGCTATTTCGTCCTTCCCTATATATATATATATATATATATATATATATATATATATATATATATATATATAGAGAGAGAGAGAGAGAGAGAGAGAGAGAGAGAGAGAGAGGCTAATTACAAAAAACCTTACTGAACTATACCCATTGTGCAAAAAATCGGCGTGAAATTTTTTTTGCGCAAAAAATCTTCGTGAACTAGGTTTTCAAAAAATCCAAGGCGACGGCATCAGCTTCCGTTACTTTTTTTGACACGTGCACCGCACATGACATATTTTTCGACAAAATTGCCTTTGTCTGAACATTATCACAAAACCTTACTCATCTACTTAGGTTTTATTTGAAAACTCATTCATGTTCCAAGTTTTTTCACTAAACATCACTCATCTACTGAGCTTGTTTAAAAAAACTTCATAAAACTAATGCTTTTATTCAGAAACCTCATCCAATCAGGTTATGCTTAATTTCACACTCATCATACATAGTATGACCTGCTATCAAAATCCAATAACAAATCAACAAATCCAACATCCACCACTTTGAACACATTATCACAAAAATTACCAATAAAAATGCACAATATATAATATTTTCGCATCCTTTCCTCAACAGATACAACATCTAACAAATTAAACACATTCACACCAAAATTAATATCAGAAATATGACACAAATAGAAAAAATATCATGTGCCAAACTTACACCCAGATAAAAAAATTCGTCACATATACAACAACTCCCTTTATATCAGTTTCTAAATATCATGTACCAAACAAGTTCTTGATACAAAAATCTGTCACAAATACATAATTCCCTCTATATTAGTTGCAAAATCAGAACCCCCTTATATGAGTAACCTACATTAGTGTTATGATGAGCTTCAAAAGTACTAAAACAACACATATACAAAACCAGTGCACCTCAGTGACCATAAAGAAATATTCCCTTTATACAAACCACTTTAACATCTTGAATAGTACCAAAATAGCACATGCCAGTATAATCCGAAAGGTAAGATGAATAAGCAAAGGTAGTTGATTATCGGATATTTCATAGAAGAAAAAAAACATAATACTGAAATAGGAACCTAGCTCTGATACCATAAGAATGGTATGTTATTTCTCATTGATTTACTTGACTGGATATAACATCTAGTGTAAATACAAGATATATAAGCACGATTTCTACTCGAAATATAACAACTAATACAACTATAACAATATATCAATTAAATCAATACAAAACAAATTAATACTGTTTATAATATTTAAGAAGATCATATCTAATTCACCAAATACTAAAAAAATCTCCATACTCAGTTACCCACAACATCAATAAGTTGCTTCAAGTAACTCTTGGCGTCAGGTGTACCTTAGAGTCACATCGTGTAATCCATATATCAAGCCTATCATTCCCATCAAATTCTCAATATTGTCTACAACCTAACATGCCAACATAATCTAAACCACCCAAATAAAGCTAGTCACCATCTGGGTTTACCATAATCAAATCACCAAAGTCACCCCCTACAAATGAAAATGAGCCCACAAAAGATAATACCCCTTTTCCCAAATTCCAATTGAAATATGAGTTCAATACGAAACACAGAAATGTACATTTGAGCTGGGTTTTTCTGAATGGAGTGAGGAAACTAGTGGGTATTACTTGCCTGAGAGATCCAGAATAAGAAGATGAAAGATAAATGGGGAAGCGATTGTTTGCTATTGAGTGTACGGATGAGAACAAGAACTGAGTAACAGCCATGAGGATTTTGCGAAGGATTACTCTTTGGTTGACCACGGTCTTAAGGGAGAAATTGGGAATAGGTTTAAGAGTTATGTTGATTAGGGAGAAAAATAAGTTTTTTTTTAAACAACCTGAGTAGATGAGTGAGGTTTTGTGAAAAAACTTAGAAAGATGAATGAGGTTTTTTAGTACAACCTGAGTAGATGAGTGAGGTTTTGTGACAATGTTCAGACAAGGGCAATTCTGTCCAAAAATATGTCACGTGCAGTGCACGTGTCAAAAAGGTATCGGAAGCTGACGTCATCGCCTTGGGTTTTTTGAAAACATATTTCACGGAGGTTTTTTGTGCAAAAAAAGTTCACAGCAGTTTTTCGCACAAGGGATATAGTTCGGTGAGGTATTTTTTTTAATTTTGCATATATATATATATATATATATATATATATATATATATATATATATATATATATATATATATATATATATATAAGGAAGGCTTCATTGCAAACACTACTATAGCACAAACGCATGTAAACCACCTACGCCGTTGGCCTAGGTGGTTTGCATGCGTTTGCACAATATTTAGCGTTGCAATGAAGCATTCCTTATATATATAGACGTCTTCGGTTGTGCACGCCTTTTGTGCGCACCAGGTGCGAACGACTCCATGAGCTGTTCGATCATCCGTCTAATCTTGATCTTCCGCCTCTATATACATGTGCTAGTTTTCATATAAATTTTAAACTGCTTTATATTCTCGTCAAAATTAAAATATGATCATCAACATACATTCTATATTAAATTACAATCATCTAAAAAATTTATTTTATATCTAAACTACCCATCTTTTTTCTTTCGATCTATATATTAGGTCATAATTTTGTCATATTCGATTTGATTTGATTTTCTTTGTTCACATTTATTTTATATAAAATTAATTTAATGTTCGAATTCGTATCCGTATTCGATACTTAGTATCCGATGATTGTGGATTCGAATATGATTTTTTTTCCGAGTCATCCATAGAATGCGGATACAGATGTTGGTATAGCCAATATCAGATTCGTATTCGATCCGAAAGCATCTTAGAGGCTACGACCATATTTCAAGAGAAAAAAAAAGATCTGTGAAGTGGGTCCCACATCAAAAGATATGATTTTTTACAAAAATGAACCACTTTTTGCAAGTATTTACGAAACTGACCCACTTTCAAAACTAATTACCAAAAATGACACACTCACTATCTCAGATAGCGAGTTTAGTGAAAACATCATCTCTATCTGAGATAGCGATGTGTATGGTGAGATGTTTCTCCACCACTTGGAGAAAAATTGAAGAAAATATCAAGGTTAGACTTGCCATCTCAGTGAACGCGTGTGCACACTCATTAATTAAGATAACAAGTGTATGGTCTTGAAGAAAAAATACAAAGTTTATACTCGCTATTTCAGATAGCGAGTGTGTTTGTACCACACTCGCTAACTGAGATAGCGAGTGTCGATTGGGAGTTTTTTAAACACTCGTTATTTATCTATCTCTCTCACTTCTCTCTTTCCATTCTCCTCTTCACTTATCTCTCTCTCCACTCTCTCTCCCAACTCCGAAACCCTAACTTCCAAATTCATGCTCTTACCTACAAAAACTCTCCAAATCTCAAGGGATCCTCCTCATTCCCTCACATTCCTCTCTCCT
Organism: Hemerocallis citrina; assembly: GCA_017893485.1. Classification (NCBI taxonomy): domain Eukaryota; kingdom Viridiplantae; phylum Streptophyta; class Magnoliopsida; order Asparagales; family Asphodelaceae; genus Hemerocallis; species Hemerocallis citrina. Next base: position 1,420,320 of record JACEHZ010000091.1, read on the forward strand.
CCCACTCTTAAAACCCTAAACCCATCATCCATGATCCCAAATTTAGTTGAATTTGGGATAGTATAAAGAGGATTGGTTTGGAGGCAAGTTCTCCATGTCGTCTTCTCCACGCTCATAATTGCTCAATCTTCTCGATCATTGATTTGAAGGTATGATATGTATAACCTTTTATCATGTACTTAGGTAGATTAGATAATGTCTCTCATTTTTGTATAAATATGTATATGCATGGATTACGATATTCCTATTTGAATTTATTTTTGTGGTGAAATTATTCATGACGCAAAACTAGGTTGTTGTTATAGTGATGTTGATCCTGAAATTATTTGGGCACCCCGTACAATTACATTGACAGAACTAGTTGAGAAAATTTATGAGGTTGCTAATTGGGCTAGAGATCAATGGAATGATAAAATTTTAGCTCGATATGCAGCGGGAAAAGGTGAAGGTCAATATTTTATGATTGTGCCCATAGCAAATGACAACGATCTAAAATCCATGATTGCTAGGACAGTTAATTCGTTGATGTGCATTGGAATTATATATTTGGCAAATCCAAATTATTAATGCCCAGCCACATGCTAATCACAGTTCAAGCTTTGTACGAAAAGTACCGACACATGGAATGAGTTCTAACCCAGTTCAAACATAACTTGCAATCCCATCATCCCCACAAGAATACACATTCACAAAATACAACAAGCCTGGCCACGTCAACCTAGTTTGGTTCAAGATTATGTTCAAACTAACAATGTCTTTGGAATATTTGAAAATGTTATCGTTAACAACGAATTATTAGATGATGATGAAGAAGAGGAAGAAACCGACGATGAATTTGATGAGAGTATAGAAAATGATGACGAAGTGGAAGAAGATGAATATGTAATTATTAATATAAATGAGAGGAACAATAATGACGTGAACATTAATGATGCATTCAATAATGTTAATGTTCATGTTACCGAGGATATGTCACAAAGTGTAAGAGTAAATCAAGTTCCACAAGAGTTGTCTGGTTCATCGAATGTATACGAATTGTACATTGGACAAGAATTCCAAAGTAAAGAATCGATCCAGCATGCGGTGAAGCTATACTCCATTAAGAAATATCGAGAATTTATCACATTGAAAACTACACCGACCCTATATACCGTGAAATATAAATTGGCACATAGGAAACGTAACATTGAGGAGATGGTGCAAATCCCACCAGTCGTAGGTGAGGGCGGTTGCTCGTGGAAATAACGTGCAATCGTTCCAAAGGGTGGGACAAATCTCGTGGTGAAGAAAATTGTAGGGCTGCATACATGTTTGAATCCCATGTTGAATCAAGACCATGTAAAGTTGACGCTAAACTTGTATGCAATTTGATTGTGAATGTCGTTAAGGCTGAGATAGGAATAACACCGCGGGTCATTGTTGAGATAGTCAAACTACAATTCAATTATCATATTTCGTATAGGAAGACTTGGAGTGCAAAACAAAAAACTATTGAGAGGGTGTTCGGTTCATTTGAAGAAGCATATACTAAGTTGTCTTATCTACTATCAGCAATAAAAACAACAAATCCAGGAACGTCCATTGGGATAAGTATGAGTCTGGTCCCGATGAGAAAACATTCAAAGGAGTATTTTAGGCATTTGGTGCTTCGATTGAAGGGTTCAAGTCTTGCAAAATTGTTATAAGTATTGATGAAGTACACTTGTATGGAAAATACAAGGTTGTTTGTTAATTGTGGTTTCACTGAACGCAAACGATAGCTTTTTTCCATTTGCCTTTGCAATAGTCGATGGAGAGAGAGTACATACTTGGACATGGTTCATGAGCTGCATTCGTTTTTTTTTGTCACCGATCGGGATGGGTTATGTGTTATCTCCGATCATCATGCAAGTATTTTGGCCGCTATGGAAATGCAAAATGGAGTATGGAACGAACCAAATGCATATCATCGTTATTGTATGCGACATTTCGCTACAAATTTCTTCACCAAATTTGGAAGCAAAGTTATGCAAAAAAAAAGTTAAAATTCAAAACCAACCCAAAAAGTTTCATAGTAAACTCGCTGAGCTATAAACTGTCAATGGGGAGACGGCTACTTGGTTAAAAGAGAAACCAGTTGAGAAATGGGCTCTTTATGACGAAGGAGGTCGTCGGTATGGCTTATCGACTACAAACCTATCAGAAGTTTTCAACTCAGTTTTGAAAGGTGTGCGTAGTTTACCCGTAATTGCAATTTTGAAAATGATCTTTTACCGTCTCAACTCTTACTTTGTCACCCGTAGCCAATTAGCCAACACGCTTATAAGTGAAGGAAAAATTTTCGCTCCAAGAGTTCAGGATTTGATCGATTTCCAACGTGAGAGAGAAAACTTGCATGAGGTCATAATGTTTCATCATCAACCTCAAGTTTTTTCAGTCAAAACAGGTATATGAAGAGTAGGTGGGAATTCAAAAGTTGGGAACTTGCACAGTGTTAATTTGGGTACTAGAACATGCACTTGTCAGAAATTTCAGCTGTATCATATTCCATGTTCCCATGTGTTGGCGGCTTGTGCATATCGTGCAATTGATTACAAGCCGTATATCGATACATTTTATACTATTAGTGCCTTAGCACAAACATGGACTCCCACCTTTCATCCGAAACTAGATCCAGCATATTGCCATGTTTTTAGTGGACCATGCCTCATAGTTGATACAAGCCTGCATCGTTTTAGGAAAGGGTGGTCGAAGAGTACGAGAATTCGTAATGGCATGGATGTAAGAGATGGGTCGAACACGGGTACGGGGATGACTTGTTCCATATGTGGTTTGAAAGGTCACAATATATGCCGATGCCGGAAAAACTCAAGCCAAACTTCACAAAGCCGTCAAACTAACTAAATTTTGCATTTATTTCAAGCACATATTTTGAGATATTGTGTTATATATTATTTTGGTTATGAATTTTGCTAGTGACAAAGCCGTCACAATTGTGGACTTTTGTTATGTATTATTTTGGCTGATTGTGCATATTTAGTTGAGTTTGAGATATAGCTACGTTATTTATATCTGAGAAATTATATGGCATAATGTACATGTGTTTAAAACCAAGTCATTATGTATACAGGGAAAATTTGAAATTGTTAACAGCTATGGAAAATAAAATAACTATGCTCGCTATCTGATATAGTGTGTCAGGTTCAAAGATGCTCACTATCTGAGATAGTGCGTTTTGCTTGAATATTTTTTCAGATACTTTGAATCTCTAGAAAATCTAAAGTCCTCACAGTCGCTATCTGAGAAAACGACTGTGAGAACTTTAGATTTTCTTGAGATTCAAAGTCTTTGAAAAATGTATAGTCCTCATAGTTGCTACCTGAGATTGCGACTGTGAAGACTTTACATTTTTCAGAGATTCATAGTCTCCAGAAAATCTAAAGTTCTCACAATCGCTATCTCAGATAGCGACCCTGGCTGAACTAAGCTCGCTATCTGGGATAGCGATTGTGAGGAATTTACATTTTCTAGAGACTTTGAAGTCTCAAGAAACTGGAAATTCTCACAGTCGCTATCTCAGATAGTGACCCTCTTTGAACTAGGGATAACGAGCCTAGTAATCTTGACAACCTAGTTTTTCAACATCCTAAAGTCTTCCCTGTATACATATAATTTCATATTCTTCAAACACAACTCATATCCCATATATCATAATCTTTAACACAACTTATAATGTCAAACATATAATCTCATAATCCCAAAGTTCTGATCATCAAATACAACTCAAATCGCCATCACATTCATACACACAATCAGCCATCATCAGCCATCGCATTCAGGTTAACCCAAATTTCATTAAACATTCAACCATCGCATCCAATCAACCAAATAATAATCACACAAACAAACTCAGTGCAAAACAATGAAAACTAACAAACGAACAAAATAACAAAATCTCTGGAAACAAACTTAGTGCAAACCAAACCAGGAAAAAAAATATATAAAAACCAAACAAACATAGACAGAATAACTTAAACTTGTATAGTCCTAAATTTATACATTATACCAAATATAACAAACTAAATAGTAATCATACATCAAATCTAGGTGTTCATGGATCGGGGGTGAACAAGTTTGGGGGCCTCGTCATTCGTTTAGGATGTCTTGGAGTTGCTTGAGTAAATCCGGAAAGATGAATGTCATCATCATCACCTCCCTCTGGCTCATCGATGTGCTCCTCCTCTCCTCGTTCTTCTAATACTCTCTGACAATACTGTAACCCCTATTTTTCATTTTGGGTATTTTTTAATGTATTTTTCTCTCTTGTATTTTTCTGAACCGTATATTGGAGTTGTTTTCAATATATACTCATTTTATTTCATTTGAGCTCCTTGTGTGTGATTGATTGTCTCTTCTGTTTCGATTTTCATTATTTTGATATTTTCCTCATTTTTGGTCTCGTTATCTTTATTTTTATTCTTCGTGGTGTTGTGGTAGTGTTTTGATGGTCTTTTTCCCACTCCTATTAATTTGATCCCTAATAAGTTTTCATAGCCAAATAAATTTTCAATCCTATTTGCATTTATATTCTTATTTGACCCAAAATCCAAAACCCATTTGTAAACCTAATACTACTCCTAATACCCATTAACCCATTAACCCACATCCTAATCCTATATATAAACCCTCCTCTCCTTAAACCCTAAACCCTAAACCTAATTTACTCTCTCTCTCACTCTCTCCTAAATCCCGACCTCCATCCATCCCTCTCTCTCCTTGTCCGGCTGCACACCCAACCCGACCCCACTACACACCTCCCGGCCGGCCTCTTCCACCACCAGGCCGACCACCCACTCCGGCCTACTTTCCACCTCCGGCCACCCTCCAAACCCAAACCCTTTTCCCCCTTGCCTTGTCGACCTCTCACCACACCACCGCAACAACTATCTTGCTCCATCAATCCCTGGTTCTCTCTTCGTGGTGTTCTGACCCAACTACACTATAGGTGAACTTTTTGACTTGTATCAAATAAATGAATTGGAATACAAGTTACTTGTCTTAATTTGGGGATGAAGAAAGATGCAAACGAGAAAAGAAGAAAAACCCACGAACAAAAATCCAAAAATCCGCGAATCCAAGCAAATAGAGAGAAAATCTCCACACGAACGAAACTTCGAAAGCAAACGATGATCAAAGTGGCTAGTGACCACTTTAGAGACAACTCGTGTTTTTGTTTTCCTTGATGGGTTTTGTCTCTATTGTGATATTTTGGCCATAGAAGACTCACGACACAATCTTGACATGAATTAACCTAGGATTCGTCCGTTCTTGATTTTGAACATGTATGTGAACTTGTGTGCAAACTCGTGTTTTGATTGAGACCCATGAGATATAATTGATGTGGACATGTTAATAACTCTAAATCATGATGTTTAGACACTTGGTAGACTCGATTTTATGTTTGGATGTGTTTGGATCAATTTTCTTGAATCTATGTTGATTTTGTTCTTGAGGGAAAAATCTGTAGTTTTGACGCTGTTCTGTTTTGATTGCTATTTTCGACTGGTTTAAGGTCAGTATTTTGATTTCGGTATAAAACATGAGTTTTAGATAATTTTTTCTATTTTCAAACCCCTCTGACCTTGCTTGATTTTGATTTCGTATGACTGAGTTATGACTGTTTTAGTACAGAGCTGCCGATCTTTTCCGGATTCTGTTTTTCGGTAATTTTGATGACAAATCATTTTAAAGAACTATGCTACACATATTATTTTGATCCAAAAATTTGGTCAATATTTCTTTATCTAGTTAGGGATTACCCAGAAATTTGGTGAATTTTATTGATGAGTTTTATGTATTGTTTCATGCTCGTTTATGAAATCTATACATGTTGTATTTTGCTCGTTGTTCTGTACAGAACCCTATTTTCACTAGGATTCCTTTTACTGTATGAAAAATGTTTGTGAAATATGAAAGTTAATATATTTTATCTATTTTCATTCCCTTTTGGCGGATTTGGATTTTGTTTCATTGATTGCGAGATACTTCAGTTTTCGTACAGCAATGTTGGGACTTCCCGATTTTCCAAAGTGTCATTTCTTGATGTTTTCTTATTTTTGATGACTAAACTAATTTTACTGGAATATTATGAAACTCTATATTTTGATTCTAGACATATAGGAGAATACCCCAGATTTTTCCTGAATTTATTTGAGTGGTTTTGATGCAGTTTTCCTGACTGAGAATTAGTTTTCCTGATTTATGACTGAACATGTTTTCTGTTTTCAAATCTGTTTTGAGTTATGATGTTGTGAATTATTATATGACTTAATTATACTCGCTGGATTCATGTGGAAGTCTATTTTCCAGATCCATCGACGGATCCAGATTTGGATGTTTGTAGTAGCGGGAATCACTATTTTTGTATAACACTGTCTTGTTGTCCTGAATTAGAATGCTAGTTGTTTTACCTTGTTATGTGATATCTTGTACCTGTACTTGTATATCTTGCACCCTGAACCAGATACATGCTTATACCCTGTTATTCTGGCTTTGTTTTGCGACACATACTTGCATGCATGATTATAATAATAAATGACCAAGTAGGGGTTATGAGAAAGATCTAGTAGTGGAAAATATAGAAACATGTACTTGGAAGAGGACATGTGTCCTGCCTGCCTGTTACGTGTTCATGAATACATGATTCACGATCCTGTTTACCTGTACCTGATTGCATGCTTCCCTATAGGAAGATGTACTCGGAAGATAACCACTAGGTTATGCCTGTTTCCTATACCTAACTGCATACTTCCCTTAGGAAGGTGTACTCGGAAGAGAACCACTAGGTTCTACCTGTTCCTGTTATTCCTGTTTCCTGTACCTAAGTACACTGCCCTATGGACTCCACTTTGAAATCTAAAGCGAAATTATTTGTTGTAGCAACCATGTAGTAAAAATCGGGATGCATGAAGTGCTACCTAGATAGTAAAATAACAAGACTTGACATGACAGAAATCTGACTATCATGTTACATGATCACATGATTACTTGTATACCTGATTACCTGTTTACCTGTTACATGATTACATGTGTACCTGTTACCTGTATTACCTGATTATCTGTTTACCTGTTTACTTGTATACCTGTTTCCTGATACCTATTGCATGTTTACCTGTTTACTTGATTACTTAACACTTGGTTCATGCCATTTACACTTGATCACATTACCATGCTAGTTGTTTATGATGACATCACACGTATACCATGTTGCTAGTTAGTTTCCCCATGTGCTTGTATCCTACATTATTTGTGACCCGTAACTTGCAATTGACGGGTACTTATTTTTTCTCTTTCCTTCTCCTGCAAATTTACTAATTGCATATCAGGATGGACGATTGCCAGATGGTATTGACGAGATGATGTATTAGTGCTGGAGTTTCTGCTTTATTATTATTATTATTATTATCTGTTGCTTGAACTTGAATAAAATGTATTTGATTACTTGGATATCTATTTGTATTTGGGCGATGTGACCCAGGATATTGGACTTGTTCAGAACCTGATTATTTGAGATTATTATATTTGGTTTCAAGCAAATTTCTGTTGGTATCTTGTTTCAATTATGCATGTTGGTTGTATCTTTTGCTTCCGACTCTGATTATTCCTGTGGTATGTTGTAAAGAATTCCTGAACAGCTTATGGATAATGAAAATCATTCGCTGGGCTTTTGTTACGTATCCATATTCCGTATTCTTTTTGGGAAGTGAGGCGTGACAGTCAAATCTAGGTGTTCATGGATCGGGGGTGAACAAGTTTGGGGGCCTCGTCATTCGTTTAGGATGTCTTGGAGTTGCTTGAGTAAGTTCGGAAAGATGAATGTCATCATCATCATCTTCCTCTGGCTCATCGATGTGCTCCTCCTCTCCTCGTTCTTCTAATACTCTCTGACGATACTGTGATCTCTGTTTTTCATTTTAGGTATTTTTGACTGTATTTTTCGTTTTGGTGTATTTTTCTCTCTTGTATTTTTCTGAACCGTATATTGGAGTTGCTTTCAATATATACTCATTTTATTTTATTTGAGCTCCTTGTGTGTGATTGATTGTCTCTTCTGTTTCGATTTTCATTATTTTGATCTTTCCCTCATTTTTGGTCTCTTTATCTTTATTTTTATTCTTCGTGGTGTTGTGGTGGTGTTTTGATGGTCTTTTTCCCACTCCTATTAATTGAAACTGGAAATTCTCACAGTCGCTATCTCAGATAGCGACCCTCTTTGAACTAGGGATAACGAGCCTAGTTATCTTGACAACCTAGTTTCTCAACATCCTAAAGTCTTCCCTGTATACATATAATTTCATATTCTTCAAACACAACTCATATCCCACATCTCATAATCTTTAACACAACTCATAATGTCAAACATATAATCTCATAATCCCAAAGTTCGGATCATCAAACACAACTCAAATTGCCATCGCATTCATACACACAATCAGCCATCATCAGCCATCGCATTCAGGTTAACCCAAATTTCATTAAACATTCAACCATCGCATCCAATCAACCAAATAATAATCACACAAACAAACTCAGTGCAAAACAATGAAAAAAACAAACAAACAAAATAACAAAATCTCTGGAAACAAACTTAGTGCAAACAAAACCAGGGAAAAAAATATATAAAAACCAAACAAACATAGACAGAATAACTTAAACTTGTATAGTCCTAAATTTATACATTATACCAAATTTAACAAACTAAATAGTAATCATACATCAAATCTAGGTGTTTATGGATCGGGGGTGAACAAGTTTGGGGGCCTCGTCATTCGTTTAGGATGTCTTGGAGTTGCTTGAGTAAGTCCGGAAATATGAATGTCATCATCATCATCTTCCTCTGGCTCATCGATGTGCTCCTCCTCTCCTCGTTCTTCTAATACTCTCTGACGATACAGAGATCTTCTGGCCACTTTCTTTCGATGACCCGTTTGGTGCACCGGACCCGACAAATATAATGTACAGTCTATTTTCTTCGCTAACAAGGTCCGCTTGTGCCCGACACAAATGAATCATTTTCCATGCAAACTCCTTTTACTGGTTCGACAACATTGCTCTTGAACACCTTCGCACATTCTTTTGCCTGAATCCATGTTTGTGCCATCTACACTCAAACAAATAACATGTATTAAAGGCATAATATATAATGTACATGTATATGTGTAATCTAAAACAAAAAAAATACAAAATAAAACTTACGATATTCCGAATCAATGTTGACTTCGATTGAAACATTGGTAAATGAACGGAATAGTCATCAACTGGATCAGCGGCTCATCGTCGAATCGGTACTTGCACACCCCAGGCATTTGGGAGGTAGGAGATATATAAAGTCAAGTCATTCTCCGATACCACGTGATATACGATCCATGTAAATCGGCATCGAATGGGGGAATACTAACAATCACATGATCAAAACGATGATTGTTCCATATATCAACGTGGGTGTGCAAACAAGCGGCCCAATTGTGACCGGGCTGTCGACCCATACCCGTAATACCATGAAAATCGGCATTAAATGGTTCTGTGGCCGGATTATTTTGACGAAGTCCAAATTGTCGAAGTACTCTATCGACAAAATTAGACTCCACTATCCCGAAGTTGACAAGAGATGCTTTCGTCAACCATAGCTCACGAGTCACCGTGCACACAGGTGGAAATCTCGCTAAATGCTCCTCCGTATAAGGCACCCACTTGACACAGTCATTCGTCAACGTATCAAACTCGTCCCTGTAGTACGTCAAGAAGCTATTTAGATTAGCCTTCCATGTTAGAGATCCAGTTCAGTATACACCTTGTGGTGGTTTCATGTGAGGGTCATCGGGATCATGCAACCACTTTGATGATTGCTTACTAATTATGGGTCTACCAATATGTATGCATTCCCAACTCTATACTTGTAGCAACAACATCGGTCCATTCATCTGACTCGCACCGAAAGCACAATTGTACAAACTTCGATATAATGTCGCCAATGCTACACTAGCCCAACTGTACGCCGGAATGGTTTCGAGATCTGCAATTAGAGGTAAGTACATTAGGGGAACGGAAATACCGGTGGAGTTCGGGAACACGACACCTCCAAACAGTGACATAATGTACGCTCTGCAATAGCACTGGACTTCAAATTCGTTCGATTCTTCATTCAACTTATTGTTGAAAGTATCATTCAACCATTTCAACCGAAGCGACTTCCAGACAATATCCCTAGGATCCAGCTCAACCCCATGATATTCTATGATAAAATACTGTGGATCGAAGTTCATCGTTCTAGTTACAACCTGTTACTTGATGGGAAGACCTGTGATCACTACAACATCCTGTAGTGTGACAGAGATCCCCCCTACCGGTAAGTGAAAATGTGCGTTTCCGGACGCCAACGTTCGAGAATGGCGGTTAGAAGAGGATGGTTGGCCATAATTGATCTCATGAGACCAATGTCTTATAACTCGCAATCCCGTAACAACTCGTAGAAACGTGGATGCATTGACAAAGTGGTGTACCCCCGAAAGTATACTCCTTTAATTGTTCGTCCCACACGTCTTTCGAATGATGTTGCCCTTGCAAGGTTAAAATCCTTGGGTTGAGAGAACCGGGACCCACCAGTGGAACATAAGATGATGAAGATGGGCCCAGATCATTTGCGAAAAAGATGGACCTGACTAATTTGGTGAAGAAGATGGACCCGGCTCGACCTACAAAACAAATAACAATAAACATCATTTTCAAAATATACTATTTTATTTAAGCAAAATCAAATTAATCGAATAAACACAATAATCTTACGTTTGTGTGTTTTTGTCCACCCCGCGACCACTACTTAGGGGTTGTCCATAACAAGTTTGTGGCCCCCCACGGCCTTGGTTACTTGGAGGTCTACTACTCGTTCATTCTTCATGAATATTCCGCATTCGTGCCATATCTAATAGTAATGAGAATCCTACAATTTATATGTATTTCGGTATAGTATAATTGCATACTCTAAAAACAACCAATTTAACACCAATAAAACACATACACATAATTAAATAATTCAACAATAATATGGACAAATATCTAATAATTATATTCATATCAAAAGCTCTCAACATGCTAGTTCAAAGTTAAATTATATGTCGATAATCATATTTATATGAAAATTAAATCATATATCAAAGTAGCATTTCACTTTTAACTAAATATACATAAATATATTCCAAATTTATCTATTAACTAATCATCCCACAGATCACGAGCTCTCAACATTACGTTCAATTTAACGCACATTCATAATTAACCCAAATTCAAATTGCAAAAGTATGAAGACTTACCATCCGATAGATGAGTGCTTTAGGAGGTAGAGAATGAGGGTGAGATGAATGCCGCTGCTTCCACTGCAGATCTCTTTACCCTTCCCAAAATCAACAAAATTCGAGATCTTGGATTATGGGTTTAGGGATTTGAGAGTGGGAGTAGAGAGGGTTGTGAGTGATGAAGTCGATCTCAATAGATTTTGGACGGATTTTTTTGGGAAAATAATGAATTTGGGTGGTTAGGGTTTTGAGTTTCTTTCAGAGTTGGGAGAGACGACAGAAAAGTGAGAGTTAGCGAAACAGCGAGTGTTTAACAAACTCCCCAATCGACACTCGCTATCTCAATTAGCGAGTGTGATACAAACACACTCGCTATATGAGATATCGAGTATAAACTTGGTATTTTTTCTTCAAAATCACATACTCGTTATCTCAATTAGCAAGGGTAGTACAAACACACTCGCTATCCCAATTAGCAATGGTAGTATAAATACACGCGCTATCTGAGATAGCGAGTCTAAATTTGGTATTTTCTTCAATTTTTCTCCAAGTGGTGGAGAAACACCTCACCATATACTCATTATCTCAGATAACGATGATGTTTTCGCTAAACTCGCTATATCAGATAGCGAGTGGGTCGTTTTGGTAATTAGTTTTGAAAGTGGGTTGGTTTTGTAAAAACGTTCAAAAAGTGGGTCATGTTGGAAAAGAATTCAAGGGATATGCGGTCCCAGCCAGTTCCCTACTCCTATCTCCCTCTAATCTTCAGTTTGAGATTTTGAGTTTCTAGAAACAATTGATTAATCAATTAATTGATATTCGGTACTTCAAATTCTTTAAAATCTATATAAAGAGAGAGGCAATGGCAATAGCTAACAGGAGAGTTTCAGCTGCATCAGCGAGGTCTCACACAAGAAGGAACCAAATGTCCTCCAAATCCTCATCATTTGGTATTAATCTTTACCCCAATCATTGTTTAATTGGATCTCATCTTATAATTAGAATATCACGATAGTTTTGAATTATGGGTTTTTTTTTCTTCTGTAATTCATTCTGTTTGAATCTAATTTCTGTTATGGGTTGATGTCAATTTTAATTTATTTAGTGATTTTGTGACAAATGATTGATACGCATTTCTCAGTTTTGGGCATTGCAGAATTTTCTTTCTGTTTGTACGTTTGATGTAGTGAACTTTTTGTATTTTCCATTAATCTTTTTTGTAATGGGTGAAAAAAAAAACTTTTCCTATGTAGTGCAATAAAAATTCGCGCTTATTCAATTTGCTGAATTGTTTCATCATTCTCATCATCAAAAGACGATACATCTTTACAAGTGGAGTTGCAAAATTTTACAAGTATGGAAGTATCAAATTTCTGAGTTGGATAACTATATGTACAAGGGATGGGCTTGTCATAGTCCTAAATAATCAATTCGTGTCCACCTTCAAGTTCGTAGATAATCAATGTGAACGGTTAGACTAATTTATATGTGTAGATCAATGTGAACGGTTCGGATCGTCGATACGAAGATGGGAAGGCCGAGTGCACACGGAGGCCTAGTGCAACGGAACATTACTCATATATATATAAAAAAGAAAAGAAATTTGTGGATGATTGATGAATATTTGGCTATTTCAGGAACCATAAAGCAGCTATCAACCGTCTTGTTGGTGGGACTCGCAGTGTGGTTATACCAGGCCATTCAACCTCCACCACCTAAGATTTGTGGAACTCCAAATGGACCTCCAGTTACATCCAGTAGAATTAAGCTCAGGGATGGAAGGCACTTAGCCTACTTAGAATCTGGTGTCCCTAAGGAAAAGGCTAACTACAAGATTGTTTTCGTTAATGGCTTTTACACTTGCCGACATGACGTCCTTCCTATTTCTCAGGTATCCTTTGCTTGCTATGTTTTTTTTTCCGCTTGTAATGCTACCTCTCTCTCTGTATGTACTAGTTAATTTAGTTTACTGTTGTATTTTCAGGAAGTGATCGAAGAGTTGGGGATATACTTTGTGACTTTTGACAGATCAGGTTACGGAGAGAGTGATCCAGACACTAAGAAGACCGAGAAGAGCGCACCTTTGGATGTTGAAGAACTTGCCGATCAGTTGGGGCTCGGATCTAAATTCCATTTGATTGGATATTCAATGGGAGGGGCCGTTGTTTGGGGATGCCTGAAATTTATTCCTCATAGGTACGTTTCAATATTGATTCATAAGCATTTTCAAGAAAACCTTTTATCATATTATATCATATCTGACATCTTGACAAAGATTTCTGATACATCTGATACTAGTTAAACTGACATATCCCTACTTTTAATCCCACTTTATATACTTCAGATTATATATCAGAATTCATGTTTTTAGTAATAAAGATTTCGGAAATTGTTTTTATCGACATTATTATTGCATGTCACATGTGGAAATTTTGAATAAACAATAGGATTTCATTTTGTTTTGTAATTTTAATGTCAGTCTCTTTAATTGTGACAGGCTAGCAAGTGCAGCACTTCTTGCACCAGTTTCGAATTACTGGTGGCCCGGTTTTCCTGCCAATGTATCTAAAGCAGCATGGAACCTACAACGTACACCCGATAAATTTGCAGTTGGAGTTGCCCACTATGCCCCGTGGTTGACCTACTGGTGGAACACCCAAAAATGGTTCCCGCGAGCAAGTCTTATTGATAACAATCTTGATATTTTCCCGGCTGAGGACATGATGCTTCTACCCAAGCTTATATCTCAAGGATCCTCCCATAGGGTATGACTCACTGCCTCTTGTCATTTTTAGTTAGAATGCAGAACTATTCATTTCCTTTAATGTGAAATAGTGGTATGAAAAAACAGAGATGCAAAAAACACTGGTGGTACTTATGATATAGTCCATGTTCCAGCCATCTGTCGGTGAATTGAGATCGGTGCATCATCTAGTAGTTTCATGAGTTTTAGGAAGGAAACTAGTCCTTCGAGCTACTAATCATGCTTTAATTTAATTAGTTGGATTTCTCATTCAAAATTTCATATCTGCTTTTGTGGCTAAGCAGCACCAGATAACGCAACAAGGAGAGTTTGAATCCCTCCACCGCGACATGATGGTCGGGTTTGGGCACTGGGAGTTCGACCCAATGGACCTTGACAACCCGTACCCAAATGGTGAAGGTTCTGTGCATTTGTGGCACGGTGCTGAGGACCGGATTGTGCCAGCCTCCCTATCACGATACATCAGTCAGAAGCTGTCTTGGATACACTACCACGAGCTTCCAAGTGCTGGGCACTTGTTCGCTCTTGCAGATGGCATGGCTGATACCGTCGTGAAGTCACTTTTGATTGGAGATCAGAAGTAAATAAGAGGCATATGATGGTGGTTATTGATTATGAAACTGGATCTCGTGTTTCATCTAACCAAAATGTATGCACTTCCTACTTTCTGTCCTTTTTAGTCTCATTCGACTACTAGGGGCTTCAGCCTTCATTGTGATGTATACGAAATGGAAATGTGATGGTTAGGCTGATGAAATTTGTTAGCAGAAAGGCATATTTGCGTAGCAAAGAAAGGAGGACTTGTACTCACTTCTTATATACTAGACAAAGTACTAGACAATGAGAATAAATAGTTTCATTTACAATTCGAGTACATAGTTTTATATCTTCTATATTCACTACCTGCTATTCATCTATTGAGATTTCGATTGATTTCTAATCAGTACATACATAAAATGTAAGAAGCGTATTACATTTTTTTTTCTTCGTAAAAGGTTGGCAATTGACCCCCGTGTTTCATTAAAAAGTTTAACAAAACGAACAACAAAAAATAAGGCTTATAAAGTTCAAATCCCAACAGGCTGGGTTCTAGAGTTCATACAACCCAACCAACAAACAAAAATACAACGAAATCTAGTCCTACTGTTCGACCACCCCCACCAGAACAACTTTCTCGTGCCAATTTGGGCTCATTCTCGCACTCAGTCCCTCGCTTGTACGCCGTTTATCCTCTCCAACTATCGTACGGTCTCCCTCATCACCCCCAGAAGCGTATTGCATTTTGGATAGATACTTTGGGTTTAGTCTACAACTATGTGTATTTCATAGGTTGGAAATTTGTGTCAATATCAGGATTTGTCGACTGAACCATGTAAAACCAGACATTGATGCTCTCGGAAAACTTAGTTGATTTGATGATCTAGTGCAGTCAACTATGAGAAAACATGGTCGAACATGAACATGCTGTATTTGGGATTCTTTTGAATGCGAACATGAACATGCTGTATTTGGTATTCTTTTGAATACGATCACGATTCTTTTGCAATCTTTTCTGTTACAAAATCATGTATGATTTTCATGTTTCCTCAAAAGATTATCTCATCAGTGGCCATTCCACTGCCCCATTCAAATCCTGATAGAAACATCCTGGTCATTCACTTGGTCTACAGGCAGCTGCCAACGCCATCTGATCTCAATTCTGAGTGCGCATCTCAACGCACCCCAGGGTCGAGAGTGATACTATCTGCATCAAGATTCGTGCACAGTCCCATTCAATAATGAAAAAAATTTCCCCTCAGTGGTGGTGATCTTCTTGTATTTATTTGCTTGCTGTTGAATAATCCTCTCAGATTCAAGCACTCCATTGTTGACCACATTCTATCCAAATTAAGAAAGCAAAGCTCTCCACTTATTTATAAACTACAATCCAAACAATGTAATTGGATCAAGAAGAGTACCCGAAAACCAAACAATGCAAACAAGAGCAGTAGCAGTCATCCTCACAGTTCTTGTCAGATTGATATACAAAGCAATTCAACCTCCCCCTCCGAAACTCTGTGGCTCTCCAGATGGCCCACCGATCACGACGTCGCCCAGAATCAGACTCAGCGATGGCAGATACTTAGCTTACCACGAAGTAGGTACCCCGAAGGAGAAAGCCAGCTACAAGATCGTACTTGTTCATGGCTTAAGATGGCACGAAAGACTTGACACTCCCTGTATCTCAGGTTAATACAAGCAACAAAAAGTTAGGTGTTCAGTTTTGATATCTGATTTGTAACTAAGTTTTGGTTTTCTCATGTGTGTGGCTGGTTGCAGGAACTGATGGATGAGCTGGGTGTATACATACTGTCATTTGACAGAGCCGGGTATGCGGAGAGTGATCCAAACCCTGAAGTAAACGTTCAGTGAAGAGCGAAGCAATGGACATTGAAGACCTCGCGGATCAGCTGGAGATTGGCGAGAAGTTTTACCTGATTGGAGTGTCCATGGGTATCCTGCATGGGGCTGCTTGAAGTACGTACCTCACAGGCAAAGATCTGAATTTTTCTTTTAACTCAAAAATGGCAAAACGATATGACACGTGCTTTCATTAATGAGAAATAATGTAATAATAGTAGTTCAGAAAAATACAACCCAAAATTTAAAAACCTACGAAAATTCCCTTTGGAAAATATAGAATACTAATCAAAGGCAAGATTCTGAATTGAGATTCTAATTAGTCAGTTATATGAGGCTATGAACATAATTAGTGAGATTAATGAACAGAAGCTGATTGATTGTTTGAAACATACCGGAAGGTTATTAGGAGCAGCGCTAGTCGTGCCAGTTGTTAACTGGTGGTGGCCATCTTTTTCGGCAAAGCTATTAAGAGAAGCATATAGGAATATGTTAGTACAAGATCAAAGGACATTATGGATAGCACACTATGCTCCTTCTCTGTTTTATGGATGGATGATTCAGAAGTGGTTTCCGACATTAGCCTCTATCGATAGGATGAGTATATCGTGGTCTTTCATATTCAGTGATGAAGATATTGAGATATTTAGCAAGAGGATAGCAATGCTAAAAAAGGGCCAGGTAACGACTACTCTTTAGCACATACAAGTTTTCTGCATTTTATCGAATTGACTATTTTCATTGTACTCAAAGAAAATTAAACCTGCACTTCTGTTTTCAGTTAGTGGAGAAAGCACGACAACAGGGAGTTTATGGGTCTCTACATCGAGATGTGATGGTTCTGTGTGGAAACTGGGAGTTTGACCCGATGAACATGAGCAGTCCATTTCCTAACGGAGAGGGCTCAATCCACATCTGGCAAGGGTGCAACGATAAGCTTGTTCCTGTGGAGCTTCAACGCTATGTAGCGCATAAGCTGCCTTGGATTCGGTATCACGAGGTCCCCACAGGTGGCCATTTGTTCATGTTTCTCGAAAGCTGGGCTAATGCAATCATCAAGTCACTTCTAATAGAGCAGGAGCCAGCTGCTACACTCTGAGGCTAATCTCAGCTGCCACTCGATTTTGATATGGGATACCAAATTTTGCATTGCTGTCTAAATAAACATTCATCAGATTGGATAATCTCTACCATTTTCGCAGTACAGGTTTTCCTTTGTTTTGCTTCTTTTTTGTTGTTGATTGTATTCTAAATAATGTATATTTGTATCTGGAACTCTTGAACATAATCAAATAACGTCGGGATTTGAATTCCAATTTCTGAAATTCTCTGTAACTACTCACCCTTTAACGGATTGCTGAGCATACTTTTGCAACGAAAGAGCTAATATCACATGAGAAATGTCTTGAACTCGGAAATCTTGAACTCTGAAATCTCCTTTGTGTCTTCAACTCTAATGCCTATAAATCAGTAGAAATTTCACCTACAGCCGACAACCATATATCAATTAGATTACAGTGAAAATGAATCATTTAGAGCACGGTCAAAAATATACAAAATCTGTTTATCCTAACTATTAACCTGTTTAATTATGACCATTTTGTAGTCGAGTAACTCCAGATTATTTATTTATTCATCATTTTTTTTTGGACAATCAGAAAATAGAACAAAAACTACAGCCGTTCACGTTGAACAAAAACTACACCATTTTGTAGTGCATGAATTCTTCTCTCGGAAAATATGCTCCACTGACTAGCTATACCTTGGTGTATCAAATCCACCTCTATCATCTGCATAATCTATCCCACCAATGTAAGCATGTTAGAATACAAATGTTAGAATACAAGTGCAATTTTTCTAAATCCTTCTACAACTTCGAAGTTTTAGCAGAGTGGCAGGAACTTTCACATGGTATCAGAGCAATTCAGGTTCGAATCGCTACGCAATTTAAATGCGGATTAAAAAAAAAATACTGCTGCGTATTGTCCAGATCTCGGCCCACAATTTGTTGGGCCCATAAAAAAAATGGGCGCCCAACCTGAGGGGGCGTGTTAGAATACAAGTGTATTTTTTCTTAACCTTTCTACAACTTCGAAGTTTTAGCATAGTGGCAGGACTTTCACAAAACAAACCTCGAATATAACTGCAGTTATCTAAGCTTAGCCATTATCTAACTTTGTCTACGTTGTGGGCTTGTATCATTCAATTGGGCTGCAATAATAGTTAGATCTAATAGGCCGGGTCTGTCTATACCCGATCCGGATGCGACACAAATTGATACAGTGTCAGTGATACTGATTCACTTAAATTCTTACAGTTTTTTCCCGTGCTATGCCAATTTTTTAAAATATTTGCAATTATGAGCTAGTTTCGTAACTATTAGTGCTCGTGGGCTACTTAGTGCCACGTCAGCAAATGCCGCTATTCTCATTAGCGACATATTCCTTTTGGAGATTGTTAGTGGGAACAACAACATCTTTTTTTTTAAAAAAAATTGAAATTTCTGTTTATTGTCGCTATTCCTAAAAGTGACCAAAGTATATATGAAGTCGCTAATGAGACATTCAATGAACTGTATTCCAATACTTAGTAAAATCTAGAGAACTTTTGTTCTCTGAAAAAATAACAATTAATTTATTTTTGAAACTGAGGTCGCTATTCGGAATAGCGACCTTAGTCGTATAAATATCGCTATTCTAAATATAGACCTTAGTTGGGTGGTTATTTTGTAAATCTTACAGAGAGTAAGGAGATTTAGTCTTATACCGAGATCGATAGTTTTCAGTAGAGCAAAAGCTCTCTAGAAATTGCTAAGTGTCTCAATACTAACCTCATTAGCAATCTCATATATATGCGGTTGCTAATAAGAATAGCAATAGCAAAAAAAAAATCTAAATATTTTAATTTTTTAAGACCGCTATTTTCTTTAGCGACTTTTAAAACGAGGATGCCGCTAATAAAATAGCACCGGTGTTGAAGTGACACAAAGTAGCCTTGCGCTAATAGTTTGCAAACTTGCTCATTATCAGAAATATTTTCAAAAAGTGGCCTAATACGGCAAAAAATTCATTTCTTACCGGATCACAAAATTTCAAGATCCGACCCGAACCGACCCTCTTCTTGCTCCTCCTCCATTCTCAGATCCTCATTCTCCAATTCCCCAACCACCACCACTACCGCCATGCCGGAGATTCGCCCCCCCACCCCCAGCTCCGCCGCTGTCATCCCCACCAACAGCGATGCCGAATCCCTCTTCCGCTCCAAACCCATCTCCGAGATCCGCTCCATCGAGTCCCAGACCAAGCACCAGATCGAGTCCAAGCAGCAAGAACTCCGGCAGCTTGTCGGCCACTCCTACCGTGACCTCATCGAGTCCGCCGACTCCATCATTCAGATGCGATCCACCTCCCAAACCATCCACTCCAACCTCTCCCTCATCCAATCCCACCTCCACTCCCTCAACCCCCAACCCCCAAACCCTAACCCTAACCCTAACCCTAACCCCAACCGCTCCAAGATCTACGCCGTCGCCTGCCGCGTCAAGTACCTCGTCGACACCCCCGAAAGCATCTGGGGCTGCCTCGACGAGTCCATGCTTCTAGAAGCTTCTGGACGTTACCTCCGCGCGAAGGAAGTGCATGGTTTGGTCAATGCGGCGGGCGGTGTTGATCTTGACGTAATGTCCAAGTTTCCGTTGTTAAAGCACCAGTGGCAGATTGTGGAGAGCTTCAAATCCCAGATCTCGCAGAAGAGTAGGGAGAGGCTGGTCGATCCAGATCTCACTGTTGGAGCTTACGCCGATGCGCTGGCTGCGGTCGCCATGATCGATGAGTTGCGGCCGGAGCAGGTGTTGGGGCTGTTCTTGGAGTCGAGGAGGGCGTGGGTTTCGCAGAAATTGATGATGGGTTCGTCGTGTGAAGTTTTGTCTGAGGTGGTGAAGATTGTGAGGGGGACGTTGGGGCAGGTGGGGGAGCTGTTTGTGTTGGCGCTGAGCGAAATGCCGCTGTTTTATAAGCTGGTGTTGGGGACCCCGCCAGGGAGTCAGTTGTTTGGGGGGATTCCGAATCCGGAGGAGGAGGTGAGGCTTTGGAAGAGTTATAGGGAGAAGTTGGAAGCCGTTATGGTGTCGCTTGAGCCAGAGTTTGTGGCGAAGAGTTGTTGTGAGTGGTTGAGGGGGTGTTGTGAGGAGGTTTTTGGGGTGGTGGATGGGAAGAGGTTGATGGATTCGATTGGGAATGGGGAGGAGTTGAGTGCGGCGGAGAAGATGGTTAGGGAGGCGTTGGATGCGAGAGAGGGGTTGGAAGGGAGTTTGGAGCAGTGGTTGAGGAGTGTGTTTGGTTCGGAGATTGAGTCGCCGTGGGACCAGATTAGGGGGTTTATTTTGAAGGATGGAAAGGATATTTTGGAAGAGAAGTTGGAGGATGCGTTTGTGTGGAGGATGAAGGAGATTGTGCGGGATGGATTTGATGGGTTGAAGAAGGAGATCAATGTGAGGGATTCGGTTGAGGCAATTGTGGCAGATCCGAACAATGTGAATGATTTCAGGTCGTATTTAAAGAAGCCGTCTTTGGGTGGTGGGGTTTGGTTTTCTGAACCTAATCATAAGAAAACACCTCTTGGGTATAGTTTCAAGCCAATGGCTGATGAAAATGACTTCAAGAACTGTTTGAATGCATATTTCGGACCAAAAGTTAGTAGGATTAGAGATGCAGTGGATGCTAAATTTGGGAGCATATTGGAAGATCTTTTGTGCTTTATAGAGTCGCATAACTCTACCTTGAGACTTAAGGAGCTTGCACCGTATCTTCAGGAAAATTGTCATGGAACTGTGTCGGTCATACTGAAAGAACTTGAGGACGAAGTTGGACGCCTTTCTGCTGCTTTACAAAACCGGACAGGGGAGGGAAGTTCTCTGCCACCTTCTGTGCTTGTTGAAAGATCACTTTATATTGGCCGTCTTTTATTTGCTTTGAGAAATCATTCATGCCAAATACCACTCATACTTGGCTCACCCAGGTACTGGGTGAAAGAAACAAGTGCTGTTACATTTGCTAACTTAGCATCTCCACGGTCGAAGCAATCTAAGGGAAGCTTCGATTCTCCAATTTCTTTTAGCCCTAGAAGACGCACATTTGATAGCCCTAGAAGTCCTCGAAGACAATTCCTTGATAGCCCTAGAAGGCGAACAATTTCAGCTGCTGCATCATTATATACAGTGGATGACAAGAAAAACCCCAAACTTGAGGAGCTAATCAAAACTTTGCAAGAACTTTGTATCAAAGCTCATAGTCTGTGGATAGTATGGGTTTCTAATGAGCTTTCAATTATGCTTGCCAAGGATCTTAATAAGGACGATGCTTTATCAATGTCAACTCCTTTGCGGGTATGTTTCTTGTTCTATTTTTATTTTTGTCCATGCTTAACTTTTCATGTTGTTGAATTGTTTAGATGCTTTCATTATAGCTTTTCTCTCTCATTGTAGGTTATAATTTATCATGATGTTTGTTTAAACTATTAACAAGATACAAGTAACTATTAATTTATCATGTCGTTCAATTAAACTACTAACAAGATACAAGTAACTATTAATTTAAGGATTGCACAGCCGTCATTATTTCTGTCGTCTAATCTATTTCCACTAATATGTACTATATGTCCTATTTTTACTAACCATACCATCGACTTTGTATGATCACTTTTTTTGTTTTTTTGAATAAGGCTGTAGCCAGACACCTAGGGTTGGCAACCGGTCTGGGCGGGTCGGGCCGGGCCGCAGCCCGCCGGGCCCGACCCTGTAGCGGTCGGTCTCGGCCTGGGCTGCCATTGGGATCGGTCCGGGCCGGGCCGGGCTAGGCCGGTCCCAATGGAAGGAAACTCCAGTCCGAACCGGCCCCGAACACGCATGCCTCGGTCTCGAGTCGGATCAGGCTAGGTCTGAATTTGTATTTTTTTTCCTTTTTAAAATTGTTTTCCCTCTCACTCTATCAGTTAAGAACAAAATTAACAGGTAAAAAAAATATAATATTGTAGAAAATTTTGTTGTACAAGAATCATATTAAAAAAATATGTATTATTTTTCTCAATTGTTTAAGTCTAGAATCATTCTTTACAACGATCAATAAAAAATGTAATAAATTAATAATACAAAGTTACAAAATTACATAGTAAGTAGGTGATATAAAGTTTGAGATAGCTTAGAGTTAGATTGAAGATAGAGCATTGGACTACTGTCGTGCACCTCAACTTAATCTAAATTTAGGATCTCATCGCCCTAAATTCCCTAGTGAGCTTCAATTTCGTCTTTTGGAGTGTTGCTTCCACTGGTTGAGGTGTCCTGTACAATTCCTCGAATCTTGTCCTATGCTTTCGTCCAATCTTCATTGCACACGAGCATCTCCAAAGTTAGAGTTGGCATTCGGGCCGGACAGGCCGGTTCGGACCCCAACCCGGCAGGCTAGCCCGGGTAATGGGCGAATCCTGGTCGGGTTGGGTGAATACCCGGGCCGGGCTGGGTTCAAATTTCAACTTCTCGACCCGTATGACCTGCGAACCCATACAGGTTCAACCCAATCCGGGCCGGGTCACGGGTTGGCCCAACAATTTTTTTTAACTCCAAAAAAATGTACATTTTATATTAAATGGGTGTGAATAACAAAATTAATTACTCACTAGCTATTATATAGTGGGCCGGGTCGCGGGTGGGTCGCCGGTTGACCCGGCCCAGTTGCCATCAAGTTCCACAAGTGGGAGCAACTCGCCCGAACAACAACAACAACAACAATAGCTTTGCTTGTTATGTCAAATTAGAAAATTTGTACTCAATTAAAATTGTATATAAGAAATATGTTATTGTATAAAACTTATTTGTGAATTGAATTCTTCATTTTGTTATAAATTGTTAAAATTGTATAACTTAAATTCATATGAATAATATTTCAAAATTTGTTGTCAATTTCACTCTTTCAATCTTATTATTATTATTACGATTTTTATTGTTTATTAGTATTATTACTTACTTAGTATTATAATTAAACATCATTTGGGGATATTTGAAGAATTGTAGTATTATTACTTATTAGTATTATTACTTACTTAGTATTATAATTTTTGAAGAATTGTAGTATTCATCAAACAAAGATATGGTTGTTTGTATACATCATTTGTAAAATTATTATTATTATTATTTTAATTTAAGCTAGCAAAAAAAAAAAAAAAAACGGGCCAACCCGCGGGTCGACCCGGCCCAACCCGCGGGTCGACCCGGCCCAACCCGGGTTGAACCCTAAAGGGTTCACGGGTTGGGTGGGCCACCCAAACGAATATTTAGCCCGGCCCGAACCGGCCCGTATAAGATTGCAACCCGGCCCAGCCCGGCTAAGCATTCGTGCCAATCCGTACGGGTTGGGTCCGGCCCGGCCCACACGACCCGTTCGCCATCCCTAGCCCACTACTCAATTAGCCCACCCCACCCTACCCTAGCTATTTATAGCCAACTCCATATCCTCACTTCTTTCATCTCACAAATGTGGGACTAAATATATTTGGATTTTAAACTTTGAAATTTTTTAGTCCCATATTGGTGAGATGAGAGAAGTGAGGAGATGGAGTTGGCTATAAATAGCTAGAGTGGGGGTTGTCTAATTTGAGTAGTGGGTAGTAATCAATTAATTTTGATGTCCACACTTATTTTTATAAATTTTTGATATATTTTAGAGTATATCTATATACATATATACATATATATATATATATATATATATATATATATATATATACACATATATTTTGCAGTATATATATATATATATATATATATATATATATATATATATATATACACACACACATATATTTGGCACAAAAAAAGACAAAAAATAAAAATAAAAATCCAAATGGGTCGAATCCACAAATTCGCAGGTCACGGCTCAGGTTCGGGCGGGTTTGCGGGTTAACGGGCCGGGTTAAGCGGGTTGGTATTGGGATTTTTTTGACCCAGGTTGACCCGGTTGGGATAACGGGTCCGAACCGTACCAATGCGGGCCAGGTCGAGTTGGGCGAGTCGCGGGTTGACCCGATCCGGATGCCATCCCTATCCAAAGTCTCCGGTTTAAAGCGATTTCTTGCATCGCTCCATATCCGGCCACCTAGAGAAAAATCACTTTCCCATGCAACTATGAACACAGAGAGGGTTAGTAGATTTTTTGTCATGTGAGAAAGAATATGATATGAATCTTCATTGTGTTTCCACCATGATAATGTATCAATCGTCTGTTCACACGGTAGTGAATCTTGTGAATTATACCAATGTAATTTATTAGGTGCATTAGTCCTAGTTTTTTAGATTACGACCCAATACATTAACAGTTGTATCTTCGAATGCACTGCCCTTACCTCTAGAAGAAGATGACTTGTACATTGTGTTTTAGAAGTAGATGCAAAATTTCTATCATAAATATCATAAAAATTATTTATTACAGACTCGTATTTAACTATAAATGCATTATAATCATAATAATCATCTCTCAGCATACTATAAAACAACTTAATCAATTTCTTCGTACCTTCTAACTTGGTACGAGAATCCATTACACTAGCAGCGCAATACAACATAGGAAAAGGATGAAAATATATCAAAAATTTAGTGTAAGCGAAAGAAACAACCTCTCCATTGTAAGGATCATACATCATTTCTTGAAAAGTTGTCATCATACTAACTATTGAAAGAATAATACCATTAGAAGTGGAATCATAAGATTTTGAAACTTGCAGGGTTGCGTTCTTAAAAGGTTGCATAAATTTTAACAAACTTTTGGCAAAAAAACAAGAGAAATCGTTCACTTGAAAGTTTTACATGCTTTTGATAATACAAAATTCTTTTATAACTGATTTGTATTTAGTAACAACAACAAGTAGGTCGTAAGTAGAATTCCAACAATGTTTAACATCTTTAGAAAATTTTCTAAAATGTACTCCCTTAAGATTACACCGTTCTTTGAATGATTGAAGATTATGACCACTCAAATCTGTGAAATACACACAATCTCTTAATGCAATTGTATATGATTCGGCTATCTTCAATGCATCTTGCACACACAAGTTATGGATATGACATGCACATCTAACATGAAATATTTTAGGCAATGGAGAAGTAAGCTCTTGAATTAATGTGGAAATCGCCCTATTATTGTTGGAGGCATTATTAAAACTAATAGATTTTTTTATCACGAATATAATAATTAGTGCATGCTTGTATGATATGTGATGCGATAGCCGCACCATTATGGAGATACATCGAACATCCAAATGATACGATCCTTTTTTGAAGGATCCAATTACTATCGATCCAATGACAAGTTTCGCACATTATTGGAATATCATCACAACATTTTCAACCACCGGTGGTTAATGAAACCTTACAAGTTAAAGCATAAAAAGTAGCAATTAAAATTTCTTTAAGCTTGTTGTAGATTTTTTTAACAATCGGACTTTACAGTGTTTCTAGGAATTTGTTTGTAATAAGGTTTAAAGCGGTTTGGTTAAAGGTCTCTAAGTTCCTACTGTCGGAATAGGAAAATGGTAACTTGCCCTTAATAATGAGTGTAGTAGTTTTCCTACAAACGAGATCATAATCGTAGTAATAGCTATCTACATGACCGGTCTCAGGGTTAATCTTTTGTTGGGTTAGATGGTCTTGTAATATGTACGGGTGTGATCTATCCAAGTGCTGCTCAAGTGTACCCATTCTGGCACCCACTTTCCATTTGTAAGTGGGTTGACAATTGTTGCATACCTTTTGTCCACTTTGGGATTGGACTGAGATTGGATAAATGTATAATATTGGTGGACTTCGGTAGTTACTCCTTGTTTTCATGTAGAAGAGGGTTGTAGTTGCTCGGTGTCTTGTGTTTGGGTTTCTTCAACTATAATTTCATCATTGTGTGCGAGGAAACTCGAGAATACTATTAAAATCTCAAGTAGTAACTGTCTCAAATTGTGGAACATAAGGAGTGTGAAATGTATTGGTGGATGCCATTAATGTATGAAAATTAAATAATTGAATAATTGATATGAGAAAAAATATATAAGACATTAACAAGCTACAAATTAACACCTAACAAATTTTAATTGAACTATAAAAATGATACCGCACTTCAAGAATTGCAAGAATATATAACTAGATTGAGACTTGAGACTAGAGAGAGCTGAGACTTGAAATTGGAGAAAGCTTCTTGAATGTTTCTTCACTTGATCACTTCTTTCTTCCACAAATTGCAAGAGAAGATCACTATATTGAGACTTGAGTTGGAATGAATTATTGGAAACTTGTGTAACGCCCCCAAAACCGAGGACAGTCATTTTAACTACATAATATTTACCAAATCTCATGGCGATAAAATACATCAATAAAAAGTAGCTCAAATGGCTAACAAAAGTATTTAACTCATTGCAAAAGAAAATAACTAAAATTCTTTAAGAAACAAGTCCTCTTAAAACTTCAATAAAATAATTTAAAACAATTTCAGAAATACAACAATAATTAAAGTGATCACACAAGCAAACAATGCGTGATATATAGTGCAGTACTTGTCTAATAATTTACGCATCCCATACTACGTAAATAATCAGATACAAGTATTCTACAATGTAAGGGAATTGAGGCACGCCCATCTCTCAATGTAGTCAATGCTTCATACTTTGGTTGACAAGGCATACCCCACTGTCGTCCGTGGTTGGAATAATGAATTGCGCAATTACTTTTCAATACTCATAGAGTGGGCACATTGAGAGCCCAAGTGGGTTACTTAGATTTTCGACTCATATACCGGTATATAAACGTAGATGCATGACACATGAGGAATAAAATTATAAATATGATAATAACTCGTATAATCATCTCGATATACCAAACGTCATAGACCACTCATGTACATGCAACTCTACCTAAACTATATAAGATGGTGCATCATAATATGAACTAAATTGACCATCACAAATATTATTAACGTCCATATAATAACACTCACATATGATAATTCAGTATTTATGCAAACACGCCAATAATGTATGAATCTCAATATAATAATTGCACATCATCACACCACATCACATAAAATAACCACAGACGATATTCACAATATTATAACACTACAAACAATGAGTATTTCATAAAATTACATTCTACAGGATATAGATATTCAATTACTTACAGTGCTTGGCACGAAAATAAAATTAGTAGCGGGCTTCGAGGATACTCCTCAACTCCAATCAACTCCATATGATTTTGGTAGTCAAACCCTCTAATAAGAGTAGGAAATCACAAACAAGCAACTCCGAACGATCAAACCATTACTCAATCAATGCATTCATACAACTGAGGCATAGAACCCAACCTATCAATTGACAGAATAATACGAAATGGGAGATGGATTGAAGCTTTATACCTCACAATTTCAATGGCAATCGAACTGCATGAGAAGTGCTTTTGTTTACTAATTGGGATTAAAGAAGGAAGACAAGGATTGGCGGCTTCTTTTTTTTTTGTTGATGACGGTTGCGTACAGGATGAGTAGGGCTGTAAATCGGACCGGACGGCACCGGACAGTCATATGTTCAAGCTCGGACCGAAATTTTTCTCGAACGGGCTTATGTCCGGCTCGGTCTAGATCGGACAATTTTTTTATAGTCCGTACTCGGTTCGGTAAAGTATCGGACCACAATAATACGCGGACGGACTTATGATCGGCTCGAGCTCGGTAAAACATCGGACCTAATAATCTGTTCATGTTCGGTTCGTATAACAGTTCGGACCGTCCACGGTCGGACCATTTTTCGAGCCGGACTCGGACGGACGACAGACCGTCCTGTTCATTTTACACCCTTAAGGATGAGAACAAGTCGGGAAATATGGAAAAATAGAAAGCCCTAAGATATTCTACACATAACCCTCTATATATAGTTTTATTAACTAAGCTCTCTAACAATATATAAATTGCATAAGAATCCTACGATATATAAAATCTCATTTCCTAATTAATAGAAGCCATCAAATCAAAAACAAGTTATGCAATATAATTAATATTACAATATTATTAATAATATTTTGGGTTATTACAACTTGAGAGAATTGTTTGGAATGAATTTAGAGAGTATTGTAAGTTTTGGTGTGAAGAATTTTGTATGGAAGAGGTGGCCATTTATAGAATTTCATAATTTTTGTTTTCCATATTTTACCCTTAACAACTAGTCGATTTATAGGTATTATAGGGGTAAATAGATAATTTAGAATTAAATAAGAAAAAGAAAACAAAGAAAAAACCCTAAAACCAACAATTAGCTTGATTGGGCCGATCGTTGAGCCCACCGGGCTGAACCGGACCGGACTGTTGCAGTCCAGTCTGGTTCAGAACCGAGCGGGCCTGGTCCCTTTGTGGTCCAGGCCAGATCGGGCCAATTTGGTCAAATCCTAACTTGGATCGGCCCCCTAATTTTTTGTGAGCCAAATCGGGCCCTAACCTGGACCGCCTAATGGCAGTCCGGTTCGGGCTGAAGCCCTTTCCGGACCGGTCCAGGTGGGTCGCAGGCCAGACCAGCCCGGTTGCCAACCCCCCCCCCCCCCCCCCCCCCCCCCACCACACACACACACACACTCATCCCATATAATTGGGGATTGTGCAAGCGGGGGGTTTGAAGTTTAAATCCCGACCTCTTGCTCAGTAGCAATGAGGCTTACCACTCGACCACCGGGGCAGCACTATGATCACTTTTGAATTTTATATAACACCAAACACATGTTTATGACTTTTTTATTAGAATAAGTTTATGTATTCATCTTTACATGAAATATTGTGCTATATTTTTCTTATGTTAAAACTTATTTACACTTATACTAGTTCTATTTGACAATGGAGGTGACCCTCAATAGAGTTAAGTGTAGAATAATGATTCATGAGTTATAAAGGCACAAGTCACTAATTTGATATTTTTTGTACTAACATATGATCTTTAAGTAGAAGTAAATACATAATAAAGAAGAGTAAGGAAAATTGTGCTGAAGACTTCAACTGTATGGGGATCGTCCAAGACATGAAAATATCATTAAATTTAGGATACATGTAGTGTTCAACCTATCGTTGTGTAGCGTCCATAGGACCTACGCCAGGCTGGCTTCATGATGAAAGTGTCCATACCCCATAGTCTTCTCATATATGTTTTCGGTTCTGTTTATTAGTGAAGGATGGATGCTGATATTTATATATATCTTAAGATCTTAGCTTAACTCTTAGTTGC
Source organism: Hemerocallis citrina (assembly GCA_017893485.1). NCBI lineage: Eukaryota > Viridiplantae > Streptophyta > Magnoliopsida > Asparagales > Asphodelaceae > Hemerocallis > Hemerocallis citrina. Next base: position 1,450,098 of record JACEHZ010000091.1, read on the forward strand.
CTACATGAGGAGAGAGAGAGAGAGATACTAGCATTAATCAAGGTTTTAAAACTCGGGATTGGGAGCTATATCTTTTTTCCCCCCAAATATTTGGATCGGGATTGGTATCGACTAGATCGGTAGATCGGACCGGTGTATCAGGTTTTCTTGATTGAGCATTTTTTGAAATTAAAAACAATTATCTAATATGTTTCTATAATTTTTTTTTTAAATAATAATTAATTTATTAAAAAAATGAATGATGAATTTAAATAATTCTTTCTACATTTTTTTTTCAATTACAGACTTGAACATTTTAATTAATTTTAAAGAATTATTAATGTAGAATAAAACTAGATCAATATAAATAGGTGGACCAAATAATATTACATACATGGACAAAACACAGTATAAGCTAGATATTAAATGATGTTCATTGCACAATTACATCTTCATTGTTGGATAAGAGGATACACATGAATAGAAAATTCAAATATTGGAATTTTTAATCATGGGATCGGTGTTTTCGGGTTGGGATCGGGCCAATCCATCTGATCCAATTGCTAACTCATTCGACCCCCAAGTTATCTCGCTGATCTCGATATTTAGGGGCTGTATCGGATCGTCCCCTTGAAAACGATTCTGGGCCGGATTGGATTGGGATCGGCCGAACTTTAAAACCATGGTATTAATAATATTACTGATAACAATAACAAAATATATTATGATCTTTCCCTCTCCTATGTGCATTTACTATATATGCTATCTTTTATGCTAGTTTCTTTGTCTGGGTTTGGTTGCATGAACTTGAACTGCAAAATACTATGCTATGTTTTCCTATATTCACTAGCATGTTGAGTTCTCCGATTAAAGAACTTGTATATCAATAATTTCCTTCGGCAGAATTAACCAATTTGGAGGACTGAATCTGAGAACTGGTGTTATCCTGAGCTTGGTTGTATAGGCTTTTGGCGTTGTGGGGTGGGATTTGATTCTTGCTTATGTCTAGTTAGTGCATGTCGGTCAGAAGCTGTTATATTGATAGCTTATTGATCATATTAGTCAAATACAATTTGGTGTGTTCTTTCTGATGTTTACAAGTGTTTCTTATAATCAAAGAGGCTTCCTTGCACAGGTGTCCTTGATAATTGCACATAGGTGAGTCAAATCCTTGACTAGTAACAAATCCTAGGGTAAAAAAGCCTGATCATGCATATTAACTGCAAATTCAAGTTATCAAGAAATATGGTATTCAGGTGTTTGTTAATTGATATAATATTTGACCTTTCTTTTGGAGTGATAGCTTCATGGTATCTGATTTTATCATTTTAGTTGACAAATTGATGTGATGCAGGGATGGGAAGTAACTGTGATCAAACAAGAGCAGTCTGGAGAAGGCTCTTCAGAGATGAAGATTGCTCTTCCTTCCATGCCTTCACTTTACATAATCTATTTTCTTTTCCAAGCATGCCGAGAAATTCATAAAGTTGGAGGTCATGTGCTTGACAAAAGCATATTGAGGAATTTTGCATCCAGGCTACTAGAAAAGGTATTTGTTTTTTCCGTTCATTGGTCAGATACAGTGTACAGTAAATGAAGGCATGTTTTTGTATAGGTACTTTCATTATTCGACCCGTTAGTACCATTGCTCAGACAACCTGTAACCATGGGTTACCGATCCGACTCGTTTTCCAGGTTTTAGTGTAACCACAAATAAACTTAGATCTTATAAGATCCGGCCTGAATTGAACCCATTGCCGCCTCAAGACTCAAATAACCACAAATAAAGTTGGACGATATTCTTCTTCACTACCACACTAATATTGCGTGTAAAATGATCGAAGGATCAGTTTAAAGATCGTGCTCGGGTGAGGTTGGACATTCAGTACCACACTAATATTCAAGAATATCAGTTTTTGTGTACCTGATAGCTGTTCTAAAAAGTTTCCTAGACCCTTCTGAATCCATAGTAGAGTTCATTATTTCAACTCTTGTGGAATTTAGAGCTTAATGAGAAAGAATGGAAGGACGACGAAGTCACTGATGCTAAAAAATGAAATCGTGAAATGTATCGAAAGTCGTGAAATGCATCGAAAGTTGTCTGTTTATTTCTTTTATTCAGATAAACATGAGTTAGCATATTAAGGTATGAGTAATGATTTCTACTGTTAAATGAAAATTTTTATAGGACGGCTGTTAGACCAGCAATGATGTATAGAGCAGAGTGTTGGGCAACAAAGAAACAACATGTCCAAAAAATGAGTGTAGCGGAGATGAGGATGCTAAGATGGATGTGTGGTAAAACAAGGAAGGGTAGAATTAGAAACGAGCATATACGAGACATGCTAAAGGTAGCTCCAATCCAAGATAAATTAAGAGAGAATCGCCTGAGGTTGTTTGGACATATCACACGTAGACCTAGTAGTGCCCCCGTTAGAAAGAGTGATTTGATAAGTATTGAGGGCAGAGTTAGGGGTAGAGAAAGACCTAAACTAATTTGGATGAAAACGGTGAAAAAAGATATGATAGCTTGTGACCTTACAGAAGATATTCCACTAAACCGAGCATAATGGAAAACCAAGAATGGAAAACCAGGATTCATGTAGCTGACCCCAACTAGTTGGGAAAAAGGATTTGTTGTTGTTGTTGTTGTTGTTGTTGTTGTTAGTAAGGATTTCTGCTCAAATTTAAACTTGGTAAATTGGTGAGAATTGCTGGTCATAATTTTATGATTGAAATATGCCCCTTATGTTTGCAGTCTAGATATTTGGACCAAGGTTAATTATTAGAGTGCTTATTATTGATGGTAGGATAGTTGTTGATGAGACTATTAAAGGCATCTGTTATCTGTCTATCCCAGTTATCTTAACCAAATTTCTACTCTGACTTGCCCATCATCTTTTATCTGTTAGAAATGTTCCATTGACATTTAGGCTACCTGCCCATATAAATTGTTAATTGTCTTTATGCATTGTATGAACAATTTTACAATTGCTTCTATGCACTTGTGTTTTGTAACTTTACTGAACATTCTGACATATATGCCTTACAGTTAGTTGGATTGTATGAAACTTTTGTTCCTACCGTGGAGACTTCTGAATCTCGGGTTTCAGAAAAAGGACTACTGCAAATTCTGTTAGATATACGATTCAGCGCTGACATCCTATCTGGAGGCAAAGATTTCAACTCTAATGCTTCTGATTCAAATTCCATAGGGGAGTCTACCAAAAGGTCTACTTTCAGGAGGAGGCATCCTCAGAGCTCTGCTAGTAAAGAACCTGCAATGGGGCTAATACGTAGACTCTCACAAAGACTAGATCCTATTGACTGGGCAACGTAAGCTCTTACTTTATGAATTTGTTTTGCAGTATGGATTAGTTGCATTATGTTATTGTCTTAATAAACAATATCATCTAATCCTTTCCCCACCAAAATGTACTCAAAATTATGGAGCACATGATTTCTTCCGTAAAAGATGTTTGTCTTTTTATACCTTATCCAAAATAAACATCAGGCACAAAATTCATGGTCTATAACCAAGATTCCTCTTTTAAAAGAAAAGTAAGGCCAACTAGAGAATTTGGACACTTTGTACGATATAGATCTCTCAAGCATCAGGGAGTGAGATCATGTTATGATTAGGGTTTGAGATAGGAGAGAAGCATCAAGCATTTGAGAGGAGTTGAGGTTCGTGAAGGTATATGAGTTTGGTGTCACATGAAGGGTGGCATCATGTGTGTCTTGAAGAGGTTAGCCTCGGTGGTAGCAATGCCATTGTTGACCGGAGAGAACCAAAAGTTAGGGTAGGCAATTTGGGAGGAATGGGAATTTGAGTTTCTCATTTTTGTTCTTGCATATTCAACTGAGCACGAGTCCAGTGTTCATATGTAGAATTGTATTTTTTGGTCTAAATGGTTCAAATTATTTGACCTGAACCCAATTTGTCTATCATTCTATTGTAGCGGGTGGGGTCAAATTTCACTAGCATCTCTTTATCCTTGCCGTGTTGATTCTAATTCACTAGTTTGTGGTTTCCTACTTGATTCAAATTACCCCTCTTAAAATGAGAAACCTTCAAAATTCTTCTATATTAAGAGCGATGAGAAGAAAGCATGGAAATGATAATTGCTACAGGGAGTTGCACTTATCTTGCTATATACCAACTATCATAACACAAGATACTTCTATGAGCTTAAGTTTTGACTTGCTATGTATAGTTATTGTTTTAGATGATATCATTCGCATCATCTTCAGCTCTTTTTCAGATTGCAGTGTTTAAATTCATTATCTGTTACAAATTTTTCAGCTATGAGCCTTATCTTTGGGAAAATGAGAAGCAATCATACAAACGCTTTTCGGTGCTATTTGGTTTCTTAGTTCAACTTAATCGCATGTACACCGACACTGATCAGAAGTTGCCAACAAGGTCAAATACAGACTCAAATATATTGAGATGTTCCACAGTTCCACGATTCAAGTATCTTCCAATCAGGTAATTTTTCTATCCGCCGTTTTCTTCTTTTATCATTTCTGCCTTCAGTATTTCAATTGAATAGTATTTTCAATAATTTGGCTAATTTTAAAGATCCCTAAATTGCAAGTTGTGTTGTAATGAGTTTTAATTTATTTTCCAATCTTCTCCCTCCCACCAACCACCAAAAGTAGTGGGGAAAAGAGAGAAGGGAGGTGGGCTACCCAGCGACTTATACACCCTCCATCAGGGCATTTGTTTCTGCAAAATTTTGAAATGATCATCTGTTGTGTGATCTAAGGGATTTGTTCTTTAAGAGTCTCAAAAAACACTGCATTTCAAATTTGACTGTCAGCCATTACAGAAACTGACACTTGCTTTTATATGCACAAATATGGAAAAATATCCATATTTTGATTATTATGGTCCCAAATGCTTTATCTACATTTGTCAAGAACTGGTATTTCATATTAATATGTTAGTAGCCTATGTCTTGAATCAGTAAGCTGATTGATTTTTATTAGATAATGCTTTACCTCAACTATCCAATTCACTGTTCACCTTGTTTTGTATGACCCATGAACGATTTTGATTATCTAGTCTCTACATAGAATAATTTGACTTCTGATTTGGTGCCTGATTGGCAGATCCTTAGCCAACAGTGATAAATTTGGATATCAAAATCAAACTCATGTGTGTTTTCGCTTACCCGTGATAAATCTAAATCCTGAATTGAAATTGAGGCTCCCTGTACCCAGACCATATTACTATGATTTACTATTAACAATATATTCCTCAGTATACCTGTGTTTTCAATTTTTAATTTGTGAATTGATTGAAAGACCCATGTAATATTAATTTATTAGATTTAACAAAAAGTCCGTTCCTTACATTTTTTTAAAGAAGTAAATACAGAATACAAATTAATTATTTTATCATTTTTATGGCTTAAATAAGCTCGAAAAGTTTTGAGGTTTGGTTTGGTAAAAGCTCATTGATTTTTGTTTGACACTTACTGTGCTATATCTGAAGATAATCCCATGTTTGATTAAACAAATAGACAAATTCAGAGCTCAATTATGCTTGGCCCAGTTAGTGTACGGGCTTTTCTTATTTAGATAGTGAGTTCATTGTCTATTTAACTTACCCGTATCTCCTTATTATCTCATTGACTATCTGGTGAATATCTTACCCTGTGATTTTCACATCAAAGCAAACTCTCATCTACAGAAGCTCAAATTTCAGCGCAGTACAAGCTCGCTTGATAACTTACAAAACTCATTCTTGAACCAAAGTCTAAACCCAATACTAACATAATTTATACTGTTTAAGCTCAAAACCATGTTCGAAAATGGTCAATGGCTTTGCTCAGTTTAGCTTTCATCTCGGCTTAAGTCCATTAGTTTAGCTTTAGTAGTGCTTTTTAAGTCATCTGTTCTATATAGCCATTTCCAAGGAATGACCCTAAGGAAGGTTTATGAGTTGGATGGGCCTGTATTATCTCAAGGGTTATAAGCCTGTAGCGTCTAGAATTAGGAATGTGAACTTTCTATTCTTCACTTATAGAAGACTAATTGGTTACTCACAAGCTAGTTTACATTTTATCTCATCAATTTCACCAGTGTATTCCATGTTTTGAAACCTAATTGTTTTCATGATTGCTGGTTATATGTATAGGACGAACTGGGGAATTTATCATGGGCTCAAAGACATTTTAGAAGCCTATAAGTATAGGACCAGCTGGGGTATTTATCATCCATAGTTTTTGGTTAGTATCATGAAATTTTATTTTTCACTTTTTCGGCTATGTTTTTGTCCATAGTTTTCGACCAATTTCGTATTTCTATCTTTTGGTCCATATTTTTCGCCCAATTTCGGAAAATTCTTTTTTTTATACTATTTTAGCCATATTTTGTGGACTATAATTCAGTTTTTTTTGTTACTTTCATAAAATTTCATTTTCACTATTTTGGCCACATTTTGTGGGCTATAGTCCGTAGTTTTCGGTCAATCTCGTGAAATTTCATCTATGAAGCACAGATACTTCTAAATGGCCGACATACCTATGTCGGGTGCATATCGGGTGCCGGTACTCTTTGGGTACTCTGGGTGCGTACCCAAGGAGCACCTAATTTTTTTAATGCATTTTTTGCAACTTTTATACACAATTATATTTAGATAAATGCATGGGGTTCTAGAGTAATTTCAAAAGTTTATTTTTTACAATGATGTTCAAACAATTTACAATTTTACACAAAGATTTGATAGTTGGGTTATCATTTTTCTTTTCCAAAATGCTCATAATTATAATGTAATCTTATAGTTTTATGAAATTGTTTAAATGTTTGCAATTTTAACAAGAAAAATATTTTTACATCTATAAATATAACATGAATAATTTTATATTTAACATACCCACCAACGCACCTGTATCCTACTTTTTGTAAAATCACGTATCCCCATACCCTTGTCGTGTCGTGCCCACACCCCGTACCCGTATCCGTGCTTCATAGAATTTCGTATTTTACTATTTTGACCACATTTTGTGGTCTATAGTCTATAGTTTTTGGCCCGACCAATTTTATGAAATTCCATATTTTACTATTTTAGCAACATTCTGTGGGCTATATCGTCCACAGTTTTTGGTTAATTTCAAATTTCGCATTTCACTCATTTCACCCCATTTTGGGGCTATATAGTCCACAATTTTCGGCAAATTTCACGAAAATCCGTATTTCACTATTTGGCCCCATTTTGGGGGGGGGCATAATTAACAAATTTTGACCGATTTTGCGAAATTCTTTATTTCACTGTGTGGCCACATTTTGTATAGTCCATAGTTTTCAGCTTTCGGTAAGTTCTGTATTTTACTATTTTAACCACATTTTGTGGGCAGTCCACAGTTTTGGCCAATTTTATGAAATTTAGTTTTTCACTATGTTGGTCACATTTTGTGGGCTATAGTCCATAGTTTTCGGCCAATTTCGTTAAAATTCTGTATTTCAATGTTTTAGCCATTTTTTTGCTTAATATAGTCCACAGTTTAAGACCAAATTCGTGAAATTTCATATTTCGCTGTTTTTGCCACATTTAGTAAGCTATTTTTTTGATAAAAGATGACCTTAGTCATCGTTTCATTAATGATCATTAACGAAACAAAGAAGTACAATAACGACTGAGAAGCATACCCTACCAGTTCCTAATACATCAACTATTACATATTAGAAAAGCCTAGCATCAAAACAACACAAATATAAAATAGCAGCAAAAGCAAACTATCATCGAACTCCCCCTTCAGCCTGGGGGAGGATCCTCCCTCTTAGCTCTCTGTCTGACTAATCCCCTCTGTTGATCTTCAACCTCTTCCTAGCCTCCACCGCACCTGCCCAGTCATGAATAAGAAGAAAAATTTTATGCATTGAGGTTGGAAATCTAAAAAAACTATTGCGGAAGCATAAGTCATTTCTTTCTAGCCATAGGTTCCATAATGTTGCCGCAGTTGCTATATCCCAAGCCCGTTTATCTTCTAGTTTAATATATTCTTCTCTTGTGAATCCCCAAATGTCAGTGGTAGACCTAGGACTCTGAGTACATCCAAACCCCCTACACACTACCTCCCATGTTAACATAGCTTTAGGACATATGAAGAAAATGTGATTGACGTCCTATTCTGTGCCTAGACAGCCTCTGCAGTTTACATCTATTTGCAAGTTTCTTTTCCTTAGATTTACTTTGGAGAGTATCGCGTCGTTGTGTACTAACCAGCAGAAGACTTTGACTTTAAGGGGCACCTGGCCCCCCCAAATGATGTTTTCTTTTTTACATCTCAAACCTCCGTCGTTTATCCATTTATACATTGACGACACCGAAAAGATTTTTTATTTTTCCCTGTCCCACCATCTTTCATCTTCGCTATTGTTGACCTGTTCCCTTTCTGCTTGGATAAGCTTGTTGAGTTCTTCGAACTGGGCTGTACTGTCCGACGTCAGACTGTCAGAAACTATCAATTTGAGTTTCCCTCTCTTCCAAACGTTTGCCACCGAAGAATCTAAATTAACCGTTGACGCCGCTGCTTGTGGGAAACGGTTTTGAAGTGTAGAGTTACCACACCATCTATCCTTCTAAAATCTGGTGTTCTTCCCATTTCCAATCTTACAAATGGTATTAGTGTTAGATATCTCTCCTTGCCTCGTCACTCCTTTCCACAGGAAGGAGACTTTGGCAAACGTGCTTCTGCCTCCAAATCTATATTTTCTTCTTCGGAAAAGATCGAACAAGTAGCTCCACCAGCCCTTGCATTTGTTAACGATCTTCCACCACCACTTGCTAAGTAGCGCTCTATTCATGTCGTGGAGATTCATGATTCCCAGTCCACCGAATTCTCTTCTCTTACAGACTCTACCCCACTTTACCAAGTAAAACCCTTTGTTACCCTCATCCGTACCTTTCCATAAGAATCTTCTCCTCAGCTTGTTAATCTTATTGATAACCCACTTTGGCAATTCGTATATTGACATTAGATAAAGCGGAATAGCACTAAGAACCGAATTTAGCAGTATAATCCTTCCTCCCAGCGACAGGAAACGCCTCTTCCATCCTGCTAGTTTCTTGGCTATCTTATCGATCAGAGGCGTCCAATCCTCCTTTAGTAACGAGCCTGGCCTAATGGGAGTTCCCAGGTATTTTATTGGAAATTCACCCTTCCCGCATCCTAAAATGTCGGTTATATTACTCACGGAGAATGATAACTGCTCGCTGATGGGGATGATGCTTGTCTTGTTTAGATTTACCTTCAGACCTGACCTAGCTTGGAAACATACCAATGTTGCCTTAATAGCCAGCACTTTTTCAACTGTAGCCTTTCCGAACAACAGTGTCATCCGCATATTGTAGAATCGTCATAGGCTGTGCAATTCCTTTAATCTCGATCCCTTTGATAGCGTTATGCTCTTGTGCTCTCTTTATCAATTCTGCAAGTCCATCCGCGATGATAGCAAATATGAGGGATGAAAGGGGATCCCCTTGCCTGAGTCCTCTTTTGCATCTAATCTCCTTCCCTTGCCATCCGTTCACCTGTATATGCGATTTTCCTCCATGCACACTTTTTAATCCATAACCTCCATTTCGCTCCAAATCCTTCGAGTTCCAGAGCTTCGTCCAGACAGTCCCAGTGCACTGAGTCGTAAGCCTTCTGAAAGTCTAGCTTCAGGAGAAATCCATCCGATTTAGCTCTGTTTCCCCTGTAAACAATTTCATGTGCTGATGCGATGCTGTTCATGATGTCCCTTCCCCGAATGAAACCACTTTGTGAGGACGCCACCACATCGTCTAAGTGCGTTGCCAATCTCTGGGCCAGTACTTTCGTGATAATTTTGAACGATCCATTTATCAGGCTAATTGGTCTGAAATCTTCATACGTGCGGACTTCACGTTTCTTCGGAGCGAGTATGATAGTGGCGTAGTTTAGCTTCTCCAGCTTTGCGGAGCCTTCATAAAACTCGTGAAAGATGTTCATTAGATCCTCCTTGATGATTTGCCTATAAAATTTGTAGAAGAAGATAGGCAACCCGTCTGGGCCTGGAGCCTTGTCCTGTCCGAGTTTCTTAATTGCTTCATAAACCTCTTCCTCTGAGAATCTTGCCTCAATACCTTCGCTACCGTCTATTTTGGAGGAACTCCACATATCCGATGCTAGCTTGCATCTGTTGGATGTTTTTCGACCCAATAAGTCATGAAACTCCTTGTCTAAGTGCTCTCTGATCATCTCCTCATTCTTCGTCCAATTACCGTCCACCGATAAGCCCGTGATATGATTTTGTCTTCTTCTACCATTTGCCACCTTATGGAAGTATTTGGTATTTGCGTCACCTTCCCTGAGCCATTGTATCCTTGACCTTTGCTTCGAATACATCTCCATTGTCCCTATCTGCTGTAGCTCTAGTCTGATGCTTGTCAATTCGTCTTTTTCCGACTCCAGGAGCTCCCTTTCCTCCTGTATGATCTCCAGTTCATGGTTTCTACTGCCTAGCGACTCTCTTCTAAAGTTGATCTCGCCCATCTTTTGTCTTGCCCACCCTTTTAATCTCCTGCGAAGTCGCCTTGTCTTCTCTACCCAAGCTCCAACCGCTGTTGTCTCGTTGGTGTGGTCAGACCATGAATCGGCGATTACTTGTCGCGCCTCTTCACAAGTGGCTCAGGCTTTCTCAAATCTAAAGATGAAATGCTTGCTCCCTCTTCCTTGTCCACAGTCTATCAGTAGGGGAAGGTGACCGGACGTGTGTCGCATAGTGGATTTGATCTTTGCTAATGGGTATGCATCCTCCCACTCGTTGGACACCAGTACTCTATCGAGTTTGGCCATAGTAGGATTTCGTTGCATGTTCGGCCAGGTGAATTTTCTGTCGGTCAACTCTAATTCCAACATATCCAACTCATCTATAGTCGCATTGAATGTGTCCTGCTCGTTTCGGCTGTGACCTCTACCCTTGTGCTCATCTTGAAATCTAGTGGTGTTGAAGTTACCTCCTATCACCCATGCACCGTCCCTTTTTTGTCTGATGTCTCTGAGTTCCTTTCAGAGTTCTTTGCTCTGCCTAGAGTCGTATGGACCATACACACTTGAGATCACCTGCACCCAGTCATCACTTCTCCTTCTAATTCTAATCGAAACCGTAAATGCTCCGATGAATTCGTCTATAATCTCATATAATTTCGCATTTGCCCCGACCGCAATGCCTCCCGAGAATCCAACTGCCGGCTTAAATCTCCAGTCATAGTCCACCATCCCTCTAAGGCTAGTAAAGTCCTCTATGGTGGGATGTTCTATTTTAGTTTCTTGGAGCCCGCAAATACCAGGGCGAATTTTATTCAAAGTGATACCAATTGATCTTTTTTTTGTTTTTTGGCGCATCCCTCTTACATTCCAAAAGATGTAACTCATAATGGACTAATAACGACATCTACCCTTCCCCCCCGGTCACTCACGGGATTAAACTATAGCTACTCTGACATCTTCTCTAATGATAGCTACGTTATCCAATTGTTCGGCCCTAGTGGAACTCATGGCTAGACCGTAAAGACTAGCAAAGTAAATAAGCAACTCATCATTTAGTAAGCTATTGTCCATTGTTTTAAGCAAATTTCAGGAAATTCCATATATTACTGTTTTGGCAACATTTAGTGGGCACAGTCTTTCGTAGTCCACTGCCTTTGCCACATTTGTGGGTTATATATCCACAATTTTTTGCCAATTTTCTTGAAATTCCGTTTTCCTCTATTTTGGCCATATTTTGTGCTACAATTTTCAGTCAATTTTGAGAAATTTCTTATTTCACCATTTTTACCACATTTTATAGGATGTAGTCCTATGTTTTGGGCCAATTTCATAAAATTTAGTATTTCACTGTTTTTGCCACATTTTGTGGGCTATAGTCCATAGTTTTCAATCAATTTTGGAAAATTTCATATTTTACTGTTTTAGCCCTATTTGGTGGGCTAATCCACAGTTTTTGGCTAAATTTGTAAAATTTTTGAATTTCACTATTTTGCCACATTTTATGGGATGTAGTCCACAGTTTTGAGTCAATTTTGTGAAATTTTGTATTTCACCGTTTGACCTCATTTTGTGGGTTATATTACATAGTTTTCATTAAATTTTGGGAAATTCTGTATTTTACTATTTTGACCATATTTTGTAGGGTGTAGTCCCAAACTTTTGGCCAATTTCGGGAAATTTTGTTTATTATTATTGTCCATAGTATTTTCCCATTTTCATAAAAGTTCATTTTACTATTTTGACATCATTTTGTGAGCATAGTCTACAATTTTCTGTCAATCTCGTGAAATTTCGTATTTCACTGCTTCGGCTACATTTTGTGGGCTTCACAGTTTTCGACTAATTTTGTGAAATTCTGTATTTCATTCTTTTGGCCACAGTCCACAGTTTCGACGAATTTCACAAAATCGCATTTCACTATTTTTGCCCCATTTTGTGGGCCATAATCCACAGTTTTCAGCAGTTTCGTGAAATTCGGTATTACACTATTTGGTCCCCATTTTGTGAGCTATAATCAACAGTTTTTGACCAATTTCGCAAAATTCTTTATTTCAATGTTCTGACCATATTTTGTGTAGTCCACAGTTTTCAGCCAATTTTGGAAAATTTTGTATTTTATTGTTTTAGCCAAATTTTGTGGGCTATAGTCGACAGTTTTCGGCCAATTTCGTAAAATTTCGTAATTCAACTTTTTTGCCAAATTTTATGCTTAATATAGTCGATTATTCAGTCAATTTTGTATTGCACTATGTTGGCCATATATTATGGGTGGTACTCAATTTATGGCCAAATTCGTGAAATTTCATATTTCACTATTTTGGTTAGGGGTGGCAAACAGGCTTGGCGGGTCGGTCCGGTTCCAAGGAGAAGCCTAATTCCCCCGGTTCCGAGCTAAGGCGGGGCGGGTCGGTTTTTGAAGAAAAAAAAATCCTCTCATTTTATATAAAATAAAAAATGTAATATTGAAAAAATACCTATGTAATTATTATTATTGTAAAAAGTTACAATTATTTTCACCATGTCACGCGAGAAAGAATAGGATATGAACCTTCATTATTTTTTCTCCATGTTAAAACATCAATGTTGTGTTCACTAGGCAGTGTAGGTTGTGCATTATACCATTTTAATTCATTTGATGATTTGTCTTAAGTTGTTTAGATTTTATAAGACTCCATACAAATGATAATGATGCAATGCCTTTACCTTTGGATGAAGATGATGTTGTATTTTGAGCACTAGATGCAAATTTTCTATCATAAGTATCTAATATTGACTCAAATTTTAATATATATTCATCATAGTCATAATTTAATTCTTCAACCGTACTATAAAACAAAATAATCAAACCCTTCGCACATTCAAATTTGATATGAGGATCCATTACACTTGTAACACAATATAACATATGAAAAGGATGAACATATTTATTCGTCTAAGATCACACCATTGTTGGATTCTTGTAGATTAGGACCACTCAAGGCAATAAAATGCACACAATCTTTTATTGCATTAACATATGGTTCGGCTATCTTCAATGCATCTTGCACACACAAGTTGAGGATATGACATGTACATTTAAGATGAAATATTTCAGGCAATGGAGGCATAAATACATCAATTAATGACCTTTTTTTATTATTGGCGGCAAACTCAAGGCTATTAAAAATAATTTTATCTTCAATACCAAAAAAGATTACATGTTTTTCTAATTTATGATGTGATAACCGTACCATTATGGGATACATCAAGTAACCAAATTGTATGATCTTTTTTTTGAATGATCCAATCACTATCAATCCAATGACAAGTAGTGCACATAAAGGGAATATCATTACAACCTTTCCAACAATCATTATTTAATGCAATTTTAAAAGCTAAAGAAGACAGTTGCAGCTAAAGTATATTTAAGGTCATTATATATTTTGTAACAATCGGATTTAACGGTGTTTTTAGGAATTCTTTTGAAATAAGGGTTTAGAGTGAGTTGATTAAACATTTTTAAGTTCTTACTTTCGGAATAAGTAAATGGTAACTCATCCTTAATAATGAGTAGTTATTTCCCTATGTTTAATTTCATGATCATAACTAAAGTTATCTACTTGACCGGTCTTACGGTTTATTTTTTGGTGGGTAAGATCTTTTTGTGTTTCCTTGTGTTTACAAATCAAGTGGTGCTTAGGATTGGATGCAGATGGAAAAAATATTTTAAAATGGTGCAATCGGAAGTTTTTTCTCTAAATTTTCGGGAAGAAGATGGGATCTCAGTATTTTGTGTTTCGGTTTATCATCATTGTGGGGAAGATCAGAAAAATCAAAACGGAAATGTTTGTGGTATTCAACTCTCTAACATTTTCGGTATCTAGATGTGTAACATAAACATGGTGAGATGCATTGGTAGACTGCACTTTCACTATGTGATGATGCCATAATCGTATGAAAATATAAAATTAATATTAAACAAGTAACAAATTAACGAGTAACAAATATTGAATTATAAAAAAGATACCTCTCTAGATGAATTCTCAAAATTGTGTTGTGAATGTTGATTCAAAAAGAACTTCAAGATTGCACTTCTTCACTTCTCCAAACTTCGAGATTCCACAAATTGCAAGAATAAATTGAGAGAGTTAAGAGAATTGTTTGAAAGTTTTGGAGTGAAGAAAATAGTTTGGAAGGCTCATCTATTTGTAGAATTTTATATTTTTTATTTCCTAATTTATCCCCAGAAACTAGCCGTTTATAGCCGCTAGGAAGTTTTTTTAGTCATTTATTAACCCTAATTTTAAAAAAAAAAAAGAAAATTCTATAACTATCAGCCCACAGGGCTGGACAGGACAGTTACGGTGGCCGTTTCAGTTTACATCTCGGCAGGTCCCGGGTGTTAGCGGTTCGGTTCCAACCGGGCCAAGGTCCTAAATAGCAAGGACTAAATCGGTCTGCCCCGGAGATTAGACTCCTACAGTAGCTGTCCGGTCCGGTCCGGTCCGGTCCGAGCTACAGAACAGGTCGGGCCGGTTCGGTTTCCAGCCGAACTGGCCCGTTTGCCATCCCTAATTTTGGCCACGTTTTGTGGGCTGCTGTTTACAACATGCTCAATATCGTGAAATTTCATATTTACTCTTTTGGCCACGTTTCGTGGGATATCGTACATTTTCGGCCAATTTCGGGGAATTCCGTATTTCACTGTTTT
Organism: Hemerocallis citrina; assembly: GCA_017893485.1. Classification (NCBI taxonomy): domain Eukaryota; kingdom Viridiplantae; phylum Streptophyta; class Magnoliopsida; order Asparagales; family Asphodelaceae; genus Hemerocallis; species Hemerocallis citrina. The sequence goes on from JACEHZ010000091.1 coordinate 1,465,293, forward strand.
AGCTAAAAAAAATTGCTCTGTAGTTCACAGTTTTTGGTCAATTTTGTGAGATTTCGTATTTCACTATTTTAGCCACATTTTGTGGGCTATATATGGTTTACAGTTTTCAGCCAATTTCATGAAAATCCGTATTTCACTATTTTGGTCCCATTTTGTGGAATTTCACAATTTTCGGCCAATTTTGCAAAATTTCATATTTGACTATTTGACCCCATTTTGTGGGCTATAGTCCACAGTTTTTAGTCGTTTTCGCTAAATTTCTTATCTCACTATTTTGGCCCCGTTTTTAGTCAATAGTTTTTACCAATTTTGCGAAACTCTTTATTTCACTGTTTTGACCATATTTTATATATTGCATAGTTTTTAGCCAATTTCAGAAAATTCCGTATTTAACTTTTTGAGCCACATTTTGTGGGCTATTGTCCGCGGTCTTTCACCAATTTCGTGAAATTTAGTTTTTCACTATTTGGCCACATTTTGTCGGCTAGTCTACATTTTTGGGTCAATTTCTTGATATTCCGTGTTTCACTGTTTTGGCGAAATTTTTTCGCTCAATGTAGTCCACTGTCTTCGGCCAATTACGTGAAATTTCGTATTGCACTATGTTGCCCATATTTTGTAGGTTATAGTCCACATTTAAGACCAAATTTGCAAATTTCGTATTTCACTTTTTTGTCCACATTTTCTGGGCTACTGTCCATACTTTTCACTTTTCAGCCGATTTCGAGGAATTCCAAATTTTACTGTTTTGGCCACATTTAGTGGGTGTACAGTTTTCGACCAATTCCTTAAATGTTGTATTTTGCTGTTTTTGCCACTTTAATGTGTGATATAGTCAATATTTTTTGGCAATTTTCATGAAATTTCGTTTTTCATTATTTTGGCCATATTTTGTGTGTTTTCATAGTTTTTGGTAAATTTCGTGAAATTTTGTATTACACTATTTTGACCACATTTTGTGGGTCCACAATTTTCAGTCAATTTCGTGAAATTTCGTATTTCACTATAGTCAACAGTTTTTGGCCAATTTCGTAAAATTTCGTATTTCACTCTTTTAGCCACAGTCCGCAATTTCGGTCAATTTCACGAAAATCCATATTTGACTATTTTGTCCATATTTTGTGGGCCATATAGTCCACAGTTTCGGCCAATTTTGCGAAATTTTGTATTTCACTATTTTGGCCGCATTTTGTGAGTAGTCTAACAGTTTTTTTACAAATTTTGTGAAATTATTTATTTCACTGTTTTGATCACATTTTGTATAGTCCATAGTTTTCCGCCAATTACGGGGAATTCCAAATTTTACTGTTTTAGCCTTTATTTTTGGGCAATAATCTACAGTTTTTGGCCAATTTCGTGAAATTCCGTATTTCACTGTTTTGACCCAATTTTATGCTCAATGTAGTCCACAACCAATCTCGGGGAATTCCGTATTTCACTACTTTGGCCACAAAAGTTAGCTAAAAGGTCCCATTTACAGGCTGGGTTATATGGTCCTCTAAGAAATCTTAACAACATCATAGCATGCTCAGTGTCTCTTAATCTAAGCTATGTTAGGCTCTTCAACTATTGTTGTAGTTCTTTACCCAAAAAAAGAAAGAAAAAAAACCTAGCTAGTGATTATTGTACAAAACTTTCGTGTGGATCGTTGGATTTCTATTAGTTTCTGCTGCTGCACATGCAACCATTTTAATGGTAAGACACTGATCAACCTGCAAAACCCTGACAGCTTTGCAACTTGAGGGAGGTATATGCAAGTTCAGTTACAACTGTACCAACTCATCTCTTCATTTCACCAACTCATTCCATTATCATGACCCACAACGTGCCAGACCGTCACAACCTTGCAACTCAAAGGGATATATGCTTACTTCAGTTGTAATTCAGTTGTAATTGCAACCTTTTAAAACTGTCTTGTACTCGTATTCAACCATTTAAGAAACTGGATTTGTAATCACCGCAGTTGCATGCTATTACACTACATGTGGGATCTTGGATTGATGATTGAAAAAATTTGATTGTCTTAACATTTTGAAGAACTATTCTTTCGTTTTTTTTGCAAGGTGTATTTTTCTGTAAGGCATAAAACATTTTTGTTGCAGTTAAAATATCATGAGCACTTTCTTACTTCCATTTTGTCATACTCTCTTTTCAGTGCCCCTGCCTTATCCTCTAGAGGACAACACAAGTCAACTCTTCCAACATCTGCTGACGATACATCATCAAGGAGCCCCTGGAAAACATATCCAAATGGAGAACAGTCTCCAAAGCATGAATTTGATGACTCTGTTAGTTTTGGAGTTGCAACGCCTTTGTTGAAGTCTTTCATGACACAGGTAAGTCTGTATGATAGATTTGTGATTACAAGTTTTCAAGGGGACTGTCAAAAGGGAAAAAAGAAAGCTCTCAAGGGCCAACTCCTTATTAAGAGTTAAGAAATTAATTATTATTTTTCTTGAGTTCTGTTCATGTTAGGTACAGCTTTGATGTGCCTAGATGGATTTGACAACTTATTGTTATGATTTCTATCTTTATAATGAATACTTTCCTTTTTTACCTACCGGTATTAGGCACATTCAAAAATCGCGGGTCACGTTTATCAAGCCACTTTTGCTTTTGAGTGACCTTTACATGTTCCTGGCTATACTTTCCTAGTTCACAATATTACAATGATTTGTTCAATAACGCACATGAACAAGTTTGCAGGAACACACTGTTCTCATATGGTGGTGAGTTATATAAATCTTCTAACCAGGGCTCTAACAGATGAATGGAGTCACACAGGAGTAAATTAGATATTTAAGATAATTACATGAGAAGCTATTTTATCCTTGAAATAGTATCAACTACACGTCAGTCACTTGTTGGACTCGTATTAACCACACAAAAAGAGAACCATTCAGAGTCCTCTGAACAAAAATTTCAAAACGATGTTGAAGGAGATTACATGGTGTACAATAGTTAGGAATATTCTTAGCTAATTCCATTTATACGTAAACACAAACAAATTTAAGTTGACAATGATGTTTTACCCAATTCCAAGTGTGTACCAACTTCTGAGCTTGTTCATTGAGAATTGGCTTCATGTACAATGTTACTTCGACTTCCAAGGAAGAAATATGTTGTTTTCCATTAGATTAGTTAAATTTATCGGTCATATAGAAAGAAAAAAAAAGGCAGGGATAATGTTGTCTGACATTGTGTATTTCCACTATCCCAAATGACTAGGTTGGCAGCAGATTTGGAGAAAGCACATCTCGGTGGGGGTCAATGCTTTCAGATAGGCAAGTTGAGAAGATCAAGGACAGATCAGCAGCTGCCATGTCAACATTTGGCGACATGCTTCCTGGTCCTGCTGCTGGACTTTTATCTTCTTTCACTTCAGGGACTGGTTCTAGGCTTGATTCTTGATTTTGTTGATGGTTCCCAAACAATCATCTTCCCTCTGGGAACAACAACAAAGAAGACAATTGCATTAGCCACTACATGTACCTGAAATGGGCTAATATATATCATGGCTGGTCCCAATTTGATGGAAGGTCATGTTTCGTATAAGATGAAGCTGCCTTATTTGTGGCTATAACATGGTTCGGATATATGATAAAATCATTGCAATAAAGAAAATTGTTGATGTAGGCTTGTCCTTTTGTCGGAGATGAGGAATTCATAGAGAGGGATGAGATCCACTGTAAAGCACGGCTTGTTCTGTTTTATGGAAAACAAAGGGAATATTTGGTTTTGTGATGTGTTTTCCCCAAAGTTGTATGTAGTTTTTTGTTCAGTTGATTGTTTCCAGGGGAACGCAATATGTCAACAGTGCCCATTTTTTGTTTGTTATTACATGTATAATTATCGAACAGATTAAATTTATAAATATATTCCTTAAATTGTAAGCGCTGTTGCTGCTTTACAGAATATTCATCTCTATAAAAGGAAGCTAGGGCTTTAGTGATACTATAGCTGGAGATTAGAGTAATTTTTTGGCTGCACTGGCACTATACTCTATAGCTCTGGTTTCTCTCCTTTTTACATATTTGCTGCCATTCCAAAATGTGGTATTCATCATGAACTCTAATGAGTGAATTGTGCGCTACACAAATCATGTGGTTGACAGTTTTTGAAGAGATCCAGCAGCCCTTCCATTCTCGATGGTACTGTGAATCACTCAATCGCCAAACATGACATAATACACTATTAATGCTGCTGAGCCAAACAGAAAAAAAAGCTATTTTCCAGATACTTCAAACAATAACAATTAAAAAGACCGCTGTTAATTATGCAAGGGATTGATTGCAAGTTGGAAAGAACGAATTTTGGCCCACAAACACTGAAGGGATAAATTTTGGATTGATACTTGTACTTGGGAAATCGGATTACAGTTCTCAGCAGAAATTTTACAAAGTCCAAGTTGCAGTACTATTCTACCAAACATATACCAATCGCATATCTTGTACCTGTCCATATTTAAAACATAAACAGAAATTATTTATACAAAATGATTCTCCTGGAATTATCAACAAATTATTCATACAAAAAGATTCTCCTGGAATTATCTTGTACCTGTCCATATTTTCTTGATGAAGTAATTAAGCGTCCTAAGGAAACTCCAGCCAACAAAAAAAAAAAACCATAAAGCAGCTACAAGGGAGTTGGAGGAATACACAAAATGGTGATCTCAACAAAGAATCACAAGTTCACAGCATAAGTGTAGCAAAAGAACAAGTCTGTAATAAAACAACCATCATAGCAAGTATAAAGATACAGAGATCAGAAACTCAGAAAAGAAATGAATGAAGCATCGACTTAAAGTTAATAGTCCCGACTGTCACTTTTGTTCTTGTTTCATCTGACTAACAAGACCATATATTATCATGAGCAGATTTTGTTTCAGCAGAGTAGCTTCCAGTCTTCTCCATGTTATCTCTCGCTCTTCTTCCAAGGCTTTGGCATTTGCTTCTTTTCCTATTTATAGCTGCAGGCACTTCTTAAGTAGCTCATTATCCATTTCAGGGATTTTTTTCCAAACAATTGCAGTGAGCCAATGAACTGGTTCCAGTGGTTCTGTATGTTTGCTCCTCTCCAACACTTCAAAAATGATGGGGGTGATAAAGTGACAATTCTGGGCAATGAGGTGTGCAATGTGGTCATATTCCCCAGGAATAATGCCTTTTCTGCAACCTGCAATAAGCATCATTACATACACATGTTAACTAGAGTTCAAAATACAACTGATAGCATTTACGTTACTAGGTACTGAACAAAATAATGCACAACCTTAAGTAAGGACACTGTCACTTCCGTTTGCTCGCATCATTTTCTAAGAAATTAGCTTTCTCAATACAGTATGGAATCTTAATGTACAAAAGAGAAACTCACAGCAAAGGAAATGAGCAGCACTATAATCTCTAGAGTAATATACTCGGTAAATAATATGTGTTCACGATAAAGAGCAAGCTCGAGAAAGCCACTACAAATAAAACATTGTTTTCACGCCATACGAACACTCCAGCACTTAGTGAGAGGTCTAATACCTGCATTGGTTTTTTAACCCAAATATTAAGGAACAATATAGATCGCCAAGAAGAGCTTCCCACTTCCCAACAATAACACAATATTGCTTTTCCTTAGTAATGTGAAGATTCAATAAGAATAAAGTTGTCCAATAAACCAATCACTTAAATGAGTTGTCCAAGACCACTCCACCATTCTTTGCCAAGAGAAATCATAATTCGGCATTTTTAGTTTTTTAGTTTTTTACCAACTTATAGACCACCGTTTGAGGACACCTTCTTGGCCAACTTTTGTTATAGTCCATAATTTCTGACTGATTTCGATAAATTCTGAAATATAGATTTCTAGCCGATTTTTGTATGTTATATAGTCCACTCTTTTTTGCCTTTTTGGAAAAATTCTTGATTTCATATTTTAAGCCAATTTTGTGGGTTATAGTCCACAACTGTTGGTAGAATTCGGGAAATTATAAATGTAACTACTTCAACTAACTCTTGTGGATTATAATTCACCAATTTTGACCAAATTAGAGAAATTCTGTTTTTTCACTTTTCTAGCCAACTTTTATGGGGTTGCCCACCGTTTTTTACAAAGATTTCGAGAAATTTATTAGATTCACATATTTTATGGGGTTGCACAATTTTTGACCGACTTTAGTTTTTTACCAGATTCTGTAAGTTATAGGCTACCGTTTAAGGGCCGATTTCGAATCTGAATTTTACATTTTTGGCCAACATTTTGTAGGCCTCCACCGTTTCTAATCTATTTTGAAATATTCCGAAATTGACTTTTTCAACTAATTTTTGTAGGTTATCGCATCCACTGATTTTAAGAAATCAAAATTTCACAGTTTTAGTCAAATTTTGTAGGCTACATATCCCACCGTTTGTAACCCATTTGGTGAAATTCTGAATTTCAGTGTTTTAGATAGAATTTGTGGAATATTGTTCACCGTTTTCAGGCAATTTGGTGAAATTCTGAAATTCATTGTTTTGGCCAAATCTTGTGAGCTATATCGGTTTTGACCATTTTGGTGACATTCTAAATTTTTATTGATTTGGACAATTTTTGTGAGTACAGTCCATTTTCGGCGAATTTAGAGAGATTCTGAATGTGATTGTTTACTCAAGAATTTGTAGCCTGTACAGTCCACTGATTACGATTGATTTTGAGAAATTTTAAATTTCACCATTTTAGCTAAATTTTGTGGGCCACATTGTTGGTAGATTTGGTGAAATTCTAGATTTTACTGTTTTGGCAAGATTTTGTGTGCTATTGTCCACTGTTTTCGGCTGATTTTGAAAATTTTTGAATTTCACATTTTAAGTCAACTCTTATAGGTTATATAGTCCACCATTCATGGCTGATTTAGAGAAATCAAAAATTTTAGTTTTTTAACCAACTTATATCGGTTAACCGTTTGATAGCCAATTTCAATAAATTATAAGCCAATTGTTGCAGGTTACAGTCCAACTTTGTTTACCGATTTTGAAAAAATTTGAAACTCACTTTTTTAACCAACTTTTGTTGGTCCATTGGATTTTGCCAATTTGGAAAAGTTTCTGATTTCACATTTTTAGCCAACGTTGTCGTTATATTGCACACTTACTGGTCGGATTCAAAAAATTGTACATTTTACTACTTTAGCTAACTCTTGTGGGCCATAATCCACTATGGGTAATGCTACACCTACTACCAAATCTACTACCTTTACCTTTACTACCTTATGTGACACACTATTAGTGGAGGTTATTGTAGAGTAGGTGGTAGAAACATCCAATAGTGGTGTACCACCTAAGGTAGTAAAGAGAAAGGTAGTAGATTTGGTAGTAGGTGTAGCATTACCCAATCCACTATTCTTGCTTGATTTAGAGAAATTCTAAAATTTACCCATTTTGTGCTTAACTTTTAGAAATTTTGAATTTCACATTTTAAGCCAACTCCTATGGGTTAAAAGTCCATTGTTATTGGTTGATTTAGATAAATAAGGAATTTCATCTAATTTATCAACTTTTGTAGGTAATATAGTCCACTGCTTGATGGCCGATTTCTATAAATTTTGAATGAACCTTTTTAGAACTTTTGTAGGGTTATAATCCAACTTCTTTAACAGAATTCGAGAAATTTTGAACTTCACTTTATTTGCTCATTCGGAAAAATTTTGGGTTTCACTTTTTATCTAACATTTTGTGGGTTATAGTCCACATTTTTGGGTCATATTTGTAAAATTAAAAATTTTGCTACTTTAGCTAACTCTTGTTGGTAGTACACAATTGTTTTTGCTAATTTAGAGAAATCATGAATTTTATTTTTTTAACCAACTTTTTTTAGAGGGTATTTGGTATGCTTGTACAAGGAAATCTAGAATTACCCTCTGAATTATCTGGTTTAGTATGGTATGATATGGGTATAGTTTTAGAAGGATAAAAAATTCTCACAGGAATCAAATTTCTTTTTTGGGAAGGATATACATTCCCCTTTAAAAGAGTGATTTGTGGATTCCTCCACAAAGACAATAACTGAGATTATCACGTACCCAAAATACCCTCCAAATTTTGACGATTTTTCTGCCTTAATCATATTTCCACTCTCTGTTCCCTCCAACAAATTTAGGCACTCGATTCCTAATTATATATAAGCTCTCCATCTCCGCATCATTATCACCTCCGAATCCTCATCTCTTTCGCTTCCATCTTTCTCCCATTGCGAGGCAAACCCTAACCAGGTACATATCTCTTTAACCCCTCTCTTCTCCCATCCTTCACGGCTCTAATGTAACCCTCTCTTTCTCTTGATTAATTTTCTACCTTCTGCCAAGCTGCCGAACCCCTTAATTTCCCTTGATTAATGAGCACATGATTTTTGGTTGTAGAATCATGTGATTTTGATTATTAGATGCTTATCATGAAGTATCAACAAATGGATAAGGTTTAGATTCATAAAAGTGTTGGCCTTGGAAATTGAAATTGAAATTGGAAAATTATAGATGCCATGAACTTTGTTTGATGAAATGTCAACATGTGATTTTTTTTCTTCTAAAGATGGTTCTGCTACTTAACATGAATGACTGGCACAAAATTCAAGTAATCGCATACAGATAATACATGCCTTGATATACAACTGAATTTATAATGTTGCAACTAATTAGTAGATTTAGTTATGAAGCGTATAATGCTCAATTTATTTGTCAATTATATTATGATTTGGTAAAGTGCCCCTTAGCATTTAGCTATCTTCATCATAAGCAACTTGACTCTCAAAAAAAAAAAAAATTAACTAGAAAGTAATAAAAGCTTTACCGTTTCATAAACAAACAGATAATGTATATATGTATAAGTGACCCTACAATTATTTATTTATTTATATAAAAAGTTCAATTGCTCATCTGATTCCTTTTATTATATTTTTCCTACTATAAGCGGATGGTCAGTCTTACAATGCCCGACATGCATGAATTCACTATCATTGTGATTTACGTGTATTTGCTCCGAATATGGGTCTTTTTAACTACGATGTCCTATATAAGATATCCAAGACTAGGTCGAAGGGTTCGTTGGTGTATGTACGATAGACATGTTGGACGTGTCATGAATGTGAGAATGTTGATTTATCAAAGTGACGAACTTAGTAGAGAGAACATCCATATGGATAGGAGATACCTTCTTGACCTGTGTCTTCTACTTCAAACCAGGGAAAATTTGCAATCAACTAAAAATATGTGCATAGAAGAAATGGTAGCAAGGTTCCTCAATATTTGTGGACATAGTGAATAGAACCGTTCCATGAAGAGACAGCTCATTAGGTCAAAGGAAACAATAAGTAGGCCATTTGGCTTAGTGTTAAATTCAATATTACATCTACATGATATTTTGTCGAAGAAACATGTAGTAGTACCGGAGTATTCAACAGATCATACATGTAAATGGTTTAAGCATTGCTTAGGAGCACCACACGGCACATATGTCCAAGTGCATGCCACAGATCCTGGTGGACCAATGTCTTGGGGGTATATTCGCAGAACATGCATCTCATATATATACTACCCAGTTGGGAGAATTCTGATGCCGATTCTAGAGCTCTTCGGGATGGAGTTTCAAGAAGAAATGGATTGGTAGTTCTCAAAGGTATATCATTAAATTCATTTATATTGTTTGGATCATTTGATAGTCATTTATATGTACTATATTAACATACGTTTTCAATGATGTAGAGAGCAGAGTGTTGGGCAACAAAGAAACATGTCCAAAAAATGTGTAGCGGAGATGAAGATGTTAAGATGGATGTGTGGTAAAACCATGAAGAATGGAATTAGAAACAAACATATACGAGACATGGTAAAGATAGCTCCTATCCAAGATAAATTAAGAGAGAATCACCTCAGGTGGTTTGAACATGTCACACGTAGACCTAGTAGTCCTCTCGTTAGAAAGTGATTTGATAAGTATTGAGAGTAGAGTCAGGGGTAAGGAAAGACCTAAACTTACTTGGATAGAAACGGTGAGAAAATATATGATAGCTTGTGGCCTTACAGAAGATATTGCGCTAAACCAAGCAGAATGAAAAACCATAATTCATGTTGCCGACCCAACTAGTTGGGAGAAATGCTTTGCTGTTGTTATTGTTTATTAACATACGTTTTGAAAATGAATAGGGTATTATTATTTGTGTGATGTTAGATACATGAATGGGGAAGGATTTCTTACCCTGTATCGTGGAGAAAGGTATCATTTGAATGATAGGAGACAAGGTCACCATCCACAAACTACACGAGAATTTTACAGTGATAAACATTCAAGTGCTAGGAATTTCATTGGAAGATGTTTCAGTTTTTTAAAAAGGTAGATGGGCCTTTTTAAAAGGAGACTTAAATTTTCCGGTGAAAACTCAGTGTCGAATTATTTCTGCATGTGCACTTCTTCAAAAAATTTGCTAATGAGAAATGGTATTTGATGAAGGCGCAGAAGATGAAATTGATAACCTACAATTGGAAGGTGACCCAATAACTCATATCGAGGCGTCAATTGAATGGACCCAGCATAGAGATATTCTTGCACAAGAGATGTGGCATAATCGTTTATATAGTTTATTATGATGGATGGACTCTCTTTGTTGAACTTGTTGCCTGAACATTTTGTTTTCTGTTTTTGCTTATTAGATTTGCTTGAACCTATATTTGATTATTCATTTGAGATTTAGCACTTTCTTGTTATGTTCAGTTGTGTTTGATGAGGTTCCTTATTACATTCTCTTGATTTTTGGAGCAAGTTCGAAATGACACTTCGTACTATGTTGAGATACTATTGCAGTTTTAAGCTATTGTTATTATTATAATATGCTTCTCTTCTGCATTTATTATGGTCAAACACATGTACGGACTCACAAAGTCATAATGAGAATGGCAAAAGGAAGCGCATGTAGACTCCTATGGAAGATGGGAGATTGGCTGAACGCTTACAGGAGTTGGTGAGTGGAAGATAGAGAACAGACAATGGAACCTTCAAGCCAGACTATCTGGGGCAATTGGAAAAGTGGATACATGAAATAAAGAAAAAAAATACCTGGCACTAAATTAAGGCATCTTCACCCATCGAGTCAAGAGTGAAAATTTTCAGGAACAATACCATGTCATTGCAGAGATGTTAAGCAACTAAGCCTCGGGATTTGGTTGGAGCAATACAAATAAGTGCATTATCTGCGAATTAGCTGTATTTAAAAATTGAGTTCAGGTAAAGATAACATACTAGATGCATGTTTAATATTATTTATGATCTAGTTCAGAAATAAATCTTCCATTAGAAAGAATTACAGAATCATATAGAACTAGAAACTCCTACTAAAAGTACTTATGTATGAAGAAAAAGAATGAGCCATATAATACTTATAATAGCGAGTGTCTTCTTACTTAATTTGCATATCCAGACTATGTTAGTCATTATGCTCATGATATATGAAACTTTTGCAAGTTGTAGACTCACAAAGCAACTTATATCTCATAAAATATGGTATAATCTATGATTAAAATAAGAAAGAACTTTCCCAATTAGTTTTTCAAATTTTTATGGATGCATTGATGCATAATAGCATATCAAACCTGAGAACTTGACACTAATTAATACCCTGCTCCTCAAGAGCCAAACAAACCAGATGCACATCTACCATTCACTGCATATCATACATAATCTGTTGCACTTTTTTTTCCAAAAAAAAGGCAAATATATTTGAACATAGCCACATTTCAATTTCAAGTATGAGATTAATACCTAACACCTTTTGAGTATCTTATGTGCATGTACAGACCCATCTAAATGCAACTGGGTTGAGGGGAACGAGGTTTTCGTAGCTAGATGAATTGTCAATTGTGTTTGGGAAAGATCGTGCAAATGGTGAGGGAGCAGAATCTCCAGCAGATGCAATAGAAAAATTGACAAAGAGGACTCCAGACGTAATTGAACTTGACGGATCAGCTGAAGGCTTAACAGATCCAAGATACGTTCCCCATGTTATTCTAGATGCAGGGACTCAACCAGTTCTAGATGTAGAGGCCGGTAGTTTATCTAGAAAGAAGGGGAGGAGGAGGTCGAGTGAAGAAGTTGAAGGTATGACCCAAGATAGTTTTGGTGACAATGCAAAAATTTGGAAACTTCTTTGAGGAGATGAACAAAAATCTAAAGGAGATAGCAAGTTGCTACAAGTCCATATCCGAAGATAATCGAAGGAAGATTATGGTGTCTACGGAAGTGATGAAGATGGATGAGTTGACTTTAGATCTTATGAATGCTTCAATTGTCATTGATAATGACTGTACAAAGACAAATGCCTTCTTCAATTTTCTGCAGACCAATGAGAATACAGTTTCTACGTACAAGTGATTTGAATGGTGACATCAAGTTGAAAGTGATTTTTTTTAATAGCTAGTATTTGATTAGTTCATTTAGTTGCTTCAAATAAAGTCAACATTTTAGTAGGGAGTAATTTGCATATAATTTACCATAATGGTTTAGTTGTTTTCAAATCTTCATGTATTGGGGTCCTTTACAAATCTATATTATTTCTTTATTTGGCATGGGGGTGCAAATGTCCATCTGTCTAGCATCTTCTGAGTTCAATTCTTTATTGTGTTTTTTATGTAAAACTTGTTGAAATATGTGGAGTTGAAATTTGCTTCTATTTACTTCATTGTTTCATTTGTATATGTTTAAGTAACTCTGCCTTGTGTTAATGCATACATTTCATTTTTTCTTTTTGTTATGTTTTTTATATAACTGGTTGAGATCTATTAGAATCATAGTGTAACTTTTTGAGTAATTTATTTGTTACTGTACTCAAATTTTATAAGATATATATCAGTATTGTTTTTGTACATGTCACACATATGCATCGATTACTAAACTAGTTAACAGTTATATTAGTTTTTAAAAAAAATAAAGCCAGAAGGGTATTTTTGGTAATGTCTACTATAACGAAGGATTGATGGGAATGAATTTGTCTATAAAATATTTCCAGGAATGCAATGTCTTCTACCAAACGCAATATTACAACATTCCTTCTCACACACATTCCTGGGCGTCCGCTCATTCCTAGGATTTCTCCAACCTGCGTACTAAACGCCCCCTTAGGTTATAGTTCACAGTTTGAGGACACTATTAATAAAATCCGAATTTTACCATTTTAGCCAACTTTGATAGGCTATAGTCCACTGCTTTTGCCAATTTGAAAATATTTTTGAAAATATTGCCGATTTTGAACTTTGATTGTTTTTAGTCCACTGCTTTTGGCATATTTCTATCAATTTTTGAACTTCACATTTTTAAGGAAAGTTTTTAGGATAATAGTCCATCCACCAATTCTAGCTATTTTTGAGAAATCCCAAATTTTACGTTTTTAGACAACTTTTGTGGGACATAGACTAGACCACTTTTTTGTTGATTTCAAGAAATTATCAATTTCATCTTTTAAGTCAACTTTGTCGATTTTAGTCCATCTTGTTTTGGCCAATTTTAAGAAATTCTGAATTTCGCCTTTTCAGCCATTTTTTGCAGGCTAATCCACCATTTTAGCAACAAAAAAAAATCGGTTGTTTTCCTAACATCTTATCATCATGCCGGTCCTACTCAAGAAGGACACAAAATTACTTAGGACCTTTTTCTTCACAAACACATGATTATTGTAAGTATTATTATTCCTAGTGATATTCAATAAAACATAATTCATCATTGGAAATTACTCTTCTTAAACTTCAAAATGTTGGACTTCGTTCGTTCCATCAAGCATTCTTGACTTTTTAGAAAGTTAAAACATGGAGTAAAGCCTACTTCACAACATCATTCTTGTGTGAATGAATTATTTGATTCCCTCTAATTAACAAACATGTGTCTCAAGGAACATTTAAAGAGATCAGCTACAAAGAAGAGAAGTAGGTTGATGGCCAGAGGGATGATCGCTTCCTCAATTCAATATTATGAAGCTCTTATAATCAATGTTGGCAACGGGTCGGGCTTGGGCCGGACTTATACAAGCCCGAGCCCGAAAAAAATTATGGGGTCCAAGCCCGGCCCGATTTTGGGTCGAGCAGCAAACTTGAAACCCGTGCCCGGGTCCAAATTAAATCCAAAAGCTCGAGCCCGGTCCGATTTCTTAAAAAGTTAAGGTACTCGCGTGCCCGCACGCGCATGCGCATCGTCTTACCTCTGGAAGGCCGTTGATCGGAGCCAAATCAATGAAAATGAAAAACAAACAATAAATTACATATTAGGAGAGGAGGCGGGAGCAGCGGTAGCGGCGGCAGCGGAGGGAGCAACAGAGGTAGCAGGAACAGCTGCGGCGGCAGCAGCAGCAAAGGGAGTGTGGCAGCGGCAGAGGGAGTCTGTGGTGGCGAAAAGGAGGACGAGGGCAACGACTTGGAGGAAAAAGGATAAGAGGCGGGGTGGATCGGGAAAGTGCAGGAGAGAGAAAGAAAGGGTTGAAGTGAAGAAAGCGATATTTATATTTGGATGTAATACCCCTAGTATGTACTACTTTTCTTACAATAAAAATATATATGCATTGTTATATATATATATATACACACACACACATGTGCATTGACATTGTTATTTTTATTATTATTTCTATGTTTTTTTTTGACATATCCATATGTTTCACTTTTTTTCTTTCTTAAAAAGCCCAACATTTAATTTTCTTAAAGCCCAATCCAATAAGGTTATTTAGGGGTTAAGCAAAATTACATAAAGACTAAGGGGATTAAATGCAAATAAGGGGTACACCTAAGCTATTCCTAGAGAATTCCACACTCCTCTCCTTCTCTCTTGAACTGGCCGGCAGCAACAACAGCAGCTCCTTTCCCCCTTGCTCTCTATATATGCTACTTCTACTACTTACTACTACTTCTACTACTACTGCTTACTACTTCTACCCCTACTACTGCTGTTTACTACCATTACTACTGCTGTTTACTACCCCTACCACTACTGTTTAACACTGCTGCTGCTGTCTACTACTACTGCTGCCTAATACTACTGCTACTGTTGTTCAATACTGCTGCTATTACTGTTCACTATTACTGCTACTGCTGTTCACAACTACTACTACTACTACTACTACTATACTACTTTACTACTACTACTATTGAATTGGAGCAAGAAGTCAAGAAGACTGAAGGTGCAAGGAGGAGAAGATAGCAACTTGAAGCTTGCAAACAATCAAAGTGGGTATTCTTCAAACCTTATGTATTATTATTAATTTTTATGTATGGAATGAAAGATTGATGCTTGCTAGAAATTGTTGTGGGTGTTCTTCATCTTTAAATTATAAAGATTACACTTTTATGCATGAGAATGGTAGTAGAAGAGTAAAGATGAAATTTTCATGCTTGATTATGAAATAAAAATCATGTCTTTGGATCAATAGCTTGATTGTTGATTATAGATTGTAAAGTTGTGATTTTTATGATGATTTGTATAGTATATTGTTCATGTTAGTAAAATTAACTTTAGGTTAGTAAGCACTTGCTCATATTAGTAAGCTTTAGTCATGTTAGTAAGTAGTGATGATGTTCAGATTTTGTAAGTTAGTAAGATGTCATGTGAGAAAGGTTTATATTAGTAAGTAAAAAAATTGATTAGAATAAATTAGAAAGTTGAAATGTGGACTTAATAGACTCAAATGAAGACTTGACTCATGTTGGTAAATGGAAGTATGAACTTTGCTATAGAATTATTGACGGAAGTTTTCCTATTTATGATAAGATGTAAGAAGTTGTTTGGAGATTATGTTAAAATTATTAGTAGCTTGAAATTGCAAGTAGTAGTAGCCTACATTGTTAAGTAGAATGTGTTAGTATTAATTGCCTTGGGTGAAGTTGAAGTTCATGCTTTTATTTTTAAGAAAGTGATAAATGGTAAGGGGTAGTAGGTAATCATACTAGTAATAAGTGAAGTGGTAGTAGTTAATCATGAAGTGAACCATGTTGCGTTAATATTGTAGCTACTTGTTAATCATGTTAAACTCATTTAGTTGGATAATGTTGTGGTTGTAGCTACTTGTTTAGTAACTACTCGTTAAGAGTATTATCTTGATGATGAATTGCTTATAGATGCAGAGATATAACATATGTTTTTATGGCGATTGCCTTTCTCATTAGTTATTCGCTGATATAGCCAGATGCGCCGGATATGGACCGGATAAGGGCCAAGTTGGGCCAATAATTGAGAATAAGAATGTAATGATAATCTAGTGTAATTGTGAACAATGAGACCTTAAGTACTAATAATTTCACCTAGAAAGTAAGTGGTGATTAATGATGGAATTAAGCGAATGAGATTTGACCTAAGTTGTATAATTAGTAAAGGCATTGGTCCTACATAGTGTGACTCATGATTGGTAAGGACAGACACTAGTTGGGCATGTACTCACCTGTCAAAGGGACACGTGCGGCGTCGTCTCGTCTGGGACACGTGCGGCGTGGTTTCAACTGTTAAATTCGGGAATTTAGTGATAAGAATGGGATGCAGACGTAAGTCACAAGTCCTATCGAAACTTAGGAGATGGACTCTTAAGTTTCCGTCTATGTTCTGGGTTATCCATACGAACAAGGAACAAGAGTGTAACTCTAAGTCTCTTGGTGGAGTAGGGATGGCCCTATCGATTCGCCTTATATTCATGATAACTTTGGTAGGGGCAAGAGTGGAGAAGGACCATGATTTTGGCAGAGCTGATGATCACCGGCCTGACCGGGAATGGAGAGGGACCACGATCCTATCGGAGTGGAGAAGGACCATGATATGAACGAACAGAGTGATCACTGCCGTTCGGAGTGGAGAAAGACCATGATCCGACTACAGGAGCGAAAATGAACCGCATGTGTTGCAGACTCTACCAGTCACTAGATGAATGTCAGAAACATGAATGAGTACAAGAGTAGGATGCATAGCGAGGGATTGAACCCTATCATCTGGAGAATACGAATTCGATTTGAGGAGTATGTAGTATGGGATGCGTACGTTTCCAAATCAAGTTTGCATTAGAATAAGAGAATGGTGTGCATATGAGTTGCGCATTAAATTCTAGGTCATGACATACACCGACACTAATGTTTGTATGGCCTTCACATTTCTTTTCTTCTGCATCAAATATTGATTGTTGAGGATTTTGGAGATTTCAAGTTTCATCCGCATTGCGTCAGTTGTATTCAACTGACGTGCCCACAGTTTGCTAATTGCATGATTGATGATCGTGGACCAGGAGACTCGAGCTGCGGAAAGCGTCCAAGTGGAGGATATAGTTTCCTTGCGTAATGTAAGTTTTAAAATTTCCTGTGATTTCTGTATTGTGTACTCATTGAAGTACAGATTCTGGATAAGTATCACGAGCTTCCAGTTAGGGCTGCAAACGAATCGAGCTATTCGCGAGCTATTCGGCTCGAGCTCGGTCAAAGCTCGGCTCGAACCGAGCTCGAGCTCAAAACGGAGCGCGTTTCGTAAACGAGCCGAGCTCGAACTTGGATTTTTTTAGGCTAAGCTCGCGAGCTATTCGGCACGAATACGGTCAAAGCTCGGTCAAAGCTCGGCTCGAAACTGAGCTCGTTTCGTAAACGAGCCAAGCTCGAGCCTGAAGGTATTCGGCTCGGCTCGGCTCGATTGCAGCCCTACTTCCAGTGTGTGAAACTCGGGGCGCTACATTGGAGGAAAGGAATAGGGGTAAGATGTGTCTGTGGAGTATGATAGGACTAAGATTATGGTGTGTTGTTTTCAATTAGTGTGGAGTCGGGTCGGGTTCGGGTCGCACCTATATAAACCTGAACTCGGCCTGAAAATTAATTCCGGCCCAACTTTTTAGCCTGGGCCTGAAATTGTACAAAATTTTCAGGCCCATAAGGTGTTAAAATTGGGTCGGACTTGGTAGGGCTTGGGTCGGGTTCGGGTCAATTGCCAACCTTACTTATAATACTCACGATTGATAATCACAACAACAATTAAATCTTCATCCACTAATTTTGCAGCCGAGTACATGAATCCTTCTCCACCGCTCAATTTTTTTTAGGGTGACCTCCATCATCATCACAAGCATAGAATAATGTCTGTTAGACATTATAGTCCCACATTGGATAGTTAGCTAGTTTTGTATTTGGTTCCTCCTATATATAGGAGATATTGTACTCAGTTATTTCTCAATTCAATATTCAGTGTTGTCTTCATTTCTCTCTGATTTATCTTAACATGGTATCAGAGCCAGTTATCCAAATTTTTTCTTCTTAAATTTCTACAAAAATTCTCAAATCCCAACAGCCAGATTATACAAATTTTCCATTCTTCCCAAAACCCTAGAATTCCAAAAAAAAAAAAAAAAAAATAAAAAAAAATCTAGATCCAAATCCAACCTATCGATCGGCCATTGTCATCAAGAAGAAGCACTGTAAGAATCTAGATCCAGATCTGCCATTGTCATCAGGAAGAAGCACTGTCGATCTGCCATTGTCATCAAGAAGAAGCATCCATCGGCACAACCCATTGTCATCTCCTGCAACCCTGTCATCAAGAAGAAGCACTATAAGCCATCGACCTCTCCCATCGTCCTCCACCTCTCCCACAACTCGCCGCCCTGCACAACCCATCGACCTGCCAACCTCAACAATCCTCGACCTGCCGTTGTCCTCCAGATCCAGATCCAGCCGCCATGCCCGCCGTCGTCCTTCAGATCCAGATCATGGGTAACCCTACTTCTATTGTAAACATACCCAAAACCCGAAACTTCTATTTGATTCTGTTGTAACTCAAAAAAAAATCAAAAAAAAAAATCTTCATGGAGGAACTTGAATCTCTCATGGAGCCTCAATTTCGTCAGTACCTTCCAGTCTCCACTGATTTCTTTTCTTCCTCTGCTAAGGATTGGACTGATTGGTCTGCTTCTATTGAGGCCACTCTTCTCGGCCATTCTTTATGGGGTCACATTGATGGTTCCACTGTTCGCCCCAAAGATCCCGATACTACCGCTTCCGCTGCTGATAAGCAATTATCATGACCGTCGAGTTATTTCCTTCCTCATATCCTCTGTTGACCATAGTCTTCGTGCTGATCTTCTTCGAATTCGTCCTGCCAAGGCTCTTTGGAAACACTTGGTTACCCAGTATGTTCAGAATAGTGGGGCTCGTGAGTATCAGCTCCTTGTACAGTCCGTTCTTGATCAGCAAGGTGATCGCAGCATTCAGGAACATTACACAGCCATGCGCAATATCTGGCGCGAATTACAGCAACTAGAGAACAGTGAGGTGCATGTCACTCGTGAACGTCGTCAGTTTATGTTCTTCATGATGGGTCTTCGACCAGAATATCAGTCTTTATGCAGTCAATTGATCCATTGGGATCTGGTCCCTCATCTTGAAGCTGCTATTGCTGAGCTTGTTGCAGAAGAAACCTGGTTACGTGCTCTTCCAACTCCTACTTCTCACTCATCCTCTACCAGTGAAAGTGCCTTTGCCGTTGCTCATCGTCCATCCTTCTCACGCAAGCCTCGCCCCAGCTCTACACCTACTCCTTCCGCCCATCGCAGTGTTCCTGATCGTCGTTCCCACTGCACTCAGTGTCAGCGGGATGGTCATACTCATAGTAACTACTTTATCCTTCATCCTTAGCTCCTAGCTCAGGCACAGCAGCGCAGACAGCAACAGGGTTTAACTCCTCTCTGCACACCTGGTGCGATGGTCGTCACTCCAGCCATGCCTTCTCCTGCTCCCTATGATATTCCACAATACCGTCTAGCTCAGTTGGATCTTCAGAACTCGGATCAGTCTATCAGTGATGGTTCATCTGCTCCTGCTTTCTCTGTCACTCCTGATATGTCTTCTTCCTGGCTTTTAGATTCTGGTGCTTCACATCATCTACTAGCAATTGTACACTTCTCACCACTCGCACTCCACTTACCTCTCATTCACCGTCACTTTACACTGCCGATGGTTCACTACTTCTCACTACACATTCTAGATCTATTAACACTCCAACTCTCACTTTACCTTTTGTCCTTTATGCCCCTCGTTTATCTACGAACCTTATTTCCATTAGTGCTTTATGTGATAGTGGCCTTACCGTTACCTTTACTTCTCTGGACTGTACCATACAGGATCCTCGGACTGGTTGTATGATTGGACGCGCTAGCAGACATGGACGTCTATATCATCTAGATTTTCTTCATGCCCATGATTCCACTTCTAGTTTTGCTGGTGTTGTCAGTTCTGATGCCGATTTGTGGCACAGACGCTTAGGTCACATTAGTGCGTCTCGTTTGAAAGATTTGGTTCGTAGCGGTGCTCTTGGTCGTTTTAATTTTACTTTATTATCTGTTTGTGAGGGTTGTAAGTTGGCAACACACTTAGCACTCCCTTTTAACAATAAAAGCACTTCTCATTCTACTCGTGCTTTTCAACTCATTCACTCTGACATATGGGGTCCATCTTCCACACCTTCTCAAAAAGGTTATCTCTATTATGTTAGTTTCATCGATGATTTCACTAGACACAAATGGGTATTTCTTATGCGCCAACGTTCTGAGATACCTGACATTTACCGATTCTTTACGACCATGGTTCACACCCAGTTTGGGGTTCGTATCAAAACTTTTCGCTCAGATGGTGCTCGTGAGTACACCTCTGCTACTATGCGATCGATTCTTCAGTCCCATGGCACTCTTTTTCAGCAATCATGCCCCCACACCCATGAGCAGAATGGTGTAGCTGAACGCAAGCATCGTCACATCCTTGAGACGGCTCGCGCTCTTCTACTCTCTTCTTCTGTTCCTCGCTCTTTCTGGGCTGAAGCTGTAATGACTTCTGTCAGTCTCATTAACATTACTCCTTCGTCTGCCCTCTCTGGCATCACTCCTTATGAAGCCCTCTATCACTCATCCCCTGACTACACCATGCTCCGTATTTTTGGTTGCACATGTTATGTCCTTCTCCCCCCCACTGAGCGCACGAAACTCACTGCTCGCGCCGCTAAGTGTGCTCATCTAGGTCTCAGTCCTGAACATAAAGGTTATCGTTGTTTTGATCCTGCGGCAGGTCGTATTCGTATTTCTCGACATGTCTCCTTTGTAGAAGACTCTCCCTACTACTTAACCTCTCCTCAGGACACTAGTTTTCTCGATTCTTCACCTATTGAGCCTACTTCCACTCCACATATTCCTTTTGATCCCACTCCTTTGGCTCCTTTCACTCCTGCTATAAACAGTCCCCCCATTATTCCTACAGAGACACCCCCTGTTTCTCCACCACCTGCATCCCCACAATTGCCTACACCCACACCACCTACCTCACCTCCACATACTACCCTTCCACCACCAGTGCGTCAGTCTACACGTTCTACTGCGGGCATCCCACCACCCCGCTACACACCTGATGCCACTGGTCCCTCTGACCAATTTGGTTTTGCCACACTAGCTTCTTACTCACCACAGTTCCATGCATATCTCACTGCTATACACTCTACACGTGAGCCCAGAACCTATAAGAAAGCCGTTCAATACCCCGAGTGGCGGAAAGCTATTGCAGAGGAATTTAGTGCCTTTGATCAGACTGGTACATGGGATGTTGTTCCACTGCCTATGGGTGTTCAGCCTGTTAGCTGCAAGTGGATCTTTAAGTTCAAATATCGGCCTGATGGCTCCATTGAGCGGCACAAGGCTCGTCTAGTTGCCCGGGAATTTACTCAGGAGCATAGCATTGATTATGATGAGACTTTTGCCCCAGTGGCTCGGATGACTACAGTTCGCACTCTTCTTGTTGTTGCCGCTGCTCGTCAGTGGCCGCTATACCAGTTGAACGTGAAGAATGCTTTTCTTCATGGTACCTTATCTGAAGTAGTATATATGCATCCTCCTCCTAGCCTTACTACTCCTCGTCATGTTTGTAGACTTCGCGTGCTATATATGGTCTGAAACAGGCCCCGCAAGCCTGGTTTGAGTGTTTTCGGTTTGTCATCACCAAGGCTGGCTTTCGTCAGAGTTCCCAGGACCATTCTATGTTTATACGGTCATCACCGCAAGGGAGGATACTTCTACTACTATATGTTGATGATATGATCATTACTGGGGATGACTCCGCCAGCATTGCAACTACCCAGAAATACCTTCACCAGCAGTTTCATATGAAAGACCTTGGTAAGCTACGTTACTTTCTGGGTTTAGATATCGCTCATGGATCTCAGGGGATGCTCATTTCTCAGCAGAAATACACATTAGATACTATTTTCGCTGCATGTCTCTCTGACAGTCGATCAGCTGATACACCCTTAGAGCTTCATGTGAAGCTTCGTCCCACAGATGGTGAGCTCCTTCCTGATCCCACTAGATACAGGCAGATTGTTGGACAGCTTGTCTACTTATGCATGATCAGACCCGATATTGCTCATGCAGTTAGTATTGTTAGTCAGTTTGTTTCCGCTCCTACATCAGTTCACTACGGTGCTCTTTTCGGATCCTCATATATCTTTGAGGCACTATCACTCGCTCATTATTTATGCCTTCTATATCCAAACTAGAGCTCAGTGCATATTCTGATTCAGATTGGGCAGGTGATCCGACTACCAGAAGGTCTACCACAGGTTTCTGTCTATTTCTTGGTGATTCGCTGATTTCATGGCGGAGCAAGAAATAGGCAGTTGTTGCATGTTCTTCCACCGAGGCTAAGTACAGAGCAATGACAGCTACTACTAGAGAGATTGTCCATGTTCGTTGGCTGTTATCAGATATGTGTGTCACTCTTACAGGAGCTACTCCACTTTATTATAATAACCGGAGTGCATTGCACATTGCAAGCAACCTGGTCTTTCATGAGCGAACGAAGCATATTGAGATTGATTGTCATTATGTTCGTGAGCGTTTTGAGGCAGGGACCATCTCTCTCCATTCTGTTACCTCTTCCCAACAGACTGCAGACTTCTTCACCAAATCTCATACTGTTCAGAGATTCCGACACTTAGTAGGCAAACTCACATTGTTTGACCCATCGTGAGTTTGAGAAGGGGTGTTAGACATTATAGTCCCACATTGGATAGTTGGCTAGTTTTGTATTTGGTTCCTCCTATATATAAGAGATATTGTACTCAGTTATTTCTCAATTCAATATTCAGTGTTGTCTTCATTTCTCTCTGATTTATCTTAACAAAATTAATGTTCGTATAGGCATGCTTGCAGGGACCATAGGGCTCAAGGCCAAAGAAGGGGCAATGTCAGGTTATGTTTTATGACACCAGCAATGCCACACAAGTACGAATTACAAACCTTCAAAGTTCAGACAAGTTAACGCAGCACCAAGACGTCGAATAACATATGAGGAAATCTCTTCGAGATACGGCTATTAATAATATCAGTAGGATGACTATTCAAGTGACTAGAGGAATTTAAATTGTTATCTTAACAAAATTCAACATAAAGCAAAAAAGAATCTAAATTATAGCATGTAAAGTAACAAGTTCTAGAGTTCGGTGCAGATACAGGTAAGCGAAATGGAGAAAGAATTCTAATAGTTTTAAGGAAATGGGAAATAGGAGAACACATAATGGAAATACGACAAAAGCCGCATGCCCACTTTAATGGCATGCTTATTGCTAATTTTATCATGACAAATCCCATCACTTGCAATCTAGGAAGCACAGATACTTCCAAATGGTCGGCGTACCGGTGTCGGGTGTGTATCGGGTGCCGATACTCCTTGAGTACTCCCGGGTGCGTATGTAACGCCCCGGATCCCTGTTACCGGACATCCGTGACACAATCAGAATCTTTGCCTTCAAATGCATCTCAACACTAAATAACACGGAAATTTAAAAACTTTTATTGCCATCAGAGTTATTTACATCATTAGTTACAAGTATTATCTTGCCCTTGAACAAGGAATACAAATTACATTAACTCATTACAACTGATTATAAAATATTCAGACTTCTCTTGTAAAGCTATCAGCTGTCTTCCAGATTGGTAATCGACTGGTCAC
The DNA here is from genome assembly GCA_017893485.1 of Hemerocallis citrina. NCBI lineage: Eukaryota > Viridiplantae > Streptophyta > Magnoliopsida > Asparagales > Asphodelaceae > Hemerocallis > Hemerocallis citrina. The sequence goes on from JACEHZ010000091.1 coordinate 1,489,282, forward strand.
TGTCAAACTTCCGCTGAGTGGTCGATCTGCTTTCCTGGGACTTGTCCCTCGGCTTGAGCCTTCTATTGCGCGACTCTGATATTTCTGCACCTGCTCGAATGGTAGGTAAGCACACCGCTCGACTTGGATGCCTGCGTTCCTGATTCCGGTTTCCAGCACCTAATTGAGTAGGCACGTTAGTAATTCTACTGACGCAATGCTGATAAGAAAACAGCGATCTCCAATTAGCAGTCACAATCAACCTTTGATGAAAACAGAAAAGTGCATCCTAATTTTCTAGTGTCAGTGTATGCCATGACATGAAGTCTAATGCGTAGTACACAAACACAATGCACAGAAAACTGGTGCACTTAGTCTAATGTCAGCAAGACTCTGGATACGCATGCATCCCGTACTACATACGTTCTAGATCAAGCCGTTTTCTCCAGCTACAGGATTTTGAACCCTCGCCATGCAACATATTCTACTATTGTACTCAATCTGTTCCTGATAGATACAATCATGGCTGGTGAATCCGGTAGTTATCACTGCTAAACACAGTGGCGTTTGCCACTAGTGCCCCAAACCGGTCTAGATCACACCAAATGTCGTGACGATCTTACAGATACACAATCGTATATCTATGGCGCCGAAGATCCATGGGACAGCAGCCCCATGGTCCGTGTCCACTCAACATAAGAACATGATGGTCTCGAAGGACTAAGCCCCCTATCCGACAGGAACCTCCTGTTCTTACCACGGCACTTCAGGAATCAACAGTGTGAGATACACACAGCAGCACGTATCCCTAATAGCAGGAAGAGACAACCCTGGTTATCACCGCCTAGTGCTAACTCTTAGAACGAGTCGGATTATAGGGAATCACCCCTAACACCAACTTGGTCTTCGAGCGAACAGTAAAGAAAACTTAATCAAATGTAGTTTACTGAAAACACGCTATCACTCAAATCATGCACGTTGTCACAACAATGTTGAGCCTAACTGGTCTTGTCAAAATGCAAATAATCACGGTGAATCAACATTCACCGATTCCCAATACCTTCACAGGTCTTCGACCATATCCCCGGCCCGTCACTCTCAGCGAGTAGTCCATCGGCGCCCCAAAGATACATTAAAAATTGTGAATGAAGGTACACCAATACCCAACCATTGACAGACCCAGGCATCAAGACACCAGTCACAAATCGACCATAGTTATACTCCCAACTCTCATGTGTCCACCATGAGTACTAAGCACAGGAAACTTGTCTAAGTTCCAAATGAAGTGCTTGAAAACTCTTAAAACTCAATAGCTCACAATCACCATACTGCGGTATGCAGAGAATTCCTTGTCAATTTTCCAATTATAAGCCATTATTACGACTCAAGCTACGCTCATCGGAATCCAACAAAATTAGGTTTTCTAGAAGGGTAGAAAACTCTACTGCAATCTCCTAGTTGACAATTCGCTCAAATTCCTTATAGAACTCTGTTCCCTGAGTTAACATATGCTTGAAGTCGATCAAGACAGCAAGTTGCTAAACTTGTAACATTCATAACTTCCAATATACAATTCGGAATTTTATGATATTACCCATTCATAACAGTCTGGGCTATAACTTTCCAATTGACCACTGCATCAGATTCATTCATCTAATTGCTCTAAAAAGTCTCTCAATCATCAGCCCGTGTACTCCCCGTACAGTGGCTGCACCTTGCCTATGGCATAAAAACCTACTCGCTCATCGGAAAGACACAAATTCAGATTCTATGAGAAGATAGGAGTATCTACTACAACTTCCTAGTTGAACACATCCTCAGATTCATCCATTAGAGTCCTCAAAAACTCCAATTTCTATCAGGTGCACAAACAAGAAAAAAATGATTTATTTAAAAAACAGGGCCTCGACTAAGACTAGGTCTGCCCCAATCTTAGAAAAATCATAACTTTTGCTACACAAACTGGAATTGCATGATTTCAGATGTTTTGGAAAGCTGACTCTCTACTACAAATCTCTAGTTGATCTTCTTCCAAATTCGTATCACATAATTTCAAAATTACACATATTCACAGACCATGCAATCTGAGCTAGAGACTGAACATAGTCTAGTTAAAATTCAATAACAAATCAACCTTAAATCCAAAGCTTATGAAATTTGAGATTCTGAAACTACACATATACCATTCCATTGTGTCCAAAAATTGCATCTAGATTCATATTACACAAAGTTATGACCGTTCAAACATAGCACAAAAATTCTTCTATTTTTCAGACAGGGTCTTTACCACTATGCACAATTTATTTTTGAAACTTCATCAAATGCTATCTAAAAAAATTAAAATTTGAGAATCATGATGTAGACTCATACTACAAGCTACTGCAAAAATTTCATTGCAATATCATGCACACACAAGTAGTTATGAACAGATGAACTTCAATCTCAAAACAGACAGTTTCAGCTTCTAACTTCCAGACCAGTTGTAACTTAGAAAATTGTTGAGGCATCGAACAATATCAGAAAAATGTGAAATTTGAGACTGGTTGTAGACACATACAAGAGCATCCAGAAAAATTTTCAACTTAAAAAACCTTACCAATAATGAGTTATGATTTTTGAAAGAGATAACAAATTTCCACAAGACAGCAACTTTTTCAGCTGTTTTTGTCCGAAATTGAAACTAGTGTTTGGGCTACTAAATGACCTCCAAATATTATGAAAAAAATTCATGTCAGCTCTAGATCCATAGCACAACAAGTCCTAAAAATTTTAGTCCAAAATTCTAAACCGTTTGTGAGCTAGAAATTCCTAAGCTACACATCACAAACATGTTCTTTAACAAAGGAACCATGAAAAGAGTTGTTGATGTAAAACCAACCCTAAAATAGAGAATTTCCAAGAATTTTAATGGGTTAATTTTACCAACATGAAAGTGCTGATCTAAGTTAGAAAATTTTAACAGTTAACAGGGTTGATGGGTTTTCAAGAATTGAATCAAATGTAACAGTCCCAATTAATAATTCAACCTTATAATCAATAAGTAAATCCCTACGTGTTTTAGCAAGTAAAAAGTGCAATACCGATTCGTACTCTAATCTAGCATGTGGATCACTCAATCTCAGTATTTTGTGGTCGACAGACAAATCAGATAATATGCTAGATAATATGGCAGTAAAAACACAAATACTTGATAATGGAAAGATTATACCGAATGTGAAGAAAACCAACGTAGATCTCGGAGTTGGGCAGCAACTAAGATCACGGCAACTCAGCAAGCAAAGTCAGCAACGAAGCCCAGGGGGTGGCTGATCTGGTCGCCGGTGGTGGACGGCGAACGGGGCGGTGGCGTCGTCGGCGAAAGGCGACAGCGTGGCGGCGTCGAGATGGCGTCGGTTGCAAGGAGGGGGAAACAGCAGTGGTCGTCGGGGTCCGGTGGGATTAGGGTTTGGATTAGGTGGGTTAGGGAAGGATTCGGGATGGCTGTGGGGCGAGGATCTTGATCGGGAGGAAGAAGAAGAGAGGAGCGGGAGTGGAGGAGGTTAGGGTCGTCGATGGTGGTGAACGATGATGGTGAAGGCAGCGGTAGTGGAGTTGGGTGGTGACAGGGGTTGGGGATTTTGTGAAGGGAAGTCGATGGGGTCGGGAGATGGGGAAGTAAGGAGAAGAAAGATGGTGCGGCTGTAGAGGTAAAGTAGGTTTGGATTTGGGGGATTTGGTTAATTAGGGTTAGAAATTTGTATTTGGGGATTTTAATTTGGGGTAGATTTTAGAGTTTATCACAAACCCTAAAATTTGATTAGGATTTATCACAAACCCTAATTTCGATCTCAGTTGTATCACACAAAGGAGAGAGGGGAAGAGCAAAAACTCAACACAAATTTTTAATCAATAATGGCATGCTTTTCTCATTCATCTCAGGGCCTTTAAATAGGCTCAATTACATCTTGAAACACATCTCCAAAATATTCTCAGAATCTAAAAATTACAAAAAGATTACATATGGCTATAATTGCCAGAAACAAAAATGGAAATAAAAATCCTAAACTGGAAAGATGTCCTCATCAGTTGTTCTCCCATACAAACTTATTTTTTTCTTAGCATGTCAATTTCTCATACATGGTAACCAACTTTTTTAACTACTACTACACTCTAGTTCACATACACACAAAAAAAACTAAGTTTTTTAGAGTTTTAGAGAATCACCCACATCTTGGTTTGCAAGAGAATCCTACAAGCTTTGCTTGCTTGCTTCCTCTCCTCCTTTGCTCACTTGATCTTGTAGAAGCTTGGCCAACTCCTACTACTATTCTCCTTTTCTACTACAACTACTAAAAATCTCTCTTTTATTTTCTCCTTCTCTTCTTTTTTTTTTTAACAAACAAAGCAACAAGATAAGAAGAATGAGAAGTGGATGGAGTGGGGATATTATAGAAGATGGAGTGCTAGGGTTTGGGGGAAAATGGGCCGGCCAATGGATGGAGGGCAAGGATGGGAGAGGGTTGGAGTGAGTGGAGGGGTGTGGTGGTGATGAGTGCCAACACACAAGGCTAGAAGCTTCTTGATGTTTCTTGGAAACTTCATGAAGAAAATTCTTCATGGTGAATTCCAACCATTGGATTTTCATCAAGATTGGCTTAGGGTTGATCAAGATGAGGGTTAGCTCTTTAACCCTAGGTCAAGAAGAAATAATCCTAACCCTAAAGCACAAGTATAAACCATATTTAATTCATGTATCAACTTAGTTTTAAAAATAAATAATATATATAATAAAATATTTTACCTATTTACTTAACCATAAGATGAAAATATAATTTATAAAATTATTATTTTCTCGAAGATTGTCTTGTTAAAACAATCGGGGCAAATCCATAGTTTAATTGAGAAGATATCCCAAGTACATCTCACTGGGTTCAGAGTGGCTAATATATCTGAAATTTCTCAATTAAAACTAATAATTATTAGAAAAATACATAACTGTGTGCAATTCTCAACTTGTGCACGGATTTTGATGCAAAATAATTATATACTATTTTGCGGGGTATTACAGCGTACCCAAGGAGCACCCAATTTTTTTAATGCATTTTTCACAACTTTTAGACACAATTATATTTAGATAAATGCATGGGGTCCTAGAGTAATTGCAAAAGTTTGTTGTTTACAATTATGGTCAAACACAAAACAAGACTACCAAAAGATTTGATAGTTAGATTATCATTTCTTTTCTCTAAAATGCTCATAATTATAATGTATTCTTATAGTTCTATGAAATGATTTAAATGTTTGCATTTTTAACAAGAAAAATATTTTTGTATCTATAAATACAATATAAATTATTTTATATTTAACATACCCATAACGCACCCGTATCCTACTTTTTTGTAAAATCACGTATCCCCGTACCCATGTCGTATCGTACCCGTGCTTCATAGCTTGCAATATCCCTAACATTTTTTTCGTGACATTAGGAATGAAAGTTCAGTGCTTTTCCTTGCCAAGGCATATTACATGTGTGATTTAGTCAATAGAATTTGGGGCCACATCTTTCAAGTTAATTGACTTGTAAGTTATATCTATCCAATAATAGCAAACAACAAATTTAAAATAACATTCGAGTATTACGAAGATAAAGATGAGAAGTAGGTTGATTATTAACAAGAATACAACCTGAGATTGACATATGAGATTTGACAATTCAATAGTATATCAGATTGATCAGAATTGTAACGAGCAACCTGATAATTAATCATCAGGAAAATCAGAACTATAACAAAATTTACTAATCAAAGAAAATTCGACAGTAAAAATAATGAATTGATGGGAATGAAACTGAATACAGTTACAAGTTTTACCTATCAGCATACCTTTTCTTCTTCTGTGTCATAGGAGAAGAATAAAAAATTATTCATCTAAAATTATCTTAGAACATGGTCTGCTGTCCATCGCTGCCAAGACCAACTTATCAATATCGCAACATCCAATTTCAGCATCAAAAGGTAAATGATACTCTCTGTTCATCAATCCACTTACACAAAAATTTAACCGAAAAGCTGCATGTAAAAATTCATGTGTATTTTGAACTCCACTGTTGTTAGTTTAGGAGAACCAAAAGAGCCACAAATCTTAATGCATGGGCGAGCTTTGCTTGTTTTGGCTGTTCCTGTTATTAGGGGGTTCAAGAAAAATCAGATCTAATCCAATTTGAAGGAAAGAAAAAAGAAAGAAGGGAATTCAAATGAATGCTTACTTGCTTGACGTTGACAATCACTGGATAGTTCATCCAAATAATCAATTCCAACTCCATAATTTAAGTCACTCACTGCATCAGCCATGTAGTCTTCACCAGCTAGATTAAATAGAATTCTATCACAAGTTCAAGTCGAATGCTTTTGTCATGCATCTCACCACACAAACTCAATGCCTCTTCATCTTACCCAATTTGCCATAAGGCAATAGGCGGTACCTCCCACTGTTCCGGCCTGCCTACCGCCCACAAAAACCCTGGTACATACACATGTGCTAACAAACATAGGCACTCAGATAAGTATGGTTTACGACGGAAAATTCGTGCTCTTCTTTTCTTTTCTCTCTTTCATATCGAAATTTCATGACTAGAACCTCATTTTTCATCCGTCTCAGTGTGAGGAGAAGACTAAGCAAGACAGCGAGAAGGCATTTTTATGAATTAATGATAGTTCAGCACAAGGATGTTTGACCTCTTAATATGGTGAACCCAATCCCTACTAACGAGGGTTTTGCTCACTTCTGTAACAGGTAAAGATATATAAGTCGACGTTGAGCTGTCTCTTTAAACTTGATATCATGTCCATGAAGAAAGGGTTTATCTGTTTCTCTCTGTGGTGGTTTGACTAATATTGTCCTCAAGGCACTCTTCTAGGAGAATGAATAATTTACTAGGAGGAAAAATCTCAGTAATTAAGTAGTATGCGAATTAACTTTTAGTAGTGAAATCAATTATTGTTATTACAACTTTGATTAATACTTTATGTACTACATGCTATGTACTCTTTTAGGACTTCAAGAAACAAGAATGTGGATCTCACGTAAAAGATATTTTCGTTCATTGCTTATGGGCACCACAATTTTTCTCTTTAGGTGTGTTTAGTTTCAGATGCAAGTGCAAGTGAAGTTCCAAGTACAAAGGGGAAATTCAAAATTCCCTCCCAACTTTTTAATTCAATTACCAAAAGGAGTCTACAAAGGAGATGCAATTAGAATTTCGTTCTAAAACGTTTAGTACTCGCATTAATTGCTGCCATTGAGTATTTTTATCATTATCTACTTCTATGTCTGAATGTCGTTCAACTTTCCTAGCATCTGTTAAAGCTACACTCTATAATAGTCAGTTGGTAGTTTAAGTTTGAATCACCGATTCATCATAATGGCTTTACTGTTGTTATGGATGGAACAGTGGACCAAACTGACTCAAGAAGCACTTCTCCAAAAGCATGTTCAACAAGCAGTGTCATGACTATAACGCTGTCTTCTAAGCTGAGAATCAAACAATGGCACCTCTTTGAGTATGGCAGAAGATCTGAGAAGCTTAGATGCTTAGCAATTTTGTGCCCCCCCCCCCCCCCTTCTCTCTTACTATAACGCTGTCTTCTAAGCTGAGAATCAAACTATGGCACCTCTTTGAGTATGGCAGAAGATCTGAGAAGCTTAGATGCTTAGCAATTTTGTGCCCCCCCCCCCCCCCCCCTCTTTTCTCATTCTGGTAAATAATCTTTTTCTAATTTAAAACCATAAGAACCTAGTTTAACTAGAACTACGATGGTTGTAGTCGTTACGAAAATCAGTAACGAACGGATTAGTAGGTTTATGTCATAAAAGATAGGATCCGATAGAAAATTAACAGATTCAAACAAAAGACAACGATCTATTTTGAAAACAACAAGCTAATTAGCAAGAATTTTGCTAGAGACAGAAACAAAAGTGCACATTAAATTTCAAGGAATAAATTAACAAAAAGACATCAGGCATAGCATAATGTGAAAAAGTATATTTGACTAGACCCAAAAGGCCAATTTTTTTCGTTAAAATCTTCAACTGAACCAGCAACAGCAGCAAGGATCTGTCAGTAAGTGATGAGTTCAAACTTCTGGCATCATGATATACCATTATTTTTAAATTCCCCTGAACAAATCAACCATCAAACCAGTTGATAAGGATTCTACTAGCCTATAAGGGGAAATTACAAGAGGCTATACTAGAGGTATGACCCAAAAAAAGGTAACCAGAACATAAACAAAACAAGCCGGGTTTTAATAAGGTCATCTGATAAGTGATTAACATAGATTAACAATGAAATGCTTAAAGAGAGAGACAGATATGACATGAAGAAAGAAATGCGCAAGTGTGCAAGGAGCACTGTTCACAATCTACATACCAAAAGGAATAACATTGCCATTTAGAGAATCCTTTGGGCATCAAGTGAAGACCATTGCATATCTAGTGATCAATGAGGGGATTCTTTGCTAACAACAGATGATAATTCACTGTTTGCGACAAGAAGGTTGGAAGCTCTCAGATACGTGGAAGGGAACACATGGAATTGCAAAACCAAACTAGGTGTCAAAGGCATCAAAATACCTCTTTCACAAAAACAAGGAACAGCAGGGGATTTGGCAACAACAAGTAAATAAGTTGGATAAATCCTGGTCTTCTAATCCTAAGGACGCCGGGATACTATAAGTTAGATATCTTAAGAGTCTATACTGAATTTCACAACCTAAATCCACAGTTAGAAGGGCTGAACTACTACAATTGACAAGTCTTCATGCTTAAAAAGTTGATTATTCAAAAGCACAGTGACTTTCTCTTTATTAGCCTCCTTAATACAGTTAAAATCATCTCTAAAGTATTAAAAATAGACACGAGGATACTTGGTAAATGGTCAAAGAGTACTACCGAGTCATTGTTGAATGCATATACACTCTAAAAGATGTGGCTCTGGAGGTAAACACTAGGCATTGTCCTTAAACAAAGAAAATTTGGGAATCTACTCAAGTAGGACTCCAAGACAACCTATGACAAAAATAGTGAAATACAGGAATTTTGCGAAAACAGCTAAAAAATGTGAACTATGTGAAATAAGAAATTTTGCAAAATTGGCCAAAAATTGTAGACTAGAGCCTACAAAATGTGATCAAAACAATGAACAACGGAATTTCACGAAATTCCCCAAAATTTGTGGACTTTTAGCCCCCCCAAAAAGTGGCCAAAAACTGTGAAGTACGGAATTTTGTTAAAACGGCAAAAAACTATAGACTATAGCCCAAAATATGGCCAAAACAGTGAACTATGGAATTTCGCGTAATTTGCCGAAAACTGTGGACTATATATATAGCCCACAAAATATGATAATAAAATTGAGATACAAAATTTCACGAAATTAACCGAAAACTGTGGACTACATATCCCACAAAATGTGGTCAAATAGTAAAATACTAAACTTCACGAAAACGACCCAAATGTATCGAGTATAAACCACAAAATGTACCAAAACAATATAATACAGAATTTCACGAAAACGGCCAAAAAATATGAACTATATACCCCACAACATGTGGCCTAAACATTTTAATACGAAATTTCATGAAATTGGCCGAAAACAATGCACTATAGCCCACAAAATGTGGCCAAAACAGTGAGATACAAAATTTCGAGAAAATGTAGAAATTTGTGGACAACGCAAAAAAAGTAGCCAAAACAGTGAAATACGGCATTTTGCAAAAATGACAAAAATGTAACAATAACAGTGATATACGGAATTTCGCGAAAACGGTCAAAAACTGTGGACTATAGCCTGAAAAATGTGGTCAAAACAGTGACATACATAATCACGAGAAAACGACCGAACACAATGAACTAGAAAGCCCACAAAATAAGGCCAAAACAGCGAAATACAAAATTTTGCGAAACTGGCCGAAAACAGTGGACAATAACTCACAATGCGTGCAAAACATTGAAATACAGAATTTCACGAAATTTGTCAAAACGGTTGACAATAGCGCACAAAATGTAGCAAAAACAATGAAATATGGAATTCTGGGAAAACAACCGAAACTATGCACTATAGCCCATCAAATGTGTTCAAAACAATGAAATACAGAATTTCGCGAACATGGTCGAAACTAAATTTCAGCCCACAAAATGTGGCCAAAACTGTGAAATACAGAATACCGCAAAACAACAAAAAATTGTGGACACACAAAATGTGGCCAAAATAGTAAAATACTAAATTTTGCGAAATTGGCCGAAAACTGTGCACTATAGCCCATAAACTGTGGTCAAAACAGTGAAACATGAAATTTCACGAAATTTGTCGAAAACTGTTGCATATATGTGCCCCCACAAAACGGGGCCAAAACTAAAGTTGTTACTTTGACCCGATACCCGGACCCGTTAAAAAATATCCCAAAAAATATTGAATTTGAATTATAGGGTTATAGGGATATACATGTAAATAGTAATTGTTGAAGATAGATGTGTAAATATAATATTTATTCATGTACTCAAGTGTACAAATTGTTGAAACCGTAGGGTATCGGGTGCAAAAATACTTAGGTGCAAAAATTTATTTTCCGCTTCCGGACCCGACGGGTAAATTGTTTTAACAAGGCCCCAGACCCGAACCCGATTCTCGCAAATCCGGGTCTGGGTCCAATTTTTGGACCCGTGAGGTACCGGATTCGGGTCCGGGCAGTAGAGGACCCGACCCGATAGGACCCAATACCAACTCTAGCCAAAACCGTGAAATATGAAATTTTGCAAAATTTGCCCTAAACTGCGGACTATAGTCAATGTGGCCCAAACAGAGATACGAAATTTCACGAAATTGACAAAAAATGTGAACAATATCACCCACAAAATGCGGTCAAAATAATAAAATGCCGAATTTTACGAAAAATACTGAAAACTATGGATTATAACCCCATAAAATAGGCCAAAATAGTGAAATGCGGAATTTCACAAAAACTACAAAAAATTATGGACAATAGCCCAAAAGGAGTGGCCTAAACATTTAAATATGAAATTTCACAAAATTGGCCGAAACTATGAACTATAACCCACTAAATATGGCTAAAACAATGAACTATAAAATTTAGCAAAAATGGTCGAAAGCCGTGGACTATATCCCACAAAATGTAGGCAATAAAGTGAAATAGAAAATTTTGCGAAATTGACCAAAAACTGTGGACTACATACCACAAAATGTGGCCAAAACAGTGAATATTAAATTTCACGAAATTGTCTGACAAAACAAAATAATGAATTTTGTGAAAACAACCGAAAAATTATGGACTCTAGCTTATAACATGTGGTCAAAACAGTAAAATACAAAATTTCTCTAAAACAGCCAAAATTGTAGACTAGACAATGAATTATGAAATTCCATAAAATTGGCTGAAAACTGTAAAATAGCCCACAGAATGTGGGCCAAAACATTGAGATACGAAATTCCACGAAATTGGCATAAAACTGTCGACTATATAGCCCACAAAATGTGGTCAAACCAGATAAATATGGAATTTCACAAAAATAACCGAACACGATGGAGGTATAAACCCGCACGTCAAAATAGTGAAACACAGAATTCCACGAAATTAGCTAGAAACTATGGACTAATGGCCCCAAAATGTGGCCAAAATATTGAAATACAATATTTAGCAAAAAATACAGACAAAAGCCGTGAATAGCCCACAAAATGTGGCCAATAAAGTGAAATACAAAATTTCGCAAAATCGGCCGAAATTGTGAACTATATCCCACAAAGTGTGGCCAAAATAGTGAAATCATGGTTGTCAATATGTGTATCATATGGTGTATTATTTTCTTGTATAATGTATCGTGTATCATACATTTTTTGTCACATACTCTAAAAGGTCATTTTAGTTACCTTAAGACTATATACTTTAAAAATATAAATAAATTTTATAACATGAATTGCATGAACAACCCAAAATAAAAGCGCTAATGACCTTCAAGCGCATTCATAAAGCTTACAAAATCAATTGTAAATTTAAGGATTGCAAGTTTGCAACCTTTACATTTTAATATAATTATAATTATAATTATTCTCAAGTAACTAACTATGCAATAACACAATACAAGACAATAAGTATAATGCAATCAATTCAATACAAGACAAATAGACAACCAAGTAAACATCAAACAATAATTAATCAATAGACAAATAATAAACTATTGATCGACTGCAACTAATGATACTTCCACATATTACGGGTAACGTAGGAGACATCTCTATTATTCCCCCGGGGGATCTTTATAATTACCACTGCTTAGCTTTCAATTCACCTCTGACCATCAAATGAAATGTGAATAACCCCTATTGTTACTATTTTATGGGGTTATAATCCATAGTTTTCAGTATAAATTAGATTGGGATGCAGTTGAAAACTATGGTGTACTATTATGATACTCTATAGTAACCTCAATATAAAAAACGAAAACTAGGATTGTAAGCTACAAATTGTGGCTAAAATAGTGAAATACAAAATTTTACGAAAACAATCGAAAACTGTGACTAGCCACAAAATATTGTGAAAATAATGAAATACAAAATTTCACAATAACGGCCGAAAATGTAGACTATAGCCCACAAAATGTGGTCGATAAAGTGGAATACAAAATCTTTAGAAATTGGTCGAAACTTATAGACTTCCCACAAAATATCGCCAAAATAGTAAAATACACAATTTGGCGAAAAAGGCAGGAATTGTGGATTATAGCCAACAAAATGTGGTCAAACGGTGAAATATAAAATTTAGCAAAATTGACCGAAAACTGTGGACAACCTACAAAACATGGCTAAAACATTGAGACATGGAATTTCAAGAAAATGACCATAATCTGTGGACAATATAGTCCAGAAAATGTGAGCATGACACTGAAATACGAAATTGTGCAAAAACAGCCGAAACCTGTGGACTAACTCACAAAAAGTGGTCAAAACAGTGAAATACAAAATTTCACAAAATTAGCCAAAAACTATGCAGTACAGCCCACAAAATGTGGCCAAAACAGTGAGAATTTCGTGAAAACGGCCAAAAACTGTAGACTATATAGCCCACAAAATGTAGCCAAAACATTGAAATACGAAATTTAACAAAATTGGTCAAAATATATGGACTAGCGGACAAAATGTAGCTAAAATATGGAGATATAGAATTTCACGAAAATGGCTGAATATATTAGACATTAGCCATAAAATGTCTAAATCAGTGAAATAAGAAATTTTGAAAAAACGGCCAAAATTTGTGGACTACAGCCAACAAAATCTGGCTAAAACAGTGGAATGTGGAATTTTGTGAAAATGGCAAAATTTGTGGTGGTCGGCCACAAAATGTGGCCAAAAAGTAAAATACAAAATTTCGCGAAAATGACTGAAACTATGAACTATATCCCACAAAATATGGTAAAAATAATGAAATACTGAATTTCGCAAAAACTGCCGAAAACTATGGACTATATATCCCACAAAATGTGGCTAAAATAGTGAAATACAAAATTTCGCAAAATTGGTTGAAACTGTGGACTATCCCACAAAATGTATTTATAAATCAGTAGATAGAAATTTCACAAAAAACGGCCGAAAACTATGAAGATAGCTCACGTGTGGCCTAAACAGTGTGAAATACGAAATTTCATGAAACCGGCCGAAAACTGTGAACTGCCTACAAAATGTGGGCTAAACATTTAAAACGAAATTTCAAGAAATTGGGCCAAATATTTAAATATGGAATTTTAAGGAACTTTGCACCATTCTTTATACTACTTTCAGAAAGATCGTGGGGTTTGTAGGATATCTGTACTACACTACACTGAGCACATGTCCTCCTTTATTTTACATTAATGATGATCCTAAATTCTTTATAACCTAAACTAAATCAAAAGACCTAACTGACGTACAACTATTCGTGTCGTAGCATTCTGTAAACTACTTTCGGACTTGCAGAATATCTGTACTACACTTGGAAAACCTTACTTGCAACTATAGCCTAGGTGAAGGAAGATTAGCACAAAATATGAGAACAAAATTAAAAACCTTAATGATCAGAACTAAAAGCATTAATAAGGTATCATTATTTTTTTTCGACATTTACAAAAAAACAAGATAATCTGAACTAACAATGCAAATTGTTGCTAAAGCTAAATTGTGGATAAGAAAAAATATATACAAAAAAATAATGGACTCAAAATGCGTGGAGCATGAGAAACACAGAATTGACGGGAAAAAAAGAGAAAAAAGAAGGGAGAGAAAGAGTAGCACACGCAATGAAGAGGAGGAATCCTGATGAAGAATGGAAGCAGCAGCCGCAGCCAACAAACATGGTATGTGCGATAAACACACAAGAAGAAAAGGAAGCAGAAGAAACAAAGAAGAAGAAACCTAACCGGTTTGGTACAAGATCTTTATCTGTTGGGCCAATTATAGAATAGACCCAAACCCAAAATCCCTTTTTTTTATTATTTCTCATTCACACTAAATTGTGTATCGGTGTGATACATATCGTGTTGCTTATACAATGGATATTTTTAAGCTATAGATAAATAACATGCATTATGTATCAAAATCCGATATATACCGTACTAAGATACGCACGGTACGAAATGCACAACATTGATAACTATAGTTAAGGGAAAAACTAAGGGGAATAAAATGTTAGAGAAGCTTAAGACATGGATACCCTTTGTCCCCGCGTATTCATCCTTGTGTGTTTGGTTTAGATGCAAGTACAAATTACAACTCGGTGAGATTTCAAATTCCCCTCCAATTTTTTTGATTCAATTACCAAATAACCTCTAATTTTTTGGAGGGATATGGCGGTTGTAACATACAAAATAAACATTATCATGATAACTAAAAATAAAAGTTATAACAAAATTTAAAAGTTCACTTGCACTTGCATACAAACAAAACACACCCTAAACGAATGGCGGTCATAGATTGACAAGAAATACCACATTCAAAGTCTTGAAACGTGCACATATTAAAAAATTTAGTCTATCTACTATAAATAAGCAACAATAATTTATCATTCATGAAATGTTATGTAACAAGAGAAAGCAATAATGGATTGTGTAATCTTTAAACATATGGCTCGGTTTCTAAATTATGTTTTAAGAGGAACTCTAACTTCATAGAGATTTGGAGCCCTAAAGCCCACTTCATTGCATCATTCTCATTTGAAAAGTTGCTTGATTTCCCCTCACTTACATACTGATGTGTTTCAAACTCGAAACACCTACCAAGATGAGAAGTAGATGGATGGGGCCTAAGAGAGAGGGATTACAATCCTCAATTCAGTATTATCAAGTGCCAATCTACGGTGCATCTGATTAGGACATTGGTTCAAGACGATTCGGGCATTTTTATCAGCGCAGGCATCATCTAGGACTGCTACTTATTTAGTTTAGGATTTTATTTCAGAACCATATTTGTTTCTGGCAATTATAGCATATGTAATCTTTTTTGTATTTTTAGATTTTGAGAATATTTTGAGATTTGTATCTTGATTTGTTTTGAGCCTATATATAGGCCTTGAGATTAATGAGAAAGATCTGCTATTCCTGATTAAAAAATTATTGTGTTGAGTTTTGCTCTTCACATCTCCTTTGTGTGATACAACTGAGATCCACTCATTAGGGTTTGTGATAAATCCTAATACAATTTTAGGATTAGTGATTAACTCTAAAATCTACCCTAAATTAAAATCCCCAAATAAAATTACCCAAACTCTAATCCCCAAATCCCAAAACCATCATCTATCCCATCGTCTTCTTCCTCCTCCTGACCCCGACCAAACCCTAACCTTCTCCACCCGCAACCTCAACTCCCGCTCTCTCTCTCTCTGCCGATTTCCCGCTCCAGACCAGTGAACTCACCACCTTCGCGTCTTTCTCCGACCTAATCCTCACCCCTGACGAACCCCCTTGTCGTCGTCAACCTCCAGCACCTCCCCCGACCTCGCCCTTGCCCTATTACAGATTGCCAGCAACCCCCATAACCCAAAGCCCTGTTTTCCCCTTTTCCGTCGCTCCTCGCCGCCAGTAACGCCCAGCCCCATCGCCGTCCGCCGCCCCCTGGGCCCTTGCTCCTCTTGCTGCCGAGCCCCTCTTTCTTGCTGCCATTGCTGCTTCTATTGTGCTCTTCGCTGTTGTTCAACCCAAGATCTACGCTGAGTCTTCGAACCCTCGATATACTCTTTCTACTTTTAAATATTTGTGTTCTACTGCTTTATTATCTATTATATTATCTGATTTGAATGTCGTCCACAAAAATAATTGAGATTGAGTGTTCCATATGCTTGATTAGAATACGAATCAATATTGAATCTTTTACTTGCTGAGAACACTTAGGCATTTAATTATTGATTGTTATAATTGAATTATTAATTGGGAGTGTTAAACGTGATTCAATTCTTGAAAATCTATCAAACCAATTAACTGTTTAAAATTTCTAACTTTAATCCGCACTACGTGTTGGTAAAATTAATCCATTAAGAATCTTGAAAAGTTCTATTTAGGGTTAGTTTTACATCAGCATCACTCTCAAGTATTCTTGTGATTGATGATCACAAGAGTAGATAATGTTCTTCGAATTCCCAATAATTGATGATCACGAGAATAGATAATGTGGGCTTGAAGTTACTAGCAGGTTCCTGTGGACCATAGGGTTCAAGGCCACTGAAGGGGCAATCTCTACTGATGACACCAGCAATACCACACAAGTCCAAGTTATACACCTTTTAAGGCCTAAAAGGCGAATATTTCACTCACAAGTCAAATAAGTGAATAACTCACAAAGATATTTCCTAAGGCTATTAATGGCATGAGGAGATGTCTATTCAAATGATTAAGAGCAATTAATATTAAATTGCTCCCTAAAAAATGTTCAACATAAAGGAATAATAATTGTAGCATGTAGGGTAATAAGTAATTCTGTATGCAGATACAAGCAAACAAAATGCAGAAAAAGGATTCTAATAGTTCTAAGATAAATGGGACTAAATATTGGAAATACGAGTAGAACACTTATAATGGCAAAAGGACAAAAGCCTTATGTCCATTTAGAATGGCACACGCTCATTGCTAGTTTAATTGTGACAAACGCGAGCACTTGCAGCATCCATAGTAATAATTTGGTGAGATTAGATAATGAATGTTGAGAGAGCTTTGTTTGGTTGAGGAAGTAAGGTTTGTGCTTTTCAGGTGTATTACCTTAGATTTAGTCAATAAATTTAGGGTGGACCATCCATTAGAAAACAACAAATTTAAATATCAGTAAAGCACTATGAGATATAAAAGGATGAAGGGTTAACTATTCAATAGTATATCACAATTATCAGAATTTTTAAGTGCACCTGATAGTTAATTATCCTGAAAAGCAGAACTATAAAAACATTTGCTTTATAAAAAAAAATTAAAATAGTTTTAAAAAAAGGAATTAATGAGAATGGAAATTACTCCATTAAAAGCAATTCAATGAATCAGAATACAGTTACAAGTTTCACCTATCGGCATACCTTTTCTTCTTCTGTGTAATATGAGAAGAATAAAGAATTATTTATCCTAGACGATGGTTTGCTGGCCATCTCTGCCAATCCCAACTAACAATATTGTAACATCCAACTTCAGCATCAAAATTTCAACCGATCCTCTCTGTTGGTTGATCAGTCAACTCACAAAAAAAATCATTGTAAAGCCACATGTAAAGTTCCTGTGTATTGTTCAACTCCTCTGTTATTAGTTTAGAAGAACTGCATGATCCTCAAATTTTATGCATGGGCGAGTTTGGCTTGTTCAGGCTTTTCCTGCCCATTTAGGAGACAAGAACAATCAGATCTAATTCAATTCGGCATGACAGAAAAAAGAAAAATAGGAATGCAGCTGAATGCTTACTTGCTGGTCATTGACAATGTCTAACTAAAGCACTCAGTGGTTCACCAAATTAATCAACTACGATCCCATACTTTAAGTAACTCACTGCATCAGACTTGTAGCCTTCACCAAATTGCTTAGCTAGAATCTTATCTGTACAAGTATCGGGCTGAATGCCTCTGTCGTGCATCTCACCGTACAACCTCAATGCCTCTTTCCACTTACCCAATTTGCAGTTTTCATTAATAAGCAAAGTATATGTGTACATATTTGGAGACAACCCTCTCTCTTGCATCTCAAAGAAACGATCATAAGCGTCTTTGATTCTACCCTTTTTACAAAGCCCATTTATAAGGGCATTGTACGTTATCACGGTTGGCAACAAATTATCCTCCATCATCCTCCAAAAGAATGAATTTGCCAATTCAAGATTTCCATTGTTGCCATAGGCATGAATCAAAATAGTGTAGGTCACAACTGAAGGAGACACATTACTGCAAATCATGCTATCAAACACACTCCTCGCCTTCTTCAGTTGCCCCTCTCTACAATGAGCATGTATTATGCAAGTATAGGTCATGCAATCAGGATGATAGCCATCACTAACCATATTCTCCCACATTTTTTCAGCTTCTTCTAAATGCCCTCTCTTGCTTAGCCCATCAATGAGGATGTTATAAGTGAGAATATTGGGTGAAACACCGCTCCTTATCATCTCCTCTCGTAACTGCAAAGCCCGTGTTTTACTCCCGAGTCTCAACTCACCAGCAATCCTCGTCGTATAAGCGACACTATCCGGCTTCAAACCCTTACTCAACATCTCATCGAAATAACTCTTGGCCATATCAAGATTTCCCATCTTGCAAAACCCATGTACAAGAATAGTATAAGTATATATATCCGGAGAAAGCCCACACACAACCATATCCTCCTTAAACTTGTAAGCCTCCTCCATATCTCCCACTCTACAATGCCCATCTATAAGAATATTATACGTCCTAACACTCGGACCAATCCGCCCTTGCCTAACAAGCCTCCCAAACAAACCAAGCCCCCTCCTCAAATCCCCGACTCGACAATACCCATAAATCAAAGAATTATACGTAACAACATCGTGCACTAACCCCATCTCCTCCATCTCCAAAAACTCCTCCCTCGCTTGCTCCACCCTCCCACACCTACACAATCCAAAAATCACCGAATTATACGTGACAACACTCAATCTCACCCCTCTCTCCACCATATCCTCCTTACACTCCATCGCCTCATCCACCATCCTGCTCCTCATCAACCCGCAAATCAAGGGATTATAAGTAAACGAACTTGCCTGCCCCAACCCCCTCATCCTCTCCACCAAAACCCTCGCCTCACCCAACTCTCCTTTCCTCGACAACCCACTAATCACAACATTGTACGTAATCTCGTTCGGCAAAAACCTCCTCTCCATCTCTCTAAACAGCCTCAACGCATCATCCAACCTCCCCTCCTTACAAAAACAGTCAAGCATTGTATTGTACGTAGCGACGCTAGGACAGACCCCAACCTTCTCCATTTCATCGAACACCTCCTGAACCCCCACCCACCGATCGCTGTCCCTCAACCCGCGGAGAATTCGGTTGCAATTCTTGACGTCAGGCAGGATTCCGTTGGCGACCATCTTGTTGAAGACGGAGATGGCACGTTCGAGCATGGAGTACTTGGTGTAGAGGTGCAGCAAAAGGTCGAGGAGCTTCACCGACGCTTCCAGGTTCGAGATTTGAAGGAAGAGATCGGCAAGGCCGTGGAGGTGGAGGGAGAGGGCGTGTTCCATGACGGAATGGGCGGCTCTCATGAAGTTGTTCTCGGCGAGGATGCCGAGGACGGCGCAGAATGTGGCTTCGGAGTGTGCGGATTGGGGGTGGCGGCGGAAGAGGCGGAGGGCGGATTTGGGGCGGTGGCGGAGGGAGTGGAGGGCGGTGATGAGAGGTTGGGCTTCGAGATTCGCGCTGGTTTGGAAAAGGAGGGGTTTTGACGCGGCGGCGGCGGCGGCGGCGGCGGCGGCGGAGAAACAGCAGAAAGATCGGAGCTTTGAGGAGAAAGCTAGGGTTTTGAAGGCGATGGAGAAGAAGAGCATGGAGGGGATTAGGGTTTTCGTCGTCTTCTTGATTTGGCCATGAGAGATCTTGAAGGGAGAGGAGGGAGGTCAAGTGGAGGATACAGCAGCCACGACACAAACAACGAAGAGAGTTTTTCCCTTTCTCTTTTCTTCGATCTTAAGGAGCGTGGTCCTTGACTATTTAGCCAAAATATGTAAAATTCAGCTTGAACGGATGCTGCAGTCTGTTGGCTATTTAGCCAAAATTTGGCTTTAGGGAAACAGTAGCGAGTTATATTTGGAAGATGAATTGACTAAATGAATAAAATAGTAATATTATTTTCTGTTTGTTGATCGGACAGTGTATAATTTACCTTCTAAAACTTTTTTTATTAATAAAATAATCAAACGGAAAATTATACACCTTCCCACAAAAAAATTATTAATAAAATAATCGGACGAAAAATTATACACCGTCTCAAAAAAAAATTATTTATTACAAATATCAGACGGGAGATAATTTCCCGTCCAAAAAATTTGTTGTAGATTATCTACCATCCCATTATCTTGGCTCTAAAAATATTTCTCAAAAGAGAAATCATCTACCGCCTCTGAGCAATCTGAGATTTTTTTGATTTTTTTTTTTAATTTGAAAATGTCACCATAAATGAACGAGACGAATTTTTTTTTAAGAACTTGTTTTTTTTAAAAAAACATCGGACGGGAAATAATTTACCGTTTGTCCTATTAAGAATTTAAAAAACTAAATTTTGGCTAACAACGACTACATACGAAAGCCATTTTTGCTATTGCTATTTGCCAAATATGAAAAAATTGGCTTTAAACGACTACAGATGCTTTAGCGGTGACAAAACATACAACAAAAAAACAGTAGGATTATGAAATTTATAAAACAATGGAACTCATATTCCCCAATCAACAAACAATTAAGAGCATCTCCACCGGGTGACCATTCGGGTTACCATTTCATATTTGGCAACTTAAATGGCAAACTAAATGGCATTGTCAAATTTAAGAAGAGTAATGCTTTAGCCACTACCAATTTCACTACCATTCTCTTCACTACCATTAGGTGGCACACTCCTATTGGAGAGTTCTCCCACCTACTCTATCTTCCTCTACCTATTGGAGTGTGCCACCTAAGGTAGTGAAGAGAAATGTAGTGAAATTGGTAGTGGCTCTAGCATTACTCATTTAAGATTTATCATTTTTTTCTCTTAAATTTGGCAAACCAAATGACATTGCCAAATGTCCTATCACCACACTTTTTTCTCTTTTCTCCCTACATTACTCTATATATTATATATATATTTATGTCTATATACACTATTATAATTATATATACATTGTTATACACTATTACTAGTGTACCCTTGTGCAATATTGCACAGACTTATATAATATAATATAGTATAATATAATGTGTTGTAAAACAGGTGCAATACTGTACATGTATTTTTTTTTAAAATAAGAAAATAATAAAGCATTATTTGAAAAAATTATTAATAAAATCTATATAATAATGAAGATTCCAATTTCAATTTGGATGGAGTAAAAGTAGGGAGTTATCTCTTACATTTGCCCTCTTTCTTTTATTTTAAAAAGAAAAATGAGAAAAATCTTAGACAAAAATAGTTTAGCATAATATATTGTATAGATTTCAAATTTATAATTATTTTTTAGAATTTATAATTAAATTTCCATTTTTAATAATAATTTTTTGAATTTTAATTCAAGTTCCTAATTTTAAATCATTTTATGTGGTATTTTATTGATTTATCGAGCTGACGCAATTTTTGAAGCGATTTTGATCGCCCACTGAATGGAATAAGGTGCCAAGATGATGTGGTAACATGGCGTGACCTGGGACGTTGATCACGTGATGGGCTTGCCCGCTTAGTAAATTGGACATGCATAACTGGGTGGCAACGTGGCGCGATTGAAAGCCTCGATTGCGCACGTCTTCGCGCATCTGGACGATCGCACGATCGAAAATTGAGCGGAGGTAATTGCTGGGTGTGTGCACGTGTTAAGGTATGTGTGAATTCCTACTCTATCAATATAATTTTAGTGTTACCCTGTGCAAATTACACATACTAAAATAATTTTGAGAGACTCATAAAATTATATGGTACTTAAAATTTTAGAAATGCCTCTTAGCTATTTCAATCACAATATAATTGAAAAGATGACAAATCTACAAACTAATTCCCACTTTTATTTCAACCAACATCATTTTATATTTCTATTCAATTAAAAAAAAAATTAAAAAGTCGAATAATTCTTGAAATTTAGAGATGTTATGAAAGAGACTTACAATCTTATTAGATTCCTCCATTATAAAGCTTGCTTACAAATACTCATATTGTCTGCAAAGTTCCTCAATATTTGCCTCAAACTGTTCTATATTACTCCTTAGTTGTGTCTTTATAAAATGATCAAACTATAAAACACATACAATACTACAATTCACAAAAACTTTTCAACAAAACAAAGATGTAGAAAAGATACAAATATTTGCATGTTGTTTCCCTTCTGATTTCAGCATATTCTGAAGCTTCCCTTGCTTTATCAAATTTTCATTTTGTCATTTCATCAACCATTTGATGCAAGTCCTTAGCTTTCTTATATATTCACTCATTTGTTCACTTTTACCCTGAGATAATAAAAATAATAAAATACAACAATAATAAAATGGACCAAACTATTCAACTTTCATGCTTTTTACCATCGTCTAGAATCCATCATTCTTCGTAATTGAAAATTTAATGATAATATTACTTAGAATGCAAAAGTTAAAATGAAAACAGATAACAGTTAGAAGAAAAAGCCCTCATATGCAAGTAGTTCGTTCCAATCTCACACCTGACGGTCTCCCTTATTCTAATCCGAAACCCTACATTATTAGGTTTGCATCTGATCCCGAATCTCAAAACTTGACCATATCATCATATATATATAAAAAAATACTCAAACACAATAAATTAAATATTACCAAAAAAAGGATACAAAAACTGAAACAACAATTCTAATTGAAGAAAGATTGCTAAAATAATTATGAGATATTGCTAAAAAAAAATGAAAAGCTCAAAAACTTAACAAAAGTATTTTTTCATGAGAAATAATTATGAGAAGTAGTGAACACAATTCACATCAATTTGAAGAATAAAAGTTGATATTCAGGTAACCTACATCTGGGCCAATTGCAGCGACGACATGACATACAGGCTTAATTGCCATCTCCGAAATCTCTACGAGTACACATTGGTGAGAGTAGTGTAAATCAATGAATAAACAAAAAACAAACATATAATAAACTCTTACATTACCTTTTACTGTCCCATATAACAAACATATAATAAACTTTTACATTACCTTTTTCTTTCCTTCATCTCTTCGCCTTCCGAAATATAAAATCTTATTTATTTGGATCTGAATAAACAAAGAATCAAGAACAGAACATTAGTTAGGATTTGGTATGAAATTAACCAATCTTTATTTTTGAATCCATAAATAATTAGGATATGGATTCCGAAATTTCAAGAACTGAAATGCCCTAATTAGAAATCAAGAGTAAAAGTGGGTGGTAAATTAAGGTGGTAAATTTGGGTTTCATGAATACAATATTACAAAACAAATTAGGAATTCAAAAACTAATTTCTCATAGGAGAATTCTTACCAATGATTTCATCTATGAAAACTTTTTAGCATAATTTATAATAATTTATAATTGAATAGAGCATTACCACATAAAATAGAAACAAATCGAACATCCCATACCGAAGAAAAAAACCAGCAGTTTCAAACTATGCAAGTAGTACTAATTACTACTCACTGTATGCCACTGCACGTTGTGCAAACGAAAGTCCGCAAATTCGTGCAAACATATTGCGGGCCTGGCATCCAAAATCAAGAAATAAACACCACAAAAATCTCCACTAATCAGATAAATAAAAATAAAAATAATCAATAACCGTATTTTACCAAGTTGTTGCAATTGATGCATCTCCAATTTGGCGGAAGCTTCAAGAGGCCTCTAATAATCTTCTTGTTCCTCTCCTCCTCCTTCCGGCTACTCATCCTTATAGTCTAGGGTTTTGAGATCTTGGAAGATTCCGTCGATTGAGGGATCGGAGTACTGCTAGGGTTTGGACTTGGTCCCATGGCGGGGCAGCGAGTGTCGACGGTGAGGATTTGGCTGGGCTGGTGAACGACAACTGCTGAGATTTGGGGGAGGATGGTTAGCGGGATTTTGGGGGAGGGGGAGTTGGGAGAAGAAGGATTTTTTGTATTTGTTTTTGTGTTTATTTTTGTATTTTGTTTTGTTAGGTAAGGTGTGCACGTGTCAATGTAGGTGTGATTTCATAGTTTTGTTCTTCTTTCTCTATTTTAAAATGGAGAAAGGAGAGAGGGGGTAGGACTATTAGCTTAGGATATAGTATAATACACTATTATATACATATTTGGCAATCCAAATGACAACTAAGGTTATAGAACAATCTTTCATTTTTTTAGAAAAGTTGTCTTTTAGGTTGTCAAAATTGAAAATGACAACCCAAATAGTTTTTTTTTTTTGATCAAATGATGGTCTACGCCATCGTTTCATTAACGAATAATTAAGGAAACAAAGTAGGACATACATAATAGGATACATATAAGCGACTACAATAGAAGGTCTAAAACAAAGCTAATACATCAACGATACTAATCCATCCATGACATCTCCTACTCTGAGATTCCGATGGAAGCCAAAAATAGCTGCAACACTGATACGGTGAATCCCCTGACAATGCTAAACACCACCCCAACAAGCTCGACTCTGCTGGAAGTCGCGCTCCATGTTCACTTCTTCTACTCTCCCTCAGCACCCCTGATTCTCTTTCTAGCCTCCACAGCCCCTGCCCAATCATGGATAAACATAAATATCTTGTTCATAGAGTGAGAAAATCTGTACATAATATTGCGGAAAACAAAATCATTTCTTTGCAGCCATAAAGACCAAATTAAAGCAGCTACAGCTAAATCCCAAGCCGTTCTATCCTCTAATTTTATGTGTGCGTCTCTATATGACCCCCAGATTTCTGTTGTTGATATCGGAACCCGATTACACCCAAACCTTCTACTGACAACCTCCCAGGACAACCTAGCTCTAGGACAATGGAAAAGGATGTGGTTTACGTCTTCTTCTGCCTCCGAGCATCTTCCGCAGATCGTATCTATTTGCATTCCTCTCTTTTTAAGATTAGTTTTTGACAGTATCGCATTTTTATTGGCTAGCCAACAAAACACTTTAACTCTGAACGGTGCCTTGGTTCCCCAAATGACCGCTTGAACCTGGCATCTAATCCCTCCGTCGTTGATCCATTGATACATTGACGAAACCGTGAAAATTTTAGAATTGTCTCTGTCCTACCACCTCTCATCTTCTGTTGAATTGCCCCTTCCTTCCGTCTGTATAATAAGCGCGTTTAAGGCCTCGAATTGTCTCAAGCATTCTTGGGTAACGTTCTGGTGTACCATAAAGTTGAGTTCCCCCCTCTTTCGCACATCTGCCACTGTAAGATCTAGATTTATAGCTGCTTCAGCCGCTAAAGGGAATTGATTTTGAAGAGAGGTCATTCCGCACCATCTGTCTTTCCAGAATCTGGTTTGTCTTCCATTACCCACTTTGCATCTAGTGTTGGAATGAAATAATAATCCTTGCTTAGATATGCCTTTCCACATTACTGAGACTTTGGCCGCCGGGCTTTTACCTCCGAACCGGACTTTGCGTCTCTTCCGGAATTTTGTAAACGAGTGGTTCCACCACCCTCCGTGGTTATTAGCGATCTTCCACCACCACTTGCTTAGTAGCGCTCTGTTCATGTCCTGTAGATTCATAATCCCCAGGCCTCCAAATTCTCTTCGCTTACACACTCTGCCCCAGTTTACGAGACTGAATCCATTGTTCCCCTCGTCTGTTCCTTTCCATAAAAATCTCCGCCTAAGTTTATCAATTCGGTTGATAACCCACTTCGGCAGCTCAAAGATTGACATGAGGTAAAGCGGGATCGAACTGATGACCGAATTAAGTAGGATGATCCTCCCTCCGAGTGAGAGGTACCGACTCTGCCATCCAGAGAGCTTTTTATGGATCTTATCGATCAAAGGTACCCAATCCTCCTTCAATAGAGCGCCTGGTCTAATCGGAGTGCCTAGGTATTTAATGGGATAGGACCCAACCTTGCACTGAAAGATCTCCGAAATCTCCTTGATCAGATTGCTAGGTAGTTCAGACAGTGGTATAATGCTAGTTTTAGTCAAGTTGACTTTGAGGCCCGACCACCCTTGGAAGCAGGCCAACACCGCTTTCATGGCCACTGCTTCATCCACCGATGCTTTACCGAACAGCATTGTATCGTCTGCATATTGGAGAATCGACATTGGGGACGGGATGCCCTTGATCTGAATTCCTTTGATCGTATTGTTATTCACCGCCCTACTGATCATTTCAGCCAGCCCGTCTGCCACAATTGCAAACAGTAGTGACGACAGGGGGTCGCCCTGCCGCAGGCCTCTCTTACAGTTGATCTCTTTGCCTTGCCATCTGTTAACTCGGATGCTCGATTTGCCTCCACGTATACACTTGCCCATCCATGACCTCCATTTGGCTCCAAACCCTTTGAGAGCGAGAACCTCCTCAACACAGTCCCATGATACTGAATCGTAAGCCTTATGGAAATCAAGATTCAGAATTAAACCTTCTGCTTTGGTGCTATTCCCTCTATAAACAATCTCGTGGGCGGATGCGATGCTGTCCATGATATCTCTTCCTCTAATGAACCCACTTTGTGATTGGGCGATAATCTCATTTAGGTGCGGACTTAGTCTTTGTGCGAGAACTTTTGTGATAATTTTAAACGACCCGTTAAGTAGACTTATTGGTCTGAGATCTTCGTGTGATCTAACTTCGCTCTTTTTAGGAACCAGAATGATGGACGCGTAATTTAACCTTTCCAAATTAGCGCTGCCCTCGTAGACCTCTCGGAATATGGCCATCAAATCTTCCTTGATAATACTCCAATAGGTTGAATAGAAGAAGATCGGCAAGCCATCCGGACCTGGCGCCTTGTCCTGTCCTAGGCTTTTGATCGCCTTTAAAACTTCAGATTCATCGAAGCTCCCTTCGATGTCATTACTCCCATCTAACCTGGACGAAATCCACATGTCTTGGGATAAGGAGCATCTTGCCTCCTGTTTTCGACCTAATAGGTTGTGAAAGAAATCATCCAGGTGTTCTTTGACCTGATCTTCGTTTTCGGTCCAGGACCCATTAACCGAGATGCCCGTGATGTGGTTGTGTCTACGCCTCCCACTAGCCATCTTGTGGAAATATTTTGTGTTAGCGTCCCCTTCTCTCAACCATTGGATCCTTGCTCGCTGTTGCCAATAGATTTCCTCCATCTTCGCTAACTGTTGCAGCTCAAGTCTTTTATTTGCAAGCTCGTCTTTCTCTATTTCCTGCAGATCTGTATCCTCTTGGACTGCTTCCAGGCTACCAATCCTGCTCGCTAGCTCGTCTCTTCGCTGACTGTAGTTGTGAGCTTTCTCCTTAGCCCAGATTCTGAGGCTTCTTCTTAGACGTCTAGTCTTCTCTACCCACTTGCCGACTGCCGACTGCCGATGCCTGGGTTGTATTGGCATTCCACGATTCCGCAATAATATGCCGAGTCTCGTCGCACATGGTCCATGCTTTCTCGAATTTGAAGCTGAAGGATTTCTTCCTACAATTCATCCCACAGTCGATAACCAGTGGCAGGTGATCTGAGGTGTATCGAATCGCTGTCTTGACCTTGGCCAGAGGGTGGGCGTTCTCCCACTCCAACGACACCAGCACTCGATCAAGTTTGGCCAGTGTCGGATTTCGCTGCATGTTCGTCCAAGTGAATTTTCTGTCTGACATCTCTAATTCCAGAAGATTTAGTGCATCTATTGTCTCATTGAATGAGTCTTGCTCTGACTGCGAGTGGCCTCTACCTCTATGCTCATCCTGGAATCTGGTAATGTTGTAATCTCCGCCGACAATCCAAGCTCCTCCCCATTTGTTCCTGATGAATCTTAGTTCCGACCAAAACTCTTTGCGCAGTCTACTGTCATAGGGACCATAGATACTTGAGACAGTCTGTATCCAACCATCGAGTCTACGTCTGATTCTAATCGAGACGGAGAACATTCCAATGAATTCGTCAATAATCTCATAAATCGCAGAAAGAAATCAAAATCAAATTTGAACCAGTGGATAAACAACAATAACAAAGATACTCAATAAGCTAACATATCCGTTTTGAACTATCCATGTAACTCAATAACCAAAATCCATTATCTAGATCCGATAAGAAAATAGATATTACTATCCAACAACGAAAAGAAATTTGAGATGGAGATGGAGAAGTTTATGCTTGAATGGGTATGGATACTCACTCCAATGTTGGTTTTTATTAAAGCATCTCCACCGGTCGGATTTGGGTCGGACAACCCAAATAGTTATCCGACCGGTGGAGATGCTTTAATAAAAACCAACATTGGAGTGAGTATCCATACCCATTCAAGCATAAACTTCTCCATCTCCATCTCAAATTTCTTTTCGTTGTTGGATAGTAATATCTATTTTCTTATCGGATCTAGATAATGGATTTTGGTTATTGAGTTACATGGATAGTTCAAAACGGATATGTTAGCTTATTGAGTATCTTTATTATTGTTGTTTATCCACTGGTTCAAATTTGATTTTGATTTCTTTACATGCTTATCAAGCAGCGGCTAGTTCAAGCTTTTTAACTGCTTTCTATTATTTGAAACACCTCGAAAATCCAAACTTAACACATATAATTCAAGGATTGTCGCAAATCAAAACTGAACAGTCTGGGTCTACCCACACACAAACAAAAAAAACTATTTTTCATGAGTTTTATCTCCTTTTTTTCCCCATTAACAGTGAGTCAAAATCCTTCCACGTTCCATTAAAAAGAGTTTTACGAAATATACAATAAAGAAATGGAGATTGAGGTTCATGAAACCTAACAGGCTAGACGTGATACTCATTCTCCGTAAAAAAAGTGAATTTGCCTCATACAAGAGAGTTCTTTGCCAATAAATAATAACAACCTACATACATATAATATAGCAAATTTCAATCATACTTGTCTACCGACAGTAACACTAATGTCACCTCCAAGCTTATTGACCCGAGAGAAACACCAAATACCTACCCAATCTGACATGAATATGTCAAAATTGAGTTATTTATCACATCCCCTAACTTGTCCACCATCCACCGTCGCCGTTATTTGCAACCATAGCTGTCGTCGCCCGAACAGTAACACAAACGCCATATCTAAGCTCATTAATAGAAGAGAAACCCCAGACACTCCCTCAATATGACCTGAATATGGCAACATTTTGTTCTTTCACTCATCACCTAGCTTGTCCACCGTTCACTGTTACCCGTCATCCCTAACCGTAACCGCAATTGCCATCGCCCCCAGCGGTAACATAGATCCAACCTCCAAGCCCACTGACACGAAAGAAACTTAGACATCCACACAATCTGACCTGAATATGTCAAAATGAGTCATTTCTCTCACCCCTAGCTTGTCCATCATCCACGTCACCGTCATCCGCAACCACAACTGCCGTCACCCTCAACGGTAATAGAAACGTCACCTTCAAGTCCATTGATACAAGAGAAATCATAGACACTCACCCAATATGATCTGAATATGTCAAAATTGAGTCATTTATCTCATCACCTAGCTTGTCCACTGTAACACCCCACAAAATTGAGTTATGACAATTTTGATCCACGTGTATTTTGTACTGTTACGAGTAATAGTTGTAACGTAATTTTCTATGTATTTTTATATTTCAGCTATTTATACATTTTTCATCTCTCAAAATTCATTTTTTTCCTATTTTGAGCCAACTTAAATATTAATTTTTATCTTTGTGTTTTTACGTACATTGCACGTGCTTTCAATATACGTGTCGATTACATAAATTTCACCGTTACGCGAAATATCCGTAACATTATCAAAATAAATATTTTTGGTATGTTATATTCCGAGTATTTATAAATATTTTCCCGTTAATCAAATCTATTTCATATTTTGAAAATTTTTATGTACATTTTTATTTCTAATTTTTTTTAAAAGTAATGCACATTTTTCTTCCCACTTTATTTGTTACATTTGGTATTATATTTTTATAAAAATTCATGGGCCTAAAATTGCTTTTAAAGCCCACAAAATTATTTAAATGGAACCCTACACAACTTGTCATGTAGAATACCCATTTTTATTCAATAAAAATAAATTATAAAATGTGTGGGTGGACACAAAGCATGTGCATGTGCACACACGCAATGTGCACATTCCAAAAGATGAAGAGACTTGGCCGGTTGTTACTTGGAGAAATGGGGAGAGAGTGGGGTAGCGGAAGTATTAGTGGGTGATTAATTACATCAACATACTACTCCAAATTAATTATACTAATACCCTACACTTACACCATTTCAACACACAAATTAATCAAGAAACCAACAGAGTTAGGCTGGGCATTTCGGTGGGCTTACTGTTGTTTTTTGGTGAGGCTTTTGGGCTTGGCTTTTGGGATTTTTCGGAACTTTTGTGAAGGAAATTGCTACTAGTATATTCTTCTAATAGGTGAGTGTTTATTCTTGCTTTCTAAAATATAGTAGTATGCATGTGTGGAGAAATTGATGCATAAAATTAATATTTCATATGTGTGTTAGTTAATTTTGTGATGATATGTGATGATGTTATTTATAATGTTTAATAGAAAATGAAATATGAAAACCTATGCATGCTAGTTGAGAGACTGTCATATAGATAAGTTGGATTTTTTTTGGAAGAATTGTTGTGGTGTTGTTAGATGCATAGAAATACATCATGTTTAGATCAAGTGATTTGAGTTTAAATTCTCACACAAGTTGCTAATTTATGCAAAGAAAGTTTATAATTGAAAAGGGATGGGAACTTCACATGAAAAGAAGAATAAAATTTTAATTAGGGGGGAGGGGGTTCTCTGGTCGTGGGTTCGAGCCTTGGGGGAGGCTCTGTATTTTTTTTGTTGAAAAGGTGGATTTTATGAAGAAACAGTAAAAACCGAAATATAAAGAATGGGAGAAGTTTTCTTTCGCACAGGCAATTTGGCCTGTTGGTTTGGGCGCTGGCCTTGGTCGCTGTTGTCTTCGGTTTGAGGTTGGCCATGCACAATTGTTGTTTTTAATTATTTTTGGATTTTTTTACGGTTAAAAACTTTGAGGACAAATTATATTATTATTCTAAAATATTATTTAAGCTTTACGAATTATTTCTACAATATTTATGATATGTTTATCAGAATTAGAAGTGGTTTCAACTAAGTAATGTGTAGGTGAACTTTGGATACAAATTAAAAAGGGTATTTTGTATGATTAAAGAAGATTAAAAGTTTAATACAATTTAGACTCATCTTAGTGAAATATCATGATTTATAATATTTTGATTTAGAGAATAAGTTGGGTTTGCTTAAAGCTTTAATTAATTCAATTGGAAATAATAGTGAAGTTGGTCACTTCATGGTTTATGAATACCAAGAAATGAATATGAAGAAATTATGAACAAAGAATTAAGTTATCTATATTGAGGTTAGATATAACCTATGTGGTCTTGGTTGAGACAGTTGTTATTCTAGAGTGAGCGAGGCCCAAATTACCAGCGGTTGGAATAAATGGATTTTTTTGTGAGAAGTGGCCAGTGTGGGCAACTGTCTCAGTGTTTTTGTTTAAGGCCGGTGGGTAAGCTAAACTCTATGTCTTAATAACTATAAATTAAACTTAAGGACATGACTAGTTGGTGACATGATGAAACAAGAGCAAATGTGAGTTATGAACTCCAGAATGATCATTGGAGAGAGACAGTCCCCAATAATTCGGGACGATGGACGTAAGGGCCACAGAATGATCCACAGAGTGGGAATGATCTCCAGTATTCCGGGAAGAGAGCGACGCTCCATGGGCATTTGTGCGATGAGGGTTCCAGAATGACTGCGAAGAGAGACAATCCTAAGTATTCCGGGACAATGGACGTAAGGGCCACAAAATCATCCACGGAGCAGGATTGATCTCCAGTATTCTGGGGTGAGAACCAATATTCGTAGAGTGTCTAAATCTTGTAGTAGTCATAGTAGTAGGATGCATGACGAGAAATTTAACCCTATAATGTGGAGTACGTAGGTGCTTGTCCTTGGACCATGTAGAATGGGATGCATAGAATCCGAACAAGCATGCATTAGTGTCATTGTAGTATAACATCTGTACTAGGCATCTAAGGCATATCATACACTGACATGTTTAGGATAGCCACTCTTTTACACTTTATTGTGCATTCAAGTTTGTGGTTGCTAAAGTAAGAAAATCGTTATATTACGGCATAGAGAGGATCGTTGTTTTATAATATTGCGTCGGTTGTAAGCAACTGACGTGACCACAATTTTTTCAATGCAGGCCATGGATTGGATTGGTAAGGATTTGAAGATGATTTGATGCTAAAGACTATTATCATGATTTAAGTTATTGATGTAAATGCAGTATTCATCATATTGTACTTTATTTAACTTCCGCTGTGTAATTCTGAAACAAACAATGTGTATAAATAAAAAGTTTTAATTTCTTCGTAAAATTGTACGGAATGAAGTAAAAAGATCTTGTTGCTACGAATTACATGTAAAATGAAATTCGGGGTGTTACAACCACAATTGTTGTCACCCAAAATAGTAATACAAACGCCACATCTAATCCCACTGACACTAGAGAAACCCTCAACACCCACCCAATATACCTGAATATGTCAAAATTGAGTTATTTCTCTCAAGTAGCTTGTCCACGGTCCACCGTCATCCCACAACAAGCATGTATTGGTTTTCTTGATTATTGTATGACATAAGAACGCCCAAGACATTTTAGTGGGGAAAGTGTAGTGCTCAAGAACGCCCACAAGACCTACATGTACCAATAACATGATCTACCACACAATACGCAAGATCTCACAACCACGAGAATACAACGATATGCAGAGATAACCAATATTTCTTATTATTACTCAAGAAACATAAAGATACAAAGAGATCATACTATAATCTCTCCCTCACCTTTTGAATCATTTGGCACAAGCCCCCTCTTGAAGTTGCAGTTATGATCAATAGTCTAAACCATAGGATTTAAATCTTTTTATATAGCTCCTAAGTAAACCCTAAAAAATAAACATAAATACAACATAATTGGATTCAAACCCGCAATCCAAATAACATACAACGTTGCTCGCAGTCGACTGCACTCAAACGCGGTCGACTACAATTATGTCTGGCCAAACCAGAGACCTTGTGCATTTGACTGCACATTGGACAGTCGATTGCCAATGCCCATCGGTCGACTGCATGCCCCAGCGCATAGTCGACTACTAAGTTTCTCTGTTTGTTCCAGCTTGTTGTAGCTGCTGCTGTTGTCTTTTGCTGCCTCTTCTTCGTGTCTTCTCTTCTTCTTAGCTTGTACATTGTGCGTTTGTGTCCCCAATCCTAACAAGAAGGTAGGAGGAAGGAACTAATGGCCTCCGCCCCTTCCTAAATAAGCACTTAGTGGAAAATCCAGAGGGAGAAGGAGGAGGGGTCAGGTTGGGACCGGGTTCAGGTTCGGGTGGGGAGGGGTCGAGTTAGATTTGGAGGAGGGGTGAAGAAAGAGGAGGGAGGAAGGGAGAGGTGGGTTGGGTTGGATCTGGAGGTGGGGGGAGAAGCAAGAGGGAGGGAGGGAGGGAGGGAGGGTGGGTCGAGGATGGTCGGATTTGGAGGAGGGAGGAAAAAGGTGGAGGAGGGAGGTGGGGAGAGGAGCATTGGGTTGGGTTAAATCTAGAGAAGGAGAGAGGAAAGGAGTTAAAAATTTTAAAAAATTTTATAATCAAACAAAACAAATAAACAATACTTAAAATTACATTAGTAATCACGATTTTTTTCCGAAATAGGTCACTTTTTAAAACTAATTTTTAAAATATGCCATTTTCGAAACTAATTTTCAAAATAGACCAATGCAGTACCGAATTGCGACCTTTTTGATTTTGAGGCCGCAGTTCACAACGGCGAGTTCAGTTCTAAATTTTCAATGAATACTCATCGTTCCCAACGACGAGGGCATTTATACTAGACTCGCTGTTGGGAACAACGAGTTTAGTTCAAAATTTTCAAAGAAGACTCATTGTTCCAAACGGCGAGGATATTTATACTAAACTCGTTGTTGGTAATGACGAGGATGTAGGAATTTTTACAGAGAGTGAAATATTCTGTTAGACTTAATGAATTTTTGAAAAAAAACTCCATAGAATTTTTTTTTTTTTGAACTGAACTCGTCATTCCCAACAGCGAGTCTAGTGCAAATGTCTTCGCCGTTGGGAACATCGAGTCTTCATTAAAATTTTTGAATTAAACTCGTTATTCCCAACAACGAGTTTAGTATAAATGTCATCGCACTTGGGAACGCCGAGTCTTTTTTAAAAATTTTGAACTAAAAATTAGCACTAAACATGACGTGTTCCAACGACCAGGATGAAACAACCAAACTCGCTGTTGAGAACGGTGAATTTAGTTGTTTAGTTCATGAGCGCAAATACGTTGGGAACTGTACTATAAGTGCAAATAGTTTTAAAAATCGGCATATAAAAAATAACTCCTGTACAATTAGCACTATTTGCCATTAGAAAAAATAAACGAAACAATGTGGATCGCGCCATATTTCATTACGTTCAACTAGAAAATATGATTGCAACCAATAATTTTTTTTTTGAAATAAAAGGTGAGATTGCAACCAATTTTGTAAGCTGTAAATTCCCTCTTGAGTCTGATTGACAACCCCTTACTGCACAATCCTTTCAGGATATCAATCACAAACTTGAGTGATATCTTAACAGATAAAGCTTCTTCATAGAAATTCATAGAAGAGCATATAGCATTTCATTCCAAGAGTCTGGAACCCCAGGCAAGCACCAATGTGTACAATCTGATGTGCGCTGCGGTCCGGAACCTATACTGAAGACTGACGGGTGCCCGTCTCTACGAAGTTGGGACATTGCTGTGACATCTTGTACGTACACCGGGAAGCTCATCTTCTTCACTACTTCACGAAGCACCACCAATTGCCCAGGAACTCGAGGACTAGTATAGCCTGAGAAGACCAGAGGCTCCCTCTTCCTATAGCACTGCCAACCATCATCCCTATTCCAAATTAAGTCAAGCAATTGAATTTCGGGGTTTCAGCGAAAGTTATAGTATTGAGTTAGAAATATAGAAAAGAATGAGCGACTACCTATTGTGGCTAACAGAGAGGCTTCGGAAGATGACTTGAGTTCGTCGTGGGTCTAGATTCATGTCGACCCACTTCGCCCATGTCGTGAGTCCCTTCTCATAGGCAACCATCGGGTTCAAATCTTTGAAGAGTTTCTCCCCTTCTGAGTAGTAATCCCACCTATTTACAGATCAATTTCGTGATCGACCAACATCTACTAATACATGTATAGCGCACAAACCAAATTCATGGGTTTTCAATAAAAGATAGAGAAAAATGAGAAAGAAGCCACTGAGTTGTAGCTCATATGGTAAGAGTTTGAGATTGATATATTTGATACCAGATTACGTCGTAGTCTTTACTAACATTTTTTTAAAAAAATAAATAAAATAAATAAAAGAAAAATAGAAAGAGAAAGAGGAATAATCTTACGTTCGCCATTTGCCAGTGTGAGTCCACCAGTGAGCTGAATCAAACACCAGAAGATCAACCCCTGTCCAGTACTTTGCATTGCCTTCTATAGCATCCAAATGAAGCACTCTTTCGCTGCGCCCGTCTTCCTTCAGTTCTACCAAAAGCGGAGCCCATGAAAACTCGATCGAGGCTTCAAAATCCTATATTTTCATCAACTATATGATTAGGTATGTTGTCTCTGTTTTTCATTATTCTCTTTGTCTGTACTAATTTGATAAAAATATTGTGGAACTTCGATTCTTACCAATGCATGGAATGAGATGGATGGACCATTTGAGGACACCAATTTCCTTTCAATAGGGATGACTGATTCTACCAAACAAACAAGAGATTCCCATTGATTCCTCATTATGGAATCACCTACAAGCATTATCCTCTTCCTCCTAATTCTTCCTAGAAAATCCAATGCATTGAACCTAAAACCATGACATCAAATATTAATTTTGGTACAGTATCAAACACATTTTAAAGTAAATATATAGAAGGATGAAATAGTGTGTTTTTCGGGTTGTCGTTGCAACTGCATTGCTAGCAAGTCGCTATAGCCAAAATTCTCTGCAAGGGGATAACTATAGTAAAAGACCAAAACGTTGCAAAAGGGTTGCAAACCCTTTATAACTTGCGAATCTTTTAAACTTCGCACTTACAAAATTCTAGTTACAGACACCCCCAAATTTCCATAACTAGGATATCAAATTGGACGTATAGTAGGCAGTGTCGATACCTTGGAATTAGGCAATGCTGAGGCTTCCACCTCCACTTCTCGTAGTCCAAATCCGGCCTCCCATTCCTCCGGCAACTGAACTCGGTACTGAGATACGGGCAACTTGCATCATAAAGCGGGTACGAAGCATCGTAGACCCACTCCCCGGTCGATAAATCACAGTTTCTCGGAACTACCCTGTGAGTTTGAACCATGTCAGCCTCTTCTTCCTTCTCATCATGAGTCCAATCCTGCAACTGCTCTTCAAAGCTAGCTATGACATAAAATCTTACGCATAGTGTGAAGAGTATTGTAAGGCAAAAGAGTGGCTTCATGCTAACTTAGTTTTGCATGACCAAGCTCAAGAGTACTTGGGTAATGAAGATTGTATGAGCATTGAGATTCATATATGTAAAGAGAGAAAAGCTAGAGAGATTTGAGGGAAACAAATTGATGGCATGATTTACGGGAAAGATTGGATGGAATGCATGGGTGAAAAGTTATGAATGTTGTTTGCCACGAGCAATGAACAAAAGAGGAGGCCCATCTCATTATTTCAAATTAGGTGCAATCATTTGAGCAGCAAGATGAAGACCAAGAATCTTTAATGGTGAATAACAGTAGAAGTTTCTTCCATTTTGCATGTAGAGGTGCTATCTCTTATATTTTTTTTTGATAAAAGATGACCAGGTCATCGCTTCATTAATTGGATATTAAAGAAACAAGGTAGTACTATTTACAAAATTCCCTGTCCTCCAAGTCCCACATCTAGCACACCAGAAAGCATAAGAGCATAAAGAAAAGATACAGGCTTGATACAAACGCGCCAGCAGAAAGTAGAAAGCAGAAATAACTAAAACAGATACAGATACAGTGCATCACGGTACGGGATGCAGTAGCTGCCCACATGCAGTAGTGAGATCCTGCAATGCTCATTCGGAGATAGAGACCCTCCCTCCATATGGTCTCCGCCAACAGGTTCCTACACCTCCTCTTCCATACGGAGCCTTTTCATAGCCCCTCTGTTACCTGTCCAATCATGTGTTAGAAGCAGAATTTTATGCATAAGACTTTCAAAAGAGCATTTGATATTTCTAAAACACAAATCATTTCTGATTAACCATAATCTCCACATCGTAGCCGCGGCTATGGTACCCCACTCAACTCTATCTTTCTGACTGACTAAACCTACCCAACAGCGTCCCCAGACGTCTGAACTCTCTCTAGGCCTCTGGATAGACCCAAACCGTGGACATATCGCCTCCCATGCGCACTTTGCTTTAGTACACTCGAATAACAAATGTTTTGTATCTTCGTGATCTCTCTCAAATTCCCCGCACATAGTGTCAATCTGCATCCTTCTTTTTTGCAAATTAATCTTCGAGAGGATTGCGTTGTTCATCACCAACCAGACAAAGATCTTAACTTCAAAGGTACTGAGAGCTTCCAAATAATCTTAGCGTCCTTGCTTCGCAATCCCCCATCGTTAATCCGTGTGTACATCGAAGAGACGGAGAAATTCCCCGAAGACTCGAGCATCCACTCTCTGCTATCTTCATCGGTGGTGTTGAACCTACCTTCTTTCTTGATGAAATTATTCAGATCAGTAAGGTTCGCTAATTGACCCTGAGTTACCTGTCCCCTGATATCCAGCTTCAGTCTTCTGTTGGACCACACATCCGACACCATTGAATCTATCTTGATTGACGCCTCAACAGCTTCTGGGAATAGGCATGACAAACTAACGTCGCCGCACCACCTATTCTGCCAAAATCTAGTATCCTTCCCATTCCTGATCCTACATCTTGTATTGGCGTGAAAAATGTGGCCCACTTTAGCCACACCCTTCCAAAGCGTTGAACATTTACCGAATGAACTTTTCCCTCCGAACCGGTACAATTTCTTGCTCCTATACCTCGCGAATGACTTGCACCACCAATTATTACGGCGCCTCCTCATCTTCCACTACCACTTACAAAGCAAAGCCTTGTTCATGTCCCTCAAATTCAAAATCCCCAGACCGCCATATTCTCTCCTTTTGCATACTCTGCCCCACTTTACCAATGGCACCCCTTTATTCGATTCATCAGCACCCTTCCATAAAAACCTTCTTCTGCTCTTGTCGATTCTCTGAGTCACCCACAGCGGCATCTCATAAATAGACATTAGATATGTTGGTAGACTGCTCAACACCGAGTTTAACAATGTGATTCTACCGCCTAGCGTAAGGAATCTTCCCTTCCAACTAGCCAACTTCTTATCAATCCTTTCGATAAGAGGAAACCAGTCCTCTCTTTGCAGGGCCCCTGGTCTAATGGGGATACCAAGATAAACCAAAGGAAAATCTCCAATGTCACACCCAAAGAATTGCATAATCGACTCGATGGGAATGGATAGTCGGTCGCTGATCAGAAGTACGCAAGTCTTTAGTAGATTCACTTTCAGCCCTGACCAGGCTCCGAAGCACTGCAGTGCCAATCTAATCGCCCCCATCTCTTCTTCTTTTGCCGCCCCTAACAGCAGCGTGTCATCCGCGTATTGAAGGATTGATATAGTCTCAGGAATGCCCTTCACTTTGATTCCCTGGATAATCCCTCGATCCCTTCCCCTATAGATCATTTCTGCCAAACCATTTGCTACTATAGCAAATAGTAGAGATGACAATGGATCTCCCTGCCTGAGACCCCTTTTACATCTGATCTCCTTACCCAGCCTTGAGTTGACTTGAATGAAGGACTTTCCCCCGTGTGTGCATTTGGAAATCCAAGATATCCACTTGTTGCCAAACCCCTTAAGTTTAAGCGCTTCATTAACGCAATCCCATTCAATCGAATCGTAGGCTTTTTCGAAATCAATCTTCAAAAGGAAGCCGTCTGCTTTATCCCTTATGCCCTCTGAATACCACCTCGTGTGCCGAAGCCACACTATCCAGAATGTCTCTCCCTTTGATAAATCCGCTCTGAGAGTCACCTACCACGTCATTCATGTGTGGCGACAGCCTAAGGGCCAACACTTTGGTGATGATCTTGAAGGACCCGTTGAGCAGACAAATAGACCTGAAGTCGTCAACCCTGGTTGCCTCTTTATTTTTCGGAATCAGGACAACGTTCGCATAGTTGATCCTGCCCAGATCCGTACTTCCGTTGTAAAATTCCTCGAAGATGCCCATCAGATCATATCTTATGATATCCCAGCAGTAGTTATAGAAAAAGATTGGGAAACCATCAGGCCCCGGGGCCTTTTCCTGCCCCAATGTTTTCACAGCGCGTAGAACCTCTTCTTCCGAGAACCTCCCTTCTATGCCTTCGCTCCCTTCGATTCTCGACGAGGCCCACATGTCAGGCAAAAGGTTTGTCCTACCTACGTTGCTAACTCCAAATAGGTTCTTGAACCTATTGTCGAATTCCTGCCTAATAATATTGTCTTTCTCTGTCCAGGACCCGTCGATCATAAGTCCGCCAATGTGATTTTATCTTTTCCTTCCGTTAGCCACTTTATGGAAAAATTTGGTGTTCGCATCGCCCTCTCTTAGCCACTGCATCCTAGCTCGTTGCTTCCAATATTGTTCTTCCATATCTCTATTGAGTTTAATCTGACCTCTAAGATTCATGAGTTCGTCGATCTCGTCCTCTGAAAGGTCCCTTCCCTCTTGCATTACTTCTATCTCTGCCACTTTAAGGCCGAGCTCTTGTAGTCTGTCCTTGTTGCCACCAAATTCTATCTTTGCCCACTCTTTGATCCGCTTACGTAATGTCCTCATCTTCTCGATCCAAATCCCTACTGCGGCTACCTCCGTGGTATTGGCCTCCCAGGATTCTTGAATAACTTGCCGAATATTAGAAGACAGTGTCCAAGCTTTCTCGAACCTGAAAGGAAACCGTCGAAAGGAATACCCTTCCCCACAATCTAACAATAGTGGAAGATGGTCGGAGGTGAATCGAATAATCGTCTTAACTTTGGCCAACGGGAAAACATCCTCCCAGTCCGTGGATACGAGAATCCTATCTAGCTTAGCTAACGTCGGCCTGGCCTGCATGTTAGACTAGGTAAACTTCCTATCTGACTGTTCCATCTCCATCAGCTCCAGTTCGTCGATGATCGAATTGAAGCTATCTAATTCCGGTCTACTGGGGCTTCTACTCCCGTGCTCGTGGCTATATCTGATGATGTTAAAATCTCCTCCTAGCACCCACGAGTCTGACCACTCGTGCCTGATGTCTCTCAACTCCTCCCAAAATCAACCTCTCCTTCTGGAGTCATAAGGTCCATAAACCGTAGTCACTAAGTGAATCCAGTCATCACTTTTCCTTCTTAATCTAATCGAAACTGAGAATTCCCCTATCTTGTGTTGCAGAACGTCGAACGTTTTTAAATCCACTCCAAGAGCAATGCCCCCTGAATAACCGACCGCAGGTTTAAATCTCCAATCAAAGTCCTTAGCCCATGACGGACTTCGAAATTCGTCGACGGATGGGTTCTCTATCCTCGTCTCTTGGAACCCACAAATGGTAGGCCTACATCTACCCACAGTATTGTTAATTAGATTCTTTTTACCCTTTTGACGCATACTTCTAACGTTCCAGAAGATGTATGACATAAAAACACGACGATACACCTATCTATCCCTCCCAGACAAGGACCCCTACTCTGAAGGATTTACCCCCTGAATGCACTCTCTAATCCTAGTTGCGTTAAGAACCCGCTCATGATTGCTCGAACCCATGTCTAACCCGTACAAACTAGCGAAATAGATAAGCGACTCATCACTAAATAAATTTAAACAAGAAAAATTCATCACAAAATTACCTCCACAAGCTGAAGCTGGTTCCTTTCCTTTTGCCGCAGCCCTGATTAAGTCCTCCTCACTCGGTCCTTACAGGCCCCATTTATCCAGTTGCCTCTTGCTTTTCCTTGGGAACTCCGTAACTTTTTTGCCCGTGCTCCCCAACAAAGCTACTCCCCCCTCTTTCTCCTCCTCTTCGGCATCGGTAATAGAGATCAAATTATCTTCTCAAATTCCCTCTAATGCCGCTATCATCACGTCATCTTCCTGAATAAATACTGTCGGATCCCTGTTCTCTATGAACGCTGCGTCCTCTATCAAGTTCTCCCCTTCTTCAGAATGTTGCTGAGTAATAACTCCCAGGTCACCGCAAGGCTGGACCTCCATGCGAATTGGATCCAAAATCCCTACACTGTTTGATGCCATTGTTGCAGTACAAACCGGCCTGTCAAGCCCAGTAGGCCCATGGGCTGCTCTAGTAGAGAGGATTGCTTTTAAAGCCAAACGAATGGAGCCCTCAACTTCCTTCTTTGAAAAGGACAGTGGACCCCTCACCTCACTCGTCAGCCCTCTTCCCTCTAGTGCCGCATCTGACCCATGATTTTTCAAAATCCCATGTTTTAAGGACGTCAAATTGTCCATCTTTTCGCCGCTCGAACGTCTCCCTCCTGTTCCCTCGCATACCTCATGCGCTGTCTCCCCCTGACGAATAGCTCCCCCGTAGCCACGTGCTGAGCCCAGTTCCTGACACCCCTAAGGATTTGGACGAGCGCGATTGAAACGATGCTCATCGAATGGAGGGGAAACGTCCTTGGCTTTGAAGAAGATTGGACGTTCGCGATTGGAAGCTCCCCCATCCAACGGTCGGAACACTTCTTCCACCTCATGATCGACCCCAACCTCCAGACCCTCCTCTTCCTCGCGCAAATGCTGGCCTCGAAAGGATACCGATTTTCTAGCCTCGGTGATGACTTTGACCTCGAACCTCTCTTCCTCAAAATCGATACTAATCATAGACGGGATGTTCAGCTTGTTCACAACACCTACTCGAATTCTTGCGAACTCGATATTGAAGTGAGCGAGAGTCCCCCTGTCAATGTCCAACACCATACCAAAACTTCTCACCGCATCTTGGAAACCCGACCGAATCCAGCATTGATATGGTAAGTTAAATAATCGTATCCAAACTGAGAAGAGAGATTGCACCTTTAACGCACCTTCGATGCGAGACCAACGCCTGAAAGTAGCATAAAATTCCATACCATCGCTCCCTCTTCCCTCCAGCCCTTTCAAAAGAAGAACCTCCGCCAAATGGTTCTCATTCTTGTAGTGTAGGAGAAAGTTGTTCGTCGCCGTCGTCGTCGCCTCCCTTTTTTGCTCGGAGATGGCATGGTCTCTGCGTTGAGGAGGTCGCTAATGTCTGCGCACGTAGGATGGCCAGTGTGTGCTTTTACTAGCACACAGTTGTTGTATTTCCTCTCGACTTCTGCCATGATCGGAGTTGGCATGATCTTCGCCAGCGCTGGCTTCCTCCTCCCTACCGAACTCTCTTCGGTTTTGCTGAACACCGAGATAAGCGACCCTGCTAACAGGGAAGCTGGCTTCTCGGAGAGACTGGTTGTCTTGTCGTATGGACAGCTAGTGGAAATGTGCCCCGATCTCTTACAACTGAAGCAGAACCAATCGTTGTTGCATCGACTGATCAAATGCCCTCGTTGGGCGCACTTGTGACATAATTGCCTCCTGGCGGCCCCGTTCCCTCCCGACGAGCCCCTACTTCTCTGGCTATCCTCTCCACCATCTCTAGCTCTGCTCTTCTTTGCTTTGACAAGGACCCAATGTCCCTCATCATCCTCCTTTGTTACATCTTTCCTCTCCGGCGAACGATCGGGACGATGGGTTCGGAACCCCTCATCCCTACGCCGTTCACCCCTAGAAACCTCCGCGTAGGATCTTGGCTGACCATCTATGGTGTTGTGGTTGAGTACTCTGGACTTTGAAACTCTATCTAGATCTCTCGAACGATCTCTATGATCAGTTCGCAGGGTCCTTGGTCTCGAGCCTAGCCGCCTCCTCTCCCTTTCCGCTTCCACTTCCTGATGAGCGCGTCTTTTGTCTGCCCCTCCCACCCACTCTACTTCCCTTCCTCTCTTTGGCATAGCTGAGTAGCGATGAGGAGGACGAGAAGAAGATGGTTTGAAGAGAAGTGGAGAAGAGGACCTTTGGGTAGCTCTGAGAGAGTCTCTATGGGCTACCATCTTTGCTATCTCTTATATTGTTCATCAGACTTGATAGAATCAGGAATATAAAGAATTACTTTATTATTGATTAATTGAATAAACTGAGTACAATATGTCTCTTATATGTAGAAGCGAAGGAAAAGCTAAACCAATACATTATTTGATATGGGACTAAACTAATCTCTCATAATATCTAACATAATTTCTCACACCCTCTCTCAAACTCAATTTGGTTCAACCAACATGAGTTTGGAATATTGATGATATTTGTGTAGTAGGGATGACAAACTATGATGCAGGAATGTCGCTCAAGTAGATTTTGTAGGGACGAAAAACTGTGATGCAAGAACAACGCTCAAGTAGATGGTGCAGGAAAGGCTCTCGATGGCGCAGGAAAGGCTCTCGATGGTGCATGTATTGGGATCTCACCCCTGACTTGAGAATAGTAGTAGTAGTAGTAGTAGTGGTAGTAGTAGAAGGAAGTAGTGGTGGCGTACTGTTGGGATCTCCATATCCCGAACTGTGGCGGGATCTCTATATCCCGAACTGTGATGGAATCTCATCCCTGAC
Organism: Hemerocallis citrina; assembly: GCA_017893485.1. NCBI lineage: Eukaryota > Viridiplantae > Streptophyta > Magnoliopsida > Asparagales > Asphodelaceae > Hemerocallis > Hemerocallis citrina. The sequence goes on from JACEHZ010000091.1 coordinate 1,533,415, forward strand.
TTGAGACGTAGTAGGATATGTCGGAGAAAACTACTCTCACAACTCGTAGTGCTAATAGCGGAAGTGCACCACAAGCAACAGAAACTCCTAAGAAATAGATGAACCAAGAACAAGCCACCACAAGATATGGATCTCACAAGAACACAACCAATATGCAGAGATAACCAATACTTCTTATTTCTAAAGAAATACAAAGATTTCAAAAGCGATTACAACTCTCAATCTCTCTCTCTCACATTTGAAACACTCGGCACAATCTCTCTTGAAGTTGAACAATGATAACGGCTCTCCAAAATATCATCAAAGATATCTAAACCCTAGAGTTTATGGCCATATATATAGCTCCCAAGTAACCCTAAAAGATAAACACAAATATAGCAATTGGGCCTTTAATCTCGTAAGCCCAAAAACAATCAGCTGCCGATGTCGGTCGACCGTACCCCAAGTGTCGGTCGACTGCAACGTGTAGAACCAACCCAGAGAGCTGACCGGTCGACTGCACCCTCTAGGTCGGTCGACCATCCCCTCCTCTGTTGGACTTGTACACTCGAAGAACTCTCAGCCTAGGGTCGATTGACCGCACCCCCAGGTTGGTCGACCGCAACCCTCCATGCTACTTCTTCTACTTCACTGCTTGTCTTCTCTTGCTTCTTTGTCTCCTCCTCTTCTTATCCAACTTCAAGTACCCCGTGCCTACATGTATTTAAGGCCACAATTCCTAACAATCTCCCACTTTGACCAAATACACCATGCTTCAAGGTTATTGCAATCTTTCCTTGCATTATCTCTGCCATCTCCCACTTTCATGGAAGACCCAAGTACCCCCCACTCTCATGAAGAGCACCTTCGTCACCCCACCACGTGGAGTGCACCAACCACCCCTCATCACCTCATAAACGATGTGCTCCACCAATCGCATAGAGCACGAATACCGGAGAAACAACCTTCTATGTTGGATTCCGTGTTATGAGACTCCTCAACTCGCAAAATCTCCATCAACACCGGACATGGTTCAAAGCCTCTCAATGCACCCTCTACACTAGAAACCTCCGTGGACGACACCTCCACAAACTCCGCAGACTGTTCAACCCCTACAGTCCTAATTCGGTTACCCTCATCAATATAACCCTGCATATCGATACCAGCACTCTCTATCACACAAGAGCGACTTGAAGCTTCAACTACCAATTTGCAAAGTACTCTCACCGCAGTAATGTCTTACCCACTAGGATCACTTCCATGGCCAGCAGCTCCCACTAAATTAATAACCTCCCCCCCACAACTGAAAGAGCTCGGTTGTACCCCATACAACTACTACTCGATTCCGGCTGAAAGTCAACTACAGGAGAAACGCCTCTCACCTCTCTAAGCAAATACAGCGTTCCCTCATGCTTCCCTTTTGCAATCACTCTTGAACCTGCAGCTATGCACAACTCTCCACTACCAACTGTAGTAGACAACCCCTCCTTGTCTAGCCTTCCAATCGAGATAAGATTTTCTTTAAAGTCTGGAACATGCTTTGTCTCCCGCAAGACAACACTTTGATCATCAATGGGGTTCACGCGAACAGTACCAACCCCACGTATAGGGCACCGATGACCATTTCCTACGATCACAACTCCAAAAGAACCTTCCTCGTAGTCATCACATATCTCTTTCCTCGAAGTGCAATGAAAAGAAGCTCCCGAATCGATACACCAATCTTGAGTGCCCAACTCCTCCTGAGCTGATAAGCATAACTCCTCAATAAGCCCTCCTTGGACTTCCTTTGGGTTATCTCTCTTCGGTTACTCTTGCTTCTTCTTCATATAAACCTTGCAACTGCGCATCATGTGACCTTTCTTGTGACAATACTAGCACTCAGGCCCATATCCCCCATCGCTGTCATCAGACCCACTCTTAGATGAACTACTCTGATCCTTTCTTCTTTAACTGCTCTTAGATCTCCCACGTCTCTTCTCAACGTACATGGTAGAATCTCTAGAAGATGATGATGGATATCCCCCGTTTCTCACCCTTCTCACCTCCTCGTTCAGAATGTTACTCACCACATCGTGTAGAGTCGTCGAATTTGTCATAGTGCCTATAATAGTCGGTTCTACCGTACCATAAATATTGGCTAAAGTAGATAAAAGTAACAATGACTGCCCCCTCTCTGAAAACTTCAAACCTGTAGCTTCCACCTGGTTGTAAACCATACAGTAATTGTTCACATGTTCTGCTACTGAACTCCCTTCCTTCAACTTCATATTAACCAATTTCTTCAAATGAAGAATTTGATTAGATGCCAACGGTTTCTCATACATATCCGTGAGAATCTCCATAGCCTTCTTTGTGGTCTTTGTCTTCGAGATATGAAATAATGCCTTCCTACTCACCCCCAACTGAATCTGTCCTAACACCTTCTGATCCAAACGATTCTACCCCGCCAAGACCTTCGCATCCTTGTCTGTACCTACCGGCTTCTCATCAAACAACGGACCATTAAGATCTTTCTGACGAAGATACGCTATCATCTGAATCTTCCACATCGCAAAGTCACTCCCATCGAATTTCTCGATCTTCAACTGCTCTGATACCACTTGTCGGAGAAAACTACTCTCACAACTCGTAGTGCTAATAGCGGAAGTGCACCACAAGCAATAGAAACTCCCAAGAAATAGATGAACCAAGAACAAGCCACCAGAATATATAGATCTTACAAGAACACAACCAATATGCAGAGATAACCAATACTTCTTATTCCCAAAGAAATACAAAAGAGATATAACTCTCAATCTCTCTCTCTCACCTTTGAAACACTCGGCACAAATGAGATACAACTCTTAATCTCTCTCTCTCACCTTTGAAACACTCGGCACAATTTTTCTTGAAGTTGAAAAATGATAACGGCTCTCCAAAATATCATCAAAGATATCTAAACCCAGAGTTTACGGCCATATATATAGCTCTCAAGTAAACCCTAAAAGATAAATACAAATATAACAATTGGGCCTTTAAACCCGTAAGCCCAAAAATAATCAGTTACCGATGTCGGTCGATCGCACCCAAGTGTCGGTCGACTGCAACGTGTAGAACCAACCAAAAGAGCTGACCGGTCGACTGCACCCCCTAGGTCGGTTGACCGTCCCCTTCTCTGTTGGACTTGCACACTCGAAGAACTCTCAGCCTAGGGTCGGTCGACCGCACCCCCAGGTCGGTCGACCGCAACCCTCTAAGCTACTTCTTCAACTTCGCTGCTTGTCTTCTCTTGCTTCTTTGTCTCTTCTTCTTCTTCTCCAACTTCAAGTACCCCGTGCCTACGTGTATTTGAGGTTACAATTCCTAACAGGATATTGTAGGAGCACATTGTTTGCGCATGTTGGGATCTCACCCCTGACTTGAGACGTAGTATTATGTTGTAGTGGCGCACTGTTGGTGTATGTTGGGATCTCACCCCTGACTTGAGACATAGTAATATTGTAGTGGCGCACTATTGACACATGTTGGGATCTCACCCCTGACTTGAGATGTGGTAGTGGAAGGAAGTAGTGGTAGCGCAATATTGGGATCTCCATATCTCGAACTATGGCGGGATCTCAATCCTGACTTGAGATGTAGTAGTATGTTATGTTGAAATATAGTAAGAATAAATATATACATTCTGTTTTCTGTTGATTAGGAAACAGATTTTCTCAAATATATCATCTATCTAATCTTCTACTAAATCTATTGTACCTCTTCTCCAAGAATGTAATGAGTATATAAAGAGATGCACAGTAGAAGAATAATATAAGAAAATAAATATTTGCCCAAATATTATTTCAATATGGTATGAGAGCCAAAAATATCCTGGGCTACGTGAAGAAGAAAAGGAAGAAGAGGAGCTGTTCAGCGTCACCGATCACCAATCTCTTCCCTGACTTCAGATCCGGATCAGAATCCAAATCTGTTGTCGTCACCGTCGAGAGTCCTCACCACCGCCGAAGCTGTTGCCATCACTGTCGAGCCCTTACTACCGCCTGAAGTCATTGCCCTTGCCACTACCCGTAGTTGTCGCCGTCGAAACCCCTCACCGCCACCTGATCCCGTCGACCCGTCGAAGATCCCAACTTCCCGGTCCCGTCCACAGTTCCTGTTGATTCTGAAACCCACACCTTCTCCCATCCCGTCGTCGAAGATCCTTATCCCGTCACCTCTTGCCATCGTCGACTGATCCGATCCAATGTTAGATTTGAAGACCTCTGTTGTACTACGGTTGTTGTCGTCAATCGATCCCGTAGAAGACCCCTGTCGCTACTGTTGTCATCGTCGAAGATCCCAACTCCTATTGACAGTCACTTAGTTGTTCGTTGTTCAGACTTGAGATCAGATCTAGATCTGATCGAATTGGAGGCTCTCCTATTGAATGTGAGTTTGTTGTTCCGTGTTGTGGCCTGAGGAGAGGATTTTGATGCGTTGTTGATTGATTAAGATTCAACTCCAACCCGGAGAACTGACCAGATCCAATCAGATCAAATCAAATCCGTCGATTGTTGTTTGTTCTATGAAGTTTTGTCTTTTGTGCTGCTACTGCCACAAAGCACCATGAAAAATTCCTCAGAACCTTCTGAAGCAGATGCAATGGTGGCTTAGGACCGTTCTTCAAAGAGCTACTTGGGTCGATCTGGACCAAAACTATCTTATGAATCGATGAAGTGTACTCATTGTGGTAAGATTGACCACACAGAAGCCCGCCGTTATGAGATTATCCCCTCACGACATAAGATTGAAAGATCCAAATCTTCCTCTTCGGAGCGGAAACGAAGAACTAGGATCATAGCAGGGATCCTTGGAAGAAGAATCACTATCAATTCATTGTCGCCGTTGGAGCCGATAATAGTGTTAGACACGCCTCTACATTAGTTAAAACTGTAGGTAATTATGGTAAGGTCTTTAATATTTCTGCTTCTGTTGTGAATAATGTATGGAAAATTAATTTGGGTGATACCGATCATATGACTTTTGATTCTAGACAAGTCCAAACTTTACAACCATCCTCCAAATCCAAAGTGTCCACTGCCAATAGAGATCCTGCCATCGTTACTGATAAGGGTTCCATATATCTCACAAAAAACCTAACCTTAGATACTGTGTTAGTTGTACCATCCTTAAATTTTAGCCTATTATCTGTTGCTCAACTAACTACTACCTTACATTGTATTGTGATTTTTTGGTCCTCTCATTGTGTGTATAAGGATATTTGGATTCGTAAGATGATTGGTCATGGGGTTAGACACAGGAAGCTCTATTACCTGGATTTAGAATCTAAAAGTTAAAGCACGTTGACTCATGCTCTATCTGTGGAAGGATCTGAGGGGAGAAGAAGAAATCAGATATTTGGCTATGACATCGACGTTTAGGGCATGCTTCTTTTGGTTATTTGAAAAAATTATTTCCAAGTTTATTTTCGAAGTTGGATATACCTACCTTTCTGTGTGATGTGTGTGAACTCGCAAAAAGTCACTGTGTCTATTTTTCTCTAAATCTAAGTAAAAGCTCTATCCCATTTATGATTTTTCATTCTGATGTTAGGGGTCCATCCAAAAACACTACTTTTGAATGTGCAAAATGGTTTGTGACATTTATTGTAATCGTATGACTGGGATTTGTTTGATGAAATCTAAAAGTGAAGTTAGTGGTTTATTTTAGAAATTTCAAAAGTGGGTTATAACGCAGTATAAAGCGCAAATTCAAGTTCTAAGGAGTGATAATGGTAGTAAGTACCTAAGTTCGAATTTGCAACAATATTTGGTGGAACATTGGATTGTTCACCATACTACATGCTCGTATACACCTCAATGGGATTGCAAAAAGAAAAAATAGACACTTGCTTGAGGTGGTCCATGCTTCCCTTATTCATGGCAATATGTCACTCATGTATTGGGAGGAAGCGCTTACTTCTGCTGCATACATAATCAACCGATTTCCTATAGTATCCTAAATCTCATCATGCCATTTCAAGCATTAACTGAAGCTGTGAACGCACCAACAGTCGTCAACTTGCCACATCGTGTGTTTGGGTGTGTCGCATTTGTTCATCTTCATCAATACGAGCAAAATAAGTTAACTCCTCGAGCTATGCGATGCGTTTTTGTGGGATATGCAAAGAATCAGAATGGTATAGTTGTAACACCCCGAATTCTAAATAAAACCGAATTCGAAGTTGCACAAGATCTTTTCACTTTATTTCGTACAATTTTACAAAGAATTTAAAACTTTTATTTCAAAAATAATTACATCAGAGTCTTTTACATCAACAAACAGCAGAATAAATAAAATACAACAATAACAAATGTACAACTGTAACAACTTTAACATTTAAATGATCATCAGCATCAAAATCATCTTTATATCTTCTTGTAACTCCAAGTCCTGCATGTAAAACTGTGGGCATGTCAGTTGCTTACAACCGACGAAATATTATACACGGTCATCCTCGCTATGCCGAACAGTATAACGATTCTTAAATACTTTAACAAACACAAACTTGATCACAAACAAAGCTACAAAGGGACTATCCTGTTGATGTCGTGTTGTACTGTGCACTTAGTCCTTAATACAGTTATTTATATTACATGACACTAATGCGCACTTGTTTGGATTCTATGCATCCTATAGTACATAGGTCCGAGGACAAGCTCTTAATCGTACTTCATCTTGTAGGGTTCAGTCTCTCGCCATGATTTAAACTACTACGGTAACTACAGTAAGTATCCTAGATGTTCAATGAATTACGAGCCCATGTCTAGACAATTTGGAGGAGAATCCCACGCATTGACATGGCGCATCATGCAGGCAATTTATGGACAATTCAGTCTCCGTCATGGAACGATGGCACCACCCGTAGTCACCAAACACCCCATAAGCGTAGCCACGGGGACGATAATTCTGGAGTAATGCTCACGCCATGTCATGATGCATCAAGCAGGAAATCTGTGAATCACTCTCACACCGCCAATCCGATGGCCCCCATACTCGTGTTTTTCTCTTACTTTTGTTACATCTTCACTATGTACTTAATTCTTACAATTTTGTTTATTTTAAAAGAAAATCATCACAACCGAGAGCTAGCTTACCCTACCGGACTTAAATCAAAACAACAGAGACAGTCAGCCTACCTGGCTACTTCTCAAGAGACGCTCAACCCTCAACGGTTAGCTCTCAAAATCATAAATAAAACTGCCGGTCACTAGGTCTTGCCTAGCCTCTAGATTCCAACAACTATCTCTTTCTAGAGATCAACAATAAGTCGTAATCAATCTAAATTTAATCTTTCATTTTCTTTATTCATATCTCTTTCTCAAAAACATTTCTTTTATAATCTCATAACACGACATAAGTCAATTCAACATCTTTATTAAATTAATATCTTATCACATTGTGTTCAAATCAAGTAATCTCAATCAAAATATTAATAATCATAAAATCACATATTTAATCTTACTCAACTTTCACATGTCAAAAATCTAATCCGAACTCAAAAAAATCCATCAGCCAAGACAGTGGCAGTCGACTATTAAAAGTGGCCAGTTGGCTATTCTGCGAGACCTCAAAACTCAAGAACCAAAAGCCAATTCAGTCGACTGCGAAAAAATGTCCAGTCGACCATCCTGCGAAACTTTGAAACAAAAAAAAGACAGTCAGTTCAGTCGATTGTTGACAAAGGGTCAGTCGACTGTCCTGCGAAACTTCAAAACTCATGGACCAATAGCCAAGACAGTAACAGTCGACTGTGAAAAAGTAGACAGTCGACTGTCCTGCTGACAAAATCCGAAATTTAATACCTGACAGTCGACTGTCGACTCTAGTTCGGTCGACTGTTGATTGCACAAGGTTGCAGTTAATGTGGATCATGAATATATTTTCGACATTGAAAAGCAACGATGATTTCTTCACAATTTGACAACACACTTCCACAAAATGATGTTTTACTTTCTTTTAATAAACTCAATCTTTTAGTCAATTTATACTTCTACAAAAATATAAATAATTTTCCCAGAATGTGTTTCTTTGAAAAAAACAGAATCATACACGTTCTCAAATTCATAAGTTTCTCTTTTTTGCAAAATAATAAGATCTTTCTTCAAAAATGCATAAAAACACATATACTCAATTTTCCAAGTAGAATGATGTCTTTCATCAAAACTCCTCTATAAAAATTCTATAGTCAAATATATATTTATATGAGGCTATTTCCACATTTTTCTATTATAATAGCACTTTAAATTATTTTCATACACATTGCATTATTGCGGCTATAATAGGAATTATTCTACCATGTATAATTTCTTTTTCATTTCAACAATGCATATTTTATTTCTAATTCAACAAGAATTCTAGAGTATAAGGTTCATAATAATATTTCCACACATCATTAGCACAATTAACTCAAGATCATGCACTATAGCAATTAACACACCAATCACAACTTAACAACTAAATTATATATCATCTAACATGTATATTCTACTCCTATATTAGAAAGGATTTAAGAAACACCCACCCAAAAAAATGTTGATTTCTTACAATTTGCACTCTTAGAATGAGAGCTCCTTCGCTTCCTCGAATTCCGCGCACAAGAGAACTCCCCAATCGGCCAAACGACAACAAGAGCAAAACATATCTTCACTTCGGCATGCAACAGCAAGGGCACCAACTCCGTTTCGGTATAGGCAAATAGTGAGAGCATCCCCATCTCAATTTCGGCCAGTACACATGAGGAATACCAACAACTCATCTCACGTCATATATGCATATATCTATATGATTACATACACACATTTATAATGAAGATGGTATTAGGTGGAGAAGCAAGAGGGTGGAGAAACACAGGGAAGTTGTTGGTGGATGGCTTGTTCGGATTAGGCAGGGAGCAAAAGGAGATGTGGAGAAAGTGCAGGGATATAGGCATATGTATATACTTATGTATACACATATACATGAGTAGGTGATGAAACAGAGGGTTTGCTGCATGATTTGGCTGAATGGTGTTTTCGGCAGAGACAAAGAGGAAGGAAGGAGGGGGTTGAGGAGAGTGTGTATGGTATAGTTGTATTTGTATAGATTTAATTGGATAGTTACAATAACTACACACCCATGAACACTACCCACTATCCACACTAACACCACTAACTCTACACTCTAAATTTCAAAACTTAAATTTCCCTCCTCTCCAAAAAGGCAGCCGGCTTCCCCCCATTCTTCATGGTAAAACACGTGCACGTGCGTTCACTAGCACACTCTCTTCCTCAAATTAATTATTTATTTGAAACATGAATTGCATATATACGTAATATGTATGTAAAAGTTAGTTTAATTATAATCTATAATGTTTCATGCACAAATAAAATATATACACACTTCAAAATTTATTTTAAAAACAAATACTCTTAAGCACGCGCATCGAAAGAAACACGTGCAATGCACGTAAAATATCAAAAATACGAAATTCAACGTTATCAACGAAATTTTTTTAAAGATAAATAAAAATACAATATAAGAAAATATATTTATTAATTTTTATACATATTCCACCCGTAGTCACTACATACGTAGAAGACACGTGTATTACACGTACAAAAACATTTTAATCAAACTATGGGAAAATAAATTTCCGTTTATAAAACGCATTCGAATATATAGAATAAATAATTTAAATACATCGAAAGTATCATACGTAGCTGTGGAAAAGTATGTAGTCGATACGTGCATCAAAAACACGTAAAAAAGCACGTAAAAGTACAAAGATTGAAATTTAACATTTGAGTTGAATCAAATATGATAAAATCAATACAGAAAATGCATAAATAGTCGAAAAACAAAATAGTAGTGAAAACACGTTACAAATATTACCAGTAACGGTATAAAATACACGTGCTAACATACAAGGGCAAAATTATCACTTTCAATTTTGCGGGGTGTTACAATAGTTTTTATCATCCATCGATTCAGAGAATGTTTGTGACTATGGATGTTGTGTTCCATGAAGATGAGATATATTTTTCCTCTGAGGCTGAACTTCAGGGGGAGTACCGAAGTAAAGTTCAGACTTTTACCTATGACGAAGTGGTTACCATTCAGAATGAACAATTGGATACAATTGGTGAAAAGCTGGATGTAAGTAGTGACGATCACGATCACTCGAATGACGATTTGGTTGAGGAGGAAAAAAAATTTGGTTAAGGAGGAAAAAAATTGGTTGAGAGAGAAGATCTCCACGAGGAACTGCAATCGTCGCCGAACCTCCCCGAGGATGAGCCGTCGGGATCCATACCATCGCTAGTGTCCTCTCAACCACCAGCACCGTCAGACCCCAAAACCAATCGCCATTGTTATCCGAAGCTCCAAGAAGGGAACTCCCGAATCGTACCATTGGAGGTATCCCAAAATCTACTTATAAGCCTGATCCCACTAGTAATGTCAAGTATCCCATGAGTCATTATATGTCCACTCACCGATTGTCTGAATCAAATAAGTTATTTGTGAATCAATTATCTGTTGTATCTATTTTCTAACAGTGTACAGGAAACCTTAGCCGATCTAAGGTGGAAAGTAGTTATTGATGAGGAAATGAAGTCCTTGAAGAATAATGAGACTTGGAAGATAGTCGAATTACCAGCTGGAAAGAAACTGGTAGGATGCAAATGGATTTTTATGGTGAAGTATAAGTCTGATGGTTCAATAGAGCGATAAAATGTAAGGTTGGTTGCCAAAGGGTACACCCAAACTTATGGAATTGATTATGATGAAACTTTTGCACTTGTGGCAAAGTTTAACACAGTTCAAGTTCTGCTGTCACTTGCTGCTAATTTTGACTGACCGTTACAACAATTTGATGTGAAGAATGCCTTTTTACATGGAAAAATGACAGAAGAAGTTTATATGGATCTACCACCAGGATCAAACAGACTTGTCCAACATAGTAATAAAGTGTGTCGTTTGAAAAAAGCATTGTATGGTTTTAAGTAGTCACCAAGACTTGGTTTGGGAGATTTACAAAATCAATGAGGACATTCGGATATTGTCAGAGTAATTTAGATCATACCATGTTCCTAAAAAGGAAAGAAGGTAAGATTACTTCTCTAATTATATATGTGGATGATATGATGGTAACTGGAGATGATCTTGAGGAGAGAAAGGCACTACAGAGTTACTTGTCACAAGAGTTTGAAATGAAAGATCTTGGCCCTTTGAGATATTTTCTTGGTACTGAAGTTTCTCGCTCTAGAAAGAGTATATTTTTGTCTCAAAGAAAGTATATTCTTGATTTGTTGAAAGAAATATGAATGTCTTCTTGTCAGTCTATTGATACAGCGTTAAAAGAAGGACTAAAACTTTGCAATGATCTAGATTAGGTACCGTGTGATAAGGAAAAATATCAGAGATTGGTAGGACGGCTGATGTATCTTGCACATACGCGATCGAATTTGTCATATTTCTTAAGTGTGGTGAGTCAGTTTATGCATGCACCTCGTGAACAACACATGGATACCGTGATGAGAATTCTGAGATATATAAAGTTTGCTCCAGGTAAAGGGGTCTTGTGTGCGAAACATGGTCACTTGAAGGCTGAGGCATATACTGATGCTGATTGGGTAGGATCTGTTGTTAATAGGCGCTCCACTTCAGGGTACTTTACTTTTGGTGGAGGAAATTTAGTTACGTGAAGAAGCAAAAAGCAAAATGTCGTTGCACGCTCTAGTGTAGAGGCTGAGTATCGCAGAGTTGCATTAAGTATAACTGAAGTTTTATGCCTAAAACTCTTGTTACATGATTTATGTTGTGGCCCGAATGAGCCTATTAAGGTGTATTGTGACAGTCAAGCGGCATGTAATATTGCTGTCAATCCAGTTTAACATGATAGGACGAAACATGTATAGATGGATAGATTATTCATCAAGGAGAAATTAGATGAGAAAATAATTGAGATCTCTAAGGTGAAGTCAAAAGATCATCTGATATACTTACAAAGGCAATTTCGAATCGGCTCTTCTTGAAATTTGTGGACAAGTTAGGCATGTTCAATATCTATGCGCCAACTTGAGGGGGAGTTTCGAAATATAGTAAGAATAAATCTATATATTCTATTTCCTATAGATTGGAAAACAGATTCCCTTAAATCTCTCATCTGCTTAATCTTCTCCTAGATCTATTGTACAAATTCTCCAAGAATGTAATGAGTATATAAAGAGATGCACAGTAGCAGAATAATATAAGAAAATAAAATTTCCCCCAAATCTGATTTTAATATGTTGTAGTAGTACACTGTTGACACATGTTGAGATCTCACCACTGACTTGAGACGTAGTAGTATGTTGTAGTGACGCATTGTTGGCGCATGTTGGGATCGCACATCCAAATTGAGAAGTAGAAGAACCTTCAAGAAAGATTTTTTTAAAAAAGGAAGAAACAATAAAGAAAACGGGTAGGGTTTGGGTTTGGGCCAGGTACGGTATTAGGGTTTGGGAGAGAGCTATAGGGTTGTAGGCCGGGTCGGGTATTGGGTAGAGAGAAACAGAATTAGGGTTTCAGGTATTAGTATAACAGGTGGTGATTTCAAGTCGGATTAGACATCGGGGTTGAGGGTCGAATTGTGGTGGCAGCTAGGGTTTGGGGATTGAGTTTCGAAGGAGTGGCGGCGACAAAGTGGCGACTAGGGTTTCTTCAGGATTGGGTTTCGAAGGAGTGGCGGCGACGAATTGAGTGGGTTTTAGAGTTGACGATAAGAGTGATCAAGAGGTTATGCAGTTGCCGATGGATTCACAAAGTGGCTAGGGTTTCGGTGAGAAAAAAAATGATGCAGCAAAGGTGTGGTCGACGGTGGGAATTAGGTTTGCGGAGTTTTGTGTTCACTGCAGATTTGAAGGTACGGGGATGAAGACGAGGATTTTGACGGTTAGGATTTCGACGTCAGGGATTTGGGTTGCTGGAGTTGTTGAAGTTGGTGGGTCGGCTGGAGTCGGAGTGCACTTCGAGGTAGTCGAAGTTGTAGTCTGGAGTTGATGTTGTCAATAGGGCTGTAAATCAGACCGGACGGGATCAGAAAGCCATATGTTCAAGCTCGGACCGAAATTCTATTCGGACGGACTTATATCCGGCTCGGTCTAGGTCGGACAAAATTTTTATAGTCCGGACTCGGTTCGGTAAAGCATCGGACCGCAATAATATTCGGACGGACTTATGTCCGGCTTGTGCTCCATAAAGAATCGGACCGAATAATTTGTTCAGGATCAATTCGTATAACAGTTCGAACGGTCCACAGTCGAACCATTTCTCGAACCGGACTCGGACGGACGACGGACCGTCCTGTTCATTTTACACCCCTTGTTATCAATGGGTTGTTGCTATGTTGCTGGTTGTTGAAGCCAGCGTTGAGGATTAGGAGTTGTTGGGGCCGTCGGTGGTTGTTGAAGGAGAAGGTTGAAGCCGTTGTTATTTGATGATGACGGCTAGGGTTCCAGGAGATGATGGCTTTTTTTTTGTATGACGGCTAGGGTTTTGATTTCGGGAACTTGGGATTAGGGTTTTGGGAAAGATCGAGAGAGGGAGAGGGATGTCGACGACGAGAGATGGAGTGATTCCGATGAAGGCGGGAATCACTCCACCTCGATGACGAGGATAAAAATAATATAGGGCTTATAGCACTATAGGCTCTGATAGCATGATAGAATTATGGATAGGAAGTAATACTTTATTATTGATTGATTGAATAAACTGAGTACAATATGTCTTCTATATATAAGAGAGAATGAAAGACTAAATTAATACATTATTCGATATGAGACTAAACTAATCTCTTATAATATCTAACAAAACTAGCTAATTTAACCCTCCTCATGTGAGCATACTTGAGGTGACACAGTGTTCCAAGGTCTCAGATGTAATTTTATTTGTTTTCTTGTTTACCAGAAAAAACCAAACACTTTCACTTGAAAAAAAAACTTTTACCATTTAACTTGTACTAACTATTCATCAATTCTGCTAGTGTTGCGCTTAAAGTCTTAATCTCTATTACCGCTTGCCCTGAGCAAGGATGCTACGAAGAAGAGCTTTTATGAGGTGAAAGTGTTTGTTACCATGCATGCTAGATCAAGAATGCATTTTGGAAGTCGGTTGTTCATCTTCGCTATATATATATAACTAAATTTTGATTGTCTTCTCTCTTGCTCCTTTGGGCTTACTGTCGTTTGATTTGGGCTTGATACACTCACTTTAAGGGCCTCTTCGCAAGTTGAGGGAAATTGAGTCAGATGAGTGAAATTAAGAAATTTATGAAGAGGGAATAGTGCACCTACAAGAAATAACGGCAATGTTTGCAACATTGTAGAGACGGGCACTCGTCACGTCTTTGGTACGCTGCCTGACACTCAGTCAATCTAGGGTGGAGTCCGGATCACAACACACCTCGGATTGTACGAATAGGTTCTCGCCTTGGGTTCCGGACTTCATGTGTAGGATTTCACTTAAAGTTTGTGATTCTGATCCCGGAAGGATTGTGAAGCACAGGGCTATTTTCTTGTTAGACATAGTGAAATATGGTGCAGTCAACATCATGTTTGGTCTCTATTTCGATTGCATTATGTCACTTCATCTTCTCTTTTCACTGAATCTATATATAAACTATATCAAACCATAGACGAGAAACATTTTTCTTGAACATTGGATCTAGAGAATAGTTCCAACTCCATCAAACCATTTCGTATATATTCTCACTTCTGAATATAATATTGCTAAATGATAATCACATATTATAACCTAAAAATCGCCATGCCTTCCCTAACACACCTAGCAACCTCCGTGGCATCAGATATCATGTAACAAAAACCAATGAGAAATGCTACACATACATTGGTTTCTACTCCAAATATACATTGGGCTTGTCTTTTGGTGATCATTGGGTTCATCCCTCACTAAAAGACAAATGGAAAAGGTCCAATAATCACTAAAAGACAAGCTCAATGTATGTTTGGGATAGAAACCAATGTAAGTGTAGCATTTCTCAAAACCAATATACAATTTGGAACGTGAATCATGCACACTAATTTTTTATTACCAAACATACCACATTAGTACTCCAACTACAAATTAATCACACACAAAGTCTCATCCTACACCTCCAAAAATCCATGTCTCCAAACCTCTCCCTCCTCCTCACTCTCACTGCTCTCGCCCTCCTCTCCGACACCGCCGACCCCCGCCCTAGACTTCTGTGTCCCCAACCCCGGCCCAAACCCTATCCAACTCACTCACCTACACACCTACCCGTGCAAAGACCCCTCCACCCTGACCGTCGACGACTTCATCTTCTCTGGCATCCGCCACCCTTCCTCCACCCACTTCCCCACCGGCTTCCTTGGTACATCCGTCACCTCGGCCCTCTTCCCTGCCCTCCACACCCTAGGCATCTCCTTCGCCCGTGCAGACTTTGAGCCAGGTGGCTTCAACATCCCCCACTACAAAACACGTGCCAGCGATGTTGCCTTGGTTGTTCGTGGCAGGGTTTACGCCGGGTTTGTCGATTCAGGGGGTAGGGTTTTTGCGAAGGTGGTGAAGGAAAGAGATGTGATGATATTTCCGCATGGGATGGTACATTTCATGATGAATGTAGGGAAGGAAACTGCGACAATCATCGGGTTTTACAATGCGGAGAGTCCAGGAGGGGTGAACATACCGAAGACGGTGTTCGGGTCGGGGATCAAGGAGGAGTTGTTGGAGAAGGCGTTTGAGCTGAGTGAGGAGGAGGTTGAGAGGTTGAAGAAGACGTTTGGGTCGGTCTAGTGGTTCGAGGGATGTGGGTGCTTGATTTGATCGAGTTTGTATATTAGTTATTTTTAAAGAAAGGGCTACATCAGAGCCCCGGGTCTCGGACATGAGACCTTTACTGCTTAAAATCTTTAATCATTCTAAACGTTACCATATGAGAGCTTGCATAATATTACTTCGTTGTATTATATAAGGGAGAAAACGGGAGGTTGCACTGTCACTGCACCCAGCCCTCCCATTGGCTGCAGCGCTACTTTTTCAATTAAAAAAGAGTAATGCTAGAGCCACTACCAATTTCACTACATTTCTCTTCACTATCTTAGGTGGCACACTCCAATAGGTAGGAGATGATAAAGTAGGTGGGAGAACTCTCCAATAGAAGTATGCCACCTAAGATAGTGAAGAAAATGGTAGTGAAATTGGTAGTGGCTAAAGAAAATGCAGCTACAGCCAAATAGGAAGCTGCGCTGCACCCACCCCACCGTATTCTCTATATAAAAAATATATTTTGTAAGTGAAGGGAGGAGTTTTATGAGGTGTATTAGAATACTAGTATGCTTTGATTAGCGAAAATATTGAGCATATATAATAATACTAGTAGGTCAGGGATTACAATCTTCATATATACGTGTTCATAATCATTAAACAATTGGAAAATGTTGTTCAATTGCATAACACAATGCGCAATTAAAACCTGATATGAAACACACATTCATCAACAAATCACCAGTATAATTCACAAACAAAGAGACAAATGCATGAATCAGCTCTTGGCAAAACAGTAGTAGAAATTCTAGCCTTAACATATATATATATATATCAAACAGCCGCCACACCACTCAACCCACTAGGCCCAAACCTCTTCTTCAACCTGTCAACCTCCACCTCACTCAGCTCAAACGCCCTCTCCAACAAATCATCCCTAATCCCCGACCCGAACACCGTCTGCGGTAGGTTCACCGTTCCCGGATTCTCCGCCTTAAAGAACCCCAAGACCGTCGCAGTCTCCTCTCCTACATTCATCGAGAAGTGCACCATTCCATGTGGATTAATCACCACATCTCCCTCCTGCAGCACACTCGCAAAAACCCGACCCCCCGAGTCAACAAACCCAAAGTAAACTCTGCCCTTAACAACGAATGCAGTTTCGGTGGCACGTGGGTGGTAGTGGGGTGGGTTGAAGCCTCCAGGCAGGAAGTCTGCACGTGCAAAGGACACTCCAAGGGTGTGGAGGGCAGGGAAGAGGGGTGAGGTGACAAAAGTGCCGAGGAAACCGGAGGGGAAGAGGATAGGAGAAGGGTTACGGATGCCAGAGAAGACGAAGTCGTCGGTTGTGAGGTTGGAGGCAGGCTTGCATGGGTAGGTGTGTAGGTGGGTGAGTTGGATAGGGTTCGGGCCGGGGTCAGGGATGCAGAAGTCGAACAAGGGGTCGGCATCAGAGAGGGTGGAGGAGAAGATGGTGAGAGTGAATATGAGGAGGGAGAGGTTTGGAGACATGGTTAGGGATGGAATTGGGAGTTTGAGGAGAAGGATATGGACATGATTAGTAATAGTAGCTAAGTTTTATATGGTGTAATAAGCAACTGTTTTGTAGTAATAAGAAATTGGTGCATGTGGTTCACGCTTATACTTGTATATTGATTGATTGAATATTTTAACCCGTACTAGACCACTTTTTGAAAATATTTGCTTGTTTTGGTCACTTCCGAAACTATTAGCACTCGTGGGCTACTTGGTGCCACATTAGCAGTGACCGCTATACTCATTAGTAGTCTCTTCATTTTGAAGATTGCTAATTGAAATAATCGACTCTGTTTTAAAATATTTTTAAAAAATTGTTTGTTATTGTTATTCCCACTAGCGACCGAAATATATATGAGATCGCTAATGAGATTAACGACCTCAAATGAATGTATTGAAACACTTATTAGCTATTTCTAGAAAGTTTTTACTTTCTTGGGGGAAAAAATATTTAAAACTGAGGTCACTAGTCCAAATAGCAACCTCAGTAGAAGACTAAATATCCTTGCTCTCTGTAAGATTTGCAAAATAATCACCAAACTATGGTCGCTATTGGGAATAACGACCTTAGTATACTTCGGTCGCTATTCGCAATTGCGACGTCAGTATGAAAACTCAATCTCCTTATTCTTTGCAAAATTTGCAAAATATTTACATAACTAATACCTCTATTCAAAATAGCGACCTTCGTACAATTAAGGCCTATATTCCAAATAGTGATCTTTGTACAACTAAGGTCTCTATTCCGAATAGCGATCTCAAGAGGCAACTAAATCTCCTTTTCTCTGTATGATTTGCAAAATAATCATCAGTTTCAAAAAAAATTGATTGTTATTTTTTCAGAGAGCAAAAAACTCTTTAGATTTCGCTAAGTATTATAATACAGTTTATTGAATGTCGCTAATCCCATTAGCGACTTCATATATGCTTTTGGCCGCTTGTAACACCCCATTTTTTTTTAAACTACCAAAATCAACTCTTTCAATTTCTACATCACTTTAAACATAAACTAAGATAGGTATATTTCAAATAAAATTTTGGCAGAATTTCCCCGAAAATTTCTGCCCCGAAACACAAAAAAACTTACGAAATTCTGCTCTAAATTCCGTAGCTCACAACACAGGCAATATAATCATTGGCTCCCCAGGCCAAAATGAGCAGAATCACACAGGCAATATAAATATCATGCTCTGGGGGCCAAACTCATAACATATATCAATTATCAATTAAAAACCAAAATTTCCTTTAAAAACTTATATAAGTAATAGAAAAACTGAAGAAAAACTTTCCAAAAACCAAACTTAGAACCCAATACTCCACAATGAGGTGGGTACGGGCTTTCTTACCTCATCACAGCACTATATCTATATATGTTCACTTTAATACAAAATAATACATCAACTATCCATGTTTCTTTATATACTAAATACATAAATAATCTATCATCTCACAAAATATAATTTCTAACTCTATAACTACCTCACCGGGCTGCTAGCAAACCTGCAGGAGAGTTAGGATTGTCCATCCTCCTGGAGGGACCCCCTAACCCCCTAAAAACAACATGGGTTAGTCATTTCTGGTGTGAGTATAATTTAAAGAGTCTAACAAATAAATTAACTTGTATAAAGAAAATAAATTGAACTTACAAATCTCGAGATAAGAAATTTCAACCTGGAATCTGAATATAAAACATCACAATTACTGCTTCACATCAAAGTATGCTTTACTGGTTGTATTAGAAATATGGTTGTATTTGTTTACACTCATTTTTTTTTGGCATAGTGCATATTTTTAATGGATGTGCTCACATTTCTTGAAAAATAGTTAGGTTTTAGGAGAAGTGGCTAAGTCAATATTAAGAAATATAAGGGCAATAAATATGAAATAATTAAAAAACTGAAACAATTTAATAAAGGTTTGTTAAAGATTTATAGCGAATGACTCCAAATAAATGCATAAATTTATATGCAGTTCATACAATCAAATAACTACAAATAAATTTATATGCAGTTCCGAATACATGCCGTAGACACGTGCCACGGGCATACCTAGTATATATATATAACTTCACTATATACATCCCACTAACCTCATATATACTTTAATTGTTTCTTATTCACATAATATTGTATCACATATGTATCACACAAAAGCACTTTCTGTATTTCTCGTTCTCTTTATATATAATTAATCACATAATGCTACTACATCTATTCTTCATATTTATTTGGCCACGCACTTCATTTACCAGTATCACATCAACAACTCACTCATTCATCCTGGAAGTTGAGCCAAGACAGGTAGTTCCTCGACACACTTCCAAGGTACACAAACTTATAACACAACATATTTTCCTTTAATAACCATTTTCACAACCACTCTCTTATTACATACATCGCACGCATACAAACAATAATACCATCTACATCTTCATAACATCTCATTACAAGTATTTATTTTATTGTATAACATCACGTTTATCTGTTTTTATAGCATCATAAACATATGCATTCATTCCCAGAATATCACATTCATTCCCAGAATATCACATTCATTTATGTCTTATAACACAAACATCACATCTCATTTCACATTGCGAGTTACTTGCATTTCATCACATCATTAACATACCACTTATTTGAATGCTCAATCTTATTGCATCAAAAGCATGTTTTATAACTCATCCTTATCCCGTATATCACTTTAGTTATTTCTCATTCTTATAAGTAATATATCTTATTATCATTTTCACTTATATCTCAAGTTACCATTAATTTCACTGTCATTCTCAACAATTTATACTCCACATCCCAAACATAGTTTGGGCAATAATATATCACACCCAAAAGCAGATAGCTTGGGTAATAATCACCTCACCCCAAATACATAGTCTGGGAAATATTACATCACATCTCAAGCCGAGAGCTTGGTTATTAATTTACTTCAATTACTTTCGACTTCACTTTACTTTATTCTTCATTTCCATTATTCATTAACGATATCATGCCAACTCACCCTGCGAATTATGCCAAGGCAGGTAGTTCCCACCATTTACACGGAAATAGCGGGCGAGTAGTTCCTCAACACAATTCCAAGGTGTATCAACTCAAATCATACTGTATTTTACTTTAATAATCATTCTCATTTATACCTATTTATTTTATTAGTTTGTCGACCAGTGAGCCACAGTATCCCAATATACTGAAAGCCGATAGCCCAGTAAATCACGCGAACCGATGCTCACATAGAGTCTTACACGTCCGAGGTTACGTCATCCTCCCAGCCTGTGCCAGCGAGGGAACACCACACCCCAGATAAACTTGGTACTTCCTCCCAGCCAAAGCCAGGAGGAAAAAACACCGCACCCCAGGTAAACTGGGTACTTCCTCCCAGTCGAAGCCAGGAGGAAAAAACATCGCACCCCAGGTAAACTGGGTACTTCCTCGCGACAGCTGCCATCAAGGGGATAACCGGGCCTCAAACCGATAGCTTGGGCGATAAAACACCACACCCCAAACACATAGTTTGGGTAATAAATACCGCACCCCAAGCCGGTCCTTGGGTATTAGGTCTAGCCCAAACCCCCAGGATTGCTGTAGGTACTGGTCAACAAAACCATCTGTTATTAGTATTAATCATTTCATCTTTCCATCTTACTTTATCAACACAAGCATTTCACTTTTGATTCACAAACTAATCATGTCTTTGACTTTAACCACGTGAATTAATAACATATTTTATTATCACGTACCATCTTATCTTTTATCTTACCAATTTAATGCATACCGAGGTCCAGGATATTAATTATCATATCATTATATCACATATATGCATACATTTTGTCATTTAATCACATAACACCGCCATATCATCTTATTGTATAACAAGAATGCACCAAGTTATTTATTTTACCACAGCATCACTATCATGATACATATAACAAACATACACCACATATACGGATTTCCAAGAAAAGGACCACAACCACGTATTTCGTCTAATTAATCTCATAACAACCAATTATAGCCTGCTAGCTCATACACAATGCTCCATGTAAGTAAAATCACCTATAAGGACCTATATGCCCCAAAACATGTACAAAACATGCACTACACATACACGGATTTTCAAAACATGGCCATAATCACTAATTTCATCTAATTATACCTCATAACATCCATCCATAACATACTAGCCCATACACAAGGCTTCACATATACCAAATCACCTATATCAACTTATATACCCTAAAACATGCACGAAACATGCACGGGATAAAAATATGCATAAACCGTTTAATAAATTAAAATTTTATTACTTTAACACGTCACACTAATTCATAATATAAGTTTTATATACTTAAAATAGTCAATTTCACCAAATATCACAAAAACCCATTTTCGGGCCCTTAAAAATTCGTGTTTTCCTTCAAAATCAATTTTTAGCATAACTTCTACGAAATATATCAAAAACCCATGAAATTTGGCCACAACATAAAACATATGTAGATGCAACATACTCACCTGACGAATCGAGCAAACAATGTCCCACGTCCGTCCAGTAGTCAGTCGAAATTCAACTTTTTCTACCTAAATAGAAAATTATAAGACCGATTAGCTCCAAACTCAAAACTCGGCGTACGAACCTCCAAATTCGAATCCGTCTTCACCCACGCATCACGAATGACATATGTAGGTGAACTACATCGACAGATTTCAAATTCGGGTCCCAATACAAAAACTCACTTATTGATCGGAGGCTTATTAATAAGAAAATTTCCTATCTCCTAATTTCTTTAATCTCTTCTTCCTAAAATCTCAAATTAGGGTTAACAATAATAATAAAACTCAATTACACCATCGGATGTAACAAATTCTCACCTCACTCTTGCTCGGGCATTCCACCGAACACCCGGCGTGCATAAATTATACTTTCATTCTCTAATCATTTCCATTAAGTTCTAAGTCTACAAAATTCACTCTAAATTCATATTAACGCTCTCACACTACTCCACAACCTCCGGTGCTTTTTTTTTTGAACTCACTAAAAGAAAGTTTCTTACTCAACTTCACCTATTTCTAAAAATTGGCTTTATGCCAAAATCACCACTCCACATTTTCACCATGATATGCATAATTTCTAACTCCTAACATGTTCTATATGCTCTCTACATCTTCCTACATCAATTTCTAGTAAAAGAAATGAAAATCATTCAATTTAAATAAACTAACATACAATTTCTTATACCGTATTGAAATTCTTTGGAAAAACCGATACCACCATGTGGAAGAGCACTCAAAGCTCTACTAGAAACCCCAAAAGATTAAAGCTTGGAGGTGGAGATTGGATGGGTTTTTCATAACCCTAATTGGTTTTCCAAAGGGATGGGCTTCAGGTTTCGGTCGGCCAGAGGAGAGAAGGGGGAGAAAGAGTAGGGAAAATGGCAACTTAGTAATTTTCAAGGTTTTTAATACAATATGGGTTTAGGGTTTTGGGCTTTAAGCCCATTTATTTAAGAAAAATGACCCAAAATGGGTTATTTCAACAAAATTTGTAACTAAATGCCACAAACTAAAAATTCCACTATTTTAGCATTTTATCGACCCCTATAATATATAAACGTCCCAGAAAAATTTCGGGTCAAATCGGATTCGTCTCTACCGAGAAAACTCATCCCAAAAATCATATATTTTCAATTTTTTCCGTTTAACCCCAAATTTCAATTTAATCATTCTAATACACATAAAATCAATTAATAAGGGTAAATATACTCAGAAACATATTTAAAAATAATTTAAACCAAATGATTGAAGAATTTTAAAAAAAAACAGATGTTACATTCTACACACCTTAAAAGAAGCTTGTCCTCGAGCTATGGGGATTAAGATAACTCCTCGAACAAATTCAAGATACTTCCTCCTCACCATTTCCTAAGATTCCAAGTACATTATTTGCATCAGAACTTCATTGTACCTTTAACAACTGCACAACTTGTTGTCTGGTCGGTCGCACTATTGATCTACAATAACCACTAGCTTCATAGGATCTGTCACAACCAATGTCACATCTAGCTGGACTTCAATCTGCGGTGGCTCCATAACTTGAGATAGATCTCTCACGCTTTCTCGACATAAAAACAGGAAATACATCAAGAATGCCTGACATCTCAGAGATAAGCTTCAAACAATATACCACGGTTCCAATTCTTTCTATAACTCTGAAGAGCCATCATACCTCGGGTCTAACTTTCCCCCGGTTCCTATAACGGCGTGCTCCATGGATAAAGGATACCTTTAAGAATACCCAATCTCCAACTTCTAACTTCAAGAGGCTTTCGTCGCTGATCTGCGTCACTTTTTCTTTTGTCGACTACACACCTCAAAAGAGGCTTATCCATTCTCGTTCTGGACCACTAAAATATTCTCCTGAAATCTTGATTCATCTTCATGCCACCGGGATAGACAATATACTGAGTATAAGGAGCATTCTTCATCACCCTTTACCACAAGCCATCCTCATCAAGAACGCCAAATCTACGATAATAACAAGGATTTTCCCTACTTCCTACTGACCAATCTGCAGTACATTCATTAATCCCATCTAGAATTCGACCATGCATCCTCTGTCGCAAGCAGAAATTTTGAATTCAAGTTCGATTGATCAGCTGTAGGATAGACAGCTGTACTGATAAACTGCTCACATATAAGATCGTGTCGCCCTCTGCTACTAAAATAAAATCAAATTGATCCAATGATTTTTAACACTGTCCACTCCTGGGACGTAATAAAAGCCAAAATCCTCTTTCCATTTAAAACATCCGTCACCCTATTGCTGTCCTGGGTGATATTTCATTTCCACACCCAAGCTACTAATGAACTCGAGTCACCTCTATTGCCTCAGGCTAAGCTCCTATTACAAAAAAAAGTACTTCAGACTCTTCTAATATGTTCAAAACTGAACTGCTCCCCAACAAAGAATATCTCCACATCTTCATTGCATACACTACTACCACCAGTTTTAAAGCTGAGTAGGATAACTCACTCTATATGACCACAACGGCCTAAATGCATAAGCCATAAGCCTTCCCTCATGCATCAAGCTGCACCTGCCTGTATCACATGCATCAGCATATGCTCGGAGAGGCACTCCCTTCTCGGGGGTAATCAAAACACAAGCTATCGTTAATTCTTCCTTTAACTCTTGAAAATGTCCTTTCACACTGCTCGGGCCGTACAAACGGCACATTCTTCCAGGTAAGTTGTGTCATCACAAAAAAAATAAAATTAAAAATTAAAAAAAATAAATAGAAAATCGAGGAATGAACCTTCGGTACTAACTAGCCAAGTCCAAGAAACACTGAATCTTCGCCACATTCGAGGGTTGTTCCCCATCTTTTCACCGTCGAAATTTTCGTTGGATCTACAAATATGCCTTCAACAGACACAATGTCCCCCAAAAATCACACTTCTCACTCCCAAAATTGACAATTTACAGACTTATCATACCGCTTCTAGTCCCAACGAGTTTACAACTCAGTTCTGAGGTGTCATCTATGCCCCTCCATACAGCGAAAATACACCAAATATCATCTACGTACAATTACAATCACACCCTGTTAATATAAGGGTGAAAGGTCCAATTCGTCAAATTCATGAAAACTGCAGGGACATTCGCCAGCCCAAAAAGACATCACTGATAACTCATACAATTCATACGGAGTACGAAAAGCAAATAATAGGAATAACGGCAGTAAACAAACATTTCAATTTTTTTAAAATAAAAAGAGGTCATTATTCCCATTAGCGTCCTCCAAAATAAACAGGCCACTAATCGGAATAGCAGCCACTGCTGACGTGGCAACTACTAACCTACCAGCACTAATAGCTTGGAAAGTGGCCCAAAATTGTTAATATTTTCAAAAGGTGGCCTAGTACGGCAACAAATTCTGATTGATTACATGGAACGAGAACAAAAGATTTCCTGTTTTTGGCTCAAGTAGCAACAACTAATGTACAATAAATTTAACCATGATATCATTTTATCATTTGTAGTTCTAAAGTTTGAGAAAGACTGAAATATAGGTTTTCAGACAACTTCTAAGCTAACTGGAGGTACATTTCGGAACAAAGTTTAAGTTAGGATAAATCTCACTTAACCTCACAAAACTGTAGTTATCCAATTATCCTGACTTCGCCATGTTGGACTCATTTTATAATTAAGATAATTACAATTATCTCATCCCAAAAGTTGATAAAAGTATACCTAATTTTTTTTTAACTTAAAGTTTGAGGTAAAGATATAGTAACTAAAATTAACATAACTTATAACTTGTATCTGTTTCTGTATCTTATTTTATGCATTAAAGACTAGTTTTTAGAATTGTCAATTTATTGCTGCTTGACTATTGTTTAGATCGATCAATTATATAATATGCTTTACTTTGTTCTGTTAATGTTTTATTAATGAAACGATAACTTGACCATCTTTTTAATAATTTTTTTAAAAAAAACTTATAACTTGTACATCCAAAGTTAATTTTTTTTTTTTGAGAAAGAGATGGTCACCGCCATCGTTTCATTAATGAACTATTAAGGAAACAAAATAGGACATACATAAGCAGTTACAAAATAAAGTAACAAGTACAAAAGACAACATAAACATCGAACTAGACATAACAATAAACTCCCAAGACAAGACCACAGGATCGAAGGTCTGAAAACAAAAGCACCCCCAAAATGCAGACCAGAATCTCCATCAAGCATGAAAGAGCTTGACAATACGCTCCAAACTCCGGATGACTACTCTCCCTCCACAATCCTGATTCTCTTGTTTGCCTCCATGGCACCTGCCCAATCATGAATCAACATAAATAACTTATTCATAAATTGAGGAAATCTGTAAGTAACATTGCGGAAAAGAAGATCATTCCTTTGAAGCCATAAGGACCAAAGTAAAGCAGCTATCGCAATATCACATGCCCTTCTATCATCTATTTTAATGAAACTATCTCTAAATGACCCCCAAATTTCCGTTGGTGAATTAGGACACTGGTCACACCCAAACCCTCTACTGACAACCTCCCAGGCAAGTCTAGCACTAGGACAGTGGAAGAATATGTGGTTGACGTCTTCTTCAGACGATAAACAGCTCCCGCATCTCGTATCAATATGCAACCCCCTCTTTTTAAGATTTGCTTTTGAGAGAATCGCGTTTTTGTTGACTAGCCAGCAAAACACTTTGACCCTAAACGGAGCTTTTGTACCCCAAATGATCGATTGTGCCTGACATCTCATCCTGCCATCGTTGATCCAATTATACATGGATGACACTGAGAGCCTCTTCGATTTGTCTCTGTCCCACCACCTCTCATCTTCTGTTGAGTTGGCCCCCTCTTCTGTCTGCATGATTAAAGCGTTTAAGGCCTCGAATTGCTCCACACTCTCAGGGGTGATATTCTGGGACACAACAAAGTTGAGTTTACCATTCCTTCTAATGTCTGCTACAGTGAGGTCTAAATTGATAGTAGCTTCAGCGGCCCGAGGGAATTGATTTTGCAGGGTGGTCGATCCACACCACTTGTCTTTCTAGAACCTGGTGTTGTTCCCATTACCTACTTTGCAGCTAGTGTTGGAATTAAACAATACTCCTTGCTTAGCTATGCCCTTCCACATTAGCGAAACTCTAGATGACGGACTTTTACCACCGAATCGCACTTTGCGTCTCTTCCTGAATTGTTCAAACGAGAAACTCCACCACCCTCTGTGCTTATTATTGATTTTCCACCACCACTTGCTTAGTAAAGCTTTGTTCATGTCTTGCAAGCACATGATCCCCAGACCTCCAAATTCCCTTCTTTTGCATACTCTTCCCCAATTGACAAGATTGAGACCTTTGTTACCCTCGTCGGCACCTTTCCATAAAAATTTTCGCCTCAGCTTATCAATTCTATTGATTACCCACTTTGGCAACTCAAAGATCGACATAAGATATATCGGGATCGCGCTAATAACCGAATTAAGTAGTATGATCCTTCCTCCGAGGGAAAGAAATCTACTCTGCCATCCAGATAGCTTCCTATTAATCTTATCGATAAGAGGATTCCAATCCTCTCTCAAGAGCGGCCCTGGTCTAATAGGGGTACCGAGGTATTTAATGGGATAAGCGCTAGTCTTGCATTCAAAGATATCCGCAATATCGGTAAGCAGGTTGTTCGGAAGGTCAGTCATCGGGGGGTTGAGACATGCTACATATGACAATTACAGAATATAAAATTGGAGTGAAAAAATAATCCGACAGGCACTACAATTTTAGAAATATCACAAGATTGAAATCTATTGAAATCTATTTATATAACAAAGATCCTTGCCCTATTTTTGTACAGGAAACTTCCAATGATTGAACAAACCTTGGAAATCTTCGTCCTATATTAAGGTAAAAAGTTGGGAACTTCAAATTAGATCAATTGCTTCAAAAAATTTGCCGATAACACAGTTCGCTGACAGGTCAAAACCGAAACTATTAAGCTAAAAGCTAGATTCAGCTATGCAGATTGGCTCAAGTTAGAGAGCCTACTACTACTAAAATTGCAAATAAGTGCACTCGGAGAGTAAACACAACTAAAGAACAGCGTCCAACAGTAAAAGACATTGTAGCAGCCTTATCCAAGGAGGGATGGGTAGGGCGGAGATTCAATTATACAAATTTCATAAAAGTCAGTTCATGAAGAGCAATTGTTGAGGGTTCCTTATTGCTTTGGAAAGAGAGGGAATCAGTAACTGTCCTCATCTGTTTCAGGCCTTCGCAAGTAGTAGCGCAGACAGTTTACTAGAACCTGCATGTAAAAAGACCCCACATATTGGAATTACTAAAACAATGACAAATCAGAAACAGCAGAGCATGTATGTTTTGATAACTTATACTAATAAGAAAAAAAGTAGTTTTTTTCCAGAATAGTTAATAGTCTCAAAGGGCTGAATAAACTGATGGGAGTGTGCTTGTGACATGAATACGTGGACAACAGTGAAGATCTGTTAGGATTTTGAAAGGATGAAGGCAATGAACAAGCAGTAAAAACTGTTTGTGATTCTTTTATTTGATCCATCAAATATGCTCACTGTAGAAATCATGATGTTGATCTCACCCCTCAACCCAACTTTCAGAGAGGTCATTGTCAAATGTAACAGCTCTTTTATTAGTGTTAACGTGTGCCCATATCAGTGAAATTTATAGGGCAACCCACAACAACTAAAGCTTCGGCAAATCTTTGTGGTTATTCGCAGGATTCAAGGATTCATTTCATGTACTGTTCCAACTGACTTCTATGGTGTAATCCACATTCCATCGCAAAACACCTTTATCATGACTTGGAACATAGAAAGAAAGAAAAAATGTCTTGGAACATAGAAAGAAAGAAAAAAGCAGAATACTGGCAGAGTAATAGGACCAAATCACATTTTCTATTATTACTTCTGTCAGTTCTGTCCCTTTAATAAAGCATCCTTATCTTGCCTAAGTTTTTCTTCTTCCATGTGAACTTCTGCTTGCTCTTGATTATTGGTACAAATGAAGTTCTAACTTTGAAATCAAGCTATAGTTAGTGTTTGTAAGTCATATAGAATTCTCACATCACAAGCGAACATATATTTGGCATACAAAAAATGTGAAGTTAAATCCCATAAAGTCTTTAACAGAATGATCTATCAGGAAGAATAGAATATTTCAGCTCAATCTGTATCCTATTTTGTCTTTTCGATTAACATAATTTTATTGTAATTCTTTATCTATCTTATAGCTTTGTATTGTTTTTATAAAATAATCTAAAAAGAACGTCAACTTTTAAGATGTGGCACACATGAATATCAAGTTACTGAGTAGTGGAGGTGCAATCATAGACATTTCAACTCTAAGTAATTTAGTGAGTTAATGGAATGATACAGTTTCAACTCAAGTGTTAAAATAAGTATCATTTCCAAGTGCTAAAATAAAAGGTCATCATGAATACATTAAACCGTCTCTTAAAATCTTTCATTAATGCACACCTTGGTTTTACAATATAAAACATCAAGATTACCTGTGATAGAGAATCATTCAGTGCTGCACCTCTGTAGCTTACATGGAACTTATCCTTTGCAATCAAGCCCTGTTAAGATAACATTGATGAGTTTTACTAAAATTTCATATGATCTCTTTCAAGAATATATACAGGGCATACATACTTCAGTGTCGATCTCTGCTGATTCAAAATTCACGTTGATGTCTGACAAAATCTTGATAATTTCCAGTAGTAGTCCAGGTCTATCAGCTGTCTCTATACACAGTAAACTGGAGAGAGGAGCAATCAATGAAATATTTGAGTGTCATGAGTTTTTAAAAACATATCTGTTCAAAAGGTCAACTAATTGTTAATGTACAGTGTGCACAAATTACAGATAAACCTCATGTTCGAATATGACGTGAAATATCGACGTGAATTAATAACCATACTCATCATGAATTTGAATGAAGAAAGAGGTTTAACATACAAATATCCTTTTCGTTCTCACTTTTATATACCAAAGTTTCACAGGAAAAGGAAACATCGGGGTAGATAAGATTAATAAAAATCAACCGAGAGTAGTTTTTTTTTGCTTTTGGCTAAAATTTAGGGTATTTGCATTTTAATCATTGTTTTATGAGCTACTTCACTGATTACCCTCCTCTTACGCTCCTCCTAATTCCTTATTGTTATACCACTCAAATTCCTTTTCCCATCTCTTCTTCTTTAATTTCTCCAACGATCCTACAGTGAGCGTGTGGCAGGAAATGACCACCTTGGTGGAGAACTGTGAATTCTACTGTGCCAAGTTCCAAAAGTTGCTGGAAGAATGAAGATATATGACCGTAACTCTCCCATTGGTACAGTAGAGTTACAGCATCACAAAAGCTACTAGTTGCTACTTTATTCCTAGTGGATGTCAAAATTTCACTCACAGGAAGACAATCTCTAAGGGAGACTTCCATGCCGTTAGGGCATCTGAAGTAATAAACATCCTAGTTAGAGTAGTGACCCTCAGATTCTTCCCTTCAAATCATAATTTACTTAAAAGCATAAAACCTTTCTGAATACGACATTTTATTAACTTATATTTCATAAATTTTCACAGAAACCTTTTGAACATTTAAAATTATATTATCATATTAATGTTCAGAAAATATTGCATCATAATTTGAGTAGATTCTATGTTTCAGATTTAAGAAGTTCAGTACCTTCTTTTTGGCCCATCATCTTTAACCAGAATATGTGTTGCAATGTCGACATCAATCTGTCGAGCATGAATCACAGAGTTATTAAGTCTTGCTCTTTTTAAGCAACAAAGAAAATTAAAAGACAACATTAGTTTTTAGTATGCCACATATCAAGTGCATACCATCAGCATTTAAGTGAATTAAGTGTATGATCCAAAAGTTACTATGTCCAACAAACAATATAAATGCTTCGAACATTGATAGTTTACATCTTACATATCAACTTTATGAAATCTAATTGCTATTTTTCTATACAACAAGTTTGTGTCATAAAACCTATATTTAAAACACACACACACACACACATATACACACAACGTACACACAAAAACACCATGCCACAGAAACCTCAAATGCTAAGCAAATTCAGAAACAGTGCCACATCCAGCTGTTAGATAATTGGTATACGGTTTGGTTACTATTTTGCATAAAGTTGTATAGACACACCACAAACTAGTATCATACACGCTGAATTCTACTAAGGCAGCTTAAACCTAATTTAACAAGAATATTGCATCATAGTAGATTAATTGGTACTGTTCTGTCAACCCTTTCACTTACCATAGATTGCATACTCCAGTGTTCCAGAGAGTGCTATATGGGAATTAAAATGCTGTGGTTCAATCTCCTCCTAGGATATTTTAAAGTAATACTTTTAGTGTCGGTGGTTGCTCAGTGTTGTGAGGAATCAAAAGTTGAGCTGATAGTGTTTCTTTCATTTCCCCTCCAAGGTTCCCACAGAAGAACAGTTATTAAATATTAATGTGTAGTTGCTCATAACTAAGCAGAAAATGAATGAGGAAACCCAGACTCCAGCATTCTCCACCACCATTGCACCTTTGGACACATCCAAGGTTTTAAATGTCGGATGGCAATGTCGTGTGGGCCTCACAATTTTCATGTTAGATGGGATATATCATAATGTCCAAAAAATGTCGGGTTAATATGCAAGATAGAGTAACATGAATCCTAAACATGATCTACATACATTACGATATCACTTATATCGTATAAATAACAAAAATAATACGAAACAAAGCGAATTAATGAATGCAATAAGCATTTTACATACTTTAGATGGATAAATGGCTTTTGGGTTTGATTTCATACAAACCCGAAAATTAAACCCATTACAAAAACCGACACGAGCGACACCATTATAGGGATATTTCGGCCGAAATATCACCCGACAACCCATACATCGCGACACATTTCCAAAAATGACATCAACTACATATGTTCATCTGTTGTGTAGGTCAGTTAAAGAATCTACAGTTGGAACATGCTGGCCTGCATTTAAGACCTTGCACACACATCTACTGAATAAAGGGGACGAGTGTGTTTTAGTTGGCCTCTCTTTTATTGTATTTCTATATCGTTTCTTAAGAAATAATAAGTTACCAACTGAGAATAGCTCATGCACTCTGCTATGCTGCTGGCTCATTTGATTATGTGCCATTCCGACATGTGGATAAGTAGGCATACATAGTTCTTGCAGTATGAACTTTTTAAACCTTTTAAATTATACACTTAGACTCATGCAACTTGATGTGCATAAGCAAATGTCTACCCAACCCAATTGATTGTGTTGACAAATCTTGTACAACAAAATAAAAGTTAACACGGAATGAAATTTAATTGCGGCATGAAAAAAAAAATCACTATTTAATATAGTTGACATCTATCATAATTACATTTTTTCCCTACTTAATATAGCTTGGCATATATCATAATTATAATTTTTTACTTCCAAATTAATTTTATCACGCAGTCACGTGACTGCGAAAAAGATTTCTGTGTCTGCCAGTATATTGCTTGCTTCTCCTCCTATGTTTCCATATAAAAAAGTTTTAAGCTTTTATATGAGGGGCATAAGTAAGCCTAAATAGAATGGAGAAGCATGGATTTAATTGTTCTCTCGCCATCATTGCACTTGTGAACACATCAATACTATAGCATAGTTGGAGGAGTGTTTATGTCTTTGTGATCGTGATATAATTTGAACATATTCTACAACCATATTACCATTTAGAATAGTCTAAACTTAGTAGTGGATTATAATAAATTTAGAATGACTTAATTATGTACTTGTCTTTATAATAACCTGATCAAAATAAAAAGTGGTAATTAATTTATTTCTATCTTTACAATAGGTTACGTATGGTAGGAAATATTTGGTTAGTTTCTTTTAAAAACGGATACACCTCCACTGTAACACATAGTTGATATGATAATGAAATCGTTTTGAAAGTTGTGTGACATTGCCTACTTCTTCCTCTCCAACTTCTCTTTCTCCCCTAACCTTCCAATTCTCCTTTCAACCCCCTTTCTTTTCAATTTCTCCATTGGTTCTACGCCAGCTTAGTTGGCATCTCCTTTGTTACACTCTTCTATAGCTTTTGTTAATAAATAAAAAGTTACCAACCAAACATAGCTCATGCGCTATGCTATGCTGACCAGCTCATCTGATAATGTGGCTTTTCTTTGGAACGTTGACAAGTACAAAGAGTTCATGCAGTGTCAACCCAACTTCTTCGATTAAGTATTGATAAATCTTGTACAACAATGCAAGCCCACCTAAACATACAGTAAAGGAAAAAAGTGCGAAGGGGAGAGAAAATCCAAAAAACTACATTGAGTTAGGTCTTGGTTGGTGTGACCCCCCTTCAATAATATTCTTCTTTTCTTCTTACCATTCTCCTTTTCTCTCCTTCCAATTTATTTATTTTCTTTTTTGCGTGTCTTTTTCTCTTCATTTTCTTTCTTGTTTCGCGGGGGGGGGGGGGGTGGGGGGGGGGGGGGGGGGTGGGGGGGGGGGGTGGGGGGGGCTTTATAAGAACAGAAGCAAGCTTTTTTGTCCAAGTTTGGTGTGATAATTACCAGCAGGAAGCACCCTTCCACAATCTATGGGAACTACCCAATATAGCAAAAGTTTTTTTAATAAGGAGTCATACACTATCATCTTTTAAGTGCTTATTTTTATTTCTTTGTCCTAACTACTTTGGAAAGAAAAGCATAATCAAAATCAAAGCAATAATACAATTTACATAAGCCAAACAGATTTGAGTCAACTCATGCAATAAATTTCAATTTGTTTTCGTGCCAGCAAATTGAAAAAGACATACTAGATCAGCACCACAAATTCAAACTTACATATGAAATAAAGTTCTTATGTTTATTCAACAAATTTACTAAAGAGAAGCCTAGTATATCATAAACATGTTCCTAATTTACCTTTTTCTCAGGAGGTTTAATACCAAAAGCTTCTCCCATTGCTAGTCTCTCACTACACTCCTATGGAAAACATCATGGCACTTGAGAAAATAAAACACTAATAGAGAGAAAAATTGTGCCAAGTAAATAACTGAATATAAGACGTACAGGGTGGTACTTCAAGAGGTTGTTGATTACAGTAAGCCGGATTCTCTCTAACATATCAGGATCCTCAACTTTGCGTCCCCTGACATGTTGAAGAAGCAGATAAGGATTTAAATTAATTATCCTCAAAATATTACTGAAGTGACATAGTTCACCAACATTTTCATTTACATAAAGAAAACTCAGACAAAAAAAGAACTGGTGGAACTGACATAGCTGACATAATATATCCAAAGGTTTAAACCAATTAATACGAATATTTAAACAATGCAAACTGATGTACCTGCTCTATATGATTACAAATAGTTTATTTCTTTCTTGAGAATAACATTTTAATTTACATAAAAATAGTACCCAGCATTTTAATTAACTTAAAGAGAAGTCGGATTTATAGAAAATGCAGTAGAAGAGAGGAAAGGAGGTTATTGTCTACAGCTGCCACAAAGCATATCCAAAGGCTTATATTTCTATCTTGTGTATAACAATTAACACTAATTTCTAAACAATGTCAAACTGATGTACCTGCTCTATATGAATCACAATCATGTTTATTTCTTTC
This sequence comes from Hemerocallis citrina, assembly GCA_017893485.1. Lineage (NCBI taxonomy): Eukaryota > Viridiplantae > Streptophyta > Magnoliopsida > Asparagales > Asphodelaceae > Hemerocallis > Hemerocallis citrina. Next base: position 1,567,940 of record JACEHZ010000091.1, read on the forward strand.
ATGAGAACAATGTTTGCCTAATGGTAGTCCCACTACCAAATCCTTTGAAATGTTTTTGACATTTTAATTACTAATATTATCTTGTAAAACATGTACTTTTTCTCCTTTTTGACAATAGAATCTGAAATTAAAGCACCATCAGATGATTCTAGCCATGACTGTGTCAGATGTATCCATATTCACAATCCAACTAGCACAGAGTCTAATTGAACTAGTTACCAGTTTAATGTGCCAACCAGCTAACTGGCTCAAAGGATTGTAGTGTTTTATATATGTCATAATTTGTACACTGCTAGTGCATGGGTGGAACAATAAAAGTGCAAGATGGATATAATCAACAGTCCTGCATACAGCATGACCTGCATATGGCGTGCATGTGCACCATATATGTGAATTCCACATTTTCTTAAGAAGGAAAAATGGTTTATAAGAAATCCAGGAAAAATCAGAAAAGAAAATAAATATATGTAAAACAAAATAATTGGATTATGCTTATCGACAAAATAATGAAATCTCATTTGAATACTTTACCGAGTATAAAGAATGAAATGATAGAATATATTATGTGAGACTAGCTCGGTACCATATATTACAATGATGTACATTGACATAATCCATAAAATACTACTCTACTATCAACATCACAGAACATATACATTACACTATATTAAATCTCAATAGATAAAATCATACAACAAATCCCCCTTCAATAGAAGAAAATATAACCCTGATAAAGTTTAAATATTTTAAACTTCCAAGGTTCATAAACTTTTCCATTAATCAGTAGCATTCATTTGATACTTGAGTTTTCATCAGGTTGCAGTTCCAAAATTTGGGCGCACAGCCCCTGAACCCAACCATAGCCCAAGATGCACCAGCATAATACAATATGGGGCACATAATAGTTATGTGCCCTGCACAAGAATATGTGGTGTATAATTAAAAAATAGTTTCTAGGGAATGTGTCCTAAAAACAAGGTTTATCACCTCTTACATCATGTGTTACTGTTTCCCCTGTTTTAAGACACTAGCTGCAATGAAGTATGTCCATGATTTACAGACTGAAAACTATGAAGTTTGCATTCTAGTTCAACAAGAGTGTTATATAATCAACCAATTTTCCATCATCCTACCAGATTATTTTGTATTCTACATAAATGATGCCCATTTTTCAGTAAACAAATGAATAAGACTAACTAAATAAACAAATAATATATAAAGATCTATTCATTAAGAATTCATGTTCCGATAAGAGTCAAAGAATATTAAAGGATACAGAAGACTGTTGGTGGCGTTCATTCCCTCTGAACATTAGATGAAATACAAGTGTGGCAGTGGCTTCTGACAGTGAAGAAGCAGTGTTACATAGACCCAGAAAACAGAATACTGAGAACAGAATACTTACGATCTCGTTATGAAGAATTTTGTTTGTATAACAGAAGCATCAGTGTTCACAGTTCCTTTTGCAACATCAAGCCCTAGGTCTTTAAGTGCCTTCATCTGCAGAAATAAGAAACATAAAATTCTCTGCAATGATAAAAGCCAACAAGAATTGTCCCAAGAGACGTACAAACTAAGCAATTAGTGCTTTTTTTAAGACTGGTTGACAGGCAATAACAACCTAATACATAATACGGTAAGATCCCATCCTATGAAGGTGCAATTTGATCATTACTAAGTAATACATTAATGCTACTACATACTTATTTCCAGATATTAGGACTTCCCTTTTTTGAGGAAAAGGTGGAATACATACGCCTAATATGTTTGAATCACTATTCATGCAGTATTCAATTGAAACTGAGGATGGTGGAGCAATTATGGGATGGGATGATACCGAGATTAAACTGAATGTTGCATGCAAGAGAGTGATTCAAAAATGCGAACAATCACCACCCAGTACATAGGTGGACTATGATCAAAGTAGGCCACCGTTTGACTATGCATAAAGATAAAGGAAACATATCCAGAAGCTTATACAAATGGAATCAAGCAGATATATCTATAGAATTCTATAAAACACAAAGAAAGCCATCAAGTGGCTCTTATTCAATAGTAAGGAAATCAATGGTTCAGATCTAAGCTCCCAAAAGACAATCCCCCCCCCCCCCCCCCCAAAAAAAAAAAAAAAAAAAAAAAAAACTCATATTCAAATCCCCCAAAACAACTCCTTTATTTATTTAATTATTTCTCTCTCTCTATACTTATGGAAACAAGGACTTTTATACCCTCATTTATAATTATTTTTCAACATATACTAATGGAAACATGAACTTTTATTTACAACTAATTATTGTCATACTACTCAAACTTGAGCTACATAATTGTTGATTTACTGTTTACAAGACTTTGCATATGCTGTATCGTTCTGAAAACGTGCCATAGGCACGTGCCCACGGGCAAATCTAATATATATATATATATATATATATATATCTGAGAGAGAGAGAGAGAGAGATTAGTTCACCGTATCTATGAGTGCCCCAAGACGGTCGCCAAAACTAAGTTGCACAATTGTTGCGTCAGAATCTGAATCCTGATCAATTAAAACTATAGGCATTGGAACAGCATCAGCATCCTGTTCAGATGTCTGCAACAACGATTTGTCGTCAGAGTGAAAAGAATTAATACATAATGTCCAATATATAGGAACCAAAACAAAGCGGGGAAACAATAACATAAGTTTTCTCCCTGTGCAAGTTATTCACAAACTAAATTATTTTATTTTTTTAAAATTATCTTATACACATCGATTATGATGAACCCTTGCATCTTAGGAGAGATTCACATATGAAATTGGCAGTTCGCATCAATACATGTTACAATATGATTTTATTAGATGGCCTATCAGATTTAGTTTTGAAATAACATAACTGCTTTATATTAACCAAGTTCTTTCAGAACAGTTTATTGTTCCATTATTTTATTTCATTTTCTATTACCTTTTTTGTCAATAGTTGCACGTAATATATGTAAAAACAATAAAGAAAACCTCCATAAGTAAAGAGCACCCACGTTTCTCATGATATACAAAATTGACAGGACAAACTACAAAAAGTATGGGAGATAGACGAGAGGAGGGGTCGGTGCAGTGAGTTATGAAACTTTGTAGGATTTTCATCTAATTAAGAATACTGAAGTTATACAAACCACTAAGGCCCTGTCTGGTCACAAAGTTAGGGTAGAAAGTTCTTTTCTAAGGCGAAGGTACAAGTATGCTTTGGTTATCATACATCTTCCTCCACTTGAAAATAACTCCAGCTATGTTCTAATTAAGTGTCTGCTGCCAATGGTTGAGAAATAAATTATGTAGGAACAAAGTTGAGATAAATCAACTACAAGAGGGCTCCAAACAGCCCAGAGTTTTGATAACTAACGTTATATAAGATAACATCATATAATTGCAGCTATTATAACTAAATTTGATCTCCATAAAAACTTAGGTTAAGCACAAGAGACTGAAAACCAGGTATCAAGTACTAAAAACAAAAAGTATAGTTTTATTAACGAAACCACAGCTATATTTAAGTGCATTGTGATTCATAGTCAGTAATAACAGAAATGAACAAAGGCTTTAAAAATGGTGTAGCAGCATGAGAGGGAGAGAGTGTTAACAACAAGAAAAGAATTGATTCTATGTGTAGCAGCCATGCTCATTAAAATTAGTAGGCACAGGCATAATGGGTACTAATACATCAGCATGGACCCAAGGAATAAAACATTACAAGCCACCAATATAGGGAAGTGGAGATAGAGGATAAATCAGAATCTTGAAAGAACGAGGATGCACACACACTTAAAAGTGGAGAGGATGTGACATTGGCACACAGACACCACTAAACAGCATAAATAATGGTATTGGATTGACAAGGCAAGAATCACATTACCTTCCAAAGTTACAGTTAGTAACCACAGTCTTGAGTACCATACACTCGCATGGACCAAGTATCCAACACTACAACTATCCATGATAAGGACGTGAGTGCAGGGATCAATAAGAACCTTTAAAACACGTGTGCACACTCTCACACAGAAAGGGGAGATATTTTCATACACCCGTTAAGCAGTGTAAATAATGTGTATTAGATTAGTTAAATATGTTATGATAATGCAAGAATCACATCACTTTTCAGTGATAGAAACTATAATAAACCCATTAGCAAAACTTTGCCAAATATTCCACATAACGCATTAACAAATATTCTTATTACACATAACTCACTTGTAAATCAGTATGTCTATACTAGTCCCTCCACCAACACAAAAAATGATTAAACCTAGCCATTACCTCTCACTTAAGTGTTACAAAAAATGATTAAACAGATCCATTACCTCTCACTTAAGCATCACAAAAGATGACTAAACCAAATCTGTTACCTCTCACTTAAGCATTACAGAAGCTGTGTCACACTTCTTCTGCAAGTTGCAAATATAAAAAAATTCTCTCACTCCTATAATGGCACACAGTCACGTTACGGACAACACCAGCATGACATCATCCCCCCCCCCCCCCCCCCCCCCAACTTTCTCACTTTCTTCTCATTTCACATAAAACCAATCAGCAAAACTCGAGAAAACATACATGTATCTAGAAAGCGGCACCACTTATCCTTGTTCCTCTTCTTGCCAAGGATATTCATTCTAGGGGGAGCGCGGAGTAGCCCTTCCTTGTCCACCTCCATAAGGACTTCTGATATATTAGCAATGAGGGGGGTGAACTTCTCAAAACGAGGAGTCGAGCGGCGCTGGCCATTGCTGTCCTTCTGGAATTTTTGGGATCCCTCTTCGTTCGTATTCTTCCGTTTGTTCCCGGAAGATGGTTCTTCAAGAGTAGGGAGTTGCGAGCCTCTTCCACTCGTATGTACTTCTCCACCCTAAGTAGGAGTTCTGAGAAGTCCCGATGAGGCTTCTTGGCCAGGGACGCCCTGAGGCGAGCGTTAGTGACGTTGCGCTCGAATGTGGCAGAGGCTATTGATTGGTTGAGGGAGGGAATGGACCGGGCTTCGGCAGTGAAGCGTCGAACGTAATCCCTTAGGCATTCACCCTTTTCTTGGTTGAGGGTCACCAGAGATACTTGTTTTCTTGGCCCGGCGGCTACTCACGAAATGAATAAGGAAGAGCCCTTCGAACTGATCGAATGAGAAGATGGAGGCCGGGGCGAGTCGAGAGTACCATTCTCTCGCAGGTCCCTTCAACGTGGCAGGGAAGATCTTGCAGAGGAGGGCGTCTGAAGCATGGTGGATCATCATGAAAGTTTTGAAACTCTCTATGTGATCCGCGGGGTCCGACTCCCCGGTATACGACTCGAAGTGAGGCAGCTTGAAGTTTTTTGGGACAGGGACCTCCATGATGGTGCGGGAGAATGGAGGTCTGCTCGGGCGGAGGTTTATCGCTCGTTGCTCTTCTTTCCTGTCAATTCGGCCGAGGCACATCTCCATCTCGTGGAGATGGCGGTAGACTGAGTCTTCTCTTTGATCATATCTTGCCGAGCCCCGGGACTCATCTTCGTACGAGGGTTGACTGGGGCTGCGGCGATGGTAGCTTGGAGATGGACGAGGACTAGAAGTGTGAAGGCGGTGGCTCCTAGCTGGCTCATGAGTAGGTGGCCTCTGGTCGTTCTTTGGGCCGATATTGAGGGCCCGTAAGACTGCCGCTTGGAAGTCTTGAAGCTCTGCCCTTGTGACCGGTGCCTCTCCAGCTTGGCGATCCCTATGTGTGGCTCGGCTTACTGGAGAATGAGTTCTCCGCCGATGGCGCTGAGGGACTCTCTTCGCCTCCTCGGGGGAGGGGATCTTCTGGTCCTCGGTCGGCGGGGGGTCCGAACTCTTAAGGCCCCTGTGTGCTCAGGTTGATGGACTCCCCAAGGGCTCGCCATCCATTCAGGCAAGTTCGGAGGTCGACCACCTTTTGGCGGTTGGCAATCACTTGACGAAGATCCCGCTCGGGAGGGCTTTGAGAAGCCATAGATTCGACTGAAGGATTGGGACATGCGATATGGTCATGAGGAGGATGTTGCTTCGGACGATTCCGACGGGAGCCCCCCTGGGCAGCCTCCCGAGATCCTGGAGGGGCCTGTTGAGAAAGAGCACCTTGAGCTGGAGGAGGGGGAGAAGGAAGAGAAGTGGTTCTTCGGCTGGAGGCCGCTGCCTTCCCCTTCTGTTTTGGATGCATGGCTTGAAACTAGTCTCGCTGATGAAGTTAGGTCGGGTTACTTTTTTGCTTCCCACAGACGGCGCCAATCTGTTGCTGCTGATTTTGGTGTGGGAGCAAATAGATGAATTTGTGGATTCTTGGAGAAAACAATAAAGCAAACCTGTTGACCTATTGACCTTCACCAAGTTGTTGACCAGTTCTTGCCGCTGCCGTTGATCTGCAAAAAGTGCAAAACACCGGGATGGATCCCGACGACGCACCCCCCGACGCTCTTGTCAGTAATCTGAATGATTAAGCAAGAACTTAAACTGACAAAAGATTGATTACCTGGTAACAGTGGGGGGAGAGGGGTTTTTATAGTCGCCTTTAGGGATCCGTTTCGAGATAAAAAGTTAAAAACATATCTCTACTTCCCGGTGTGAATGGATAGAAGCGGTTAAAATCACTTCTTAGGAATAATTATGAATCTAAATTCTTCTTTATCCTTCTGAATTGGTTTGTAACGGATTAGGACCCATACCCAGTAAGACAGATCCGTTTATGGGTTATTGAGCTTTGAAGAAAGACCCAGTCCCCATTCAGACCCGTTTGTAGGTAAAATTACCGTTTTACCCCTGAGCTTTAAGATTCGTGTCCGATCCAAACTTATCTCGATTGGATCCGTGTCATGGACCACTACTTCGTGTGATTTGACATGAGCGAAGCCCTGAATGTTAAATTTGTCACTATGAAATTGACTAGCAAAACTCAACATTGGACAAATCTTGAACATGCACATAAAGGCCGAGGTCTGACATACATAGCCACTTGGGAAGCCATAAAAAAAAGCTCACTGAGAGATATGTACCGTTATCGTTCCACACCCGATTGCTAGATTCGTAGAATCAATTCTATCAAGGAAGCAAATCCATCCAAGAGTATGTTGATAAGTTTGATGACTTCCTTATTCGGTGCAATATCTTAGGTAAAGAGAGCGAAGAACAAACTCTCTCTAGGATCAGGGCTGGATTACGAGCCGATCTGATGAACGAGCTAATTCATAGAAACGTGGACTCATTGGCAGCAGCTTATGCCCTTGTCCTCGATATGGATTCCCTTAAAGCAAGTTCCTATTACAAGTCCAGCAATTCGATGAATCATTCCTCTAAAATGACTCCTCCCGATTCCTCTAGACCTGAGCATTCCTCTCCTCAATACCCTAACAAGTCTTATCCAAGCAAGCTTAATTCACTTTTAAATGACAGCACGGGTAAGAACACTGAAAGAGACTATTCTAAGATTGATCTTCTCATTAAGTGCTATAAATACAAGGAATACGGCCATGTTGCTAGCAACTGTCCCGGCCCAAGTAGGATAAATATAGTAGAGGGTACCGCTGTCATCGTTGATGGACCTGACAATAAGTTTACCTGTGAACCTCATGTAAGTGATGACTTTGATGAAGAAGAGGAAGACCAACCTCTCAACTGTATTCGGTCGATCCAATCACCTTTATTGAATATACCCAAGTCACACATTCCTTTCTAAGTCACTTGGCAACCTATAGATTTTATCCATATGTTGGAACATCCTAGAGTCACAGAGTCGACACCCACATTTGTATATCGCATTCATGACTTGCATAGAGAAATTTCTAAGGAAATTAATGAGAATAATTTTAACTACACGTTTATAGCAGACACTAGAAGAAATTTAAAGATTTTGATGCTGGTGACGAAGTCATGATTCGGATTCGTCCGGAACGATTTCCAACTGGATCCACTATGAAGTTGAACATACGTGTTGCAGGTCCATTTAAGATTCTACATGAAATTAAATCAATGAAAATACCTATGTCATTGCCCTTCCTGAAGGTTTTGGCATAAGTAAGATTTTCAATATTGAGAATGACTATAGGGGAGACAGAAAGAACTCAACCTAGTACTCTATGAAGACTCAAAATTAAATTCAAGAGATCCTCTTATATATGAGCCTACCCTGCAGCCTAATGGTGAGATTCCCACATTAGCCCTTAAATAATACAATTCGAGTGTACCATGTTCTTTCTCATTTCAAGGAAAAGGTTCGGGAAGAAAAGAAAATAATGGAGAGTCCAGTCTTTATTCGGAGTTGTATTGGCCTGGGTGGCCCATACGTGTGCGGAGAAGGTTGAGTAGGAGCGAGAGCGCTCAATGAGGCCGCGGCCCTCTGCCAGATACTATTTACCCACCGACAGAAGAATTGAATAATATTTTAGATGATCAGATAATCTCTACTAGAAATGGTGGTATTTAGTGAGGTGGAATAACAAGCCAAAGAAGGATGACACTTGTAGTGATCGTGAGGAGCTCCAACGCTTAGATCCAGATATTTTGGAGCGCCATGACAAAATCGCTGGTTTTGACTCGACTAGGTAGAGCTCTTTCCCACCCGGAGAAAATGATGAGGACATCAATTATGTTTAGTTTATTTCGAGATTTAGCCCTATGTAGTAGTTTTACAATTTGCACCGTTTTCTTTTATGCATTAGAATATTTTTTAGATTTTAAAAAATATTTTGAGATTTGTATCAAGATTTGTTTTGATCCTATATATAGGTCTTGAGATTAATGAGAAGTCATGTTATTCTTGATTAAAAAATTATTGTGTTGAATTATTGCTCTTCATCCCTCTTTTTTTGTGAGACAATTGAAAAAATTATTAGAGTTTGTGAGAAGTCCTAATAAATTTTTAGAGTTTGTGATAAACTCTAAAACTACCCCCAAAATTAAAATCCCAAACTCTAATCCCCAAATTAATCCAACCTCAAAACCGTAATCCCCAAATCCAACCCAAAAGTCAACCCTAACCCCTTCTCCTTCTTCCTCTTCGTTCCCGAAGCCCTACCCCGACTCTCTCTCTCCTTGTCTCCTCCTTCCTCCCCACATCTACATCCCGAAACCCATCACCCATCCCTCGTCGCACCTCGATCTCCACCGCACCCCAGTCCCCGACGTGGCCTTCTCCACTCCGCCACCACCCGCTACCTTATACTGCCACCCCCTTCCCTCGTCGCCTTTCCCTCGTCGACCCGAAAGCCCCCCTCCCCAACCGTCGACGCCTCCAATATTGACGCCACTGTAGGCCATCGGCACACCCACCACCACCAGCCCACCGTCGATCTCCTCCTTCCGAGCCCTCGACAACGAGTAGGCCAAGATCAGATCAGATTCTTTCCGACTGGATAGCTTTGGTGTTTGGTATTTTGGATAAGGTATTGGATCTTTGTGTGGAAATCAGAACACGTTTTTCGAATCCGGTAACTTCTTTCCACTTCTCAAATATTTGTATTAATGCTTTATCATCCCTATTATATTATCTGATTTACCTGTCGTCCACAAATATTGAAAGTGAGCATTTCTACTTGCCTATTAAAGTACAAATTATTATTGCATCTCTTACTTGCTAAGAACACGTAGGTATATAATTATTGATTGTTAGAAATGAATCGTTAATTGGGCTTGTTAAACTTAATTCAATTCTTAAAAATCCATCAAACCAATTAATAGTTAAAATTTTTAACTTAATTTGCATTACGTGCTGGTAAATTTAATCTTTTAATATTTTTGGAAATTCTCTCTTTAGGGTTAAGCTTTACATCAAATAGTGATTGTAACTGAGTAATGTGTAATTAGAAATTCGTTAATAAAAGTATTAGATTAGTTAAAGGTGTTATGGCAAGCAAGAATCACATCACTTTTTAGTGATCGAAGCCATAATAAACCCATCAGCAACGCTCTACCAGATGTATCAGCAGCCCTTGATGGTTTGAAGTATAGGCAACAACAATGGTTGTGACCATGCAAAAAGTAAATTATACTATTCAAGTTTGTTGTCAATGATGTAATCAGAGATCCAGATCAACAAATTTATCATCATATTTTAAAATACATAATAATAATAATAATAAATGTTCTTCTTGAAATCCCTTTCCGAAAGGTCTTCTATAAGTGACTACCATGAGGGTCTAGAGGTAAGCCTCTTAACTCTCTGTCAGCAAGACATCGGGGGATCAAGCCCACGTGCACCAATCCCTTAATTGGAGAAAAAAGAGTGAGTATGCGTGCATAATGTAAGTGTGTAGCTACGGCCTTGTTCAACAAAATAAAGGTCTTCTATGTGATATTCTGAATTAAAAGTAATTGTTAGAAGTTGTTCTACCACGTTTTCAAATACTTTACTTTAAATGTTTCACGAGCAAATAAACTGTTTTTAAACGTTTTGTCTATGTGTATGTTAACAAAATCTGCAGTTAATAAATAATTTAGACCATAGTTTGATGTACCACTGCGACAAACTTTACACCAAAGTGACCAATAATTTGTTTATTTAGCCAGCATTAATTCAGATATAAATCCATAGATGATTCGACGTATAAAATATTAACTAGTATAAGAGATGAAGGAATATAACATACTGCAGAGGACGACCCTAGTGCATCTGATGAATTGATAGCAAAATGAGGACCGCTCCTACAACACAGATTAGGCAAAAGTTAGTAACCATTTTTTAATATTACCTCTATTATATTAAAGATGAAATCCCTAACTACCTAAGTTACAAATAGATGTCGCATGTGAAAAGTTTAATGCATATGCAAATGATGATAATAACCAAGTTCATATAGAAAATAATAAATTTATTTATAACAAAATATCATTTTAAATTGGGAACAACTTCATAAATATCTTCTATAAGGCTGTTGTTTGTAATGTCATATTAGATTAAACCAAGGCAGTTAACTGCACATAAACTGTACTTAGTAAATAAGGAATAACAGAGAAATATGCAAGGAAACAAGATTTGATGTAAGATATGGAGAGTACAATTAGGTAAGAAAGCAGAAAAGATCAGCCTGGTAAAAATTTGTTGGTGCACTTTTGACAACCTAAACTACCCAAATTGGAGTAGAGTTCTGTCATTGATTAAACAAATGAATAATGTGAACATAAAATGTTTATGCTTGGCAACAAAGCATGAAATATTCGCCAGTGCAGACAACATAACAAGAAATCAATCAAACAAGCAAAACTGAACAAGAAATTCATCTAAAACAACGAGTCCAGGAATACTTCAAACATAAACAGCTAATCAAAACATTTATAAGAACAACAGAGAAAGAAACAATATAAGATAACTAGAAAACAATACGGAGAATGATAGCTAACACTAGAGGAACCATTGCATCATTTCTAACCCAAAATAGCATAGACCGAACAATTTTCAAACAAAGATGGATGCAACTAAAATTATTTTAAATAAAAACAAAGAGGCATAAACATATTCCAAGGAGAGAATCATGAGATCTATTCAAAAAACACGAATCTAAGCTGCACTGAGGAATGGAAACAGTAAACTTCATTCTTCATTAATAGCAGAAAAATCAATGGTTCATACAATCTAATTACTAGGCTCCATTTGAGAATAGAGATACACAGAGTTAGGTGGAGGTTCTCTGCTCGCATTGAAGTCATTCCCTACCCAAAAAACTCGGCGTAACTCTGACTCCAAACACGGCCTCCCCAAAAAAAATCACATTTTAAATCTTAACTCTGTATCCAACTATGCATAGTATGAGATTCCATCACTTCGAGAAATCATCCTAATTATGTATCTAGCAAAATAACTTTCTCGGGCAAATAAATTAAAAACAATAACCCAAATATTTCACAAATTGAGCTACAAAAGCAAGCGGACCCCAAGAACACACACTTCCCTTTCATAAATAACTCTAAATTAGCAACAAAATCCTACATCCTGCTCTCTCACCAACTCCCGATCTCAAAAAAAAAACCCTAAATCTAAAAAACCCTAGGGGCGGCGGCGGCCACCCTCCACGCCGCCGCCCCACCCGTCATCTCCTCCCGGCCATCTCCTCCCCCCTTCCCTGATCTCAAAACCTCTCCCCCTTCCCTGATCTCAAAACCTCTCCCCCTTCCCTGATCTCAAAATCCTAGATCTACATTCGCGTTCTGTTGGGTGGCGGTTCGTCGAAGATGGAGGCCGATCGTCGAAGCCGGCCGTTGGTCGTCCCCGATCTCAAAACCCTAGGTCTCCAGTCACGTTTTTGTTGCGTGGCGGTTCGTCGAAGACGGAGGCCGATCGTCGAAGCCGTTCGTCGCGGCCGTTCATCGAAGCCGACCGTTCGTCGCCTACCCTCTTCGACTGCGACGGCTCCTCCCGACTATCCCTCGCGCCGAAGCACCATCGCCAAAGCTTCTCCCTCGCTGTGCTGACGCCTCTCCAATTCCCTCTCCTCCACTGCTGTTGTGGTGTTGCCTGACTCCCGCCGCATCACCGTTGGTGACTTTGCTTGGCCGCTGCTCTGTCGATTTGGGCATTTTAGTGGGAGAGAGAGGGGGGGATGGTGAGGAATTTATTGTTGAGAAAGTGAACTTGATTTGGGCATTTTAGAGAGTGAGTGAGAGAAAGAGAATAGCAACGATTGACCCCTTCACCTGCACCGTCCCGGCCGACATTATTTTTAGATCCAAGTTGGGATTTGCTGTGTGACTTGCTTGTGTGTTGGAGACTTAATTATGTTTTGGGTTGTAGTTTGGTTGTGGGGCTGGGGCCCGAAGACAGGGTCCCCCCATGAGACCGCTTATTATATACTAGTATTTTACCACCATGAGACCGATTGTGGAGCTTGGGCCCAAGACGGGGTTCGTCCGTGATGGGCGCTCACTTGTCGCAGCTTTCGGGGTGTTTGTCTCAACTGTCGCGGAGCGTTCGGGATGTGAAGAAGGAGGTAGAGGAAAATTTGATTCGGTGAGAAGAATGAGGTGTATAGTTGTGGGGCTAGGGCCCGAAGACGGGGTCCCCCCATGATCGTTACTGCACAGGGTGGGGCTTGGGCCCGCAGAAGGGGTCCCCCCATAAGGTGCACAGAGGGGAGATGTGTGTATTCTTGGTCGGCAGTAGAGGAGTCACACACTGAACTCGACCTTCCTTAATCCACTGCTACAGACTTTGCAACTGCACCGCCACTACACCCTCATCATTGACCCTGAAATCTACAACGTCCACAGCCCGCAGGGGCGAGAGGTGAAGGTGATTCTTCAAATTGGTTGTGATTTGGTGGGTTTTTACGTGAGAGAGAGAGAGTGAGAGAGTGAAAACGTTGCTTCTGACTACTCTATGCAGGTATCTGTTTGTGTTTGTGAGAAATCATCTGAAAGAGTATAAGTACCATCTTCATTGCTCTCTTAGACTGTGTCCGTGATTAGGGTGAGTGAGAGTTTTGCTTAGTGAAAAATTGCTTGTGAGAGCTATAGCGTGTGAGAGGTGAAGTTGCGACGGCTCTCCTGTTGGGTGCGACTCCGATTGGACCAAGTGTGAAGTTGTGTTGGTGAGGTAGAAGGAGGGGAGCGGAAAATTTTCAAATCCCACAGGATTCGCTTCAGGTGGGTGGGCACGTGCCGTGGAGGTGGGTGCTCGAAGCTTGCTTGACGGACATACAATTAGTTGGTCCTCGTAGGTTAGAGTGAGAGCTGATTATATGTACTGGTCATGTCACTTCATGTTTTTTTTTCCTGTCTGTAGGTTGTAACTTGCCCAGCATGCTGGGGTTGTTTTGTTAATTTCTTATTAATGAAACAGGATGGCCTTATTCCACCTTTTCCCAAAAAAAATAATAATAAATAAATAAATAAATAACTCTAAATTTCATAGAATCGTCTTACACAACTACTAAAGGAATCACCACATTATCTAAAATTCTAATTCCAAGATTCCAACACAACAGAAATCTTCAAATTAGTATCACCGAAACAAGATTCCTCTATCAATTATCGCATAATTTAAAATTCCAAACACTAAAATTCCATCACAAAACTTATCCACCAAATCAGCTCAGCACCTAACAAACAACATGCATTGAATCAATCAACCAAATCCAATCAAGAATCTCAACTCCAAAACCACCACCTCTTCAAAATTCTCGCCACAACCAACTCAAGTTACAACTAAGACAGAATCAAGAACAGAGAAGAATGAATTTACCGTCCTATATTCCGGCGATCGCCGGCGGCGGCGAGGACGGCAGATCCTCTGGAGACCGTCGGAAACTTCGTGATCGCGAGATTGGGGGACTGGAAACGAGGGAGAAACCCTAGGTTCAGACAAACCCTAGATTTGGGGGTGGCGATTGAAAAGGACAGGGAGTGAGGAGAGAGAAGAGCACTCGCCATCGTTGATATCGGAAATGAGGAGAAAGTGGGAGGAAGGAGGGTTTTTATAGGGAGGTGGATGATGACGTAATCCTTGGCTGTGTCCGTAACGTGTCTGTGGGCGTTACGGAAGGGGTTATAGAAAATTAATTTTTAAATTTTTTTATTCACAACTTAAAAATGATAAAAAAAAAATTATTCAGCCGGATGCTCTGTTTGATATTGGAGTGGAGGAAAAAAAAATTTACATACATAAGCATTGAGATGAAGAGAGAGAGAAAGTGAGAAAGGGATGTGATGACGTAATTATAGCTTTCTGTGCAGTGTGAGTGTGCACCGTTACAGAAGTGCTTAGAGAAATAATATTTTTTTTTATTTGTAATTTGTAAAAAGTGTGAAGCAACTTGTGCAATGCTTGAGTGAGGGATAACGGATTTAATTAAATCATTGTTTGTGCTGGTCGAGAGACTAGCTAGTATAGATGTAACAATTTGGGAGTGAGTGATATGGAATTAAAATAATTCTTAATGAGTGACATAGAAATCAGTTTGTTTTTTGGTATGTATGCCCCCATGACTGTGTGCCATTACAGATGAGATGAGAAAATATTTTCTTTTAATCACCACTTGCAAAAGAACGTGTCAAACATCACAACTTCTATAACGCTTAAGTGAGATATATTGGATTTGATTTAATCATTTGTTGTGTTGATCGAATGACTATAATGAAAATAGTAATTTGTGAGTGAGTTATATATTATGTGCAGGGGCGTATCTGAGTTTCAGGGGGCCCTAAGCAAGTTTTAAAATGAGGCCCTTTTTAAGTTTGCAAAAAAAAAAATTTAATTGATAATGTACGCGTTTTCCATAAAATGTATCATGGCAAAAAGAAACTTTGACAAACTCTAATAATAAAAACGAAATACATGATCTCAACTATTTTAAAAAGTTTGTCCATTGCACCTTTTTGAGATTTGGTAAATTCTTCAATTCTTTGTTTTTTTTTTCTTTTTTCATGTCCGGAATCATATTTTCTAGGAGGCATATTTAAAATATTAAATTAACAATACAAAATTTCAGTAACAAAGTTAAGGAACAATAGTACTAATTGTTGTAGCTTCGAAATTTCCCTTTTTCTTGAAATCTTCAATAATTTTCTCCAATTTCGGTCCCAAATCAGGAAATGAATACTCCTTCTCCAAATGATATCTGAAATTATAAAATACAAATACTAAATTAATAATGTAATTATTTTTTTACATAATCTCAACAGTAAATTAATAACTCAACAGTACAATTAATGAAAAAATTTTAATCTCAAGTTCTCAAGTCTCAACCAGGGTCCAGTGGGGTTAACTGATAAGTCATAAGTGATAACACATAACTGAAAATTGAAAAATGAAACAAAACAAAAAAAAAAAAACAAGAAGAAAAAGAGAAGATGTACACCGTTTTGTTTACTGATATTCCAAGCGTCGCAGCTAATGAAGGATTGTAATCAGTAGGCCTTCTTCTAACTCTCACTGACACTCCCTGTCAAAATATTACAGGAATCAATTAATAAGATGTGTTTAGATAAAATTTGACAAATAACAGTACGCTTAACAATGAGATGACTCAGAACAATTAGCCAAACACTTAAATTTAAAAGAAAATTTGCAAATTTTAAGTTTTAACCAATCATAAGAAAAGCAAATGCGTAGACAATTAAACCATGATATTTCTTGAACAATCTGACTTCATTGAAAAAGGTAAAGTTATAATGCAGACTTAGAAATTACTACTTTTCTATTTGCATAATGCTTAGCAAATAACCAATAAGTATATCCGTAAACAACATATAGCATGATCATCATAAAAAGATAACAATATAAACCCACAATCAAACTGAAGTCACTCTGATAACTGAAAATTGAAAAATGAAAAAAAAAACAAGAACTCAAGAAGAAGAAGAGATTAAGAGAATCAAGGCTGATTAGTTACCTAACGCGGCATCGCGGGCTAACGGGCAGGCGACGCGTGGGCCGCGCGGCGATGGCCGATGGGCGAGGCGGCGCGGCGGCGATGGGCGACGCGGCGATGGTCGATGCGCGAGCGCGACGCGGCGATGGGCGTGGCGCGTGGGCGACGCTGCGACTGCGAGAATGAGATGGTCCCTCTGGCTCTGATAGAGTAGTAGTTGTCTAGATTAAGAAAGATTTCAACGAGAATCAAGAAGAGAAATCAGGAGATGGAGAGAAAAGTTGAACTTGGGAGTAGATTGAGATGGAGAGAAATCAGGAGAATAAGGAGATGGTTGGGTTTTTTTTTTTTTTTTCTTAAATTTTTTTAATTTTTTAAATAACAGTGAATAATTTTTTTTTAAAGGGGGCCCTAAAAGATCTGGGGGCCCAAAGCAGCTGCTTGGGCTGCTTGGGCCCAGATCCGCCCTTGATTATGTGAACATTTGTTAATGAGTGGAATATATATATATATATATATATATATATATATATATATATAATAAAATACAAATAAAGCTATCAAGTAGCTCTCCTTCAATTCCCAAAAAATCAAAGGCCAACATCTAATATCACAAAACACATTTTTTTCCCCAAAAGTTCCTCCCAAAACTCAAATTCAAATCCCCAAAACAACTTATTTATTTATTTATTTATTTATTTATTTATTTATTTATTTCTGTCTCTCTCTCTTTATATATGTATATACTAGGTTTGCCCGTTGACGTGTGCCTACGGCATGTCTTCGGAACGGTGCACCTTATTTGATCATATAAAATAATTTTGGAGGTCCAGCAAATTAATTGAAGTAGTAAACATATTATATGAGAAACTTTTGGGGGTCCAACAAAAAACATATTATATGATTTTTTTTTATTTTTTTTAATTATATTTGAAGTTTTTAAATTTAAATTTTAAATTTTTTTAGTTTTTTAATTTTTTTTTAAAAAAAATTTTAAAGTTTTAATTTTCTTAATTTTTTGAATAGAAGAATGAGGGAAAGAGAGAGAATTTTTTTAAAAATAAATATAGGAATGGTTTTGGGTGGGGGATTTGAATTTGAGTTTTGGGGGAGAACTTTTGGGGAGTAAAATATGTTTTGTGAGGTTAGATTTGGACCTTTGATTTTTGAGGGGATTGAAGGAGAGCCACTTGATAGCTTTCTTTGAGTTATATATATATATATATATATATATATATATATATATATTACTAGTAGTTTACACGTGCAATGCATGTCTTAATAAATATAGTTTTTTTAAAAGTAAAAATCAGACGTAATCTGGTTTTGATCTAAAACCTCATTTACAATAGTTATGCACGTGTGCAATGCATGTCTTAATAAATATAGTTTTTTTAAAAGTAAAAATCAGACGTAATCTGGTTTTGATCTAAAACCTCATTTACAATAGTTATGCACGTGCATTGAACGGGTTGGTAGATGGACAAATTACACTAAGGCGGCCTTCTCCCATTATATATATATATATATATATATATATAGAAACATGGACTTGGACTTTTATATCCCAATTTATAATTATTTTTCACCATATACTAATGGAAACATGGACTTTTATTTACAACTAATTATTATCATACTATTCAAACTTCAGCTACATAATTATTGATTTACTGTATATAAGACTTTTTATATACTGTATCGTTCTGAAGACGTACCGTAGGCATGTGGCGAGGCAAATCTAGTATATAATAAAACACAAAGAAAGCCTTACAAAACACATTTTTCCTCCCAAAAGTTCCCCCCCCCCCCCCCCCCCCCCAAAACACAAATTCAAATCCCCCACCCAAAACAACTCCTTTATTTATTTAATTATTTTTCTCTCTTTCTCTCCTATTCAAAAAATTAAGAAAATTACAAATTAAAAAATATTAAAAACTTATATAAAAAATTTTAAAATAATTAAAATATTTTTAATTTTTAATTTAAAATATATGTATATAAATGTATATATATATATATATATATATATATATATATATATATATATATATAATTAAAAAATAAAATTTTGAAATTTTGAAATTTTGAAAATCTCAAAACAAATCCAAATCCAAATCCAATGTCGAACCCCAATCAAGAGGTCGTCGCCGATATCTGATCCGCTGCTGATTCTGTATCGGTGACTCCCCTCCACCAAATCGAGCGCGAATATCAAGCGACTCCCCTCCACCAAATCGAGCGAGAATATCAAACGACTCCCCTCCACCGAATGGAGAGCCTCTATATACAATGTGACGACTCTAATTTCATCTCATTAATCGAATTCTCATTCTAATTTTTAATTTTGTGTGTGGAGCGGATTACTCAGTTTTTTGCTGTTTTGAATTTTGTGTGTGCATGGAATCTAAGTTCTGAGAGGTATGATTGCTTTATTTTTTGGTTTAAAAAATTTTAATTTAATGATTTATTTGATGAGTTTTTTATTGGTTTTGATTTAAGGTGTATGCAAGTGAGAGATGGATTATTTGGTGGCCTCAATTTAGGATTCCAAACCATGTCAAGACAGATAAGCTGACAAGCAACCTAAAATAACTTGGCAAATATGCAACATTAATTTCTTTACTACAAGAGAAAATACTATCATGAAGTGTTCCCTTCACTAGTTATTAGAAACTATGGATAATATAACATATAAGAACTTTTAGTGTGTGTTTGGATATATAGGATTGGGATGACTATAGTTTACCAGCGAAGGGTGCAAACTCTCCACTCAAGAAAGACAGCTAAAATAAATTTGTTATTTATCCATTTTGATTTTTTTTTTAATAATGGTGCAATGGGGAGACAAGTGGAGATAAAAGAAATGATTAGCTTGGATTAGAGTTTTGAGAACTTCATATATTTCATTTTGGTTGAAATAATAATAAGAGGTATTTTAATTGCAAAATGAGTCTCGGACAAACAAATATTTAGATTATTGGTATTGTAGAAACCTTCACACATGCACTTGCATTACCATTGTATTTAGACATACTCATAGTGGTTATCGGATTAAAGTAAGCTCTATAAAACCTATATGATAATGTTCGTGCATAACGATTACAAGCATCTAAAAGTGATGCTGAAGTTAAAGAAAATTCCACGTTGTGTTTATAACAAACAATATGCATTCCAGCTAAGTTCAAGCTAATGATCAAGAAGGCGATGATTGAGCTTAAAGGTAGATATACTGATTCCTCATATTATATATGTGCTACATCAATTAATTTGCTGGACCTCCAAAACTATTTTATATAATCAAATTAGGTGCATCGTTCCGAAGACGTGTCGTAGGTATGTGTCAATGAGCAAACCTAGTATATATAATAAAACATAAAGAAAACTATCAAGTGAATATCCTTCAATTTTCCCAAAATCAAAAGCCCATATCTAACCTCACAAAACACATCCTCCCCCCCCCCCCCCCCAAAAAAAAAGTTTCCCTCCAAAACAACTCATTTATTTATTTTATTATCTCTCTCTCTCTCTCTCTCTCTCTCTCTCTCTCTCTCTCTCTCTCTCTCTCTCTCTATATATATATATATATATATATATATATATATATATATATATATATATATATATATATATATATATGGACTATTATACCCCAATTTATAATTATTTTTATACCCCAATTTATAATTATTTTTCACTATATAATAATGGAAACATTGACTTTTATTTACAACTAATTATTGTCATAATATTCAAACTTCAACTACTTAATTGTTGATATACTGTTTACAAGATTTCATATGCTGTATCGTTCTGAAAACGTATTAGTGATTTCCCACAGAAAACCTCTCTCTAGGATCTTGTTGAGTTATTCGATGCAATCAACACAAACCACCAAGCACATATGAGATCATACCAAACACACCAAAGCACACAAATTTTTCCCGGTTGAGGCTTTCGCCTTAATCTGGGGGAGAAGAAAGTCAAGATGTTATTCAACTAGAGAAGATACAAGAATATTACAATTCTCACCGCGACCATCTCTCAAGCCTTACCAGCAAGTACTAGTTGTTTACAATTAGAGAAACTCTCAAGCTTCGCCTTCAATGAAGTACTCTCTCTATTGGCTCTAAATGGAGGCCAATAACAAAAATATATAGAAATCTAGAAAAAACCTAGTTTGATTCTTGATACAATAACCATTGGATATTCTTGAAGAGATAACCCTACGATAAAAGCCGTCAGATCTGACTTGAAGAACAAGTTGGGATTCTCACGAATCACCAAGATCCGACCCAGAAAACCCATCAGCACCGCATTCGGTCAACCGCACCCCAAGGTCGGTCGACCGTCCCCCTCTCGGGACCATTTGCTGAGTAGGGCGGTCGACCGCACCTTGTGACCGGTCGACCGCAACTCCTGCAATTACAGCCGCTGACTATTTCCTTGCCTCCACTCCGTCTCCGATCGACTCGATTCCTCCATCGTCTTATCGTCTTCTTATCCAATCTCGTATGCAAGACATAAACCCAACAATCTCCATCTTGGATTGCATACTCATGAATCCACATCTGTATGATTTAAAACCCTCTAGACTCTTTTCCTTCTCTTCTTGCAAACAACTCGTTTCAATGGCTTCCTTTGCTAGTTGAATCCATCTCCACCTATTTTTTCCCCACTGTATGCCCCCTAAAGGACACACTCCAGTAGATGTAATCGTGGAGGTGCCACCCTCCACACGAACTCCACCTACCTCAAGGCTCTCTCCACCTTCCGACGATTTTCGAACGTCGCAGTCTCGCTCGGATGATTCTAGTGACGGCATACTAGATGGTGCTTTAGGAACAATGGACTTCAAACCACTTGGCCAAGGTTTCCTGTTCCTACAAAGCTGGTAGAGGTTGTGCTGAACCTGCCCAATCCCTTTCTTACCCTTCATCACCTTGCAATAACTTTTCCAAACTAAACGAACTCCACCTGGATCTGTGTACCTGCAGTCATGAGCTTCTAGAGTTCTCATGGAAATAAGCTCCGGTTCATCAAAGGAATATGCATGCCCTCCTCTAGTGTGTGTCCCCTTCCGTCTATCATCTTCGACTCATTAGTTTTCTCACCTCTTACTTTACAAATCTTATCAACGTTCCCATACAACGATATGATGCAAATTTGCAAGTAGAAACCATCTCCCTCTCGGAGCAAACTTGAGAAGAACTAACCAAATCAAAAAGAATAATCGGAATTCACATCTAAAGAACTTGAAACAAAAGCACTGTTTAAGTCTTCACCTGATTCAGCGACACTTGATTTGACACCCCTCTAACTCAATCGCTTGCAACAGTCTCTCATGTAATACTCAATCCCTTTGCACTGGTCACCATGGACCTTATCCCGACATACACTTTTCCTTCCAATCAAAGTACAATCCACCTCCAGGCAGCTCACAGAAGTTGATGCCGATTTTTGACTCTCCTTCCTAAGTGCATCCTCCTCCAACCCCTTGATCATACCTGCTATGAAAAACTTATCCTTGGTAGATTTCTCGCCTAGCACGGTTATCATATTGGATGAATTTGATGGTGAATATATTGAGTTGGAAACCCTTAGATCATCTGTGTTGAACACCCTCAGTTCAGATAACTCCTTATTGAACTCCACTTCATGATCTAGAAGAGCGGTACTTTCTTTCATTGAGAAACCCCACAACTTTCTTCGCTGGTACATCCGATCTTGTGATGACGATCCCGAGTAGTCAGTTCTGAATCTTACCAAAAGACTCGCCGTGCTTCTCCTATACCTGACTTCGTTCATCAATGACAACCGGATTAAACCCAAGGCTTCTGAACACATCTTTTCTTCCACATCTCCTGCTTTGTGCCGATTGGTCTCCCTTTATCTCCTTCTAAGACTAGATCCAAGTCCTGTTGAACTGATGCTTCATGCATGTCCACCTACAAGAGATTAAATTTGATCTTGCCTTTGAACCGCTTGATCTTCGTGATTTGATCTGCCATTATCTCCAAGGAACTCGAACAAACCCTTGAACCCGAAGCTCTGATACCCGTTGTTAGGGATTTCCCACAGAAAACCCCTCTCTAGGATCTTGTTGAGTTATTCGATGCAATCAACACAAACCACCAATCACATATAAGATCATACCAAACACACCAAAGCACACAAATTTGTCCCGGTTGGGGCTTTCGCCTTAATCCGGGGGAGAAGAAACCCAAGATATTATTCAGCTAGAGAAGATACAAGACTATTACAATCTTCATAACGACAATCTCTCAAGCCTTACCAGCAAGTACTAGTTATTTATAATTAGAGAAACTCTCAAGCTTCGCCTTCAATGAAGTACTCTCTCTTGGCTCTCAGTGGAGACCAATAACAACAATATATAGAGATCTAGAGAAAACCTAGTTTGATATTTTGATACAATAACCATTGGATATTTCTGAAGAGATAACCCTACGATAAGAGCCGTCAAATCTGACTTGAAGAACAAGTTGGGCTTCTCACGAATCACCCAGATCCGACCCAATAAACCCATCAGCATCGCGTTCGGTCGACCGCACCCCAAGGTCGTTCGACCGTCCCCCTCTCGGGAACATTTGCTGAGTAGGGCGGTCGACCGCAACTCTTGCAACTACAGCTGCTGACTATTTCCTTACCTCCACTCTGTCTCCGATTGTCTCGATTCCTCCATCGTCTCATCGTCTTCTTATCCAATCTCGTATGCAAGACATAAACCCAACGAAACGTGCCGCAGGCACGTGGCCACGGGTAAATCTAGTATATATATATATATATATTCCATGGATTGCAACAAAAAGTAGAAGTATAGTTGATAGCAAATTGAAATATATATATATATGAATAGAAGTTGGTGTGCGGATCTCTTGTTTACAACAGATCGTTTAAATGGAACTTACTGAGATATAACAATAGCATTATAGGATGTCTATTTGTAGACGAATGAGGTTAAAAGAGATGGGAAATGGGTTGTTGTAAGAAAAGAATAAAAAAGTGCTTTCGCCTTAATCCGGGGAGAAGAAACCCAAGATGTTATTCAACTAAAGAAGATACAAGAATATTACAATTCTCACCACGACCCTCTCAAGCCTTATCAGCAAGTACTAGCTGTTTACAATTAGAGAAACTCTCAAGCTTCGCCTTCAATAAAGTACTCTCTCTCTTGGCTCTCAATGGAGGCCAATAACAACAATATATGGAGATCTAGAGAAAATCTAGTTTGATATCTTGATACAATAACCATTAGATATTTCTGAAGAGATAACCCTACAATAGGAGCCGTCATATCTGACTTGAAGAACAAGTTGGGCTTCTTACGAATCACCAAGATCTGACCCAATAAATCCATCAGCGCCGCGTTCGATTGACCGCACCCCAAGGTTGGTCGACCGTCCCCCTCTCGGGAACATTTGCTGAGTAGGGTGGTCGACCGCAACTCCTGCAACTACAGCTGCTGACTATTTCCTTGCCTCTACTCCGTCTCCGATCATCTCGATTCATCCATCGTCTCATCGTCTTCTTATCCAATCTCGTATGCAAGACATAAACCCAACAAAACGTGCTGTAGGCATGTGGCCACGGGCAAATCTAGTGTGTGTGTGTGTGTGTGTGTGTGTGTGTGTGTGTGTGTGTGTGTGTGTGTGTGTACATATATATATATATAGAGAGAGAGAGAGAGAGTAATGCTATTAAGAGCTGGGAAGCTGGATTCGTTATCGGGAGCTGAGATTCTCAGCCATCCGATTGGGATCCGATGGTGCAGATTTGATCCGGGGATCAATAGATATGTTGAAGGGCAAAATAGTCATTCAAAACTTCTTTCTTTCTCTTCACAGCCTCTCTCAAGTTCTCTACGCTCTCCCTCATCTCTCCCGTTCTCTCCCTCTCCCTCTTCGACCTTCACCCATCAAAACCCTCGTCTCTCCCGTTCTCTCCCTCTCCCTCTTCGGCCTTCACCCATCGAAACCCCCTCTTCGACATCGCCCTTCGACCTTCGAAAACCCCTACTACCTCGTCCCTCTCTCCCCTTTCGAGCTTCGAAACCCTAGATGGAATCCCTCTTCGACCTTCAAAAACCCCTACTACCTCGTCCCTCTCTCCCCCTTCGAGCTTCGAAACCCTAGAAGGCTTCGAAATCACCTGAAGCCTCCGCCATTCGAAATCCCCTACACCCCGATTCCTGACGCCCCCGACCTTCGAAACCCTAAACGATCTCCATCTCCATCTCTAACGTGGATTGAGGTAAAATTTTCAATATTAATTTAGGGTTCTTCATGCATGATGTTCATTTAATTAATTTTTGGTTGATTTAATTAACTTCATAATTTCTTTTCATTCTAGTCCATGTGTCTTTAAAAATTCCCAATCAATTTTACAACTAGTTATAATCAAAGCCTAGAAGATATGAGAGACTAACCCATGTACTGTTTGTTTGCTATGAGCACTTGTCATCAGAAAGTTTAATACCATCGTTTACTAATTTATTCTGAAAGTTGAAAGTATCTTGTTAGTGATGAAATTTTGTTGGATCTATAAAATGAAGTGGGGTGCTATGTTAATGCATCTACTTTTATAATCTACAAGTGGGTTTTGTGTCAGAATTACACTATACACTATCAAAATGGGCATTCTTCGTATATGCTATGAAGGATATTTGGAATTTTGAAGTGGAGTTACTAGTTTAAAAGATAGCTTCGATCATAGTAGCGAACTCAGCCGAGAAGAAGTATGGAAAATGTGTCAACTTGTTCTCTCAACATGTTTTCAACTTGGTATGTGTTCTTTTTTGGCTTTTTTAGTGTTCTTGTCATCTTTTTTGTCAAGTTGATAACAAAATGTTCTATTGTAGTTGGAGAGTAAATTTGATGATATGGTCAAAATAGCACTTCAAATTCGTAAGAGGGTAACTTACTTAGTGAATCTCTTTTAATATATGTAAAAAAAATATATGACTAGAGCTGACAAGACATTGAATTTGGTTCTTTACTTTTTGTTGTTATTGTAGGTTAATGACATAGACCTGATCCATAGAAGGTATTGTCGGAGGTGATGTTTGCATCTCAATAATAGTGTGTGGAACAAGATGATCAGCTACAATATGTCAGGGCAGTATTCGAATCCCATTTATCCATTTTGGGGTTTGGTCTTTCCATATTTTAGGTTTGATTATTGATAGTTCGATTGGTGGTGGTTTGGTTCCTCGTTGGAGGACTTGGATTCTAGTTTTACAAGTGATGATGAGATAGATTATGTTTCTGAAGTTGCACACTATAAATCATTTATTTAATGATCTGTAGGAGTGACTAGTGTTGAATTAATCCTATCTGAGCTTTATTTTTCCACGTTGGTTATAAGTGATGATGAGATGGATTATGTTTCTGAAGTTGCACACTATGAATCATTTATTTAATGATTAATAGGAGTGACTAGTGATGAAACAATCCTATTTGAGCTTTATTTTTCCTCGTTGGTTATAAGTGATGATGAGATGGATTATGTTTCTGAAGTTGCACACTATGATTTAATGATTAATAGGAGTGAGTTTATTATGAGATGGTGAGCTGAGATTCTCTTGTGAGCTGAGATTCTTTGTTGTGTGTGTTGGTATAGGCGATGATGACAAGCACTACTTTGATTTATACTTGATTTATTAGTAGGCAGTGATGAAAAGTTTATGCATGATTTTGTTTATTCATGATTTCTCGACAATCGGTATACGAAGAGGGAGAGAACGGGAGAGATGAGGGAGAGCGTAGAGAACTTGAGAGAGGCTGTGAAGAGAAAGAAAGAAGTTTCAATGACTATTTTGCCCTTCAACATATCTATTGATCCCCGGATCTAATCTGCACCATCGGATCCCAATCGGATGGCTGAGAATCTCAGCTCCCGATAACGAATCCAGCTTCCCAGCTCTTAATAGACTTACTCTATATGAGTAGGCAGTGATGAAAAGTGTGTTGGTATAGGCGATGATGACAAGCACTGCTTTGATTTATACTTGATTTATTAGTAGGCAGTGATGAAAAGTTTATGCATGATTTTGTTTATTCATGATTTCTCGACAATTGGTATACAGAATTTTTTTGGTGGTTTTCAGCTTCATGTTCCATTTATGTTGTTCTGAGTTGGGGAGCCGATAATTTTTGTCGGTGTTCAGCTTTTTGTTAAGTTTCTGTTGTTCTGAGCTTACACATTTTGAACTTCGTGGTGTTATTCTGAGCCTACAGATTTTTGCATGTCTTGTTGTTGTTCTAGGCCTATATATACTAGTATTTGACACGACTGAGTTAACAAAATTTGATGCTGAAATGATGTGTTTCTGTCTGTTGTCGGTTTACCAAATTTGATACTACATGCTCTGTTTGTGTTTCTTATGAGCTTACAAACATTTCATACTTCATTATCTGTTTCGGTTTGCTCCCAAGCTACTTGTTTCTCAGTTTATATTTTTGGTGAGGTAACAAATTTTGGACTTCATGTTCAGCCTTTGTTTTTCTGAGCCTACCATATTTACTACATGATTTTTTGTGTGTCGTGAGCCGACTATATTTTGTAATTATTTTGTCGTTTCCAGGTTAACTGAGTTATGTTTGATTTTGCTTTCAGGTTGATTTCAGCATGAAGTGCTTCGTGGAGCTATTGAACACGCAAAAAGTTGACATTTGCAGCAAACTACTAAACATTGTATTACGTTGTAAAGTTTTTGTTAAGTTTCGGTTTTTTTTAAAGTGTCAGATGTGTAGAAGATTTGTTACGTTGTATAGTTTTTGTAAAGTATTACCTTACATTTCTATGAAGATCAAATTTCTTCAAGATATTCAGTTCATTATTGTTTTGGTGTCGTGAATGAAATTTTGTGATTGTTTTGGTTTATTACGCAGCATGACGTGTATCAAAATTTTGTAAGCTCAGAACTGACACAAACAGATCATGAAGTATCAAAATTTTGCAAGATCAGAACTGACACAAACAGTTCATGAAGTAACAATATTTTGCAAGCTCAGAACTAACACAAACAGATCATGAAGTATCAAAATTTTGCAAGCTCAGAACTGACACAAACAGATCATGAAGTATCAAAATTTTGCAAGCTCAGAACTGACACAAACAGATCATGAAGTATCAAAATTTTGCAAGCTCAGAACTGACACAAACAGTTCACGAAGTATCAAAATTTTGCAAGCTCAGAACTAACACAAACAGATCATGAAGTATCAAAATTTTGCAAGCTCAGAACTAACACAAACAGTTCATGAAGTATCAAAATTTTGGAAGCTCAAAACTGACACAAACAGATCATGAAGTATCAAAATTTTGGAAGCTCAGAACTGACACAAACAGATCATGAAGTATCAAAATTTTGCAAGCTCAGAACTGACAAACAGTTCATGAAGTATCAAAATTTTGAGTATACATCAGACCATTGAGTATACATCATACCATCGCATGACACCAAAACAATAATGAACTAAATATATGAAAGAATTTCGATCATCATTGAATAGCAAGGTAATACAATGTTATTGACATCTGAAACTTTACAGAAAACTGAAAATTAACAAAAACTTTACAAAGTATTACAGTGTTCAATAACGCACAGGTACATCAAAAACTTTACAAATACTGAAAGTATACAATTTTTTTGGCCCCAAATATACTACTTTTTGTATAGTTTCAACAACAATACAATTTTTTTTGCTCCAAATATCAACTGCTATCGAGTAGTCAATTGCTCCAAGAAGCAGATCATGCTGAAATCAACCTGAAATCAAAATTAAACATAGCTCATTTTGCATGAAGTTCACAACAAGACCACACAGAGATATCAATTACTTTGATCCTTTAGCATGCAGCAATTACAACGCCGAGCACAACGATGTCACTATTGTTCACGTATTTCAGCTTAGAATTTTCCTGACAAATTTGAGTATTTAACAGAAATTGATATTTGTCATATTATTCAACAACAACAAAAATCATGAATATGAGGCATAACTGATTCAACTAAATCATGTGATTTGGACCGAATAGTGATGGGAAACAGGATGAATATACACCACAGATTTGGAGTAGCGATGATGAATGGATTACATTTCAAATTATAAAATTAAGACACTAGAGGAGATGTAAACAGACTGAAACGTGAGAAAAGAAGCCTCAGGCCTTTGTGAAATGAGCTGATTTGAGTTTGGATAAGCAGAACTTCAGCAAAGTGTATACCTTACTTTAGAAACCTCAGTCAATTATTCATAATTGACATTATACAATTAAGAGAATAATCAATAAGTGCACAATAAGAATGAATGGAGAGTATCAGGTGTGATTTCATATCCTCAATAATACTACAGACTTCTACTTGTAATCTGTTAAAATGGCAGTGGTATATTGCACGTTCTGTGCATGTTAGACTATGATATCCTTGTGTGCCTTAATAGGCTAGTGCATGTTAGATTACAAATACCGAGAAACTAAATTAATTCCTAAAACAAAATGGTAAAGAAAAGGACTCAGTAAAATATGTCATTTATTTATGCTCCACATAACGTCATATTAATCGACGACAGCACAAAAACAGTCATGACCTATACATGCAATGAATCCCGTAACATCATATTAATAGATCTTAAAAGTTAAGATTAACAGTAACAATGAATAGAAAAGGATGCAGTGGCAGAAAATAAAATAACCAGGCATTGCAGGAATATAGAATTACCTCGAGAAGCTCTTGAGAGAAAGCAAAAGTTGATCATGGTTTCTGAATCATTCAAAGAAACAATATCCAGTTTGTTTCCAATGCAATGTATAAGTTGAGATAAGTAGAAAATTGCTACAGCCACTAAATGCATACACCATATAACTGCAATGAATCCTGAAAGAAGCTAACTAAGAATCAAAAGAAAACATGCACCAACTTCCTTTCCTGCCGAAGATAAACCACCAACAGAAAATGAACATGAAGCATCAAATTGTGTACTCACAGCTGAGAAGGGCAGAAACTTAACATGAAGTGTCAAATTGTGTACGCTCAAGACAAACAGAAGCTGAACATGAAGTTTCCAATTTTGTAACCACAAACTACTTGGAGAGTGTTATGAAGATTATAGAAAATAAATAAATACACAATTGTAACCACAAACTAGTTGTATCTTTCAATTTCCACTATTTTCATTACAATCCATACATGGCCAACAATTGTAAAGCTCAAACAGGATTGTTTCATCACTACTCGCTCCTATTAATCATTAATTCATAGTGTGCAACTTTAGAAACATAATCCATCTCATCATCACTTATAACAAACGAAGAAAAATAAAGCTCAGATAGGAATAATTCATCACTAGTCACTCCTACAAATAATTAAATAAATGATTCATAGTGTGCAACTTCATAAACATAATCCATCTCATCATCACTTATAACCAACGAAGAAAAATAAAGCTCAGATAGGATTAATTCATCACTAGTCACTCCTACGAATAATTAAATAAATGATTCATAGTGTGCAACTTCAGAAACATAATTCATCTCATCATCACTTATAACCAACGAAGAAAAATAAAACTTAGATAGGATTAATTCATCACTAGTCACACCTACAAATAATTAAATAAATGATTCATAGTGTGCAACTTCAGAAACATAATCCATCTCATCATCACTTGTAAAACTAGAATCCAAGTTATTCAACGAGGAAGCAAACTCACAATCACATGAATATAACAGACTAGTAGACTACTATAGCATAATAGAATTCATCATTGCCTGGTTTCAGAAATTATTCAATCAGTAAAATATGAATGAGTTCATTTTTACCAGAATACTTCCCTCAATTCATATTATCGGAAGTATCATCATCATTGTCTCTAGTGGAGCAACCCATCGTCAAATTTACTCTCCACCTATAATAGAACATTTTGTTATCAACTTGACAAAAAAGAGGACAAGAATACTAAAAAAGACAAAAAGAAATTATGAAGTTAATTAAATCAACCCAAAATTAATTAAATGAACATCATGCATGAAGAACCCTAAATTAATATTGAAAATTTTACCTCAATCCACATTAGAGATGGAGATGGAGATCGTTTAGGGTTTCGAAGGTCGGGGGCGTCAGGAATCGGGGTGTAGGGGATTTCGAATGGCGGAGGCTTCAGGTGATTTCGAAGCCTTCTAGGGTTTCGAAGCTCGAAGGGGGAGAGAGGGACGAGGTAGTAGGGGTTTTTGAAGGTCGAAGAGGGATTCCATCTAGGGTTTCGAAGCTCGAAAGGGGAGAGAGGGACGAGGTAGTAGGGGTTTTCGAATGTCGAAGGGCGATGTCGAAGAGGGGGTTTCGATGGGTGAAGGCCGAAGAGGGAGAGGGAGAGAACGGGAGAGATGAGGGTTTCGATGGGTGAAGGTCGAAGAGGGAGAGGGAGAGAACGGGAGAGATGAGGGAGAGCGTAGAGAACTTGAGAGAGGCTGTGAAGAGAAAGAAAGAAGTTTTGAATGACTATTTTGCCCTTCAACATATCTATTGATCCCCAGATCAAATCTGCACCATCGGATCCCAATCGGATGGCTGAGAATCTCAGCTCCCGATAACGAATTCAGCTTCCCAGCTCTTAATAGCATTACTCTATATATATTTATATATATTCCATGGATTGCAACAAAAAGTAAAAGTATAGTTGATAGCAAATTGAAAAATATTTATATATGAATAGAAGTTGGTGTGCGGATCTCTTGTTTACGACGGATCGTTTAAATGGAACTTACTGAGATATAGCAATAGCGTTATAGGATGTCTATTTGTAGACGAATGAGGTTAAAAGAGATGGGAAATGGGTTCCTGTAAGAAAAGAATAAAAAAGTGCTTAGTTTTTTTTAATTTTTTATTACTATTTTTGTACCACTAAAAGAGCTTGCATTGAAAATTTTTATATTAAATTTTAATAGTCTTCGCTCTTTATTTCTTAATAATTTTAAAGTAGTACATTGACGATAGTATATCTCCACTACAATAACTAGAAAGTTTTATAATTGTGTATTTTGTGTTATTAGTCTTGAGTCCTTACAAGAATGTGAGAAACATTAGCAATTAAAAATAAATTTCTCAAAAATATTTTTAAAATTGAATAATACTACAAGGAAACGAACTTTAATTTCAAATGAAAGGGTGTATGACTCAAATGAAAGGGTGTATGACTTGACAGAAATTTAATGAGATATATAAATGAATGAATGTAATAGACAGAAATTTAATGAGATATATAAATGAATGAATGTAATAGATAGCTGGGACCCGGGTGTCAGTGGTGCCCCCCCCCCCCCCCCCCCCCCCCCCCCTCCCCCCCCCCCCGGCATTGATATCGGGTCGGGTCGGGTCGGGTCCTTCACTACCCGGATCCGGACCCGGTTCCTTACGGGTCCAAAAATTGGACCCGGACCCGTAAGGACCGGGTCCGGTTCCGGATCCTATTAAAATATTCCTACCCGGTCGGGTAGGAGCGGGAGCGTGAGCGGCGAGTAGAGAATTTAGAATAGAGGAGAGAAAAAAAAGGCATGAGTTTTGAGTTTGGAAGAGGAAGATTTAGAATTGAAGAGGATGGAGGGGAGGGATGAGGATAGAATATTCATTTTTTTATTGATTTTTTTAGTTTTTTTTAAGGGGTCCGGGTCGGCTCTCTTTTGAGCGAACCCGGACCCAGACCCGAAAGTACAATGAGTCCTATTGTAGGCACCGATAGGCCGGGTCGGTTCCGGTCCAATGCTGGGTCCGAATTTCGGGTATTTATACCAATGCTACCCCCACCCCCCCAAACTTTTACCAAAATAACCCACTTTTTAAAAATAAATACCAAACTGACCAACTTTTGAAAGTAATTATCAAATTGATCGAGAGTCCAGTTCAAATAGAGTCGCTATTTGAAACAGTGAGTTTAGTCATAAGAACTTCTTCAACACTTGGACTTGTTGTTTCAAACAACAACCCTATTTGAACTAGATTCGTTGTTTGAATAACGAGTCTAGTTCAAATAAGGTCGTTGTTTAAAATAGCAAGTTTAGTTATAGAAATTTCTTCAGCACTTGGAGAAATCTTGCCAAATCTTAAAATACTAAAGTTGAACTTGTTGTTTCAAACAACGACCCTATTTAAACTCGACTTGCTGTTTCAAACAGCGAGTGGGTCACTTTGATAATTAATTTGGGAAGTGGGTCATTTTGGAAAAAATTCTCTCCCCACCCGCTATATCTGAAAGTGTTTTTATAATAAAAAATAAATAAATCTCTACAAGTTTTTGTTAAACAAATTTGTTGCCTTAGATTTTTTTTATTTTTTTAATAAAATGTGAAAAAATCTATAAACAGAAAATGAAGAGTAACTGAATAAGAGACAGATCATAAGCGACAAAAGTGGGAAAGAGAGAGAACAAAAAATGTGCATTTGCACTTGAATTTATACCGTTTTTACTTTCATTATTCAAATAGGCTAAGTGAAGTCATGTTGGAATTGAGTATACATTCAAAACACTCATCTTGTTGACAATACTGTCTCATAGCCCAATAGTTAAAGTTTTACGTTCACAAGAGGTTGGGGGTTGAATTCCTGCATTCCACATGATATATATATATGGCCGGGCCTTGGGGGTCTTGGGGTCTATTGAAAAGAAAGAAAAAAAAAACAGAACTTTTTTTTTCTTTTTGAACTGTCAAAATTCAAAGCATTTTTTTTTCTATTAATAATATAACTGCTTCAAACATAAAGAGACTTTA
The DNA here is from genome assembly GCA_017893485.1 of Hemerocallis citrina. Lineage (NCBI taxonomy): Eukaryota > Viridiplantae > Streptophyta > Magnoliopsida > Asparagales > Asphodelaceae > Hemerocallis > Hemerocallis citrina. Next base: position 1,601,025 of record JACEHZ010000091.1, read on the forward strand.
TGTTATAGCAGTTTCAAAAATTAAATGATATTCATTATATAGCAGTTTTTTTATTAATGCATACAGATTAATAGCTTCCTGGTTACAAGCTATAAGAAGAGATCATCATTGGGAAGAAAAAAAACTAAAAAAAATTATCATTCAGTATTTTCTCAAAATCTATTTTCTGTGGTTTTTGTTTGTCTTGCTAATTGCTGGTGCAAGTTGGTATGTGCTGCGATTGGAGTCTTGGCAGCACTGTAAATCAGAAGGTCGTTGTATCCCGGGAGAAGTGTTTGGTGATCAACGATTCATCTCCAGAATCGGCCAAATAGTTTCTTAAAGAAAGTGCAACCCACGCCTTGAGCCCCTTCTCACTTTCTTCCTGTTGCAGAACAATTCCAAAAAGTTCACTTGGTACACTCAGGTCCAATTTCTCTAACAATTTTAAGAAACTATTTTCGTGATCTGTAATGGCTTTAGTTTCTGACCGCAAGTATGAAACCAATAAACCAGAAAAATTTGCTAGCCTGAACTTCAAGCGATGGAAGAACAAAATGTTTTTCTATCTGTCGCTGAAGGAAGTTGCCCATGTTCTTACCCAAGACTGCCCTGTAATGCCTAACCCAGAACCTGTTGATGCCCATGATAATGAACAAATCTTAGATGACATAGCATAATGGAATGATGCCGATTTTAAATGTGGAAACTTCATCTTGAATGAGCTATCCGACGAACTGTATGGCTATTAATTACAGTCTGATATGGCTAGGTTTGTTTGGGAAGCTCTATAGAAGAAATATGACACCAAAGAGGCTGGCTCGAAGAAATTCGCAGTCAGTCGTTATCTTAAATACACCACGGTCGACGACAAGCTGTTAACTATTCAATCTCACGAGTTACAACATATTGCTCATGAGATCATTTCAGAGGGAATACCCCACGATTAGCAATTTCAAGTAGCTGTGATGATTGACAAGTTACCACCTTGTTAGAAAGACTACAAGAATATCATGCGACACAAATCAAAGGAATTGACCATGGAGAATTTGATAACTAGGCTTAGAGTTGAAGAGGAATCCAGAAAACAAGATCAGAAAGAAGAAGTCATGCTTGTTCAACAGAACAAAGCGAAGGTCCATTTGAAACCAAAGAACAAACCGTTCAAGAAGAATGCTAGTGGGAAGTTCAATTCGAACTTTCGTCAGAATGGTCAGAATGGACGTCAGAATCCAAATAAGACAAATAACCAGCAAGCCCAAACCAACAACAATGGAACAGATCCTATCGAGTGTTGGAAGTGTCATCGCTTTGGACATATCGCTAGGAACTGCCGATCGCGTACGCCTGCACCACAGGCAAATGCTATCGAATGGCCTTTAGTGGCTATGATCACTGAGATCAACATGGTCGGTGTAACCAATGGGTGGTGGGCCGATACGGGTGCTACTAGGCATGTTTGCTATGAGCGCAGCTGGTTCAAAACTTATAAGGAGACTGAAGGTCAGAAAGTGCAACTTGGTGATTCACATTGTATCAATGTGATGGGCACTGGAGAGGTGGACTTAGAGTTCACCTCTGGCAGGACTGTTACCCTCAAGGATGTCTTGCACACTCCTGATATGAGGAAGAACTTGATTTTTGGATACCTACTTAACAAGGCTAGTTTTCATCAAAGCATCGGATCCGACTAGTATGTTATAACTAAAAATGGAATTTTTGTGGGAAAGGGATTTGCTTGTAATGGGATGTTTAAACTCAGTATTGAAATGAATAAGAATAATGTTTCTGTTTACTCTTTGTCTTCTTTTAATTTATGGCACTCTAGACTATGTCATGTTAACAAGAAATTGGTAATTAATATGAGCAAACTTGGCATGATACAAAAAGTTAACTTAAATGAATTTGAGAAATGCACCTCATGTAGTCAAGCTAAGATAATTAAAACTTCACATAAAAGTGTAGCTAGAGAAACAAAATTTTTAGACTTGATACATTCTGATATATGTGAGATGGATGGAACCTTAACCAGAAATGGTAAAAGATATTTCATTACGTTTATTGATGATCATTCAAATTATACTCATGTTTATCTTATGGCACATAAAAGTGAAGCAATTGACATGTTTAAAACTTATGTAACTGAAGTGCAAAATCACTTTGAAAAAAATATTAAGAGATTTCGTAGTGATGGAGGTACATAATATGATTCCAATGAATTTAAACAATTATATGCATCATTTGGAATTATTCACAAGACTACTGCACCTTATTCACCTGAATCTAATAGAAAAGCTGAAAGAAACAATAAGACTCTTACTGAATTGGTAGTTGCTTCGCTTATTGGTTCTGGAGTACCCAAATCTTATGGGGTGAAGCTCTCTTGTCTGTATGTCATGTTTTAAATAGAATTCCGCATCTATGTTCTGATACTTTACCATACGAATTATTGAGAAGTAGAAAGCCTAATATTGATTTTTTTAGAGTTTGGGGTTGTTTAGTATATGTCAGAAAACCTGACCCTAAGAAAATCAAACTTGCAAGTAGAGCATATGAATGTGTTTTTATTGGTTATGCAGATAACAGTAAGGCTTCCAGATTTTTTGACTTAAATAATAATGTGATTATTGAATCTTTAGATGCTGATTTTTATAAGGATAAATTTCCTTACTTATTGAGAAACAGTGGGGGTAGTAGTGGGGGTTCACAACCCTCAACTTCCTCTGGCATTCCTCAAACTAGTACAAATGCTAATGTTGATTTAGATTCTGAGCCACGTAGAAGCAAACGTGCTAGAACTACTAAAGATTTTGGTGATGACTATGTTGTATATGCTTTAGAATCTGGTCCTAGTTCTATCAATGAGGCTTTAACCTTACATAATGCCGATTTGTGGCAAGAGGCCATAAATGACGAAATGGATTCACTAATCTCTAATGGTACTTGGGAGTTAGTGGACTTACCTCGCGGTAGTCGTACTATAGGATGCAAATGGATTCTTAAGAGAAATCTAAAACCAGATGGTACAATTGAAAATTTTAAAGCTAGACTAGTAGCTAAAGGATATGTACAAAAGGTAAATATAGATTTCTTTGACACTTACTCTCCTGTGACCCGTGTGACTACCATTAGAGTTTTATTAGCCATTTCTGTTGTGCATAACTTGTTGATCCACCAGATGGATGTTAAAACAGCTTTTCTTAATGGAGAACTTGAAGAGGAACTTTATATGGATCATCTTGAAGGTTTTGTGATTCCAGTGTAGGAACACAGAGTCTGCAAGCTGAATAAGACTTTATATGGTCTTAAGTAAGCTCCTAAACAGTGGCACGACAGAATTGATCAATTATTACTCTCAAATAGTTTTTCTATTAATAATGTTGATAAATGCCTTTATTATAAAGTATCCAGTGATAGTTGCATCATGCTTTGTCTATATGTAGATGATTTACTCATTTGTGGTTTTTCGATTGAATTGATTTCAGAGACTAAAACTATGCTTAGTCAAAATTTTGATATGAAGGACCTAGGTGAGGCCAATGTTATTTTAGGCATGAAAATCACACGTTCTGAGACTGGTATTACTCTTGATCAATCTCATTACATTGAGAAGATCTTGAAGAAATACAATTACTTTGACCGTATACCTGCATGTACACCTAGTGACCCTCATGTTAAACTTTTGAAAAATTCTGGTGCTATACAAAAAGAATATGCAAGTATTATTGGTAGCATTCGCTACACTATTGACTGCACTAGACCTGACATTGCATATGTTGTAGGTGTATTATGTAGATTTACGAGTTGTCCTAGTTCTGAGCATTGGAATGCTATTGACAAAGTCATGAGGTACTTGAAAAAGACCATGAACTTAGGACTACATTATGAGAGGTTTCGTGCTGTCCTTGAGGGATTCAGCGATGCAGATTGGAATTCATTTTCAGATGATTCCAAGGCCACAAGTGGATACTTTTTTAGTATCGCTGGTGGTGTTGTTTCTTGGAGGTATAAGAAACAGTCTATTTTAACTTACTCTACTATGGAGTCTGAGTTAGTTGCTCTAGTTGCGGTTAGTGAGGAGGCAAGCTGGTTGAGGAACCTCTTGTCTTACATTCCTTCATGGAATAGGTCTATATCTCCGATCTTAATCCACTCAGATAGTACTGCTGCCATAGCTAAAGTACAAAATACTATAATGGTAAGAGATTAGCGATTCATCACAAACACAGTACGGTGAGAGAGCTCCTCATGTCTGGTGCTGTTACTATGGATTTTGTCAGATCAGAAAGTAATCTTGCAGATCCTTTGACGAAAAGATTGTCTCGAGACAAAGTTTGGAATACATCGATAAGGATGAGACTGAAGCCCATTTAGGATCACAATTGGTGGGAACCTAACCTATACGACTAGAGATCCCAAGACATAGGTTCAATGAGAAAAATAAGTCATACTGTGATTGAAATCATGCAACCTAGGAGTTTACCACTCCTTAATCCATCCTGATGTGTATGTGCATGATATATTGTAGCGTTAGTACGGATGAGCTTGGCTCTTAATGAGCTCTATATCTCTGAATGAGAGGAGTGCCTAGCTACAAGAGCACTCTTGATAGACTCACCGGGGTGTTTGTGAAGTGTGGCCGCTTCTATGAGAATGTGGCTGATTCTCTAAAAACATTCACCTATACTGGGATAAGCACAAGGCCGGAATGTGCTGGCATTTAGAACTTGCACCTGGTAGAATCACGTGTGGTTTTCCTTCACTATGTAAAAACGGGTAATGAGTTCAAGACTTAAGATCACTCATTATTCTTGCATTTTGGGGATTGTCCACTATGTAAGGTTCAAGTCTTCAGATACCTTACTTATGCATGGTTCTATACTTTTGAAAAACTGCTTCTTTTAAAATTAGTGTTTTAAATATATAGGTGGGGGATTGTTGGAATTGAGTATACATTCAAAACACTCATCTTGTTGACAATACTGTCTCATGGCCCAATGGTTAAAGTTTTGAGTTCACAAGAGGTTGGGGGTTCAATTCCTACATTCCACATGATATATATATATATATATATATATATATATATATATATACACACACACACACACACACACACTAGGTTTGCCCGTTGACACGTGCCTACGGCATGTCTTCGGAATGGTGCACCTGGTTTGATTATATAAAATAGTTTTGAAGTTCAACAAATTAATGGAAGTAGCAAACATATTATATGATGAAGCAGTATATCTACCTTTAAGCTCAATCATCGCCTTCTTGATCATTAACTTGAACTTACCTGGAATGCATATAGTTTGTTAGAAACATTGCATAAAGTTTTTTTTAAACTTCAACATCACTTTTAGATGCTTGTAATAGTTATGGGATATTATCATATAGGTTTTATAGAGCTTACTCTAATCCCATAACCACTATGAGCATGTCTAAATACAGTGGTAACGCAAGTGCATGTGTGAAGGTATCTACAATAACAATAATCTAAATATTTATTTGTTTGAGACTCAGTTTGCAATTGAAATACCTCTTATTATTATTTCAACCAAAATGAAATACATGAAGTTCTCAGAACTCTAAACCAAGCTAATCATTTCTTTTATCTCCACTTTGTCTCCCCATTGCACCGTTATAATTTTTTTTTTTAAATGGATAAATAACAAATTTACTTTGGCTGTGTTTCTTGAGTGGAGAGTTTGCACCCTTCACTAATAAACTCCATTCATTCCAATCCTATATATATCCAAACATACACTAAAAATTCTTATATGTTATGTTATCAATGGTTTAACTAGTGAAGGGAACAACACTTCACGATAGTATTTTCTCTTGTAGTAAAGAAATTAATGTTGCATATTTGCCAAGTTATTTTAGGTTGCTGGTCAGCTTACCTGTCCTGCTATGGTTTGGAAGCCCAAATTGAGGCATCAAATAATTCATCTCTCACTTGCGTACACCTTAAATCAAAACTAATAAAAAACTCATCAAATAAATCACCAAATTAAAAAATTTAAACCCAAAAATAAAACAATCATACCTTTCAGAACTTAGATCCCATGCACACACAAAATTCGAGTCAGCAAAAAACTGAGTAATCCCATGCTCACACAAAATTAAAAATTAGAATGAGAATTCGGTTAATGAGACGAAATTAAAGTCGATGCATCGCATATAGAGGCTCTCGATTCGGTAGAGGGGAGCCACCGATACAGAGTCGTTTGATATTCGTGCTCGATTTGGTGGAGGAGAGTCACCGATACGGAATCAGCAGTGGATCAGATATCGGTGACAACCTCTTCATTGGGGTTCGACATTGGATTTGGATTTAGATTTGCTTTGAGATTTTCAAATTTCCAAAATTTCAAAATTTCAAAATTTTAATTTTTAAAAAAAATTTAAATTTGCAAAATTTTTTTATTTAAAAATTTTTTTAATAAATTTTAAAAAATTGTAAAAAATTGTAAAAAATTTACATTTTTTTAAAATTAAAAATTTTTCTTATTTTTTTAATAAAGTTTTTGATTTTTTTTTGAATTATTTTTAAAGTTTTTAAAATTTCAAAATTTTTAAATTTTCAAAATTTTTAAATTTTCAAAATTTTTAAATTTTAGAATTTGAAAATTTTAATTTTTTAAATTTTTAATTTTTTTACAATTTTTAAAATTTTTTACAATTTAAAAATTTTTTAAAATTTATTAATTTAAAAAAAAAGTTATAATTTTTTAATAAGTTTTTTGATTTTTTTTGAATTATTTTTAAAGTTTTAAATTTTTAAATTTTTTTTTGTTTTAAAGTTTTTTAGTTTTTTAAATTTTTTGATTTTTAAAAATTTTAAAAATTTTATTTTCTTAATTTTTTGAATAGGGGAGAGAGAGAGAGAGAGAGAGAGAGAGAGTGAGGGAGAAATTAAATAAATAAAGAAGTTGTTTTGGGTGGGGATTTGAATTTGAGTTTTGAGGAGAAACTTTTGGGGAGAAAATGTATTTTGTGAGCTTAGATCTAGGCCTTTGATTTTTTGGGGATTAAAAGAGAGCCACTTGATAGTTTTCTTTGTGTTTTATTATATAGATGGCTGGGCCTTAGGGCCTTAGGGGTCTTGGGGTCTATTGAAGAAAAAAAACAGAACTTTTTTTGTTCTTTTAGAACTGTCAAAATTCAAAACGTTTTTTTTCTATTAATAATATAACTATTTCAAACTTAAAAAGACTTTATGTTATAGCAGTTTCAAAAATTAAATGATATTCATTATATAGCCATTTTTGATTAATGCATACAGATTAATAACTTCTTGGTTACAAGCTATAAGAAGAGATCATCTTTGGGAAGAAAAATAAACAAGAAGAAAAAAAAAACAAAAAAAATCTATCATTCAATCTTTTCTCAAAATCTATTTTCTGCAGTTTTTGTTTGTCTTGCTAATTACTGGTGCAAGTTGGTACGTGCTGCGATTGGAGTCTTGGCAGCACTGTAAATCAGAAACTCGTTGTATCCCGGGAGAAGTGCTTGGTGATCAACGATTCATCTCCAGAATCGGCCAAATAGTTTCTTAAAGAAAGTGCAACCCACGCCTCGAGCCACTTCTCACTTTCTTCTTGTTGCAGAACAATTCCAAAAGTTCACTAGGTACACTCAAGTCCAATTTCTTTAACAAGTCAAGACATGAATGTGTGAAGCACATGGGCGGATCTAGGGGCGGGGGTATGTTACAGCCCCCAAACATTTTGGCATTTCTTTGTATTTTTTTTTGTTGGAATATTAGTGTGGGATGTCATTCTATTTTTTATTTTTTTTTGGCCCAAGCCCAACTCTATTCCATTTAGTATCTATAACAACTTACTCCTTTAGTATCTATAACAACTTTATATATATTTTGTATGTTATCTTGTGTGAGTTATTTTTTTTTCCAGTCTTCCTCACTTTTTAATCCTTGATCCGCTCTTAGTGAAGTCAACTTATTGCTGAAAAATAATGTACATCACTAGATGTTCCCCTAAACGGCCATATTCTCAAATGAGTAATGTTGAGTATTTTTATTTTATTTTATAGGAAATGATGCAAGCATACACTAGCAATGCATTTGAAAGTGAATCAAGTAATAGTTTGTTTTGATTAAGTGAACAAGTATATGTACCATATGACAAATATTCCATATTTCAATGAACAAGTATATGTACCATATGACAAATATTCCATATTTCAATATGTAAGACGAAGGTTGATTTTCAGACTAATTATTGGAAAATTAGAGCCCTTCATTAGAATTAGGGATAGAAAAATATTCTTTATTGATTGATTAAACTGAGTACAATATGTCTCCTATATATAGGAGAGAAGAGAATACTAAACCAATACATTATTCAATGTGGGACTAAACTAATCTATCATCTAACACCCCCTTTCAAACTCAAGTTGGTTCAAGCAACAAGAGTTTGGAATACTGACGATGTTGATATGGAAGAAACGACAAACTGTGATGCAGAAACGGCGCTTGATGTCGCATGTGATGGAAACTGAGAAGTAGATTGTTGCGGAAGAAAGTAGTGGTGGCGCACTGTTGAGATCTCACCCCGAACAGTGGCGGGATCTCCATATCCCGATTTGTGATGGGATCTCACCCCTGAACTGAGAAATAGACTAATGGGATCTCACCCCTGACTTGAGACATAGTCGATGATGGGATCTGACCCCTGACACTTGAGACATAGTCGATGATGGGATCTCACCCCTGACTTGAGACATAGTTGATGATGGGATATTATCCCTGAAATGAGAACTGGATGCTGATAACACTCCCTCTCAAACTTACGATCGATCAACCAGAGTAAGTTGACGATCTGGATATAGAACCACAATAACCTGTAAGAATTATTATTATTATTATTATTATTATTATTATTATTATTATTATTATTATTATTATTATTTTGTTGAGAAAAAAAGCAACAACAAATAGCGAACAAGGATCAACTCCACACAACAGCAATCACAAATCTCATCTTCTCCCGAACACCAAACTCAACATCAAGATCCCTCATTCACAAAACACCAAACACCAAACCCAAATCAATCCTTCATCTTCACAAAACAACAAAGAGAGAGAGAGATGAGAGAGATGAGAGAGTGAGAGAAAGAGAGGGACAGCAACAAGGTCAGCAATGGAAGAGGAGATCTGGACGGCAAGAGAGAGAGGGGGGGGGGGGCGTCGGCCAGGGAATCGTCGGCCTGGGCGAGGGCGGTGTAAAGGATTTAAGTATTCTGCATCGCAATCCACAGATTGTCGAGCGTCTGTTGATGATACTCATGCGAGCCATGCGAGAAATTGAACCTCGCGATGTTCATCCCGGCTCTCAGAAGCTTCTTGATCATCGGCACAGATCTCGACGTAGGGCCGAAAGTGCACACGGTCTTCGTCTTCGGAACCCGACCGTCGCTCGGGAGCGACTTAAGGATCCCTTCAATGTCGATGTTCGACATTTTCGAGCTCGAATTTTGATGAAAATGAAACCCTAAAAAAATGAGAGCTTTGAAAAATAGAGTGAGAACGAAGAAGAAGAAGAAGAAGGGGACGGGGATTGGCGGCAGAGAGAGACACCAAAATCGGATCTTGATTTTGGGGGATTTTGGGGATTTTAGGGTTTGAGAATTTTTGGTAGATTTGGAGAATTTGATTGGGAGATGAATAGGGATGACGGTTTGGGTTTTGGGGGAGATTAGGGTTTTGGTATTTGATCGGGAGCGGAAGAGAGATGTCGGGAGGTGGAGTGATTCCAATGAAGACGAGAACCACTCCACCTCGACGAACGATAGGCTCAGAAACCATGTTAGAATTAGGGATAGGAAAATATTCTTTATTGATTGATTAAACTAAGCATAATATGTTTTCTATATATAGGAGAGAAGAGAATACTAAACCAATACATTATTCAATGTGGGACTAAACTAATCTATCATCTAACACCCTCAAATGTGGGTGACTACAATTGAAGGCCAAATAATAATTAATAAATAAATATTTTGGAGTGAGCAGTGATCTAATGCAAACGGAAATAAATTGAACGTTTGTTGAAAGTAAAATTTAGAGCATCCACAGTCATTTGCTTTTTTGCCATTTTGCCTTTTTTTTGTACTGTACCGCACACAGTCGTTTGCTATTTTGCCATTTTTTGGCAATTCGTCTACAGTAGAAAGGGAGAAATAGCATTCGAAATAGCAAAATGCAAATTACAGCTGACGAAACATCAGCTATAATAGCAAAATGCATATTTCGTCTGAATTCTTTAATTATATTAAAAAAAAAACAAATAAATTAACTGGTTAAATGAATTTAAGGGTGGGAATGAACATGATGTTTCGTCCCAATCCATTTTTTTATAAAAATTTCATTTTAAAAATTAATTTTGTAAATTTTTAATTTGAATTTGTTTTTTGCAAATATTTTTTACAAACTATTTTTTAAAAAAAAGTTTGCAAAATTTTTTTTGCAAAAAAAAAACTTCCTTAAAACCTGGACTAAACATCCGGTTATTTTGATTTTTTTTCTTCTTTCATGTTTCGTCCCGTATTTTTTTTTCTTTCTAAGTTTCCGCCAGTATAAATTATTTTTTATTAACAGACGAAACATCATGTTTTGTCTCTTCCTTTTTTAACGAACTTATGCATTCTTTTAGCATTGGACGACTGTAGCGTTTCTTCGAAATGCATTGCCAAAATATGCATTTTGCCATTTTTTCCATTGAACGACTGTGGATGATCTTAGTGGAATGTGATTTCTTGAAAGTGATACAAAATTCTAAATGTTTAAATCGTTCGCGCTTTAAAATATTTTTTTACAGTTCAATTAGAGTTTTTTTTATTAAAATAACTTGGCACTAAATTATGATAAGGGAAATGATCAAATGACACATAAAGTTTATACTAGTTCTCAAATAGATTCTAAATTTTTTAAAATACCCAAATAACATCTGAAATTTTTAAATATAGACGAAAAACACATGTTGTTAAGTTTCCCATTAAATTAACTAGTAATTTTCACGTGCGATGCACGTTTTGATAAAAAGTTGGAGTTGAACGTGCGATACATGTAAGTCGGTAGTAATCAGCACTTGTGATGAATGCCTTAAACTTTTCAAAAATTGGAGTTGAACGGGCACTGCACGCAATTTTTTAATTTTTTTGAAGGAAAAACCTTGAATTGTACGTACGGTAATGTGTTATGAAATAGATTTGGAGTTGCACGTGCAACGTACGTATTTGCTTTGTGGCAAAAAAAATAAAAATTATTTGTTTGGTAAAGGAAAAAACTTTGATTTACACGCGTGATGCATGTGTTAATAAATAGAGTTAGAGTTACACGTGCAACGTATGTGTTTCATTTGTGACAAAAAAAATATTAAAAAATTGTTTGTTTGGTTACAAACTCAAAGTACAAAGTGACAAACTCTCCCATTAATAGTAGATGGAATATTCATCGAATATACATCTTAACGATCAAAAAACAAGGGGGATCTCCAAAGTCCCAGCAATATCCTCCACCATCCTCGACCTCCGCCTCCTCCTCCCTCCTCTCCCATCCCTCTCTCAACTCCCCCCACCTCCTCGCCAAATCCCCAAACGGCCATTTCCCCATCTGATCCAAGCTCCTCTTCTCCCCATTCCTGCTTTCCGCCAGGGTCTACATCATCCTCAGAGGAAGAAGAGGAAGGGGAGGGAGCCGCCCTACAGCGAGATCGTTGATGGGCTGTTTGTTGGGGGGGTGGCCCGATACGGCGGAGAGGCTGCCGCCCGGGAACCCGGCGGTGGTGGATTGTACCTGTGAGCTGCCGAGGATGCGGGGGGTGGTGGCGGAGGGGGTGTATTGTGTGTGCCCAGTGGGATATGAGGTCGCCGAGGATGGAGGAGATTGAGAATGCGGTGAGGTGGGCTGGAAGGTGGCGGGCGGAGAAAAGGGCAGTTTACGTGTATTGCGCATTCGGTGAGTGAAGATTCTTTCTTCTTTTGTGTTGGATTGTTTTTTTTATTTACTTTTATTTTTTTATTGTGAAGCATGGACACTTTTACGTGGAAGATGTAATGTTGCGTGACATGACATGTGCCAGAAATATGTATCTGACATGACACTAGCTATTTCAGTGTATTTTTGTTGTGCATTTGTTGTGTTGAGTTACTATGATTCTATGAAGCACAAACGTATTTCTATATGAAAGTTTTTTAATGTCTGATATGTGTTAGAGAGACAAGTAGGTAACTGACATCACACTAGCTAGTGACTAGGGCTGCAAACGAATTGAGCTATTCGCGAGCTATTCGGCTCGAGCTCAAAACCGAACTCATTTCGTAAACGAGCCGAGCTCGAGCTTGATTTTTTTTTTTTTTTTTTTAAGGCTAAGCTCGCGAGCTATTCGACTCGAATATGGTCAAAGCTCGGTCAAAGCTCGGCTCGAGCCGAGCTCGAGCTCAAAATTGAGCTCATTTCGTAAACGAGCCGAGCTCGAGCCTGAAGGTATTCGGCTCGGCTACTAGTGACCCAAGATGGCTAATTCCCTATTTGGACCAAAATTATATTTTCCATGTATTGATTTTTGACAAGTCGAAGAGTATAACGAGGAGGGGCAAGGACGTTCAGGGCACGGAAGAGGTTGGTCCATTGTGATTTTGGTGAGTGAGGGTTTTGATTAGTAGTTGTAATTGTGTGTATTTGATGTTTCTGAAAGAAAATGATTCCCCGTCTCTATTGATTGACAAATGTCCATAATATATACATGAATTACAACCTGATATTAGGCTAAGATTGAGGAGACTAATACTACCTGATGGATACAAATGACTACTTTCTAAATATATACATATTCAATCACAAGCTAAGATTGAGGAGAGATTGATGAGATTGATAATACCTGATACAAATGACTACTTTCTAAATATATATATATTCTGTCAACTTTCTAAATAGATATATATTACTTTCTAAATATATATATATTATGTCAACTTTCTAAATATATATATTCTGTCACACCCCCGCAGTCGAAGCGGGAGGTTGTTGTACGCTGAGATTGTCCCTGAAATCTTGAAATAACACTAAAGGAAGACCTTTTGTGAAAATATCGGCAATCTGATTGTAACACCCCGAATTATAAATAAGGACAAACTCGGGATTTCACAGGATCTTTACTTCACTTCGTACAATTTTACAAGGAAAATTTAAAACTTTTTCAATAATACATCAGAGTTCAATTACAACTTAGTTTTACACAGCGGAAGAATGAAATTTACAATAAAACATTTACAATATCTTTAAAATAAAACAGCATCAGCATATCCACTTTATAGCTCCATGAATGGTCCTTTACCTGCATGTTAATCTGTGGGCACGTCAGTTACTTACAACTGACGAAATGTTATACACGGCTATCCTCTCTATGCCGGGAATAGTATAACGATCTCATACTTTAACAAATCACAAAAAGATTGAATGAACAATTAAAGTGTCAAAGGTGATTATTCTAAACATAAGTGTATGACATGTCTTAATGCCTAATGCATACCATTCTACACTAGGATGACACTAATGCACACTTGTTCGGATTCTATGCATCCCATACTACATAGGTCCGAGGGCAAGCGCCTACGTTCTTCACAATACAGGGCTCGATCCCTCGCCATGAAAACTACCCGATAGCAAAACAAAGTTCAGACTATTCCACGAATGTGAATCCCAGCCTTGGAGTCCACCGCCGGCTGTTATAACAGATTCCACATCGTGTGAACCGTCCCGTATGTGACCCTCTAGCCCAGTATATATATATATACATTGGAGACGGTAAACACAAAAATCCATCCGTCCGACTACTCAAGATCCCGGAGTCCACCGCTGACCCGTCCTCATAGTCCCGGACTAAAATATAATAATCCGTCTCCCACAGGGCAACCTCAGTCCACCAACCGGGTCTATAGTCTTGGAGTCCACCAACAACTATATAGAGCACCCCACTTACGTTTCCCTAAGTTTACTACATCTTCACTTATGTGCCTAAATTTTCCTAAGTTCAAGACATGAATAATTTCCATTCAAAGAATTAGTTTTTCCTCCTACCGGTCTTAATCAACAAATACGAGATGGCTCCTTAGCCATATCTCCAAATCATTTCTCAATTCTTTTCTTTCAATAATGCCGGTACCGAGGTCTTACTAACTCAATGTCATAAGCTTTCATGTACAAGAAGCATGGGTACATATACCCTTTAATAATCATGTCTTAACTTATTATATTCATGTCTCTAACTTATCCATACTTTAATCAATGTCTCATCTTTGCATCACTCATGATTCATTCGTTCACAATCTTTGAAAACAATAATTCTTTTCATGACATAAATCCATCACTTTAAGTCTCTTTAGCAACTTAAGCACATATAATATATCTCAACCACATTAACCTTTCTTAAACAAAATTTAGAGTATAACCTTTTCAAAAGAAAAATCATTTCACACAACGATAAATCTCATACTCTTTAATAATTAAAATCTTAAGTCAGAAATTCATTATCCAATTTGAGCATGTATACTAATCAAGTATTCAATTTAAAAGAAATAATCTCCTTGAGACAATTTATTCTCATACCAACACTTTACTTTTCTTCTAAAAATCTAAATTATGCTCTTAATTAATCTCTACTTCTCTACTATTATAATGGGAGAAGGCCTTAATGTATTTTGTCCTCAACCCAAATAATTACCGAGCTGATCCACTTTCGAAATTATTTACCAAACTGGTCCACTTTTGAAATTATTTACCAAACTAGTCCACTTTCGAAAATATTTACCCGACTGACCCATAACAGTTTTTTTTTTTTTTCTTTTTACCTAAAAATCGTTTATCCAAAGATCCAACACTTTATGATATTGAAATAAACTTTCTCTTGACTGAGATAAATTTTAAAAACAGTAGCAAATCTCATTTCAAACTCTTTTTAAAATATGTATTTCTATTTTTAAATAATTCCCCTTCTCATTCTAGATATAGATTTTGCATTTTTCTCAAAAAAACTTGATTTCTAGGAGTTTTATTCATGAAGACTAGTTTATGCCCACCATCAAACTAATTGAATTTTGGTAATAAAGATAAACATGTCTCTTAATCATCAAGGATAATTCTTTTATGAAGAATTATATTTTTACATAACAACATGCAATAGTAGACATATTTTGTAGTAATAATCTAATTCATCTTTCTTTCTTTCTTCATTTGACTCATCATGGTATCAAGCATAATTTTAGTATAACAATATTACACATGAATCGTATATTCAACACATACAAATTTCCTAAGCATATTAACATGATTCTTTGTATTAATTTATGTTGTCAAAATTCTTCTTTCTCCTTAATATGGTGACAATTGGTTACTTAATCACAACAAGATTTCTTCATTCATGGTAGACTATATTAACATGGATTTTGTTTACAAACATCATATCATGTTCAATCTACACTACACATTTATAAATTTTAAGCATGCATTCTCTACATTAGAAAGTAAGAAATCACCCACTAACACAATGTTAATCTATTTGTCAACATAGCATGATTCACTATTAATCTCACCACAATCATAGTATAGTTATTCTATTTTATCAACTCAAAACTACTCATTCATTTTATTTTTATTTTTTTTTATTTGCATGTACATTCTAAAAAAAATTTAGAAAGTAGGAGACACCCACCTTATTGAAGCTTGACTAATGAAGGGAAGAGCACCACTTCTAGATCCAATGATTCCTAGCTCCTAGTAAGGCTTCTCCTCCTAGCAATAGCTCCAAGCAAGAGATCCTCCAAGCACAATAACTCTTTTTTTTTTCTTACACTCTTTTCTTTCTCTTTTTTTTTTCTCTTGTTTATTTTATTTTTGGTGTGAAAAAGAATGAGAGATGGGTTGCTATTTATAGGACAATGCTAGGGACTATATTGCAAAATCTCCCACCTAATAACTTCTCATTTTAATTCTCTTTTTAATTCTCACCTCTTCATATTTTTAACTCCTAAAACTCCCAACCTCTCATCTCCCCACTCTCCATGAACTTAACCACTCCATTAATCCCCTCCCCTAGCCCACAAAATGGTCCAAATACATTTGTGTGTGCATGCATACATGCACAAACAAATATGAACACATTTCTATAACTCAAAAATGTGTACTAATATTGTAACTTGTCATGTATAACTTAATTTGTGATTTTAATAATGGGCTTGCTACATGGGCTCATTTCTAATTAATTAATTTGATTATCTAGTGGGCTTGCTACATGGGCTCATTACTAATTAATTTATTTAATTATCTAGTGGGCTTGCTACATGGGCTCATTACTAATTAATTTATTTAATTATCTAGTGGGCTCCTCTCCTAATGGGCTACATTTTAGTTTATAGGTCCATGGATCAAAAGAAAGGCTAAATAAAACTAATGCATGCTAAAAATAGTAAAATGAGAGTAGCAAAATGAGAATAAACAATTTGCATGTGCACCATACGTGCAAAAAAATTGAAAAATGTATTTTAATCAAAATAGGGGGAAATGAATTTCCGTTTTTATAAAATAGATTTAAATATATAAAATAAATAATTTAAACACATAGAAAATATTGTACGTAGCGGTGGAGAATATGTAATTAATACGTGTATTGAAAACACGTAAAAAGCACGTAGAATACAAATATCGAAATATTATATTTTTGTTGACTCAAAATAGGGAAAAATCAATATTGAAAATAAATAAATAGTCGATAATCAAAATACGGGATGAAAACATGTTACAAAATACACGTGCGTAACACACGAGGGCAAAATTGTAATTCCAATTTTGCGGGGTGTTACACTGATAACGCGATGGGACATGTAGGACGTGTACTTGTCCACGAGCAACTTTCTCGCGAACAAAGTGAATATCCATCTCGATGTGTTTAGTGCGTTGATGCTGGACTGGATTCCCGGAAAGATATATCGCACTAACATTATCGCAGTAGACCAATGTAGCCTTATGAATAGGACAATGTAACTCTAGAAGAAGATTGCGTAACCAACATGACTCAGAAACCACATTGGCAACACCTCGGTATTCAGCCTCAGCACTAGAGCTAGATAGAGTGGCTTGGCGTTTAGAAGACCAGGAGAGTAAGTTATCACCAAGGAACACACAATAACCAGAAGTAGATCTCCTGGTATCTGGGCAACCACCCCAATCTGCATCTGTATACGAAATCAGAGAATTAGTCGGTGAAGGATAAAGATGCAATCCATAATGAAGTGTACCCTGAATGTAGCGCAGGATGCGCCTGAGAGCCTGCATATGATCATCCATCGGATTATGCATAAATAAACATATCTGCTGTACCGCATAAGAGATGTCAGGCCTCGTGAATGTGAGATACTG
The DNA here is from genome assembly GCA_017893485.1 of Hemerocallis citrina. Taxonomy (NCBI): domain Eukaryota; kingdom Viridiplantae; phylum Streptophyta; class Magnoliopsida; order Asparagales; family Asphodelaceae; genus Hemerocallis; species Hemerocallis citrina. The sequence continues at coordinate 1,618,441 of JACEHZ010000091.1, forward strand.
GAGGGCTCCGGCAAGGCTACGATAGTGAGAGGGATCCTCATATGGAGTGCCAGCTTTAGCGCAAAGCTTCGGTTTAGTATCAACCGGAGTAGGACAAGGCTTACAAGATGACATGCCAGCATGTTCAATAATTTCTTCTGCATATTTTTTTTGAGACAAAAATAGACCACCAGTATGTCGATTGACGGCGATACCCAAGAAGTAACTCAGTGGGCCCAAGTCTTTCATAGCAAATTCGGAGCTAAGTAGTGACATAATAGACTTGCGAAGAGCATCAGAAGAAGTAGTAAGGATGATATCATCCACATAAAGAAGAATGTAAGCCATATGAGTACCTTTCCGGTAGATGAAGAAAGAGTTGTCAGACTTGCTCTGAGAGAACCCAATGGAAGAAACATAATCGGCAAATCGTTTGTACCAGGCTCTAGGAGCTTGCTTGAGCCCATATAGCGCTTTTCGCAGACGACATACATGATTAGGATGAGCCGGGTCCTTAAAACCCAAGGGTTGGTGCATGTACACTGTTTCTTTTAGTTTACCATATAAAAAGGCATTTTTAACATCCAACTGATGAATGGGCCAAGCCTTAGAGAGAGCAAGACTGAGTACTGTTCGAATAGTCGCCGGTTTAACGACCAGACTAAAAGTTTCTCCACAATCCACGCCAACCTGTTGACTTGCACCATCACCTACAAGTCGGGCTTTATGCCTCTCAAAAGAACCGTCAGATTTTTCTTTTATGTCTGAAAATCCACAGACCGAATAACATTAACATCAAGTGGACGAGGCACTAAATCCCACATCTTATTTGTAATGAGAGCATTATATTCATCATCCATAGCCATTTTCCAATTCGGGTCTTTGAGTGCAGACACAGGGTTACGAGGGAGGGGAGATTGTGTGACATGAGTAAGAAGGCCATGATATTTTGTATTGGGTTTGAAAATACCGTGTTGGCTCCTTGTCACGGGTTTCGTTTCTGAACTCGAAGTGGGCTGGAAAATGGGAGGAAGAGGGGGATGTTGTGTTTGGTCTAAATGTGGGCTGAGATCTGACTGACCAAAAATGGAAGATGATGGTGTTGTGTTGGAAGAGGCGGACTGGGCCGGCTGTGGAGAAGAGAGGGTTGACTGTGCCGGCTGAGAAGGTGGGTGAGCTGACTGGGATGTAGCTGGCGAGCTAGACCAAGAGGGAGAAGGTGAAGGTTGGGCCTGCACTTGAGTTTGTGGAGTGGACTGCTGTTGCAAATGGTTAATCACGTAAGGTGATAAGCCATTGTCAAGAAATTCATAGGATGTGGAATGAGGAGTATGCAACTTTGAGAAGGGAAATTCGGTTTCATCAAATAGTACTTGGCGACAAATGATAATTTTATTTGATGATAAATCATAGCATTTGTAACCACGATGATTTGACGGATAACCCAAAAATACACAAGGTGTTGAACGAGGTTGAAGCTTATTTATCATAGTAGAAGGGAATAAAGGACAACACAAGCAACCAAAGACTCGTAGGTGAGAGTATGATGAGTCTTTTTGATATAGAATTTTGAGAGGCGATTGATAAGCGAGAGTTTTACTTGGTAAAATGTTTAGAAGATACGTTGCCATTTGCAAAGCATGGTGCCAAAAAAACGGAGGTAGTGAAGCATGAGCTAATAAAGTTCGAATGATATTATTAATGGAACGGATTTTTCTTTCAGCCTTTCCATTTTGGGATGAAGTATGCGGACAAGAAAAACGAAAGGAAATTCCATTAGCTTCACAAAGACTCTGAAAAGGACCATTATCATATTCTCTACCATTGTCACATTGAATATTTTTTAATTCCCGTTCAAATTGAGTTTTGATGTAGGCTCTTAATTTGAGAAAAGTTGGATAGACTTGAGATTTTTTGGAGATAGGGAAAGTCCACAAAAATTGCGAATAGTCATCCAAATATAGCACATAATATTTGTGACCTCAAGAACTCAAAACAGGAGATGTCCACAAGTCACTATGCAAAATATCAAAAGGCATATAAGTGGAGTTATGAGACTCAACAAACGGCAATTTAACATGTTTACCAAGAGGACAAGAGTGACAAAAACTCGAATGTCTAGTTTTAGTACATTCAATCAATTTATTCCGCCTAAGGGAGTCTAAAGCAGGTGCTCCCGGGTGACCTAAACGGTCATGCCAAAGGGAAGAAGACAAAGCTGCAAGAATGGATGGAGAAACGGCTTGATTATTTTTGGTGGTGGTGGTGGTGATGGGATATAGCTCGCCCCGACTATCACATCTCATTAGAGCCATCCCCGTCTGAAAGTCCTTCACAGAAAATCCAAAAGGATCAAATTCAACAGAAACTTGGTTATCCGTAGTGAATTTACGAACTGAAACTAAGTTTTTAATTAAATTTGGGGCATGGAGGATATTTTTTAACATTAATGGAGGGTGGGGGGAGGTAGATTAGCACTACCAAAACCACGAATAGGAATAGAATGGCCATTTCCAACAATTATACCATTATTTTTGCTTAAATTAAAATAAGACGAGAGATTACCTTGCGCGGATGTCATATGTGATGTTGCCCCGGTGTCCATATACCAAGACGGGTCGGGCTGAGCAAGGCTGAGTGTATGAAGGGCTGCTTCAATGTCGGTTGGGTTGGGTGCAGTTGCAGTGAACGCTGACTGTTATGGTCTTGATCCAAGTAGGCCTGGCTGCTGTGGTCTGGGAGTAAAATTGGGTCTGGCCCAATTGTAGGATGGATAGGGACATGGAGGAAGAGACCAAGGAGCCCACTGCTGCCATGGATTGAACTGCTGCCACTGTTGCTGCTGTCCACGACCGGCGCCACTGCTCCGTCCGCCCTTGCCGAAGTTCCGGCCACCGCCAGAATGTTTGTGGTTTTTCTTGCCCTTGTTCCCACGATAATTGTTATTATTATTATTCCGATTGTTATGATTTTGATTACCTGGAGAAGAATATTGGGTATTCATATCATCATCAGAATGTTGGGAGTTTGCAACAAGGGCAGCCGGAGATGAAGATGAGCCAGATTCACGAGCGGCCCGTTGAAGAATAGTCGACTCTTCCAGTTCCAATCTCGACTTGGCGGTATCAAAGGGCGGCAAAGGATCATGTTGTTGAATGTACGTCACAAATCCTGCATAAGGATCAGTTAGTCCCGAAATCATCTTCAAGACCAAACGAGTATTAGAGACTGGAGCATCAACATTCGCCAATTGATCGGCTAGAAGTTTGAGGCGGTTGCAGTAGGCTTTGGTGGTAGGGAAATCCTCCAAATTCGTGTTCGTGAATTGGTTTTCGAGGTGGACAGCCCTCGAGTGTTTGTTGTCTTGGAAAATAGCAGCAATTCTTTTCCAACACTTTTCGGCCGAGTCATCTATCACAAGGATGGAATTGAGAATATCTTGTGATACGGTGGCGTACATCCATTGTAACACGGCCGCATCAAGACGATGCCAAAGATCGGGGTTGGCTGTTTTGGCATCATCTGCCGCCTTCTTATCCTTTTCATCGGTAGGAGGAACGATGTGATCAAGCACGTTATGGACACGGACTTGAACTTTGAAGAGGGCTGCCCAAGAAATGTATAGGCTAGAATCATTGTCTAACGTGACTGGAATGAGGGATTTCACGTTGGTGATTGCTAAAGCCGAGTGAAACTTGGGTTGTCCTGCCATTGAGGGCTAAGATTAGGGAGGAGGGGAGCTGTAGAAAGTAAATAGAGGTGGTAGCAATGGAGTTAGGAGGAGGAGAGTAAAGAAAATGGCTCTGATACCATGAAAGAAAATGATTTCCTGTCTCTATTGATTGACAAATGTCCATAATATATACATGAATTACAACCTGATATTAGGCTAAGATTGAGGAGACTAATACTACCTGATGGATACAAATGACTACTTTCTAAATATATACATATTCAATCACAAGCTAAGATTGAGGAGAGATTGATGAGATTGATAATACCTGATACAAATGTCTACTTTCTAAATATATATATTCTGTCAACTTTCTATATATATATATATTACTTTCTAAATATATATATATTATGTCAACTTTCTAAATATATATATTCTGTCAGTTTCGAATTAGTCTTTGGTATACTATGAAGTGCGGACACCTCTATGTGGAAGTCGTGTGTCATGTCTGAGACGTGTCAGTTAAACGTATCTGACATGTCATTAACTGTTTACAAAGTTTTTTGTTTGTCTATGTGTTGTGTGGCATCCTGTCCAATGGGCGTGTCTGCTTCTGTGTGCTTTAGAACTTCATATCATAGATCCTATTTTAAGTATGCGGTACTACGGTAGAATTTGCACAAATCATAATTGCATCATTTAAGTTGTGATTAGTAATTGAAATAGTGTGTTTGATTTAGATTGCTAACAAAAGAACCGTAAATAGAGATCACTGAAAAGTATTTTATCCCCTTAACTTTATGCAGTGGACTATTCAATTAACCTCAAATGATTTCATTTCTCTCTCAAGATCCTTGATTGGTTGAACCTGGTTGCTTCTTCAAAATGAATACAAGAAATTACAACAACAATGCCCACCTTTGCTTGTATTGGTAATTGTTTTTCAACCAAGCCTTACATTGTCATTGTTAGACTTTAACAGTGAAAGCCTTATACCCTTATATCCCTTCTCCTGTAGTTCTCATGATTGGTATACTTGCGCTTTGATTGCACTAAAATCTTGTTGAATCCACTGTTTCTGCCATTCTTTCTTACTAACCCTTGCTTCAGTTTGAACCCACTGTTGTCTTACTTAAAACTCCATCTTATCTTAAATTCCCCAGTTTCTGATTCTATTATTTTTCAAGGTTGCTAATAGACGTATATCCTTCTGTTACTGTATCCAGTCAATGCAACATTGGTTATTGGATATGTATTTAATGATCTTAATTTTATTCAATTAGAACAATAGGAATGCTGGATTCTTCCCCTAATAATAGGAGGAATGTAATTCCTATGGATGAGCTTAGGAATTTTGGATTCTTCCCCTTTTAAGAAACCCTCAAAATATCAAATCTTGGATCCCTTCCAGATTAGTATGTTTTGTATAAGTATCTATATAATAAAACACAAAGAAAGCTATCAAGTGGCTCATCTTCAATCCCCCAAAAATCAAAGGTCCAGATCCAACCTCACAAAACACATTCCCCCCCACCCCAATTTCAAACCCAAAAATCAAAAATTTTCCCTCAAAACTAAAAAACTCCTTACTTTATTACTATCTCTCTTTTCTCTCTTCATTTTTTCATATTTCTCTCTTTCTCTCTCTTCCTCTCTCTCCCATTCTTTCTTTATTTACTTAGAAATTTAGATTTTAAGATTTCGGGTTTGTAAAATTTTCAGAATTTTTATGTTTTTTTTATAGCACATGTTATATTGAAAATAGCAGATATATCTTCAACAGTTAAATTTCATCATTTTCCACCCTTAAAGTCCTGAGAAGTTGGATTTTACACCTCCATTTATAATTATTTTTCAACATATACTAATAGGAACATGGACTTTTATTTACAACTAATTATTGTCATACTATTCAAACTTTGAGCTACATACTTGTTGTTTTACTGTTTACAGGGCTTTTTGTGTGTTGTATCATTCCGAAGACGTGCCGTAGGCACGTGCCCAAGGAAAAATCTAGTAACACAATAATGCATGATCCGTGAGAATCTGGTTTCTGTGATCAGATTGTCAGTAATTCAACTTCCCTAGAATCCTGCATTCTGCATATCAAATGCCCCCTAAATTTATATGACCTGTTACTGGTTTCAGATGAACCTTATAAATTTTAAATAATTTTTGTCCTAGGAACTGTAGACAAGAGAGAAACAAATCTATCCTTGTTGGGAGGTAAGAGAACCAATCTTTATTTAACAACTCCATATCATCTCTGTTTAAATTTGCAACAGTTGGAGTTATTTTAATGAGAAATGAAATTTTAATTTAAAAAATATCAGCATTACCTTATAAAACCAATGTGCTTCAGTTTCCGTAAAACATATTTAAAAGATTTCTGATTCAATTTTAGGGTTGATATAGATAAATTATGGTAAAAGCTCTAGTGCAAGAGATTGTATGTGTATTTGGTAAATTTGAGAGATTTTCGCCTTGATATCAAATGGTCACTAAGGGTAGCATTTAAGGAATTAAAAGTTAACATGAAGATATTATAACAATTATCATCTAATGAAGCTCCCTTATAATCTTAATTTGATCATAATTTACTGGTACAAAAATTCAAAGAGAATAACAGAACACAAAATGTGTATTCTAAAGAGAAACAATCGGTGGTCGATTTATTTCTTTAGCTTGTATGATGACTCATAGATGTGTTTGACTCCCCCTAGCAGGTATTAACCCTTTTAAAATTGGGTTCCTAGTTGAGTACACGAGCTCAATGCATAGACAAAAATGGTAAGGTCTTCTCCAGTTGAGCTGCATTAGAATTTTTATGGCACGATGAACATGTATGGCCCTGTTTGTCGCATAGGTTTTAGGTGGAATGTAGAGGGATGTGGGGGATGTGGGAGAAACTCAAATGTAAAATATGGTCACTTTCCCCCACTTCCCTCCACTTCCATTTCAAAACCCCAAGAGCCAAACAGGGCCTTATCGATGCCTTTGCTGGGAATTTAGTGTCAAATGGTAGGAGTTTCTGGGATTTAGCACTAAGTGATACAGGTTTTAGTGGTTTACATTGTGAAGAAGTTTGTACAGAATCTTGATCTTGTTACTCAAATGAGCTTTTATGACAGCATTTAACACATACCAACTTCATAATGATTTTTTTCTGATAAATAAGATCACAGTTACCTGTAATTTCGTAATAGGATATAGTATCACAAACTTTCTTATTTTTCTTCAGTGTGTGCAAGATATACCATGATTAAATATGTCATATATGTGAATAATCTAAAGTCATGTTTAATGTTATGAAGCTGGGTCGGTAGATGATGAGTAATGTGGGCCGATGAGTCTGCCTGAAAAGCTTAGTTAGCTTTTTTTTAAGATCAAGTGATGTTATAGTGGTAGTTTTACTCACTACTGACTTATAGAAGTACAAAGAGAGATGTGCAAGGAATTTACATAGACAGAGAGATATGTAACTTCAAGTTTTCAACTTCACAAAAATATCTTATCTTTCCACAAACTAATTCTCTTTGGTGTAATAAACTGCAAGTCATGATTTTTGATTCTTCATAAACATTTGTGGTTATAGTGTTTATTTCTTTTGGGTTTCTTTTGATTTCGGTTCGCATTTGTTTATGAGTTATTGATCTAAGTAATGCTAGCTTTCAATATATAATGCCTCCTTTCTGACAACCTTAAGTGGAGAAGTTGAAAAGAGAGTTCCAAGAGATTAATGGTGATCTTGTTTTATTTTCTATATGGATCTATTATATAATACCTCCTACTAAAAAAATGGAGAAGTTGAAAAGAGAACTCTTGTGGTTTAAACAAATTAGTTTTTGTCTTCTTTTTTTTCTCTTCTATATGGATCTGTATTTATATATTAAATCTGTAGGATTAACATTAGTGTGCTGAGAAATCTGGGCTTGTAAACAATTTGCTTTTGATGATGCATCTGTCAATTAGCTACTCATTTTGCTATTTATCAATCAACTTCTTGTTGAGTTTATGTCTTACATACTATGTTGGATAAGAAGAGGATGAGACGATGGAGGAATCGAGACGAGCGGAGACGGAGTGGAAACAAGGGAAACAGTCAGCAGCAGTAGCACTAGGTGGAGTTGCGGTCGACCGTACTTGGGGTGCGGTCGACCACCTTACTAGACAGAAGTTCCCGAGAGGGGGACAGTCGACCGACTTTGTGGTGCGGTCGACCGAACGCAGCGCTGATGGATTATTTGGCTCGGGTCTTGGTGATTCATGAGAAGCCCAACTTGCTCTTCAAGTCAGATCATATGACTCTTATCATAGGGTCATCTCTTCAGGAATAACCAATGGTTATTGTATCAAAATATCAAACTAGGGTTTCTCTAGATCTCTGTATATTATTGTTATTTATCTCCATTGAGGGGCAAGGAAGAGAGATAGTACTTCATTGAAGGAGAGATTGAGTGATCCTCTAATTGTAAACAACTAGTACTTGCTGATGAGGCTTGAGAGAGGGTCGTGGTGAGAATTGTAATATTCTTGTATCTTCTCTAATTGAATAACATCTTGAGTTTCTTCTCCTTCGGATTATGGAGAAAGCCCCAGCCGGGACAAACTTGTGTGTGCTTTGGTGTATTTGGTATGATCTCATATGTGCTTGGTGATTTGTGTTGATTGCATCGAATAACTCAACAAGATCCTAAGAGGGGTTTTCGGTAGAAATTCTTAACAATTGGTATTAGAGCAATCAGGTTCAAGGATTTGTTCGAGTTCCTTGGAGAAGATGGCAGATCAAATCACAAAGTTCAAGCGGCTCAAAGGCAATATCAACTTTGATCTCTTGAAAGTGGACATGTATGAAGCATCGGTTCAACGCGATTTGGATCTAGTCTTAGAAGGAGATAAAGGGAGACCAATCGGGACAAAGCAGGAGAATTGTGAGGAGATTTATTCAGAAGCCTTGGGTTTAATCCATATGTATTCGATGAGCGAAGTCAGGTGCAGGAGAAGCACATCGAGTCTTTGAGCAAGATTCAGAACTGACTATTCGGGATCTTCATTACAGGGTCGGACGCATCAGAAAGTAAAGTTGTGGGATTCCTCAATGAAAGAAAATACCGCTCTTCTAGATCATGAAGTGAAGTTCAATATGGAGTTATCTGAACTGAGGGCGTTCAACGCAGATGATCTAAGGGTTTCCAACTCGATATATTCACTACCAAATCCATTCAATATGATAACCGTGCTAGATGAGAAATCTACTAAGGAGCAATTTTTCATAGCAGGTATGATCAAGGAGTTGGAGGAGGATGCACTTAGGAAGGAGAGTCAGAAATCGGCGTCAATTTCTGTGAGTTGCCCGGAGGTGGATTGTACTTTGATTGGAAGGGAAAGAGTATGTAGGGGTAAGGTCCGTGGCCACCAGTGCAAAGGGATTGAGCATTACATGAGATTGTTGCAAGCGTTTGAGTCAGAGGGGCGACAAATCAAGTGCTGTTGAATCAGGTGATGGCTTAAACAGTGCTTTTGTTTCAAGTTCTTTAGTTGTGAATTCCGGTTGTTCTTTTGATTCGGTTAGTTCTTCTCAAGTTTGCTCCGAGAGGAAGATGGTTTCTACTTACAAATTTGCATCTTGTCGTCATGTGAGAATAAATGTTGATAAGATTTGTGAAGTAATGGTTTCTACTTACAGGTTTGCCTCATGTCGTTGTGTGAGAACGAAGATTGACAAGACTTGTAAAGTAAGGGGTGAGAAAACAAATGAGTCGAAGATGACAGACGGAAGGGGACACACACTAGAGGAGGGCATGCATATTCCTTTGATGAAGCGGAGCCTTATATCCATGAGAACTCTAGAAGCTCGGGACTGCAGGTACACAGATCCAGGTGGAGTTCGTTCAGTTTGGAAAAGTTATTGTAAGGTGATGAAGGGTGAGAGGGGGATTGAGTAGGGTCAGCACAACCTCTACCAGCTTTGGAGGAACAAGAAACCTTGGCCAAGTGGTTTGAAGTTCATTGTTTCTAAAGCACCATTTAGTATGTCGTCACTAGAATCTTCCGAGCGAGACTGCGACGTTCGAATATCGTCGGAAGGTGGAGAGAGCCTTGAGGTAGGTGGAGTTCGTGTGGAGGGTGGCACCTCCATGATTACATCTATTGGTGTGTGCCCTTGAGGGGGCATACAACGGGGAAAAAATAGGTGGAGATAGATTCAACTAGCAGAGGAAGCCATCGAAACGAGTTGTTTGCAAGAAGAGAAGGAAAAGAGTCTAGAATGTTTTAAATCACACATGTGTGGATTCATGAGTATGCAATCCAAGATAGATATTGTTGGGTTTATGTCATACTATGTTGGATAAGAAGACGATGAGACGATGGAGGAATCAAGATGATTGGAGACGGAGTGGAAGCAAGGGAAACAGTCAGAGTTGCGGTCGATCGTACTTGGGGTGCGGTCGACCGCCTTACTATGCAGAAGTTCCCGAGAAGGGGACGGTCGACCGACTTTGTGGTGCGGTCGACCGAATGCGGCGTTGAAGGATTATTTGGGTCGGGTCTTGGTGATTCGTGAGAAGCCCAACTTGCTCTTCAAGTCAGATCATACGGCTCTTATAGTAGGTTTTTCTCTTTCGGAATATCCACTGGTTATTGTATCATGATATCAAACTAGGTTTTCTCTAGATCTCTATATATTGTTGTTATTGTGCTCCATTGAGAGGCAAGGAAGAGAGATAGTACTTCATTGAAGGAGAGATTGAGTGATTCTCTAATTGTAAACAGCTAGTACTTGCTGGTGAGGCTTGAGAGGGGGGTGTGGTGAGAATTGTAATATTCTTGTATCTTCTCTAGTTGAATAACATTTTGGGTTTCTTCTCTCCCGGATTAAGGTGAAAGCTCCAACCGGAACAAACTTGTGTGCGCTTTGGTTTGTTTGATATGATCTCATATGTGCTTGGTGATTTGTGTTGATTGCATCGAATAACTCAACAAGATCCTAAAAAGGGTTTCCGGTAGAAATCCCTAACAATTCTGAATATGTGATGGCTCAATACAGTTACTACTCTAAGAGATACCTGATTCACTTTAACTTCACCTAATACTTTGGTTGGATGGTGGAACACGTTACAGGTCATGGGAGAAATGTTTGCGTAATGTGTGCACTTCTGGTTGCATCAGGTGTGGCTCAAGATTGGAAAAATGCTGAAAATATGGTTAAAGAAAAGCGTCCATTTATCAGAATGAATGTAAACCATCGCAAAACTTTGGAAGAGTGGTCAAAATATCAGCATTTGTCCAAAAAGGAGGGCCGAGGATACATCTAAGTAACAATTATATGTAATTAGACAAACTCCACCGAACAAATTTTTTTTTTCTGTTAGATTTCGGATAGCTACGTTATAATTCCTAAAATTGGGCATGTGAGGAATTTGTCTCAGGTGATTTTATCTCTTTTATACTTTGATATGCAATTGTATTGTTATGAATACGTTCCGTATATTACAAAACGTTGTTTCAGCCCACTGTATATCTTAAAAAATGTTGTGTACAATAAGTAAAAAAGGCAGCACATTCCACCATGCCAAATTTTGTAAACGTATATTGATAAAATAAATTTATATCGACATGATTTTTCCTTCGGCAGTAAAATGCTTCAGTGCAATCCGATGTTTGTTTCGACAAGTGTTGCACAAAAACCAACTCCAACTTGGAATTTAATTAGCTTATCTGAGTCAATTCTCAAATATAAGATGTGATGTTCTGTCTTAATCTGTTCCTGAAAGATACTTAGAAATAAGCATGGTGTTTATCTTTTGTCAACATCCTGGAAAAGCATATGAAATTCTTTAGATTTCCTGTCATTGTCAGTTTCATTAACTTTACTGGTGACTCTTTTTGATTCCTTCGAGCATTGTAGTCGTCTGCTAAATACCCAAAAAATGGAAAAATGAAAAAAAGGGCGTTGTAGTCGTCTGCCAAATATCCAAATTATGTGTGTCGCATGAACAAGAGCTTGCCAAATATAGGAGACGGTTTGGCAAATATCAAATTATAGCTGTTTTGTCCGTTAAATGAGACGAAAGATAGTCTTTCGTCTGAAACGTGGGACGGTAAACAAAACATCAGCGCTTCAATTCAGCATACGACGAATTCGACAGACGAAGGATAATATTCTATCCGATTAATTAAATTAAAAATAAAAAAAAATTTGACGGACGGTACATTATGTACCGTCCAACAACAATTGCAAATGCCAAATTGCCTAGAACTTGACTTCATCCCTTGTCCCAGGCATTTTTGTGGGTGTGTTTTTTTTTTTTTTTTTTTTTTTTTGTGCCTTTGTTTATCTGTTTTGTTTTTTTTTTTATTTTTTTTTTGTCCCTTGTCCCTCACTTCAATGCATTTATATATATATATATATATATATATATATGAGAAAAGTGAGCCTCATATTTGTATGAGGAAATTTCCTCATACAAAGTGATGTGGCAAAATAAGAGCCCTTAGATCAACCTTTTAATCAAAGGGCTCATTTGCAAAAATAAGATTTACAATTATTTGTTAACTTTCCAAAAATAAAATTTACAATTATTTCTTAACTCTCTTAAAATTAATTGATTTTCTCTCTCCAATCCTTCTTCCTCCCCCTCTTTCTCACGCCGCATCCCCTCCTCCTCTAACCCTCACAACCAACGCCGGATCCCTCCTCCCACGTCGCCGCCCTCCTCTCTCACGATCGCCTCCCACGCCGCCGCCCTCCTCCCTCACGATCGCCTCCCACGCCGCCGTGCTCCTCCCTCACGATCGCCTCCCACGCCGCCGCCCTCCTCCCTCACGATCTCCTCCCACGCCGCCTGCCTCGCCGCCCTCCTCCCACGCTGCTCCCTCACGAAGGCCGCCGCCCTCCTCCCTCACGATCTCCTCCCACGCCGCCTGCCTCGCCGCCCTCCTCCCACGCTGCTCCCTCACGAAGGCCGCCGCCCTCCTCCCTCACGAACGCCGCCGCACCCTCACGACCAACGCCGCCTCCCTCCTTCACGAACACCGCAGGGTCCATGGTGGTTCTTGCATCGCGATGTTCATGTCCGAGGTTTACAGGAATAAACTTCACTAATCGCATTATGATAGTATGATCGCATTTTCAGAATCTGAATCAATTGCACAAGTTGTCAACTGTCTATAAGAAAGTGTAGCTCTCTATCATTTGCACTGAACAATGCCAAGTCGTCAAAGCTAGATGGAAATTTGACCTGCTTCAAAGTTCTTCCCATCCGGTGTTGCGCCTACTGGTTTATTTGTTACAATATATATATATTTTTACCAAGAGGTGCTACTCAATGAAGATTGCTAAAAGTTTTTGTTAGCTTGAATGTGTATTTTGATCACTAGTTGGCTGGAATTGCCAATTTCCCAAGTTTCTTTGGGATTTGTAACGTCAAAATTATCTTCTGATCACCATATCTTGTATCATTTATTTTAAAGAATAGGTCTATTTGATTCATTGGAAAGTCGGTATTTTTTGTTGACTCATCTAAATTTTTAAGCGGTGACAAGAATGATTTGAGAATGTTATCTAAATTTTTAAGCGGTGACAAGAATGGTTTGAGAATGTTCTACAACAACAGGTCAAATTTCAGATACTGCGACCGTGCTACAGAGCAGACCAATCTGTTCTCATAAGAAGTCAATGAATCCATGCAGTTCAGTTGCAATTTACAAACCCAAGTATATTTGATAAAAAGGAGATCTGTTCGTCCTAATTTGTGATTTTTTTGCATAATTGTTGATGACTTTTTACTGAGCTCCAGAGAGCTTCAAGGGGGGTTCTTTTTATGCTTTAATATTTCATTCATTACTTGTACACAGAATTCTCGACAGTGTTTTATTATTATTATTTTCTTCTTTCTGGAGAGATGTTTCTGATCATGATTTTTATTTATTTTTGTTAATCTTCTATGCATCTTTTCTACCCATTTGAGCCAAGATTTTGTCAGGGGCGAAAATTCTATTGCAACATTTGTACTACTAGTTCTTACGAGTATTTGATGCATGCCCATTCCATACAAACCTATACTCAGCTACATACTTATGAATTATCTCTTCCTTTCCCTTCTTTTCGGAGTTTGAAGGTAAAGGACTATATGTAATGATAATTCCTAGTTCTTTTCATGCCTTTTGATTTTTTGACAGAAATTCGGGTGCAAATTTATGCAGCCCAAAGTTCAGATTTTGCTGTTGTAATCTCAACCGGAATTTGGTATTCACTAGGAATAAGCTGTAGATAGACCTTTGTTAGCTAAATCTCTCTGATGCTCAAATCAGCGGCTAACCACACTCCACCTTCTCTTCAAATGTGTATTCATCTCTCAGCATTCTGACTTATGAAGCCACGGAACAAGCGAAGGATCTACATGTTTAAAAAGATGTATTTCAAACATATTCTTTCTGCTTCACAAGTATTAATCGATTGCATGATACCCCTAAAAAAGCACTTTTATCGGAGAATACATATGGACTTACTCTTTAACTGATGCTATTCATGCTTTAACTGGGAATACATATGGAGAATACATATGGAGTTACAAATAGAAAAAAAAAACTGGGAAAAAACAGAATGCTTTAACTGATGCTATTCATGCAGCTACGCAAGTAATTTTCTCAAAAAATATTTTGTTACAACAGAAAGTGTTTTCCGAAATAATTTGGATGACTGTAACTGTCTATCGATGTTTAGGCCACTTTTGACATAAATATATATACGTGCTAACGCATGCACATCTTTTATTAGTACACTGCCCAATAGAACTGCAGAAAATTTTGGTGAAAACAGAGAACTCACACGGAATGAGATACAGAAACTGAAACAGAGAAATCACAAAACTTCCTATTATTCATTTCTGAAACAGAGAAATCACAAAACTGAAATGAAGAAGTAACATTCAAATGACATGTAAAAAATGTATATGGCTTAGATACACATCAGCATCATAAACATTATTCTCGGATTACATTCCCACATATTTCTTGATATGCAAAGCAAACAACAAAGCCCCACAGATTTCTTGATATGCAAAGCAAACAACAAAAGCGGCAGACAAAAGCGGCACAGATTTCTTGATAGAGAACTTTGCTTTTCATCATTTGTTCCATTAGATCCATAAACGATAACTCGTAAAGTCAACAAAATCTGCCCTGTATACAATAAGCAAAATATAAATTATCAACCAGCTATAGAGGAGATGCAACAAGAAAATGCTTTATATATGAGAACTTTTATTTCATTCACCTTTTCAACAAGATGATTTAACTAACTACCACTACAGTTAATGTATGTAAACAGAACAGCTTAGAGACATAATATAAGGTTAGGGGCGCATGAGGTAAATTGACAGGATCATATTGTAACAGTCGATGCATGACAGATTTCCGTTTCACATCAACTAGTTAATAATCGAACACCTGAGGTGGAAATTTTGAGGTTTCGATCTCTATTTCTTCTGCGGGCAATCACTGTCTTCTGCTTATACGGGCATCTTGCAGCCTCCACTGATCCTGTCAATTTGTAAATTTGATATCTTTTACACTTACACTGGTATATTCTTCACTTCCAAGGAAATTACAACTAACAAGAGTTCAGTCAATTTGATATCTTTTACACTTATACTGGTATATTCTTCACTTCCAAGGAAATTAATATTGTCTTCTCAAAGGCCTTAATGCACAAAGAAGTAGAAGACGAAGGTGCCAGTTTGTTGGCAGTTTGTTGGCAGTTGGCACATTGAGATCAAAGTATATATTGAAATGAAGAAAATAAATATATTTTGGCAGGCATCAATGAATGTGTATTTAGTATCTTTGAATATCCATAATGTGTATCATGTCAATGTACAAACACAATTCTATTATTTCTTACAGTAGAAATATTATTAAGCGCAATGCTTCTATGTCTGGCAGATCTTGTCCACCTTGGCAATATATAATGCTCAGGAATGACTTCCATCATGTAGTGGAACATCATAATATGCAAGATATGCTTGCAAAGGATCCCAAATGTCTCAAAAAGTGCACATGAACATGTCATTTTCAACTCTTCAGTTATCTCAAATGTTACCTGATCCCACTTACTTCTGTCATCAGAAGATAAACCAACTCTGAATAGAGTAACTAACCCTTCTGAATTCACCACCTCGCGTTGAACGCTCATTGTACCAATTAGTTCCAACTGAAATAGCTTCAAGATTTCTCTAGTGTAAACTTTTCCAACTTGAAGCTCTAGCTTATTTGAGAAATGCAATACGGGTTCATGGTTTAGAGTCATGAAATCTTCTCGTGCTTCTTTTCTACGTCGATCTGCTATTGCTTTATCATATTGCTTCACAAAATCATTTATTTGTGTCTTCGCATTAACATATCCATCGAAAAATGCATTGATACTCTCACTCCTCTGACTTGTTGTCATTCCTGCCCAAAACACATCCTTCAAATAAGCATTGACCCAATATTCTCGTTCCCTGTACATAGTTTGTAGCCATCCATTTCCTTCTTCCTTCACACCAAATATTTCCTTAATATCCTTCCAATATTGCTCACAATGTTCAACATTTTTTCCGTGATACCATTTTGAAAAGTAGTCAGGAAACTTTTCACCGTAAAGGCTTTGCAATGCTAGTGTATGTTCCGCAATATGCTTTGCAATATGCCAAGAACAATACCGATGACGAGTGTTTGTAAATACATTTTTAATAGCTCCTCGCATCCCTTTATCCTGATCTGTGATAATAGTCTTCGGCGGAATTCCGTGCATGCATTTCAACCACTGGGTGAATAACCAAGTAAATGTTTCTTCATCCTCATCTGCAAGTAATGCACAACCAAAAAGAGTCGATTGCATATGGTGATTAACTCCAGTGAATGGAGCAAATGGAAGATTCCAATTGTTCGTTTTGTATGTAACGTCGAACACGACAACATCTCCAAACCTCAAATAAGATGATCTTGCTCGTCCATCTGCCCAAAATACGCTTCTCATTGTTCCCATATAATCAATCTCTACTGCAAAATAAAAATCAGGATCAAATTCCTTCCTATCCTGAAACATCCTAATGAGTGTCATACACTCATGTCCTATGTTGTTTTCCTTCACATGTCTAATTTGATCTTGACACTGCCTTCCTGTAATTATATCCCCTTCACTATGATTTATAACATTCAAAACTCGAGCAACTTTTGATGGAGCTATACCTTCTGTATGCAATTCATACATGAGTTGTTTATTAGCCTTCGAGCGATGCGCTTGCTTATGGGAATAATGATGAATCACCTTGTCCGGACTTGTTATCAGATCATGACCGTTATGTTTCTCCTCAAACTTGCTCACAGACCAAATACCGTCATTTTTCAATTTAATTCTCAACCTGGCCTTACAACCCACTCGTGTATCACCCCGACGATTAACATTTTTCCCTGCTTCTCTTTTGTCATTTTCCCATTTTCTCCCTGCCTTGTTGCAAACAAAAAGTGAAGAAATATACTTTCCATCTAGCTTTGACGACTTGGCACGTGCCTCTCTTCTAATTCCAAATCCCGTCTTCAGAGCATAAGAATTATAATGAATAAACGCAGCATCAACAGTTGGAAATTCCATTCCAACCCATGGAGTCTCAACCACAGTTTTGTTCGAAGAGTCTATCTCCATCATTCCTTATGAAATAAATAATTTATTAATTAGTGTACAGTTTAAGTCGTCTTAAACAAAGATTAATAGCATGAAAATGTAAATTAAAAATTTATAAGGATGAAGGTAATTACCATTTACTATGGATTCTTGGAACTCTTGTTGAGATGATATATTTAATTCTTCTTCATCAGAATCTTCATCGATGGATTCTATTCCACAAGGTTCCAACACATAGGGTTCAATCTCACCGAGGTGTTCCATTCTTATGTTGAGTGCACGAGAAGGAGAGAGAGAGATGACTATCAGATTATACGTAAGGTAAATTTTAATCTAAAATAAAGTCAGGCTCTACAAATATGCTTTAGTTACCTCTCGGCTCCCTGCATCTGCAAAATACAGAAGTTCAAGTGTACGCCCAACTGCTACACGATCACTATCAGAAAAAAAAAAGAAAAAGAACTGTAAGGGATGACTATAACATTTTTGAGGAATTGTAATGTTTGTTTGGGAAGATGCAAGTTATACAATTTTGCAATCTCACTTGAAATTTTTAAAAACGGCCACTGTACTCCGACTAAAGACCTAATAAGATTTGGTTATGGCTATCCTTTTGCAGTTAAAGTTGATTGGGACATTAATATGGAATACAAGTTACGACTTCAATTATAATATTACCATCAAATTCTTAGTTATAGCTATCACTTACAATTTAACTTTGAAATCATATAAACATCCTAATGCTGTGCAGACTACATATATCACAAATTTGAAGATAGATCACAACAATAAGTCATACAACATAAATTTAAGGGCATTGTAATGCAAAGGTGGGCATAGAGTATCAACATAATTATCTGGACAAAATTCGAACAATTTGTTCACGAAATCATTCTCAGTGTGGCTTTAATTTGAGCAGCAAAAAATACCTTGAGGGATCGGCGGGAGGAGGGAGGCGGCGTTCGTGAGGGAGCGGCGGCGTTCGTGAAAGAGGAGGGCGGCGGCGTCGGAGGAGGGCGTGGGAGTAGGGCGGCGGCGTTCGTGAGGGAGCGGCGTTGGAGGAGGGCGGCGGCGTGGGAGTAGGGCGACGGCGTTCGTGAGGGAGCGGCGTGGGAGGACGAGCGGCGACGTGGGAGGAGGGATCCGGCGTTGGTTGTGAGGGTTAGAGGAGGAGGGGATGCGGCGTGAGAAAGAGGGGGAGGAAGAAGGATTGGAGAGAGAAAATCAATTAATTTTAAGAGAGTTAAGAAATAATTGTAAATTTTATTTTTGGAAAGTTAACAAATAATTGTAAATCTTATTTTTGCAAATGAGCCCTTTGATTAAAAGGTTGATCTAAGGGCTCTTATTTTGCCACATCACTTTGTATGAGGAAATTTCCTCATACAAATATGAGGCTCACTTTTCTCTATATATATATATATATAATTTAAATTTCTGAGACGAAAGATAATCTTTCGTTTGACCCATATTTTGGCTTTTGACGGCTACAGCGCAAACCCATTTTTCCCATTTCTATTTGCCAAATACCCAAAATATGACTCAAGACGACTACAAATGCTCTTAGTAAGGTCTATGAAAATGTAAAACATCAACACCTGAATAAGTTTTACTAAAACTCTTTCTTTTCCTTGTTCTTTTGGTCATTTGTTTGACTAGATTTTTCGCTTTGTCACTTTGTTTCTTCACTAGTATGATTGAAACATTGTAGCGAGAAATTTATCAGTTTTGCCAAGAATGTAAATTACATTATCATGCTTGACATCCAGTTCTTCTTTCTGAAATGTGATGAACATAATGGGAACATAATGGAAAGTTATCTAATGACTATATGCAAAGCATTGCGCATATTTTCTATTACCAATATCGAGTTTTTTTTTTGATTAAAAAGATGACCGAAGTCATCGCTTCATTAAAAAGTGCTTAACGAAACAGAAATAAGAAATACATAAAGCCCGCAGGCTACAATATCCAAAAGCATCTACTCCGGGCCTACTTCCCGAGCCTCCAACAAAATACAAGAAAGTAAAATAGCATCTAATACAACCGCCCTAAAACCGGATAACTACTGACAACAGAAACCCGTCCCCCGGCTAGCAGGCTACTCTGCCCCCTCTCCTGAGCGCATCTTCTTCCTGGATCTGTTGAGACCTGTCCATTCATAACGACAAAAGTAAATTTTTTGCAATAACGATGAAAGAGACCGACGGACACTATTGAAACAAAAATCGTTGCGGTCTAGCCATAGGTTCCATAGTACGGACGCGACAATAATTTCCCACTGTACTCTAATCTCTTTCGAACTCATGTTCTTTCTAATAGCCCCCCAAACCTCAGCACTAGACCCCGGACAATGTGATACACCAAACGCAATACCCACCTCCCCCCAGACCCATCTAGCTCTATGACAATTGAATAAAATATGAATCATGTCTTCATCTTCGGACATACATGTGCTACATAACGCAGATTCCACTATACCCCTTTTTCTCAAGTTAACCCTAGATAAAATAGCATCGTTCTCCACCAACCATAGGAATACTTTCACTCTCGAAGGAATGCTCGTGCCCCAAATGACCTCCGTAATCTCGTTTCTGATACCTCCATCATTCAGTCTTTTGTATAGAGAGGAAACCGAGAACCTCCCATTAGCCTCCCAGGCCCACCATCTTTCGTCCTCCGATTGTTGAGTGTAATTCCCTTCTATCCGAATGAAATTATTGACCATTTGCAATTGGACAATCGCGTCCTGTTCCAGCGTATCCTTTACCTCTAATCTCAATTTGGAGTTCTTCCAAACGTCGAAGACCAA
This sequence comes from Hemerocallis citrina, assembly GCA_017893485.1. Classification (NCBI taxonomy): domain Eukaryota; kingdom Viridiplantae; phylum Streptophyta; class Magnoliopsida; order Asparagales; family Asphodelaceae; genus Hemerocallis; species Hemerocallis citrina. The sequence goes on from JACEHZ010000091.1 coordinate 1,638,574, forward strand.
CGAATCTATGTTCAGAACTGCATCTGCCGCTGCTGGGAAAAGACTCACCAGCGAATTACTACCGCACCACTTGTCTTTCCATAATCTTGTTTTCCTGCCATCTTTTACCCTACAGAGAGTATTGCTGTGGTACAGATCCCCCGTTCTGTAAACCCCTTTCCAAAAGAAAGATTTTCTACTCTGGATACCTTTACCCCCAAATCTGAATTTCTTCCTAGTACGGTAATTAGTGAGAGACTTACACCACCAATTATTACGCTGATTGGCCATCTTCCACTACCACTTGCTAAGAAGAGCCCTGTTCATGTCTCTGAGATTAGTGATACCCAAACCTCCGAACTCCTTCTTTTTGCAGATCCTTCCCCAGTTAACAAGATGAATTCCTTTCCCCCCCTCATTTGTTCCTTTCCATAGAAATCTTCTTCTAAGTCTGTCTATCTTGTGGATTACCCAAGCCGGTAATTCGTAAATAGACATAAGGTAAATGGGGATACTACTGATAACTGCATTAAGCAAAGTGATCCTGCCTCCCAACGTCAGGAACTGTCCTTTCCACCCCGCTAGTCTTTTCTCGATCCTATCAATCAGAAATTGCCAATCTTCCTTAACAAGCCTACCTGGCCTGATAGGGATCCCAAGGTACGTAAGAGGGAAATCTCCCCTATTGCAACCTAACAGCTGTTGAATCGTAGTGATGGGGACGGAACAACGTTCGCTCAGTTGGATAACGCAGCTCTTCTTGAAATTTACCTTCATACCAGACCACGCCTCAAAACACTTCAAAACAGCTCCCATCGCAATGATATCCTCTTTGGACGACGTCCCAAACAATAGCGTATCATCCGCATATTGCAGAATAGAGACCGGCTCGGAAAAACCCCTCACTTCGATACCAAAGTGTTGCCTTTCCTGGCTCCCGTTGGCGATCATCTTCGGTAGTCCATCAGCCACAATTGCAAATAACAAAGATGACAGAGGATCCCCTTGACGGAGCCCTCGCTTGCAAATAATCTCTTTACCCTGAGTTCCGTTAACACAAAGAAATGATTTGCCACCTCTGATGCAATGGGATATCCATTTCCTCCACCTTTCCCCAAAACCTTTGAGTAGTAGTGCTTCGTCCACCGAGTTCCATTCCACCGAGTCGTAAGCCTTTTGGAAATCTACTTTAAAAAGAAAGCCGTCTGTTTTGTCTCTGCTTGCTCTGAAGACAGTTTCATGGGCCGATGCCATGCTATCCATGATGTCCCTTCCTTTAATGAAGCCGCTTTGAGACTGTCCAATAACCTCGTTCAGTAGTGGCCCCAACCTGTTAGCCAAAACCTTGGTGATGATTTTGAAGGAACCGTTCAGCAGGCTGATTGGTCTGAAGTCGCCGACCTCTTTTGCCTCCGCCTTCTTGGGAATCAGTACAATGTTCGCATAGTTGAGACGATCTAAATCAGTATCTCCTTCGAAAAAATCTCGAACTATTCGCATGAAGTCCCCTTTGATGATACTCCAATAGTACTTGTAGAAAAAAATCGGGAAACCGTCTGGGCCCGGTGCTTTGTCTGATCCCAAACAATTGATAGCACAGAGAACCTCTTCTTCTGTGAAAATGCTTTCAATGTTATCAGATCCATTAAGCCTGGAGTCCAACCACATGTTCTGATTCAACGAACACCTATGCTCTCTTCTTTTTCCCAGGAGGTCCTTATAATTTGCATGCAGGTGTTGTTTAATTCTATCTTCATTCTCGCACCACCCTCCTTCGACCATAAGCCCTGAAATGTGATTTTTACGCCTTCGGCCGTTGGCAATCTTATGGAAAAATTTTGTGTTGGCGTCTCCTTCCCTCAACCACTGTAGTCTTGAACGTTGCTTCCAATAAAATTCCTCCATCTTCTCAATATGTAGTATGTCTTGTCTATTCCTTCGTAGCTCCTCTAATTCTGCCTCTATAAGGTCTCTTTCCTCCTCTAAAATTTCTAAGTGCTCGATCCTCTCTCCTATTTCATCTTTGATTCTCTGATTCTGCCCAAATTCCATCCTAGCCCAGTACCTCAATTTTGAGCGTAATCTCCCAATCTTTTGAACCCAACATCCTACTGCCGAATCTGACGTGATAGGAGCATTCCAGCTCTCCACAATAATCCTCTTTGAATCTTCGCACAATGTCCAAGACTTCTCAAACCGGAACTGATGAGTTTTCCTTCTTTCCCCTTCCCCACTGTCCAGAGCTAAAGGAGTGTGATCAGATGTAAATCTGATCAGCGCTTTGGCCTTTGCCAATGGGAAAGCATCCTCCCATTCAGAGGAGACTAAAATTCTATCTAATTTCGCCAAAGTTGGAACCGACTGTAAATTTGACCACGTGAATTTCCTATTCGAGGGATTAATTTCCACCAACTCTAAATCATCGATCAAGGCATTGAATTGTTCCCTGTCACCCCTCGGAGCTCCTTTCCCGAGATGCTCGAATTGAAACCTTGTAATGTTGAAATCTCCACCTAGCACCCAGGGCCCCTTACACTTTCCTCTAATATTCCTAATCTCGTCCCAGAACAAAACTCTTTGAGCAGACTCATACGGACCGTAAACTGAAGTAACAGTCTGAGTCCAACCATCAGAACGTCTTCTAATAGAAATCGTAGTGGAGAATTCTCCTGAAAGCTCGTCTATAATCTCGAACACCTTAGGATCTATTCCTATCGCTATACCCCCTGAATACCCTCGCGAAGGTTTAAACCTCCACTCGAAATCTCCTATACCTTTAATGCTTTGAAAGTCCTCTATAGTTGGAGATTCAATCCTAGTTTCCTGAAAAGCGCAAATGGATGGTCTATATCTAATGATAGTATCGCTAATAAGCCTCTTTTTAGATTTCTGCCTCATCCCCCTCACATTCCAAAAGATGTAATACATTAAAAAAAATTAAAACCTCTAACCCCTATACTCTAGATCACCCTGCCCAACTTATTCTATCTGCCTAGAATTATCTCCTCTAATAATATTGACGTGAAACATTTGCTCATCCTTGTTGGACCCCATGGCTAGACCGTACAGACTCGCAAAATAAATGAGAGAATCATCATTTAAAAGATCTAATACTGAAAAATGACCAAAAGGAATACCTTGGCACGCCGAGGTTGGCTCTTTAGTCTTTGTCGCTGCTCTAATCAAATCTTCTTCCCTTGGTCCGCTCGATCCCCATTTGTCTAACTGTCTCTTGCTCTTCCGCTGCGAGTCTCCCGAATATTTAACTCCGGTACACGCTGCGCTATTTCCCACTCCGCCTCCTGCCAATTCTAGAACCTGTCTTGCCCATTTCTCGTGCTCCGAGTCGTATGCACTTCCCTCGCTATTAAGACCGTCCAAAGCCCCTATCATCCCATTGTTCTGATCCGAGTCAATCGCCTCCTTACTGAGATGGACGTGCTGCTCCTGTTCACTGTGGACTACCGCGCGCTCCTCTCCAAAACCCTCCAAAACATCCGAATGAACATTAACATATTCCCCAATGTACTCTTGATTAACCACCGGGCTAATCACCTCAATACCCAACCTCTGCTGTGGCCCATCTTCAATTTCGTGCGATCCACGCTCTCCCTCGTGCACCAAAGGCCCAGTCAACAATAAGGGATCCTGCTGAACAGAAGGAAGCGGCCCAAGCCCACTCCCTTGGCCCACATCAGCAGTAGACTGTTCATCTTCTTTTCGAGCTGCCGCGCTAAAGCCCCCCTGCCGTACTATAGCTTCGATAGCTTTTTGGATGGAAACTTGAATCTCGTCCTTCGTCAGAAGCGCAATTTCAGGGACCTCCTTAGAAAACCGCAGAGCTTCTTCGATACCCGCAGTTGACGTACCTTTCAAAATCCCTGGCCTACGGATGCTCCTGACATTGCTCTCAGTCACCTCAATCTGAGCACTCTTTGAGTCCCGCCGCTGGAGCAACGGCTTCCACATAGCTGTCTCCCTAGCCCCCTTTAGGCGTACGTCTTTTTGAGCAATGGATTTCAAATTGGAGCCGTACTGGTCATCAATGTCGAACTTTTCCTTGATGGATGATGAACGGCCAAGATCAAGATCTTTTGGATCGAACGGCTCTCCATCGTCGTCTACCTTGGATCTGCCCTGTTCTCCGCCATTTTTTCTGCCATCCGAACGCTCTTCCTCCTCGCGCGACGAGACCTTCACAAATGAGACGTTCTTCTTCCTCTCAACGATCAGCTTGACTTCGTAGAACTCCCCCTCGAACTCCACCTGAACCATCGATGGAATGTCAGCGAAGTTTTCGCATCCCACTTTAATGCGCGCAAATTCCCTCCTTTCTTGAGTAATCGTAGACCTATCGACTTCCTGTAGAACTCCAAATCCTCGAACAAAGTTCTGAAAACCAGAGCGTAACCAACAGTGAAGGGGGAAGTTGTAGAGGCGGATCCAGATAGACGGCAGATCACTCGCATTCATAGCACCAACTTTGCGCGACCACTGAGAAAATGTGACATAGAAATCGTCGGAACCCATTCCCCTCTTGCTCAGCACTTCATTCAACCTCCCTTCATCGTGGCAATGAACTAAGAAAGCACTGTAGTTGAAACGCTGCACCCTTCATTGCAGCTCAGCATTTGGAGAAATGTTGGCATGAAGCAAACGTTCAATATCCTCTGCCACAGGGTTACCACTTTGAACTTTGATAACGCAGCAATGTCGGAATCGGCGTTCGAACTCAGCCATAAGCGGAGTGGGTGTGATCAAAGCCTTCAACATCGATCTTCCTCCAGCGAAACTTTCTTGGGTCTTACTGCTGTGGGAGTTCAAGGAAGCTCCGCCTTTTGGGACAGCGGACAATGGAGTCGGGGCTCTGTTGAAGCTTGGGCAGTCTCGAGAGATGTGGCCGCTCCTACGGCAAGCGTAGCAAAACCAATCCTTGGTACATTGCGAAAGTGTGTGTCCCCATTGCGCACACTTGTGGCAGCGCTGACCGTCCCCCTCCGACGCCGATTCATTCCTGGTCTGCTTCCTGTTAGCTCTACTTGATTTACGAGCTCGAACAAGAACCCATTCTCCATCTTGGTCCCTTTTGGTGATAGCCGGAGAGTTCCTTGTAGCTGAAAGTCTTGCCGGAGCCTCCTTCCTCTCCGACCCCTTGAGAGCTTCAAGGTAGGAGATTCTTTGACGGGGCGCCCTATCGCCCTCCCTCTCCTCCGAGCCATCTCTCTTTGAGATGTCATGGCCTCTAAACTCCTCTTTGCTTATCTGAGCATTCGTCTTCCCTCTATGGGAAGAATGCTGCTCTCTGTGGGATGATCGACCTCCCAATCTATTCGGGAGATCGACGTCCCTCCAATCATCTAACCTTCTCCTCTCGCTCCTTTCAGTCGCCTCTTCCCTGCCTCTTTTCGTCATGGACCTCCCAGCTCCAACTTCAGTGAACTCAGTGGTGAAAGCTCCTGTGATATGAGACCTCCTCTGAGAAAGAGAGGAGCGCGAGGGTCTGAAACCTCTCTCCCTGTAAGAACCTCTCTCGCTTGGGGTGTCTCTCCTGTACCTGTGATCTCCCTCAGATTCCATTTTTGTCATCCTTTCCAATAATATCGAATTATATAGAGAAAAGCAAGTGCTTTATTTTTGTGGGTTATATTCTATTCTCACACTTTTCTAGTTTAGTTTAATAGTAAAAGATGTTGAATTTGCACTTGGAGGATTGAATTATAGTAATTTATGTTTACTCAATGGATATGGACTTTTCCAATTTTTTGCAATTTTTTTTGTTGTTCTTGAGTTAAACTCTTCTTTTTGTATTGGAGGCTGATTTTTGTGAGAATCAAAATTCTCGAACTTTTTTCGGTATTTTCAGATCTTTCAAGGGGGAAAGGACAATAATGTTTCATAAGGAGATTAGAATCTGAAAAAATGTTGCTTGTTGCAACTAAAGAACTATTTGACTGTAATTATTCATTGTCTTTTTCATGCCATTCCCTCTTTTCAGTTTTTGTCACTTATTCCAAGCAAAAGAAAGAAGGATTGTTGTGTTAGACAGCTGATAACTAGCATTGAACTTAAGTCTGATTTATACATGACATGAATTTTAAATTGTTTGTTGAAGTTGTTGGTTGTCCTGATATGAAAATAGTTTTTAATTTATATTATCAGAAGCATCCTACTAGTCTTCCTTTTCTTTATTTCTTTGTTCTCTTTAAAATCTTTCCCCTCCATGTGAAAATTTGAAGTAGTAGGAGGCTGTTTTACTGAAAAGTAAGTATTGTTATCAAAAGTGATATTAAAAAAGATATATGTTTTAACTTCAAAATTATCATAGCAAGCAAAAGTACTGTTTTAAAAAACTTAAAAAATCACTTTGAAGTAGTTTTGGCCTTGAGAAAAATTACAAAATATAGCAGTTTTGGAGGAGTTTTGGCTAAACATATTTTAAATTAAGTTTCTAAATACCTATTTTAAATCTAAAAATTCTCTTAGAATCAAAAGTAATCTTTGAAAGCAATACCAAACAGACTTCTAATCTTTCCTCATTCCTAATATGATTAGTAGAATACAAGAACCCTACTGTTTGACTTGTGCCAGTGGTGAGAAGACTTATTATGATTGAAAGTTTGAAACATTCACATCCCACCCTAACCATTATTGTTCAATCAATAGAAGGTAGATTGTCTCCACAATGGACAAAGAGAACCAAAACTTACTTTATAAGGATTGGTCAGTTTGAAACTTTGCTTGCACTTGAAATGGATTACCTGTCCTGTTCCCTTATGGGTCCTGAGCATTGGTCCACCTGTTCATAGTGGAGCCAGCACCCAAACATATTTATTTTCTCTGAGTCTTACAGTTGACGCCTGAACGGAATTTTGCCTTCTTTCACCATTAGATAATGATTCTGTGAAGTACATGAACCGATCGAGAAATACAATGTCATAGCGGTGAAAAATATTGTCATGTCCGACCGTGACATTAGAATTCATTCATATATGTATATATATATATGCACAACACGTGAATTCATTAAGATTGTAGCGTACGCGATAAAGAAGGTTGTTTTCTTTTCTTTTAAAAGTTCCTTCTTTAGGTTGTTGAACTTGAACTTAGGTTTTCTACTTTAACATGTCATTTTGCAACGAGGATGACTACACATACATGAGTTTTTATCTCAAATATACATTATAAATGCAATGAGGTCCACTTTCTACAAAAAGACAAAGTTTCAATCTTGTCTTTTAGTAGAAAGTGGGCGCCAATACATTTATAATGTACATTTGAGGTAGAAATTCATGTATGTGTAGCATTTTGCTTTTGCAACATACGCTGGGAAAAGAAAGTGGAAGTTGGTTGCGAATACTTACAAATTACTGAATTAGCATTTATTAAAGACACAATCTCTTATTAATTTGTGTCGTATTCCTCATGCAAGTGGCTGGCTAAATAAAATAGATTGATGATATGAGTTTATGTTTCATGGGTATGAAAAGGAATACGAAAATTTTGCCGTACTACCCCACTTTTTGAAAATATTCAGTGTTCTGCTTCACTTCCCAAAACAATTAGCGATATGTCCTTGTTTAGAACACGTCAGCAAGAAACGTTATTGGAAAAAACGGTATAGGTTATTTCGATGCCGTTCTTCCCAATAACGGCATCTGTTTGAAAAAAAAGGGGCATGCCGTTATTTGGAATAACGGCATAGGTTGTTTTGTTTTTCGACAGCTTGTAGTCTCCACTTAGAGAAAAAATTGCAAGTGTGAAAACCTTATAACAGATGCCGTTATTTCAAATAACGGCATTCTCAATACTGATGCCGTTATTTGGAATAACGACATCAGTTATAAATTTTTTTTAATAAAAAAGTAACTTATTATTCATCCTCTCTGACGAATAAGTTAAAAAAATAAAAATAAATTTATAACTGAGAAATAACGGCATCAGTTATAATTTTTAAAAATTTTTTTTTTAAAAAACTTTTTATGCATTCTCTCTGTTTCCAAACACGGCAAGAGTTCATATTTATATATAACTGATGCCGTTATCTCCAATAACGGCATCAGTCATTTGAATGCCGTTATTCAGGACAACAGCATTATTTATAAGTTTTTTTTCACACTTAGGATTTTTTAAAGTTAGAAGATTCACACCTGTAAGAGAAATATACTGATGCTGTTATTCCAAATAACGGCATGAAAAAAATAAAATAAAATAGATGCCGTTATTGAAAATAACGGCACGTAAATAACCTATGCCGTTATTTTCAATAACGGTTTATGCTGACGTGTCCTAAACAGGTGGGGCAGAGCGCTAAATATTTTCAAAAAGTGGGGGCAGAAGGGCAAAATTTTCAAGGAATACCCATTCTTATCTACATTCTGATAAAATATGTAGACTGCCAATTAAATTAATTAATTAATTACATAATTTAAGATCAACAAGATTACAAATCTTACATATATCCTTTTTGCTAGCTAGCTTTACTCTGCTTCCTAAGGCCTACCATCATTTATTATTCCAATTAATATCTTCTTTTGCTAAATACAATCTATTCAGCAAATCATTAATTAGGAACAAACTCCATATGTACATTTCTTTCTTTCTCTCAAATAATTCAATCAGAAGGCTGAAAAATGACTCTGCATTGGCTGATGATGAATTATTTGTAGGTCTGTAGTTGTGGGGCAAGAACTTTCTTCTGTCATCATATTCCTGCAACAAAATTTTCAAAAAAAATTCACAATGCAATTGTATAATGTTTATAGCCACACAAAAATTTGTATTGGGGGTCAAATCATACAAGATCCACTTGGGGGATCCAGATTCCATACAGATAAGTTTTTGAGGATCCAAAACCTGTACGTATATCCAATCGAGCCTGATTTGGATCGGGCTATCGGGTTATTGGGTTCCATTGCCACCCTAGCAAGGACCCAATAAAATATGCATGAAACAAAAGAAGCAGAACCTAGAGAGGCGTGACATTTTCTGATAACGAAGAAACAAGTGAAAACATGGGTAACATCACTTTTCCAACACTATCCTTCTTCTTGGATTGGATGGGTATAAAAAAACTAAGAAAAGACACTCTTAATTGACATGGAAAGCAGCACTAAAAGTGCAAAGTGAAAGCCCAACATCATGGAAAAGAAGAGAATGAGTTTAAATTGGCACCAGAAATTGACTTGAACGAGGTCAATCGATCAGTAGGATTATATTTTGTTGTATTTTTGTTTGTTGGTTGTGGTACTGTATAAATTTCAGAACCCAGCCTGTTGGGATCTGAACTTCATAAGCCTTATTTTAGGTTGTTCGTTTTGTTAATTTTTTTAATAAAACCGGGGGGGGGGGGGGGGGGGGGGGGAAGGGGGGTTCAAGACCAACCTTTTACGGGAAAAAAAAAAAGAACATCATGGAAAAGAGAATTAGCCTATACCACCATATTTAGGTGAGTTAAATTGAGTTTCTACTCTATATACCTAGATATAGTGTACGTGGATCAAAAAATGAATGCAGTAGTTCATTGATAGCAAATGTAGCTTTCATCCTCGTCTCTAGGGTGGTCCTCCCCCCTCTTATAAATCATGGGTTTGATGAGAATAATTATAGGAGAGAATCATCAATGCATACTTTGACGTGGATAGAATACATTCACACACACACACAATCATTTGATCATGATTCATCATCCCCTTAGGTTTCAAAATTTCAGTTTTTCTTTATATATAGGTATTAGCCATGGAAGGGATTTAAAAGCTTACTCTCTGGGGCGAGAAGCCCAGAGGGAGCTCAGAGCACGAAGGCGGTTGTAGTACTCTCCGACCGCCAGAAAACACTTTGCTGCTTGTCGAGTAGTCAAGATGCGATGCAGCTGGTGTAGGGTTTGCTGCCTCAGATTATCGGCCTGTACGTGTAAATCAAACATGGTTAACTCGCAATGAAAAACTCTATTTCTTTAGGAAAAGAACTTGAAACTTTAAAAATAATGGACATCACTAAATAAAAAACAAACAAACAAACAAACAATAAAACCCCTTTAATAATCCAATGTAGTTAAAAATTTGAAATCAAATTTAACATTCAGACATTAATTATCACATAAGAATTAAGAGAGGAAAGAAGTCTTAATAGACAAGAAGCATTAATATTTTCTATCTTTGATAGGTTCTTAAAAGACGACAAGGATACGATGTACATATCTTTGTATTAGAGTGACATTAATAATTGAGCAGTTGGCAAAAAAAGATTAGATCCTTGATAAATATAATATATGGTGATATTAAATAAGTATAAACTGGCTAATGAATGAAAATAGCAACCTACATATATTGACACATATATATATAATTATTTTGGGCCATTTGTCTTATCCAAGTATCTAAAGGTTAGGTTGTTGCATCCTTTTCTTGGTACTATACATTAATTGATAGCAACATGTGCAACTTTCAAGAGGCACTAAGTACATAAAAATGGAAACATATAGCTTTTGATTTTGATGGGTGTAGTAGTGAAGAAGATACAATTAAAAGATAGTGAAGGATAAAGGTAAAGGTTAATAAAGAGAGAATTTCAATAGGACAAAAGTATATATATTGTGTGCATGATCTTTGACAATATTGCAATATTTTTCAAGTTTAGATCTATTCTTTCTTCACCTAATATTTTTTGATCATGACAGAAATATATAGTTGGAAGTTTCACGACAGATATAAAATATATATTATATCGAAATTATATTCCTCTCTTATAAAGGATAATCAAATTTACATACCCCGAAAAATAAGCATCAAGAATGGTTCGAGTTTACTAAGGGTATTCATTCCATGAAATTAATTTGCAGTATAGAAATATTCCCAATCGTTCTTACTCATGAATTTTAACATAAAAAATCACCACAAAAGAGAGAAATAATAATAATAAAATTAAGACCAATCTATTCGATCTCATCAAGTACTGTATATGCTAATTATGGAATGAACTAAACCTCAAACCACATACTGTAGTAGCAATTATTTACTCATAATTCCCTCAATAATACGATTTCAATAAAAGAATTAACTAAAAAAAGGTACCTGTCTAACAAATCCTTCAAGATTGTCTAGTTTGCTTAGTGCCAATGCCATATGGCCCATGTAGTTGCCCACATTGGCACCTTCGTTGAGTGCCCCACTTGCCACAGTGTCAGTTAACGAATTCTGCAGCTGCTCGAACCCTTGCATTAGTGCCTCCTCCGCCTGCTGCGACGACTGCTGTAGGCTGCATATCCCCACCACCTGCTGCTCCGTCAGTGGGTCCACTTGGGGCATCACAATCTGTGCACAAATCACTGATATAAGATCACCCAGATTATTTATCTATATATATATATATATGTAGTTTTCTCCGGTACGTTAGCAATATGACATATATATTAGACCTTGATTAAATCAGAGGGTTTGAATCCACCGATCCATAGGAAACAGCGTTCTGCTGGGGTGGCCCACATTCCGGTGATGAGGTGGAACACATCAGATTTAGCGGCCATGGCCTTCAATCGGAAGACTTCAACATAGTGTGAGAGGAACTCGTCGACTATGAGTCTGAGGTCGCCATCCGGTAAATGGGCCTGCAAGCCTGTTCGTAAGTCGCCAATGTGCTTGTAACTTTCGTCCAACCATTGAGCGTATTCCATGTCGAACATTGCCGCACCTGTGTTATGTTTTCCGTTAAAAAGCTTGTTAGATTTCATTAGTTGCTCTATAATGAAAACAGGGGTGTTTTTCAAAAGAAAGCGAGCAGATTTGTTGCTTCTTTTTCTTTTACTGTCTCATTAAGTATAGTACTAAACTAAGATATCAGAAGCTTTTTTTTTTTTTTTTTTTTGTTGGATAAAAAGATGACCCTGTCATCGCTTCATTAATGCGGAATTAAAGAAACATAGTAGTACTATTTACAATAATCGAAATCACCAACTTCCAACATCCAAAATACATCGATGATCCAAAACAAACAACGCAAATAAAGATACAAGAATTACTATCTCATGACCCCTCTTGTGAAACATAGTAGTAGTATCAGAAGCTAATTAAGGACATGTTTCTTCATCTCAATTTCTGCCCAGACACGAACTAGTTATTTTTTGTGTTCGTGTTCTGACAAATATTTACCATCCAGAGATAAGGAAACTGTAATCGTTTCATAGTAAATAAACTCAAAAATAACTAATATCTTAACATTAGTTCGACAAGTAATTAAGGTATTTTGTATCATTACCAGAGCTGATAGTTCCACCGGCATTGCCTCCTAAGAAGAGGCCCTAAGAAGCACAATGATTGAGATAGTTTTTATTATAAGAAAAATTTTAAAACTGAGGAGAAAATTCCATTTCTTGTTGAAATTACAAGAAAAAGTATGTGATTGTAATACCTGCGAACGTGCTCGTTGAAGATCTTGTTCTAACTGTGTAAGCTTGATCCTACTGGATTCTAGTTGTTGCACGTAGGCCTGTTCAAATGAAAGAAACAATTAATGGGTATATATTATGAGGAATTTTTCTTTGAGAAAAAGAACAAAAAAAAACTAAAGATAGTGAAAATTATAAGTAAATAAACTTACCTTCTTTCTAATTCTGCTCTTCCTAGCGGCCTCTCTATTTTGCGCTAAGCGTCTCAACGTCTGGAATTTAAAAAACCATACAGGACAATTTAACTTCTAATGATCCCTAACCAAAACACTATGCATCATAGATGCTGTCAAAAAGTTATGATGCAAAGGGGGCAAACGAATAACAAGGGCTTTTTACTCCATTAATTAGTCCCTAGAAAATTGCCTAGTTCGTTTATATATATCATCATTTTGAAATTAGTCTCTCACAATATGGGACTCACACTTTAATATTATATTTCTGGTGGGTATATATATATTAATATCTAAACCCAATATTGTGAGAGATGATTATAAAAATACCAATTTCAGTACTGAAGAACTAATTTGTAAACATGAATTGTAGGGGACTAACCAGATTAAAAATCCAACATAACAATTTTAAGAACTAAGCAAAACAGCTAACATATATATGTTTGGTGCAGTAGTTTTTTTTTTAAAAAAATAAAAGTGACCACAGTCACCGATCTCATTAATGAAAGATTAACGGGATTACAACAAAAGTCCTACATCATCTCATATATCATGTTGTGCACGTCGGCACCTAATACTACAAATCTATTACAACATACTTTGGTGCAGTAGTTATTAGAACCAATCAGCTAACATATGTTTCAGTAATTGAAGCAAAAACTACATGAATAACTACAGATATACATTTATTCATCACATAAATATAACATGTAAGCTACATAACATAAGTAGCATATGTATCTCATCATGCATGCATGAGAGAGAGAGAGAGAGAGTTCTTGACCTTGGCATCTAGTGTCTTTCCATCCTTCTCAGCAGTTGAACCAGCCATCCTTCTCTGAAATAAATTATAATAAAAACTGTATTTAAAAAACAAAACAAAGTAATAACAAGGAAAAAGGAAGTAATAAGGATTACTAAACAAAGGACTGCTGTGTTTTAATAGCGAGAAAAGAACTACAGCATATCAGGACAAAAGAACTAATATATAGTACTTTCTTAAGTAAATATGGAGAATCAATGAGATAACAAAGATTGCAAGAAAATAGTGTACATGCACTAAAACAAACATGAATAGTTATGACAAATAAGCAGACAAACTTACATACAGTATTCCCCTACAACCCTGGCCAATATTGGGGCCAAAACACGTACCCATCATAACTCTGAAACAGTGACTAGGGTTTGAAGAGTGGTAAAAAATAATGGAAAATGAGTCCTTGTATAGGGATCTGTGTTGACAATATACTGTGACTGGAGATAGGTTTCTGCTTAAAATATCTCAAAAACAGTAGCAAGGTTTCTGAGTTTTTGAAATTTGTGAACTGGGGGAGAAAGCAGCAGAGAGTTTAAATGCACTATCAGCTCCAGCTCATTCCCCTTTCTTCTCGGGTTTTGGGAATTTGTGCCACTTTGTTTTGTTTTGTAAAGTAAATAAACTTCAAACTAATACATTCAAATTTTTAAAAAAAATTACTGGCAGGAAAAAGATAAAAACAAACAAAACAAACAAACCAACCTTGTTTTGATTAGTATTTGGTTGTGCTTCCATTTTGGAGGCATCACTGGCACTGGCCATCGCCATCTCTGGCTCTTTATTATTGCTCACTGGTGACTCTGATTCCAACTGGGAAATTGTGTGTTGAGCTGATCCTGAATCTGCGCTAGTCTCTGCTCCTCCTGTAGACTGTGAACTTCCCCTCTATTCAATCAAAAAGAAAAAAAAAATAATGACATTTTCATATGCCCTTAAAATTTTCTAAAAAATCTAAGAAGCACAGACACAAACACAAACAAACAGTCACTTGTGATATAGAAAGAAAAGAATACCACAAATTTAAGCAATGAATATACCTTATTGGATTGCTGGAATCTCATAGGCCAAGAAGGGAAGATCTCTAGAGTGGGAGGGGGTCTGGATGTAAAAAAAGCTGCAAGAGAGAAAGAAATTAAGAGAAGTGATTTTAGAAGATGAAAGCTTGAAAAGGAGTAGTACTGTGACCACTTTTTTTTTTTTTTTAATCACTTAATTTGTATTAGAAGGAAGAAACAAGGACTGTCGCATCAGTGTGTTCAAAAGGGATCTATATTATTCTTTTCCTCTTTTTCTGAAAATGGTTTCAGAGAGTTAGTAAGGGGAGATATGGTTTCAAACCAACTCTGAATACCCAAAGAGATCACACCATTCAACTCCTCATGTGATCACCTGCTTCTGCAAATATGACGACCATATTCATGTACCCCACGTGATCACTGTGGAATACATGAATATCATTGTCTCAATGTGTACTTTTGTGAAGTTTGTTTGATTAAATTTTTTTAATGAAACATGGGGACTACGGCCAACCTTTTCGATCAAAAAAAGAAAAAAAGACAACCATTTCTGAAAATAAAAGAAAGAGAGAGAGAGAGAAGCATATACGTTTTCTTTCTTCTTCATTTCTAATGCCAACAACTCCCTGCATGAGAGCTTCTTCAAGCTCTCCAAAATAAGCAGCACCTTCTTGATCACTGAACAAGGAGAAAAGGTCCATTTTTCAATCCAATAAATACGACAAGACTAACCAATTTTTTTTTTTCTTTTTCTTTTTTAACGTTAAAAAAACTAAACTGAGTTATAAAAGATTGAACAAGGAGAAGGAAAGTGAGGAGATAAAAAGAGGGTTATAAAGATAAGGCAGAAATTATTATGGAATTGGTGGGGAAGAGGTGTAATCCCATTATTACAGACTGTGCTACCGACATGTACATATGTACTACTTGTTCTGATTATTATTATTTTATTTTTTTTAAAGAAAAAGTTGACATGAAAGAGACCCAATTAGCTGCATATGCAAGTTGGTTTCTTTCAAAAGAAAATGAAACAAAGTATGCATGGTGGTTTAAAACTGGAAGAAAAAAATTGAGGAAAATTACAAGAAATTAGTAGCAGGAGCTTGGATTGCTGCATATTGAAGGGGCTGAGCTGAAGAAGGCCCAGAATCTGAAATCCCAGTTTCACCAACAATCAGATGATCTGCCATCCAAGAACTCTCTCCTCGAAGCATTTTGCCTAGCTAGCTAACTCTTTTTTCTTTCCTTAATTTTCTGCTTCTAAATTTTCTGCATGTCTTCAGAGGATCACCTCAATTTCTATCTCCCTGCACTAAAGAGAGAGACTCATTTAAGCAAAAAATAAAACAAGGATGGGAAAGTAGAGAAGAGTACCCCTTGTGAGCTGATTCCTGTGGCTAAAAGAGGTAGTAGGAGACTGATGGGTTTTTATTATTGTTTCACTCTGAAATAAAACTGATCTCTCTTTCTCTCTCTTTCTCTTTACTTTAATTTTTGTTATTGCCTTTGTTTTGATAGTTGAGTTCTTGTCACCTCTGTTGTGTAATAAATAATTCACTCACCCCTGGAATTCATCCAAGGTACACACAGAGAAGATCTTGTCCTTGTGGTCTTTGTCTCAAAAGTTAGAGAGAGAGACAGAGAGAGAGAGAGAGGAATTTTTTTCCAAAATGACCCTTTTTTTTGTAAAGTTTTTTTCCAAACTGCCCTACTTTTTTTTTTAATTTTCCAAAGCGTTCCACTCGGTCTTTGAAAGACCGAGTCTAGTTAAAATAAGCTCGGTCTTTCAAAGACCGAGTCTTGCACTTTCAAAGATCGAGTCTTGAACTTTGACGTTTTTAATTGTGCAGATCCCCTTTCTTCTTCTTCTCTCTCTACTTTAACCTATTCTATTTCTCTAACCCATCTTCATAAATCTAGGGCGACCTCCTACCCACAAAATCTCATCTTAATCTAAATATATTTACCAATTTCTTCCTAACCCTCTAAGCATCTCCACTATAAAAACCCTAAACCCATCTTTTGAAAGATCCCTATTTTGGATTTTTGCTAAATTTGAAGAGGATAGCAACTTCAACTCTTTTACCCAAATATCTACGGCTCAATCCTTGACGCTTGTGAAGGTATGATGAATATTGGCCTTTAATTTTCTATCTTTTTTTATAGATTTTGTTTGTGGTTAGATAATAACTCGCATATTCGTATAAATATACGTAGGTATGGATCTTGAGATTCCTATTTGGTTATACTTTGGTGGTGAAATAATTCGTGATCCAAAGATTGGTAGTTGTTACAGTGTGTTGGATCCGGAAATAGTTTGGGTACCTCGTACCATTACATTTGCAGAAGTAGTTGAGAAAATTTATGAAGTTACTAATTGGAATATGAATCAATGGAAGGTGAAAATTTTAGCTCGATACGCAGCAGGTAGAGGAGATGGTCAGTATTTTATGACAGTGCCGTATCAACTGATAATGCGCTGAAGTCAATGATTGCTAGGACATTTGAACTCAATTGTGCTTGGTCTGCATTAGAGTTATATATTCAGCAAATTCAAAATTTGAATGCTCAGCCACATGATATTCTCATTGCAAGCTTCATAAGGGTAGTACCTACACAGCAGATGAGGTCTAACCTCGCTCAATCTTCACAACCAAATTCACTGTCCTCACAAGAAAACACATTCACAAATACAAGAAACGCTGATTTTACAGATATTGAGTTGCCCCCCCCCCCCCCCAACCTAGTCCGGTTCCTGACTATGTTCCAGATGACAATGTATTTGAACTCTTTCAAAATGCAGTGGTTAACAACAGCTTATTAGATGATGATGAAGAAGAGGAAGAAACAGACGATGATGAAAGTGTAGAAAGTGATGATGGAGAAGAAGATGATGATGTAGCAAATGTAAATCCTACGACTAACATTTCTAACGAAGTGAGAGCTACTGATAGGTATGCTAATGTTAATGCTCATGTTACGGAGGAGATGGTTGAAGTTGCTAGAGTACCCCCATTTCCACAAAAGTCTTCTGGTTCATCCAATGTAGACGAATTTTACGTTGGACAGGAGTTTGTAAGTACAGAGTCCATTCAGCAAGCTGTGAAGGTGTATTCTATTAAGAAACATCGTGAATTTGTCACATTGAAAACAACACCGTCACTGTACACTGTTAAATGCAAAATGCCACTTAGAAAACGTACAATTGAGGAAATCGTACAAGGTCCCCTAGGAGTAAGTGATGGTGGATGCCCTTGGAGATTACGAGCTATTGTTCCAAAAGGGGGGAGAAATTTCCTGGTGAAGAAGATAGTTGGGCTTCATACTTGTATGAATCCCACGTTGAATCAAGACCACTGTAAAATTGATGCTAACCTTGTTAGTAATTTGATTGTGGGTGTGGTGAAGAAGGATATTGCTTTATCACTGGGGGCAATTATTGAGATTGTGAAAATAGAATATAATTATCAGATTTCATATAAGAAAGCTTGGAAAGCAAAACAAAAGGCAATTGAGAGGTTGTACGGTACCTTCGAAGAAGCATACACGAAGCTGCCTTTTCTACTAACAGCAATTCAAGCAGCAAATCCAGGAACCGTTGTCCACTGGGATAAATATGAGTCTAACCCCAGAGAGGAAACATTCAAGGGAGTATTTTGGGCATTTGGTCCTTCGATTGAAGGTTTCAAGTCTTGCAGACCGGTTATTAGTGTAGATGGAACTCACTTGTACGGTAAGTACAAGGGTTGTTTGCTAATTGCTGTTTCCCCGGATGCGAATAGTTGCTTATTTCCATTTGCATTTGCATTGGTTGATGGAGAGAGTATAAATACGTGGACATGGTTTATGACTTGCATCCGGTATTATGTCACCGATCGCACTGAGTTGTGTGTTATTTCGGATCGTCATGCTGGTATATTGTCTGCTATGGATTTGTAAAACGGAGCTTGGAACGAACCGAATAGATTTCATCGATATTGTATGCGTCATTTTGCCACAAATTTTTTTAGTAAATTTGGTAGCAAGGCATTGCGAAAAAAGGCCAAAATTATAGCTTGTCAAAACCAACCCAAAAAGTTCATGGCCAAACTCGCTGAACTAGAAACCGTCAATGTCGAGGCGGCTAATTGGTTGAAAGAGAAGCCGGTTGAGAAATTGGCACTTTATGCAGATGAAGGTCGACGATATGGACTGATGACTACGAACCTGTCAGAATGCATCAATTCAGTATTGAAAGGAGTCCGTAGTTTACCAGTAACTGCGATTGTTGAGACGATCTTTTTACGTCTCAACTCTTACTTTACTACTCGTCGACAGGAAGCTAGTAAGCTCTTAACTCGATCCTGTGACTGCCTCTCCATCGATTGGAAGCCCGGTAAGCATGGCAACGTCCTGTAGAGTGACCGTCATCTCCCCAACTGGCAGGTGAAATGAGTGTGTCTCGGGCCTCCATCTTTCAAGCAGTGCTTTCAAAAGAGGACGATCGCACTTGTTGGATGTCATCCTGGCAATACCGTAGAACCCACAGTCTCTTAGTATCTCGTGTATACGTGGGTGCACAGGTAGCGGATGACCAGTCCTAAAGCGGCACTCCATAGCCTCACCGTTCCAAATATTCTGCGATCGATGCAACAGCTGAAGAGTGAGGAGTGAAGGGTCGAGGGGTCCTGGCCCTCCAGAAGGGACATATGATGACGAAGGGACTAAAGAAGAGGTACCCGCCTCATTTGGATTGACTTCAACCTACATAACAATAATATTTACATCAATAGACCGAAATGTAATATAATTCTATTACAATCAACAATTAATTACTTACATTAGTACCCTCGGTACGAGCACGACCACGACCACGAACACGTCCACCGCGAGTACGTGGTCTATCACGTGTACCTCTACTACTTTCTCCTACCTCCATGTTACCCCTTGTGCGTGCGATTGACAATAGACTCCAAATCCTACACCTTCAACAAAAATGTTATTAACTACACATAACCTAGATATAAAAAACAACAATCTCGAAACATCTTCACAACCACAACATCTCAACAACAAAAACATCAAAAATCTCGAAACTTATCCACAACCACAACATCTCAACAACAAAAACAACAACAATCTCGAAACATCTCCACAACATCAAATTCTATATAACAATGCCGTTGATTCTCTAAAATTAGCAAATTAGAGAATTTTAACTCTTTCTTAGCAAAATTCTATATAGAATTCTATATAACAAATTCAACTTCAAAAAATTCTAAAATTTCTAACTCTTTCTTAATTTTAGCAAAAATCTATATAGAATTCAACAAATACTATATAACAATGATGTTGATAGCAACAACTTCAACTCTTTCAACTCTTTCTTTTTTAACAAAATTAAAACTAAAAATAACAACAATAGCTACTCTACATTGTCAACAATAAGTCAAATTCAACTCATCAACTTCACAATAGCATCAAGAGTAACACAATTTTTGCTTAGCAAAAGCTTAAGAAATATACCTTTCATGTAGGAGATTCCATAGCGAGCTACTGACAAGGTAGAGAAGAGCAAGATCCTTCAACCAAGATTTTCCAAAGACGAAGACGAAATTAAACTAGATCTACGAAATTGGGTATTCGGGATTAAGAAATAATCAAATTTGGGGAATAGGATTGGGGAAAATCGAAAATGGATTAGAGATTAATTGGTTTTGGGGAGTGTATCGATCGATTAAAGGCGTAATCGACCACAAAATTGGCGAGGGCGATGGGTTCGTTGAGGGACAGAGAGAAGAAGAAAATAAAGTCAAAATTTCTAATAATTCGAGAAGAAGAAGAAAGGAGATCTGCATTATTAAAAACCACAAAGTCCAAGAAGACTGAGTCTAGTTAAAACAAGGTCGGTCTTTCAAAGACCGAGTCTTGCACTTTGAAAAATCAAAGAGCAGGACTCGGTCTTTGAAAGACCGACCTTGTTTTAACTAGACTCGGTCTTTCAAAGACCGAGTGGGGTGCTTTGGGAAATAAAAAAAAAGTAGGGCGGTTTGAAAAAATTTTTACAAAAAAAGGTCGTTTGGGGAAAAAATTCGAGAGAGAGGGGAATTAAATAAGGAGAGAGAGAGAGAGAGGAAGAGGTGGGGTTAGCTTTGGACTCACTAACTCCTACTCCACTCGGACCCCTCCACTCTTTGTAACTGATTATGCCTCAGCTCCTAATTGGGTAGGTCTTCACAGATTGTGCAACTGAACTACTCTCAACAAAACCAACACTCATTTATGAAAGAAAGAAGCCCCCTCTAAATATTTTTTTAAATGAAGAGCTATATCGTAGCCTGATCTCCAACAACTGAGACATCAGGTTATCGCTCACACCCATTCACCATCTGAGCTAAAACAAGTTATCGATCACACCCATTTACCATCACCCATTTACCATCTGAGCTAATACAACTTATCGATCACAACCATTTACCATCTGAGTTAAAACTGTTATTGAAGTTGTTCCTAATTGTAATCACAAATTAAAGAAAAGTTGCGGTGTCTTAGTTCCCATAATGTTTCTCTGTCTTTGTGCTTATTAGGAGTTTGGAATATGGGGTTGAGTTTACTTTAACAGATCAGGTTCTTAGTCTGAAAGGTAAGCACAAAACTTTTAACTTTAAGAAACAATTATAACTGTAAAATTAGTGTGTAAATTTACTGAATACATGGTTGTCTTATCGTTCTTATTGTTCTACTGCTGTACTTTTTTGAACCAATACTTTCGAGCCTGTGCAGTTTTCTTTTACACGATTAGAGATTCATGTTTAACAGTGTTTTAAGTGTATAAATTTAAAAGAAATGGTCAGAATTAGAACATTGATACTTAATTAATTAAAATTGAGGCAACAAATGAAGCGGAAAAGTAATTAATCTTTATGGTTTACAGTAAACTTTAGTTTGTATCTTCCACATTCAAGAAAATTAAGGATGAAACATCTTTTGACTATATACCTCATACATATTTGATGTTATATTTTTTGTATAACTTAGTTGTTAGAAAGGCATCTAGCAGTTCAGATTGAACCACCACTGGTTCATAGTGATCTGCTTAGCTACTTCGAGCTTTTCTCACCATTTTTTTTTCTGTTTTTTGAATAACCAACTGAATCCAATCCGAACATTATTTCTATATTTACATAGAGTCTGACATAATAAATAAAGAAGAAATATACATGAACTGCATACTTTGCAAACAAAGCTCTACAGTGTATATATACACTGCTACAATTATAGTCTCTACTTATAATTTTTTGATACCACCCCCGTGAAATGCACTGGTTTGGTATTATCCCTTTGTTGAAGGGTCAACATCTTGCCTCGTCAAAATACCTAAAAATTCTCCTCCACTAACATATAGAAACTTATTGAGAGGGGAAGGACATGGAACAGTTGTGTTCTTCTTTTGTGGATCTTTTAGGCTAAATTTGAAAAGATACCCTCACAGCTCAAATTTTTTAAGTCGAATAGACCAAAGTAATTTTAGACAAGAATAAACCAAATTACTTGCACACAAATAAAGAGAATCTGATAGTTGAAGGGTATATATTTTATAAACATAGATAGTTGAGGGGAGTTTGTCAAATTTAGACTACCTTTTAGGGAATTCTTTTATATAAGACACTTTTTAAAAATATTTACAAAAAGAAGACAGTTGCTTTTGCGCTCGTAGACTCAACAACTAAACTCGTCGTTCCCAACGGCGAGTTTAGTTGTTTCATGCTCGCTATTGTAACATGGCGAATTTAGTGCTATTTTTTTGAAAAATTCGCCGTTCACAACGGCGAGTTTAGTTCAAAATTTTCAATGAAAATTCGTTGTTCACAACAACGAAGACATTTATACTAGACTTGTTGTTGGGAATCGCGAGTTTAGTATTTTATTTTTTATTTTACTTTTGGGGGAAGACTCGTTTTTCCTAACAGCGAGGACATTTACACTAGACTCGCTGTTGGGAAGGGCGAGTTTAGTTCACCTTTTGTTTGAAAAATTATTATTATTATTATTATTATTATTATTATTATTAAAGGACTCGCTATTCCAAACGGCGATGATATTTACACTAGACTCACTGTTGAGAACGGCGAGTTTAGTTCAAAAAAAAATTCTATTGAGTTGTTTTCGAAAATCCACTAAGTCCAACAGAGTGTTTCGCTCTCTGTGAAATTTCCTATATCTTCGCCGTTCCCAACAGCGAGTCTAGTATAAATGTCATCGTCATTTAAAACGGCGAGTTTTCTTTCAAAATTTTGAACTAAACTCGTTGTTTCCAATAACGAGTCTAGTGTAAATACCCCCCGCCATTGGAAACAGCAAGTATTCGTTGAAAATTTTGAAGTGAACTTGCCATTGGGAACGACGAGTTTTTCAAAAAATTAGCATTAAACTCGTCGCGTCCCAACGGCGAGCATGAAACAACTAAACTCGCCGTTAGGAACGGCGAGTTTAGTTGTTGAGTCTACGAGTACAAATACTTTAGCAACTGTCTTTTTTCTATAAATATTTTCAAAAGTGTTATTTAAAAAAAAACACCTTTTAGGTGTCTCTCTCCCAACTCCCAAGTCATTAGGGTACCCTACACTTTCTCTTCCAGTGCTATGCATTGACCATTCACTGATTAGTGATCAGGGAGCTACCAAATTTTTTGCTGCTCAAAGTTAATGATTAATTAAGTTAATAATAATATTTATTTATTTATATAATTAATCTTCTTTCAAAAGTTGTGAGAGAGAGGAGGTCCTTTTCACAACAAGAGATGGAAGCTAATATATTTTATATTGCTACTTTTTGCAGGTGATGTGCCTTCCACCAAATCACCAATTATTATTTTTGATACCAATCCTTTGCCTGAAATTTATTTAAAAAATTTAAATAAAATGTGGCCCATGTATACAAATGCTATGGATTAGGTGATCTGTAATTTGCGATGATTAGTTATTTTAATTGTCATATTTTTTAATCCATATGTCTTGTGCAACGAACTGAATTAATAACAGTCTACAAATTGAATATGATTAAGGGATCCTTCTAGTCAATTCAAAGATTTTTAATGGACATATATATAATTGTTAATTTCTCAAGTTATTATTCACTAGTATTTTTAAACGTTATACGTTTTTATAAAGAGTTGGAGTTAAACATGTGATACATCGTAAGGCAACAGTAATTAGCACATGTGATTAATGCCTTAATTTTTTTTAAAAAGGAGCTGAACGGATGATACATGTATTTTTTTAAAAAATTAATAAGAAAAAACTCTGATGTGTACGTGCGATATACGTGTTGAAAAATATATTTGGAGTTGCACGTGCAATCACATGTTTATTTGATGACAAAAGTGGTGTTTCTTTTGTGACAAAAAAATATTTAAATTTGTTTGTTTGTGACAAACTCTTCCATTAAATAGTAACTAAATGTATTATATTATAGATAGATAGATGAATAGTAATTTTCACATGTGATACATGTTTAATATATAAAAAAATTAATATAAAAAATGTGACATAGTGAAAACTCAAACCTGATACCTCCTTCATATTAGTTATACACGTGCGATGCACGTGTTGGTAGATTGACAAATGACACTAAGGCCTTCTCCCAGTATAATATTAGAGAGATTAGAAATTAGAGATATATAGAATAGGGGGTCGGTTCGGGTGAGAACCAACCCTGGGGTGAGAACCTAAGGGCCTATCCCAGCCATTCATCTGTGTAATCTTAACGGTCAAGATTTTTTAAAATTAAACAATAAGATTAATTAATTTTTGCATTAAGATGTCAATCCCTTTAATTAAGGGATGGGGACCGCGTAATAAAAGGAATAATTATAAATTGCCTTTATTTGTGTGCGACGGTTAAGGCAAATTTGGTCAAACTGGAGAGAGAAATAATTTATTCCCGTAAAATATTGGAGAAGATTTTGTTTCCCAAATTAATAGCAACTGCAGAATCATTCACCATTTCGTTCCTTACAGTTACTGTTTATTACAGTTGCTATTTATAATTATTACAGTTGCTGTTTAAGTGGTCAGGTATTGCTGTATAATTATTTCAGTTGCTATTTGTTGCCGCTAAATTTGGTGTGGGGGCAAACAGATAGAACTTGTGGGTTCTTAGGGAAACTGAATAGAAAACCTGTGTACCTGTTCCGTCGGGCGTCGATCGTCGTTCCTGCCGTGCACTTGCAAAAAGTGCGAGACACCGGGGTTGTTCCCGGCGATGCACCCTCCGACGCTCAAGTCAGCCACCAGAAATGATTATGAGAGAGCGTTTAACTAGCAAAAGATTGATTACCTCTTAATGGAGATGGATGGGGGGTATTTATAGGCGTCTTAGAGAACAGTTTAGGAATGTAATCCCCGTGGTCTGATATAGAATAATCTCCTTGTAAACAGATTAGGAATGTAATCTGATAAGGTATATTCTTGTAATCAGATAAGGCATTTAATCCCTAAATCCTAGTGAAAAGATTGACACGTATCAGGACCGTTGATCAAGATTGATCAGGGATCCTGACTTTATCTTGCTGGATTAGGTGGGCAGCGGGTTAGAACCCGCACCCTCTTGTTAGTGGATCCGCTCCTGGGTTATTGGGTTCCTGGGGAGAAGATCCAATAACCATTTTGGACCCTTTTGTAGAGAAATTACCGTTTTACCCTTGGGCTTCAAGATCCGTACCTGATTTGGGCGGCCCCGATTAAACCCCATTTTTAGCCATATCACGAGCCCCCCACTCCTAAAGACTGAGTGTGATCAGACTTTAAGGAGTAGTCTAACTGTTTTAGTGGCTAGTGGAGTTGGATCGGAGTCCAAATGTGGGATCTTGAATCTAGAAAGGGGGCAGTGAGGTAATCCCTTATGATCGGGCGGCGTTCTTGTGTGAACATCTTCTTATCCTTGTAATCTCTCGGTGAACGGCACGGTCGCTTCCCTCTTTTGAGGGTCGCGTCTTCCCGACGTCACGACTCCGACCCCTCCCAGAGCTCGGCGACCAGGACGCCGAGGTCGGAGATCGGTTCGGCGATTTTCTCCGACGGGAAGAGGGACCTCGGCGTGGTCGCGAGGGGGCTCGTCGAAGTTAAGGTCGGTGGCAGGAACGCTCGGAGCGGGTGCCGAGCTCACGCCCGTAATACGGTCGGTGTAAAGAACGCTCGGTAGTTAGTGCCGAGGCTTCAGGCTTTGGAAATTTTTGGAGATCTTGACTGCCGAACTCGAGCCCGTATTACGGTCGGTGGCAGGAACGCTCGGAGCTGGTGCCGAGGCTTCAGACTTGGAAATTTTTTGGAGATCTTGACTGCCGAACTCGAGCCCGTAATACGGTCGGTGGCAGGAACGCTCGGAGCTGGTGCCGAGGCTTCAGACTTGGAAATTTTTTGGAGGTCTTGACTGCCGAACTCAAGCCCGTAATACGGTCGGTGGCAGGAACGCTCGGAGCTGGTGCCGAGGCTTTAGACTTGGAAATTTTTTGGAGGTCTTGACTGCCGAACTTAAGCCCGTAATACGGTCGGTGGCAGGAACGCTCGGAGCTGGTGCCGAGGCTTCAGACTTGGAAATTTTTTGGAGATCTTGACTGCCGAACTCAAGCCCGTAATACGGTCGGTGGCAGAAACGCTCGGAGCTGGTGCCGATGTTTCAGACTTGGAAATTTTTTGGAGGTCTTGACTGCCGAACTCAAGCCCGTAATACGGTCGGTGGCAGGAACGCTCAGAGCTGGTGCCGAGGCTTCAGACTTGGAAATTTTTTGGGGATCTTGACTGCCGAACTCAAGCCCGTAATACGGTCGGTGGCAGGAACGCTCGGAGCTGGTGCCGAGGCTTCAGACTTGGAAATTTTTTGGAGATCTTGACTGCCGAACTCAAGCCTGTAATACGGTCGGTGGCAGGAACGCTCGGAGCTGGTGCCGAGGCTTCAGACTTGGAAAATTTTTTGGAGGTCTTGATTGCCGAACTCAAGCCCGTAATACGGTCGGTGGCAGGAACGCTCGGAGCTGGTGCCGAGGCTTCAGACTTGGAAATTTTTTGGAGATCTTGACTGCCGAACTCAAGCCCGTAATACGGTCGGTGTCAAGAACGCTCGGCATTTGGTGCCGAGGCTTGAGATTCGACGGTTCCGACGGATGTGACGGTGCCTGGGTTTCTGACAGACGTGACGTTCATTAATGCTGCGTCCCCTGGGCTTCCGCTGACGTGACTGTCATTAATGAGCCGTTTAGTCCAGGCGTGGCAACCAAGGCGACGATTGGAGTCGCCTTTTGTCATTTTGTGGAGGTGGGCCTGTGGTAAAAGCCCATTGTCCTCGATTGATGTGCTGGCTCTTTATAAAACCCCCACCCCCTCTTCATTTTTCACCTTTCAACTCTTCGCCCCGTTGTTTTTGTCTGAGATTGCTAGAGCTCCAGGTGATCGCTGACCTTTTTCCGGCAAGCTTTCCGACGACATCTCCGTTAAGGTAACTTATATTTTTAGTTTCTAAACATGTCTGTCTCCGTCTCCTCTTCTTCATCCGAGCCCTCCCTTGAAGTCACCGAAGCTCCGACCTCCAGCCGACCTCATACAAGCAAGAAGGTGTTCGGCAAGGATTCTATCGTGGTGGAGCCGAAGCGCATGCCGGAGTTCGGCAGACTGCCAGGGCCACTGACTGGGCTTCAGAGAGTTCGGGAACTGCCGGAGGAGGAAGCCGAACGCATTGTGTACGGGAGGGCCCGGACATTCGAGGAGAATCCGGCGAGGGAGATGACAGAGGCTGGCGAGACAGTGTCGATCCTTCGCGAAGAGGACTTGGGACTGATCCGGGACTGCTTTCAGATCCCGGAGGAGTACGAGCTTATATTGCCGGGCCCCGGCATTTGGGCCAACTCGCCGCTGCCGGTGACCGTGTGTTGCTGGCCGGTCGACGCCTTCATAGCCGGGGCTCGGCTACCTCTCCATCCGTTCGCGGTTGCTGTATTAAGATGGGTTGGGGTCAGCCCCATCCAACTTATGCCGAACGCATGGAGAGTGATAAATGGCTTCGTACTTCACTGCCAAGCCGCAGGGATTCAGCCGGAGCTGAACGTGCTTCGGACCATCTACCAGCCACATCAGGGGAACAGGTCGGCGTACCGGTACTATTTGACTCCGAGGCACGGAGGTCGGCTCGTCGTGTGCCCTGATTCCATCAAGTACTGGCGCGAGAAGTACCTTCTGGTACGTAGTCCGGAGGCCTGGCCTATTCCCGTTAGCTGGGTGGAGGGTGTGCCGAAGAAGGTGAAGGCGCTACCGACACTTCGGCCCGAAGAGGAGGAGGCTGTACGGGTACTCCTGGGTCGGCCAAAGCTTGACTGGAAGGATCTGACCGAGGACGTCCTGTTCAGGGGAGGGCTCGTTCATGCCGATCCCAGTACGCAGCTTCCTTTATTTATTATCGTTGCTTTACTTCTTGCGCTTCATTCTTCATGGTTTGTTCCGAACTAATCAACTTGTCTTATGGTGCAGAGTCTATGGATTATCAGACGGTGCTGGCGCTGAGGGCAGGCCTCGGCAACAAGGCCCTGAAGAAGAGGAAGAGGGTGGTTTCCAAGCTGCCGACGTCGAAGGCTCCGAAGGTTACCGAGGTGACCGAGGAGGTGGAGATCTTGGAGAGCCCGGCTCCTGGCGGCGTGGTCGCCTCGACGTCGACCGTGGTCGGCGAATTTCCCCTCGCCGCAGCCCTCAATATGCCGACGCCGCCGCTGACGAGGGCGGCGGAGGAGCTCCTGACCGAGGCCCACAAAAGGATCCATGTCCCGGACTGGAAAGTTCGGAAACACGACGGGTTCCTCGGCAATTCTTTGGCGAGCATGGAGGCCATCAAGCACCTCGCCACGCCGAAGGATCGGGCGGCCTTGGAGGCCGGACGGGAGGGAGACGACGTTATCGAGATAGCGCGCTCGGCGGTGTCGGTGAGTGTCGGATCTATCCGCCCCTTTTTATGCCGAACTGCTTAAGTTATAATTTTTATGAATTCCTTGCCTTCTGATCGCAGATCGTCGTTCACTTCGGGCACCTTACCGAGAGGTTGGCGGCCCAGGAGAAGGAGATGAAGAAGGAGAACGACCAAGCTCGGAAGGAGAAGGCCCAGCTACGGAACGAGCTCGACAAACTCGAGTTGAATTTCGAGGCAAAGTTGGCGAGGGTAGCCTACCTCGAGGACAGGGTCAAGACGCTGGAGGACCAACTTCTTCAGCAGAAGGAGGAAGCGGCCAGGCAGTTGTCGGAGGCGGCCGAGGCCAAAGCGATGGCGGTGAAGCAAGGATGCGACCCTGGAGAAGGCGCAAAGCTACCTCGCCCAAAATATGGCGAAGGCTTTCGCCGACGCTCTCGCCCAGGTGACGGAGGCCTACCCCAACGTGGACTGCTCGGGTTGGAGGCTGTTCCCGGGGCACGTTGAAGGCTTCGACCCCGAATCGGAGGGGGAAGAAGAAGAAGAAGAGGAGGAGGAGAGGGGCGACGACGTGCCTTTGGTCGATCCCCTCGTCGGAGCTCAGGGGTCGGTGGATACCCCCTTGGCGACAGTGGCCCCTTCGGAGGTGTCGTCCCCGACCCCCTCTCAGCGTCCCGGGAAATAGGTCGCGCCCTGACTCCGTTTTTTTTTTCTTTTGTTTTTGACGTGTAATGCCTAATAGCGGACTGGCCACTGCTACTTTTTTGAAATGAATGAAAAACACAACTTTTTGGGCTCGATTGCGTGTCTTTGTCCGTTGACTGTTGAGTGCTCGAGCATTTGTTTGAGAGAACCCCCGAAGTCTGGGACTTAGACAATGTCTGAATTTTTGTTGCTTGTTTGCGTTTCTTTTCAGCTCGTTGTGGTAGCCCAAGAGGTCGAGCGTACAGGGTCGGATGACAAGGTTCGCGCCGAGGCGGGCCTCGGGGCGACGAGGCTAAGCCTGGCGAAGTGTAGAAAGCGGCTTTACGAAGTCGAGCTGGGACTGCGCCGAGCCGAAAGCGAGCGAAGCCAGCTTCAGCTCATCTTAGGGCAGCGGGACAGCGACATTCGACGTCTGGAAGGCAGGATTGCCGAGATGACCCCCTCGCGTGAGGGTACGGATTCGCCGGCATCCTTCACCAGCAGTCTTCGGACCAAGTGCTTTCGCCATACATTGTCAAAGGTAACGGCGGAAAGGGACAATCTACTTTCGGAGATTCAGCACTTGCAGACTGTGGAGACTGAGCTTCGGACGGAAGGAGAGGAGCTGACGACTAAGGTGGTCAAGCTCACAGCTGAACGGGATGAATTGGCGGCCGAAGTCGATGTGTTGAAGAGAGCCACTGTTGATAGGAGCATCGAAGTCACTCATCTTCGTCATCTCATCGCGAGCCACGTAGGCGTTCCGAGCTCGGCAGTACCGTCCTACTTCGAGGTCAAGGCGCAAGATGGCTCATTGAGGGGTCGGATCTCCGAACTGGAAGCAGAGGTAGCTCGCCTCAGACCGCATTCGGGGCCCATTAATGTGAGGAGCACTTCATGTACCCGAGCAGAGAGCGAGCGTGGCATCACTTTTTACGAGATGGCGACCCGTGCGCGTCTCGGCCATCCGAGCCCGGGGGACGCGCAGAGTTCAGTGGCCATTTCGTCGAGCGGCGCATCCGTCGGTGCGGTTGCCAAAAGCAGTGCCGAGGGCACGTCCCAACTTGCTGGCCTGGGATCGGGTTCCGGAGGCAAGCGTCGTCGACCTCAAGTGTCCTTGAAGAGGCGCATCCCTGCGCCTCGGAGGCGTTGAGGGCTCAGAGTTCAGTGTCTTGTAATCTTCGCTTTTCAGCTCCTTGTAATTTTTAGTACCTTGTAATCTTGACGTATGTAAGGGTTGCTTTTAATAAAATCGGAATCGATTTAATCGTCGCCGTATTGTAGTTGCCCAATTTTTGCTCTAGTCGTGGAGTTGTGGAACGGAGGTCTGAGACTTGGCGTTTTTTGACTGATCTTGATTGCCGAACTCAGGCCCGTGAAACGGTCGGTGGCAAGAACGCTCGGCGCGGGTGCCGAACTCACGCCCGCAATACGGTCGGTGTCCGAACTCACGCCCGCAATAGCTAGTGCCGAGCCTTGAGACTTGTCTATTTCTCGATTGACCTTGACTGCCGAACGCAAGCGCGTAACACGGTTGGTGGAAAGAATGTTCGGCGTGGGTGCCGAGCACAAGCCCGTAGTGCGGTCGGTGTCAAGAAAGTACGGCGACCGAGTGTTGGAGTCCGAACCTTTCAACGGCTGTGGGAGCAATTCCGAATGGCGAACTACTTCCAGTTCGCTTAGGAGCGAACTTGCAAAGTAGAATCGAACCAAGTGTTGGACTCCGGAACCATTGTTAATTCAGGAGGCGTAGGAGCAATTCCGAATGGCGAACTACTTCTAGTTCGCTTAGAAGCGAGCTTGCAAAGTAGAATCGAGCCAAGTGTTGGACCCCGTACCATTCAACGGCTGTGGGAGCAATTCCGAATGGCGAACTACTTCCAGTTCGCTCAGGAGCGAACTTGCGAAGTAGAATTGAGCCAAGTGTTGGACTCCGGAACCATTGTTAATTCAGGAGGCGTAGGAGCAATTCCGAATGGCGAACTACTTCTAGTTCGCTTAGGAGCGAGCTTACAAAGTAGAATCGAACCAAGTGTTGGACTCCGTACCATTCAACGGCTGTGGGAGCAATTCCGAATGGCGAACTACTTCCAGTTCGCTCAGGAGCGAACTTGCGAAGTAGAATCGAGCCAAGTGTTGGACTCCGGAACCATTGTTAATTCAGGAGGCATAGGAGCAATTCCGAATGGCGAACTACTTCTAGTTCGCTTAGGAGCGAGCTTGCAAAGTAGAATCGAACCAAGTGTTGGACTCCGTACCATTCAACGGCTGTGGGAGCAATTCCGAATGGCGAACTACTTCCAGTTCGCTCAGGAGCGAACTTGCGAAGTAGAATCGAGCCAAGTGTTGGACTCCGGAACCATTGTTAATTCAGGAGGCGTAGGAGCAATTCCGAATGGCGAGCTACTTCTAGTTCGCTTAGGGGCGAGCTTGCAAAGTAGAATCGAGCCAAGTGTTGGACCCCGTACCATTCAACGGCTGTGGGAGCAATTCCGAATGGCGAACTACTTCCAGTTCGCTTAGGAGCGAACTTGCGAAGTAGAATCGAGCCAAGTGTTGGACTCCGGAACCATTGTTAATTCAGGAGGCATAGGAGCAATTCCGAATGGCGAACTACTTCTAGTTCGCTTAGGAGCGAGCTTGCAAAGTAGAATCGAGCCAAGTGTTGGACCCCGTACCATTCAACGGCTGTGGGAGCAATTCCGAATGGCAAACTACTTCCAGTTCGCTCAGGAGCGAACTTGCGAAGTAGAATCGAGCCAAATGTTGGACTCCGGAACCATTGTTAGATTAGAGAGTTAAAAGCAGAGAAATGTAGTAGCAGTGAAAATGTGAAAAAACTTTATTTATTAATATCTAATGATCGGCTGCTTCTAAAGTTGCAAGCCGTTATTACAATGAAGAAATAACAAGAAAAAACCACTACTAGTAAAAGAAAGGGAATGGTTCGACATTTCGAGTTACTTAGAGAGGCGTGATTGCCTTCTCTTGGTATTTCAAAAGATGGTCTGCATTCCAAGTCCTGGGAATTTCTCTGCCTTCGAGATCCTCTAGCTTGTACGCGCCGGGGCGGATTACCTTTGAGATTTTGTACGGTCCCTCCCAATTCGGGGCCAGCTTACTTTTCTGTCCGGGGAACGAGATGGCCAATTTTCGGAGGACTAGATCCCCTTCTTTGAGGTCCGTTGGGCGGACCCTTTTGTTGTATGCTAGCTCGATCCTCCTTCGATAAGCTTGCTGGCGTATGGCTGCTCTCTCTCGAATTTCATCTATCAGATCTAAGCTTGCTCTGAGCTCTCGGGCGTTCTGCTCTTCTTCATAAGCTATCAGACGAGGAGAGGGGATCCCGACCTCTAGGGGAATGATGGCCTCGGCTCCATAGGTGAGATTAAACGTGCTCTCGCCTGTTGGGGTCCGCTTGGTGGTGTGGTGATTCCAGAGCACGTTTGGCAGCTGATCGACCCACAGTCCTTTGGAACACTTGTCTAATCTCTTCTTGATGCCCGAAAGAATCTGTCGATTGGCATTCTCAGCCTGGCCATTCGATTGAGGATGGGAGACGGAGGAGAATCGGTGTTGTATGGAGAGGTCCTCACATAAAGCTCTGAAAGCGGCCCCAGTAAACTGTGTTCCATTATCCGTGACTATGACTCGGGGAACGCCGAACCGGCAAATCACATTTTTCCAGAAGAATTGAACGACCCTATGCTCGGTAATTGTAGCCAGGGGCTCGGCTTCTATCCATTTAGAGAAGTAGTCGACTGCCACGACTAGAAATTTTAGCTGTCCGGGGGCTGGTGGAAACGGCACTAGTAAATCCATCCCCCACATAGCGAAGGGGATAGAACTTGATAGGGAGGCGAGCGGTGCTTGTGGAAGGCGTCGGATGTCTGCATACTTTTGACAGGAGCTGCATTGCCGAACGTGTCGTTCGGCGTCCCGTAGGAGAGTGGGCCAGTAATACCCGTAGTTTAACACTTTGCGCGCTAGAGCCCTGGAGCCAGAATGGGCCCCGCCGATGCCCTCATGGAGCTCTTGCAGGGCATAGTCGGCTTGCCCGGGGGAAAGACACTTTAGGTAAGGGCGACCGTCCACCTGGGTGAAGGAGCGTTTATATAGGATACCTTCGATTAATGTATAACGCTCGGCTCGTGTCCTGATCCTTCTTGCTTCCCTCGGGTCTTCGGGGAGGAGTCCGTCCTTTAAGAACTCGACGAGGGGTTTCATCCAGTCGTCTTCGAGGAGGACGGGCAATGTTTCGACGGAGTTAGGCGACTCGTCCTCTATGCTTGGCTTCAGGAGGACTTCTATCAACACGGTCTGCTCCAGACCTTGAAGGGAAGAGGAGGCTAGCTTAGATAAGGCGTCGGCCTAGGCATTTTCTTCTCGGGGGATCCTTTGGATAAGGGTCTCTTCGAACAGTGCCATGAGGCCTTTAACTTTAGCCAAGTATTTAGCCATTCTGTCATCGCGGGCTTCATACTCGCCGAGGACCTGGTTGACGACCAACTGAGAGTCGCTGAAAATCTGTAGCCGTTGTGCCCCTGCATTTCGGGCCATTCGAAGTCCGGCTATTAGTGCTTCGTATTCGGCCTCGTTGTTCGAAGCTTTGAAGTTTATTCGGAGGGAGTATTGGAGGATGAAGTCATCTGGGCCTGCCAGGATGACTCCTGCCCCGCTTCCCTCGTTGCAAGAAGACCCGTCGACATAGACCGACCAGACGGGGGGTCCCTTCACTGTTTGGCTGGACTCGGGGATTGTAGTTTTAACTATGAATTCGGCCAGTGTCTGTGCCTTGATCGCGGTCCGAGGCTGATAAGCTATATCATGTTGGCTCAGCTCGATCGACCACTTCATGAGGCGACCGGAAGTCTCGGGCTTGTGAAGGATCTGTTTCAGCGGCTGGTCGGTAAGGACGACCACCGAATGGGACTGAAAGTAGGGTCGAAGCTTTCTCGCGGCCATTACCAGGGCGTAGGCCATTTTCTCAATCTTCGGGTACCGGAGCTCGGCGTCCCGAAGCACCTTGCTGACGTAGTAAATGGGCTTCTGAGCCCTCTCTTCTTCTCTGACTAAGACCGCACTAAGTGTCTGTTCGGAAGCTGCCAGGTAGAGGTAGAGAGGTTCGCCAGGTATTGGTTTGCTGAGAAGAGGTGGATTGACGAGGTATGCTTTAAGCTGGTCGAATGAGTCCTGTTGCTACTGCCCCCACTCGAATCCTTTAGCCCCCCTGAGGGCTTTGAAGAACGGGAGGCACTTCTCCCCGGACTTCGACAAAAAGCGCCCTATGGCGGCTAAGCGACCTGTCAACCTTTGAACTTTCTTGACATTTCTAGGAGGGGCCATGTCCAATATGGCCTTGATCTTTTCCGGATTTGCTTCAATTCCTCGTTGGCTAACCATGAAGCCGAGGAACTTTCCTGACGAGACGCCGAACGCACACTTGTTCGGGTTGAGTCTCATATTGTGCTTTCTTAGGACGTCGAAGGCCTCCTGAAGGTCGGCCACATGATCAACTCCTCGGATGCTCTTTACAAGCATATCATCGACGTACACTTCCATGTTCCGGCCGATCTGGGCCTGGAAGACCTTGTTGACGAGGCGTTGGTATGTTGCCCCTGCATTCTTTAGGCCGAACGGCATGACTCTGTAGCAATAAAGGCCTTGGTCGGTTACAAAAGATGTCTTCGGGATATCTGGGGGGAACATTCTTATCTGATTGTAACCCGAGAAAGCGTCCATGAAGCTGAGGAGCTCATGTCCCGAGGTTGCGTCAATCAGAGTGTCAATGCTCGGCAGAGGGAAAGGATCCTTGGGACAGGCCTTGTTGAGGTCGGTGAAATCAATGCAAATTCTCCAACTCCCATTGGACTTCTTCACCATTACTACGTTAGACAACCACTCGGGGTAGTTTACCTCCTGTATAAATCGGGCCTTCAACAACTTGTCTACCTCTTCTTTGATAGCGAGCTGTCGCTCGGGGGCGAACTTGCGCCTCTTTTGCTGAACCAGTTTGGACCCCGGATCGACGCTCAGGCGGTGGACTAGGAGTTCTTCGGAGATGCCGGGCATGTCCGCTGCGGACCATGCGAAAAGGTCTTGATTGGTTCGGATGCATTTCACAATATCTGAGTATAGGGCGGACGGGAGGGTCTTGCTTACGAAGAACTTGCGGGTCGGCTCTTGCTCAGAGAAGAGCACCTCCTCCAGTTCATCCACCGGCTCGGAGGTCGGTCTTGTAGTGTCTTGAGGAATTTCCAGAGTCTCTAAGGAGAGGACGGGCCCAAGGGTTGAGGTCATGTAGCACTTTCGGGCCTGCTCCTGATTGCCCCTTACTTCCCCGACCCCGGACCGGGTGGGAAACTTCATCTTAAGATGGTATGCTGAGGGGACTGCTTCCAGAGCTACGAGGCCGGGCCGACCCAAAATGACGTTGTAGGCGGCGGGAACATCCACCACCATGAAGTCCATTGGCTCTGTTCGGGTGGTAGGAGTTTGACCGGCAGTTACATCGAGGGTGATCACCCCTTCAATAGTTACCGGGACCCCCGTGAACCCATGGAGAGTGTAGCCGGCGGGCTTGAGTCTGTCCCTGGAGAGCTTCAGGCCTTTAAAAGCGGAGAGGAAGAGGATGTTGACGGAGCTGCCGTTGTCTACTAAGATCCTCTCCACCTTGAAATTTGCCATGTGGAGGCTAATGACGAGTGCGTCACAATGTGGGGTGCGAACCCCTTCTAGATCTTCGTTGGAGAACGTGACTGGCACTCCGAGGCCTTTGGGAGGAGGAGTAGCCCGGACCGAGTTGACTTCTCTAATAAATGCTTTTCGAGAAGAGTTTGAGGAGCCCCCCATTGGGCCCCCGTGAATGAGGTGGAGGACTCGCTCTTCCTCGAAGTCTGGCGTCTCTTCTCGTTCCGGACGCTTGTTAGCCCCCCGAGGCGGGGGAGGAAGGTCGGCTCGGTCCTTTCTTACAAACTTCGTCAGTTGTCCCCTCTGAATAAGGGCTTCGATCTCGTTTCTCAGAGCACGACAATCGTTGGTGTCATGCCCATGGTCCCGGTGATAGCGGCACCATTTCTCCTTGTCTCTTCTCTTGGCGGGGGTGTTCATTTTGGGAGCTGGAGGCAAGACCCCTTCGTTTTCAACTTCCATGAAGATGGCGGAGATGTTAGTGGTGAGGGGAGTGAACTTCTCAAATCGAGGGGGAGGTCGGCGCTGGCCGGCATTATCTTTCTGGAGCTTCTTTGCTCCTTCTTCTTCCGTTCCCTTCCTCTTAAATCCGGAGGCAGACCCCTCCCAGTTGGGTTGTTGCTCGGCCTCCTCAGCCCGGATGTACTTTTCAGTGCGGAGGAGAAGGTCGGAAAAGTCATGTGGCGGTTTCTTGGCGAGGGAGGAGCGGAGGTTGGAATTAAGGACATTGGATTGGAATGCTACCGTAGTGACCGACTGGTCGAGGTATGCTATGGATCTGGCCTCGGCCGTGAACCTTTTCACGTAGTCTCTTAATTTTTCCCCCTTCTTCTGGTGGAGGTGCAATAGGGAGATGCTGGTCTTCTCAGCCCTTCGACTACTAACAAAATGGGTGATGAACAGGGTCTCGAACTGCTCGAAGGAAAATATTGAGGCTGGGGCAAGGCGAGAGTACCATTCTCGAGCCGGTCCTTTTAGAGTTGCGGGGAAAGTTTTGCAGAGGAGGGCATCGGAGGCTTGATGAAGGAGCATCAAAGTTTTAAAACTTTCAATGTGGTCGACTGGATCGGTCTCTCCGGTATAGTTCTCAAATTGGGGAGGCTTAAAGCCGAACGGCACAGGTGCATCAACTATGGTTCGGGAGAAAGGGGGTCGGCTAGGACGTAGGGTCCTTCCCCTAAGCTCTTCTCCTCGGTTTATCCATCCCAGGAGCCTTTCTACTTCATGAAGACGGCGGTTCATGGTGTCATCTCTCCGAGGGTGATCTGCCGAGCCTCGGGACTCGTCTTCGTAAGAGGGAGAGCGAGGGCTGCGGCGACGGTAACTTTGGAAACGACGAGGACTTGGGGTACGCCGGGAGTTAGTTGGTGCAGGACGAGGAGAGGGGGACCGTCGGCGAGGGCTTCGGACCGGAGGAGGGGATGGGACCTTCGGTTCATTAGGGTTTTGACGGAGGTTGAGAGCCTGTTGTACCGTTGCTTGGAATTGCAGGAACTCGGCGCGAGTGATTGGTGCCTCATTGTTCCTGGGCCGTTGTCGACCTGTGGGGGAGTACCTCCTACGGTAATGGTCGGGAGACTCTTTCCTCCCTCTCCGGACGGGAGACCTATGGTACCGGTGGCGAGGAGATCGCTCGCCCGGATAGTGCTGGCGGGAGGCTCCCTCTCGGGCCCGCTTTTCTTCCAGGTGGCGGCGGAGATCATCCTCCTTCTGGCGATTAGGAGCGGCATTGTGGCGACCAGAGGCTCGGGGGTGATGGGAGGCCATGGAGTCCGTAGAAGCGTTGTGGACGGAGACTTGTTGGTGAAGAGGCTGCTTCTGAGGGTTAGGATCCTTTGGATGCTGACCAGGAGGGGGAAGGTTGTGTTGGAGCGGGTCCTCCGCGGTAGGGGGAAGCTGCTCTTGTTGTTGAACGGGATTCTGGGGGATTTCTTGCTGCTGATCATGGTTGGGTACCCGGTTGGACCCCCTTGACCTGACCTTCCGAGGTGCCATGGCTGGAGAAGATCTGTTCACCGTGAAGAGGAGAGGTTTCTATTCGTTAGTTTCCCACAGACGGCGCCAATCTGTTGCCGCTAAATTTGGTGTGGGGGCAAACAGATAGAACTTGTGGGTTCTTAGGGAAACTGAATAGAAAACCTGTGTACCTGTTCCGTCGGGCGTCGATCGTCGTTCCTGCCGTGCACCTGCAAAAAGTGCGAGACACCGGGGTTGTTCCCGGCGACGCACCCTCCGACGCTCAAGTCAGCCACCAGAAATGATTATGAGAGAGCATTTAACTAGCAAAAGATTGATTACCTCTTAATGGAGATGGATGGGGGGTATTTATAGGCGTCTTAGAGAACAGTTTAGGAATGTAATTCCCGTGGTCTGATATAGAATAATCTCCTTGTAAACAGATTAGGAATGTAATCTGATAAGGTATATTCTTGTAATCAGATAAGGCATTTAATCCCTAAATCCTAGTGAAAAGATTGACACGTATCAGGACCGTTGATCAAGATTGATCAGGGATCCTGACTTTATCTTGCTGGATTAGGTGGGCAGCGGGTTAGAACCCGCACCCTCTTGTTAGTGGATCCGCTCCTGGGTTATTGGGTTCCTGGGGAGAAGATCCAATAACCATTTTGGACCCTTTTTGTAGAGAAATTACCGTTTTACCCTTGGGCTTCAAGATCCGTACCTGATTTGGGCGGCCCCGATTAAACCCCATTTTTAGCCATATCACTATTTATAATTATTACAGTTGCTATTTATAATTATTACAGTTGCTATTCGAGAAGATTTTGTATCCCAAATTAATAGCAACTGCAGAATCATCACCAATTCG
This sequence comes from Hemerocallis citrina, assembly GCA_017893485.1. Taxonomy (NCBI): domain Eukaryota; kingdom Viridiplantae; phylum Streptophyta; class Magnoliopsida; order Asparagales; family Asphodelaceae; genus Hemerocallis; species Hemerocallis citrina. The sequence goes on from JACEHZ010000091.1 coordinate 1,677,125, forward strand.
TTCCTTCACCAATTCGTTCACTATATAGCAACTGACTGTATTGTAAGTAGATACAACTAGTGCATATTTTAGCAGGAATATATATATATATATATATATATTGTTTGTTTATCAATTTGCAAATTTATGTTGTACATGCTGTCAGTTTCCATATAGCAACTGAATGTTTTTTGAATAGCAACTAACTGCATTGTACGTAGCAACAAAAATTTCATATTTAGCAACATTGTACGTAGCAACAAATGTTGTTTATCCTGATGAAGATTGTGGTTCGGCTGAAAATAAAATAAAAAAGGCAATATATGTTGCCTAATAATCTGTGATCTACATTCCTTTTAAATAAAATAAAAAAGGCAATATATGTTGCCTAATAATCTGTGATCTTTCATTCCTTTTATTACGCGGTCTCCATCCCTTAATTAAAGGGATTGACATCTTAATGCAAAAATTAATTAATCTTATTGTTTAATTTTAAAAAATCTTGACCGTTAAGATTACACAGGTGAATAGCTGGGATAGGCCCTTAGGTTCTCACCCCAGGACATGGTTCTCACCCGAACCTTCTCCTATAGAATAGTACTCATCGTTATTTCTTTTGGGCTAAAATAGCTTCTATACATGGCCAGACTTCGCCCAAATGCGCTTGTCGTATAAGATTAGTAGAAAATGCACTTGTCGTATAAGACTAATAAATACAAAATTGATAACAGATGATAACACTACTGAACTTGCTTTGTTCAGCATTTAGATGAGACTGGATTGTTGCCATTCATTTACTCACAAAAAACCAAAAGAAATAAATGACAATTACCATAAACATATATATATATATATATATATATATACTTAAATTAAATTTAATGATATTCATTAAGATAAGATGTACATAAATTAATTTTGTCAACTCAGAAATTCGAAGCCTGTACGTTACTTTCATTCTTCTTTTAAAAATAAGCAACATCTAACATATATATATTTCTGTCCATATTTGAATACTGAAAAAGTTAGACCAATTTGAAAGGACTGCAAGTTTAAAATCTTGAGGGATCAACTTTATAGCCCGGCTCTGTTCAAATGTAGTATATTTATGGGTTGTTATTAGTATTAGTACTACAGGGCTGGCCCGAATTTTGCTCTAGCGCATAACCGATATCCTTAGATCATGTTCGTAGCAAGTATTCCGCACTAGCTACTATCCTCCAACTAGCCGCCTTGGAAGAACACCGGGATCTATCTGATCAATTAGCAAAGGCTCTTTATTTATTTTATATATATATATTTATATATATATATATATATATAATGACTATTGTCACCTGTTTCATTAATGAAGGTTTAACGAAACATAAAAATATAGATACATATTCCGCACCCAGCTCACTCGTAATCCAACATGTGGCCAAAATACATCTAGAATCACAGAGATAAAAGTTACAAAATACATCTAGAATCATAGAAATACAGGTACAACTCCAAAGCCATCAAAGTCCAATGCCTAAAGTGAACAAAATCCATCTTCCAGTGCCAGAATTCCCCACCACTCGTAAAGCTACCAGAAATGAAGAAGCACCCCCTCCTTCCGCATCACCACAAGCAGTAGACAATGTGAATGGCGGCACCTGTAGAAGTTCCCCACTGATTTTACTAGGGCCGGTCCTGAGATTTATAGGCCTTGTGCGGAAAAAAAAAGAGGGTTTTCTTTAAATATTCTAATACTAATTTTACTTTATTTTGATTTTGATATCATATATATATTATACGAATTCAGTTAAAAAATATGAGTATGGTACATTCTCTGTCTTAAAAATTTTATATGAATTCATTTGAAAAATAACTTTCAAATTTTATATCATTGGAGGCTCTAATACCTGAGATGACTGAATCGATATCTTGAATTATTCGTCTCATCAATTAAGACGAAATAGTATAAATGTGGTTAAGGATTTTCATATTCTTACAACGCAGAAAATACACGATTAAAAAAAGCTTTACGTATTAAGTCAATCTCTACAATTAATAAAAGCAACAACATACAAATCATTAAAAAACTTTTTCTAAAAGTAAATATCTCTAATATTATAATGGGAGAAGGCCTTAGTGTCATTTGTAAATATTTTGTCATTCTACCAACACGTGTAACACACGTGCATAACTATTATAAAGGAGATCCTAGGTTCAAATCAAGACTACATCTAAATTTTTATTTTAAAAAATTATATTTATTAAAACGTACATCAAGGTTCGAACCTACACCCCATTAGATTTAAAGTCCATTCCCTTAACCACTCAGAAAAATTGCCTTTTGTGCTGAAATTGGAATAAAATCTGTATTAATTATATATGATGTCTAACGGGCCTCACAGGCCTTCTCATTAATGAGCCATGTGCGACCGTGGGCCCTGTGCGACCGCACAGGTTGCACAGGCACAGGGTCGGACTTGGATTTTACCCCGCATTATACATGCGAAGTCTCTTCCTCGTCCCTGTCGTACTTGTCCAATGATTGATAAGAGACCAAATTTTATACCACAACATACGGAAAGTACAGTTAATGCTACGAAAGGTGATGTATTATCGCTATGTTTCCTGGGAAAGTCTTTTTGACATGCAAAATGCAACTCAACAGATTATATATTCAGGACAAACAAGCAAGAAACAAAAATTTGAACCAACGATTACTTTGTACCATCGGTATATTTAAAATAAATACCTGCATTTTCCGAAAGAAGTAATCACGATCGACGAGCCACCAGCAAAATGATGGAACCGAACATTATCCCTCACGACAATCTCCCTCCTTCAACGTCGTAACTTGGAAATAAGCTTAATTGCTGAATGTCAATCCACACACACCCTCAATTATTCTTCGATCGATCTTCACAATAATAGCTAGGCTTCCCCTTTGGCACTCGGAGTAGTGCAAATGCCACTGCAATATTCTCAATTGGTGATTCTGTAACAACCTCTCCTTTACTCCCTCCACCACATTTGACGTGCATGATGGCACAGGTAAACGGGAAATACCCTTCTTCTTTTATCTCATCCTTTTGTTGAAATTGCTTTGGAGCTTTTTGTAGATCTCTTCCTTTTCTGGATGTAACCAGTCCTCGATCAGCTCCGAACAAATGGGTCTGGTTATCGGCATCCACCCAACTTAGCCGGCCGGCCCTTGCAAGCAATTTATTGACTCTAGCTCCACTGTGTTTCAATAGGTTTCCTCATCGCCTTCACTTCACATATATCTTCCCACTGCCCGAAAGATGCATATATAGATGCTTGAGAGTGTAATGTGGATTCCAGTGTTCCCTGGTTTGATCAGCTTCATGAGTTTCTCTGCAGCAATCTCACCCAGCCAATTGCTTTGCCGGCCCCGTAAGTCCTACAGGCTCCTAACAGAGAGCACCAGGCAAAGGCATTATTAGGCTCTACTGCCATTCTGTCAATGAACCTTCCAGCTAGACCTAGCAAGTCGATTACACACAAGTAATGTTCATGCTTTGGTTATACATGAGTAATGCATAGGCCGGAGTGACTGACTGCACGCCGTTGCATGGCTTCTTGACCTCGACCATGCTGAGAAAGCACACCAAGCGAAAGCATTTGGGTTTGTTATTTCCATGAACATATATATATATATATGGAGTGCAGACGGGAGAAGCATTAAAAACAACCAACGATATGAATCACCGAACACGCCTCCATTCCCCAGAGAAGCATTAATAACAAGTACACATGCTCGTCGAAGAGACCTCGACCATTACACTCCCTCCTCCCATGCATCAACTTCTTGAAAGCCTCCAAATTCCCATTCTTGCATGATATCGCAGTCCTCAGAAACCCTACAAAACAACCACATTGAGAGCATGATTTAGTGTCAGACCCACAGAACATGACTGCAACAACATCGGGAATTTTTCTTTGATTTTTCATCCTTACAGGTTACTCTCTTCCACGCATGACTTGCACTGTGGAATTTGTTTACCAAAATGACCCACTTTTTAAAAGTATTTACCCAACTAACCCACTTTCGAAACTAATTACCAAAACGATCAACTAGCGAGTTTGGTTAAAATCACATCGATCATGTGTTTGAAAGCAAAATGTCAAGTATAGACTCGCTATCGCAGATAGCGTGTGTGTTTGTACAACACTCGCTAACTGAGATAGCGAGTGTCGGGTCTGGGGTCTGGCATAACGATATTCATCTTGACATTTAGCCTGGTAGCAGCTGTATCGAGCTATAGGGTGGAGGAGCTAGTGCAAATGGCTCACCATGCAAAGGCTATCAACCAACCATTTCCATTGGAGTGATCACCTGCATCTTGACTTCCATCATCGTCTTTCCAAACTGGGCTGGAGAAGATCTACACAAACTGGTTGCTGCTAACTTGGACAAGCTTGCTAGCTTCTTGGAAGGTAAGTATAACACTGAATACTAAATTTGGCCACACATGTATAGTATCAAGTACTAAAATTTTCATACTCTTCCTTCTATAAGGAAAAAGTAGATGGAGATCATCTTCAGTTAATCAGAGTTATCCATAAAAAGATTGATGGCATGCATACATGTATTGTTTTTATTCTATTATCGAATCACAACCATATATGCTAAAAAAACTTCTTGGTTTAAAATGAAAATGTGTATTTTTTAGTTGTATGCTCTAATTTATGAAGAATGTGTCTACATTGTAGGAGCAGGAGCTGAATATATACATACCTTGACGAAGATGTGGCGAGCGTGAATTTGGAATGCAGGACTTTTCTCCAAGCATACGAGAGTGTGCTCAACTCGAAGCCTACAGAAGACTCTTTGGTGAGTAACCCGAACATATAAATGAAGTTAAGACTTGTATAAAATTTTGCTCCTTCTTGCAATAGAAACAAAAAGGGTTATTTTATTCTCAGTATCCATTAATCACGAATTTGGGAGGCTACGATTTTGGATTTCTTTCGGATTTGGGAGAGAAGAGAGAGCGAGTTTCGAGTGAAGTGAGAGATGTGAGATAGCGACTCTTTAAAAACTTTCCCAATCGAAATTTGCTATCTTAGTTAGCGAAGTATAAACACACTTGCTATCTGAAACAGCGAGTCTAAACCCAATGATTTTAACTTCATCCTCAATCTACACTCGCTATCGGATAGCGAGTGTGGTACAAAATCACTCTATATATCTGGGATAGCGAATATAAACTTGTTATTTTTTTTTATAAGGTCATACACTCACTATCTCAGTTAGCGAGTGTGGTACAAACAAACTCGCTATCTGAGATAGTGAGTCTGAACTTGTATTTTCAATTTTTTTTCAAAGTGTGGAGAAACACTTAACCAAACACTCGCTATCTCAGATAGCGATTAGGTTTTAACCAAACTCACTATTGCCATAGCGAGTGGGTCGTTTTGGTCATTAGTTTTCAAAGAGTGAGTCATGTTGGTAAAAAAATTCTGCACTCTGCAGGTACCGTGCCCTTCCATCCTTCCTTACTTCCATCCATATATCCAGCTTATCAATTTGTGAATTAAAGTTCAAAAACTGATATAGAGGGATGTATGTAGTATCGATCAGAGTGGGATCTACGTTGTTACGTTTATATGTTTGATGTAATTGCTACGGTAAATTCTACAAATTTGGAATTGCTAAAAATAAAGTAACCGTCCCTAACATGATTTAATTATAAAAATAAAGTAACCGTCCCTAACATGATTTAATTATAACAATTTTAAAAAAATTACAATATTATGGTACTTAATTTTTATATGGAAAAGTGAAGCCACATGCTACCCCCACCTTCACAAATCTCTACTACTATAATGGGAGAAAGCTTTAGTGTAATTTGTCTATATCTCAACCCGTGTAACACACGTTTAATTAAACTTTACAATATAAACCAATGAAATACGTACAATATACGTTCAAATTTATTACCCTCTCCCTATCTCTCAAAAAACCAAAAAACCCTACCCTCTTCATCTCTCTCTCTCTCTCTCCACCTGCCCCGTCTCTTCAACTCCCTCTCACTCTCGCCGACAAATTGCATCTCCGCCGGCGATCGTAGCGCCGCCTGCTCCTCCCCTCTCTCTCCCGCGCTATCGACCTGCATCGCCACCGCACCCTCTCTCTCTCCCTGCGCTGTCCACCTTCAGCGCAACCGCCGAAGGTGGGAGCCGTCGACCAACCGCAGCGCCGTTTGCGACGTTCACTCTCTCTCTCACCACGCCGACGACCTCCACGGCGGCGCCTTTACATCTCCCATCTCATCCTCCGAATGTAATTGATTTTCTTCTCTAATTTTCCTTTCATATATTTTCGTTGTTGTTTTTGTTGTTGTTGTTGGTGGTGGTGGTTTGAAATATCCAAAAGAGGTTGATGATGATAAGATCTGTAAAGATGTTTAGCGGATTTCAGAGAGACTTTTAGTCTATATTCTGCGGTTATATTCATCAGATTGATTTTCTTCTCTGATTCTCCTTTCATATATTTTCGTTGTTGTGTTTTTGTTGTTGTTGTTGGTGGTGGTGGTTTGAAATATCCAAAAGAGGTTGATGATGATAAGATCTGTAAAGATCTTTAGCGGATTTCAGAGAGACTTTTAGTCTATATTCTGCGGTTATATTCATCAGATTGATTTTCTTCTCTGATTTTCCTTTCATATATTTTCGTTGTTTTTTTTGTTGTTGCTGTTGGTAGTGGGAAAATTAGTTGTTCCCGAAAGAGGTTGATGACACTACAAAACAGACTCGACACTACAAAACATGATGATAAGAATGTTGGTGGTGGTTTCATATATTTTCCTTTCATATATTCTGCGGTTATATTCATCAGATTGTTCCTGAAAGAGGTGATGACGTTTACTTTCTCCAAAGCTTGACTATCCCATCTGCTAAAGATTTAATATTCTCCCACAATTTTTTGGGTGAGGATGCACCCTCTTCAATCATTTTCGATCAGATTGAGAGCCAAAATTGATATAAGGTGATAAAGAACTCAAGGGCCGAAATTGAGGATGTTGCCAAATGATATTTACTTATCTTAAATTAGTGTCTTCTGTTGCTGTTTCATTCATGTTCATGGTTATATCTTAAATAGAACATGTGAAAATTATATCATGTTTACTTAAGGTGATCAAGTTAGAAAGAGTGGACATGAGGAGCCCAAGAACTATAGCCAAGATTTTTGGCACAATCATTTGTGTTGGAGGTGCAATTGCTAATTCTTCTTCTGTTAACTGTTTTAGTTGCTTTCAATAGCAGCATAACTGTTATTGCAAGCAAATTGAGTTGCGAGCAAGTTAATTCTGCATATGATTTACCAAAGATACATGAAATGAAAAATGAAATACTATGATCTCCTATTAGCTATAATGAACCACACTCTACAAATTAATCATGTATTATTATTGTTCTATAAAAAAATTCTTGCGTAAACGAATTTTGCAGGGACTAATCAGGTCTGGTGTGACTTTCTATGTGCAATCTTGGTGCATATCGACGAGAGAGGGCCTCTCTTCTCAGTTATTTTTAGTCCACTCTGCACTGTTGTCGTTATTATCTTTGCAATCCTATTGCTTCATGAGCAACTTTATACTGGAAGGTATTTTTCTTCTTATTTTATGAAGCTTAATGTACTATTAGTACGAAAAATTGATTAATTTGATTATCCTATTTTGACAGTCTATTTTTTAAATTACTTCCAACTTGCTTGGTGGTGGTGCTGTAGTATTGGGAATGTATGTAGTTTTGTGGGGCAAAGCTGAGGATTATAACGATACCAGTACAAAGAGCTTTGAAACAGAGACCGAGGAACCTCTAATACTTGAGAAGAACAAGTTACAAGATGAGACTGATAATGTATAGGATTTCAAAGTGATGAACATCCAATTCTGTCCCATCTTAAAACTATAATTTCTTTTATAATATTGTTATGTTCAGAGTCATGTTCAATACTGCATTTGTTCAATCTGACATGTTGGTGATGAATCGTGATGAAATTGATGTTATATGGAATGCCAAGGACCAGTTCTCGAAGGACTTCAAAGCAGAGGTAGGTGATTGTTTCTCTTGTGTGGTAGTGAATCTCCCTAATATAATGATAGTTGAAAGTGTATTCATGCTTGAATCAGGTACTCTTTCCAGATTATAATTCTGTTAAATGATTTTATTCCCTCACTTCATAAAAGCAACCAAATGTTCTATGGAAATTACTTATTGGCACCTAATATTATGACTCAACCGATTCATCTAAAGATCCACAGGAGACTGTTTGTATATATTTGTTTTTTTCTGCTGCCAAGCATCCGTTCTCACCATCTTGATATGCTTTGCAATGATGCTGAATCTCAATATGATGCAGTGTGTACCTGCAATCATCTCTTCTATTTTAATGGAAGAGTTTGTCATCAAACAAACCCGTGCATTGTAATCAAACAAACACGTGCAATGCACATTCATAATATATTTTTTAAAAAATATTTATAAAGACGTGCATCGCACGTGTAAATTACTAGTAAGAATAATTAGAAGAATGGCATGACAATCATAAATGTCATCAACGAGGTGATAATGTGAATCCCAAAGGCCTAAAATGTTATCTTCTACAACAACAACAAAATCACTCAGTTGAAATACCTTTTTTGATGATACATGAGTGACGAGATACCAATCAGAAATTGTAGATCTCTTGATGATTATACTATATTTGATTTGTTGGCATCATGTTGAGTCCTATTGTGATGAGCTCAAAATTTTCCTTGGTAAAATGTGAACTAAATTGATGTTAAAACATTTCATTCATGCTTACTAACTTATATTTGCCACATATATGAAATATGGTTGACATTTACCATATATTTGCTTGTGCTAGCAGCTAACCAGCGATGCATCATTTAAATATTATTCGATTTGTAATTTATTTTTTGTTACTAGGCTAAAAATTTTCCCTCTGTTGGTTCTGTTTTAGGTGCTTATGACATGAATCTCAATGGATGCACGGCAACCTCAGGGAGAATGACCATGCAACCTGACCTTTGCAGGGCAACACGTTGCTCTTCTTTTACATACTTCTCTTATAAGTTGAGAACGCCAGCATCAGAATATGTAAAGAACTGGTGTCAGGCTTCATCGAAATTGCAGGAGTTCTCTGTAATATGTTTTTTTGCTCTTTCATATGCAGATACTACAGTCCTCCTGTACTTTGTAGTGGAGTATGTCCTAATTTTTTCATAAGACTGTATTCATGCCATATGTGTATTATTAAATTTGAATGTCTTTTGGGAGCCCTTTTATTTCTGTCTTTTCTGGAATTTGCCATGCCTGCAATATTCTGTTAGTTCTGTGCATAAAAACCTTTTGGCTATTTATAAATGATATGATATCTCATTAATTCCTATTATTTGAGAAAATTTTGCAGATGTGAACTTTTTTTCCCCTAGACTGACTAACTACATTGAGAGCAAGAGAACTATAAAACATTTCAGAAGATAGATTGGATGCACTAACTTCAAGGACCTTATAATCATTCCTCCCAAATATTTTGTATCATGTTGCTGCATAGATATTGTGAATTTTTTTAATGAAAACAATAAAGATCTGACCTTTACATCTTTATACTGTAAGGTATTTTTCTTCTTATTTTATGAAGCTTAATGTACTATTAGTACGAAAAATTGTTTAATTTGATTATCCTATTTTGATAGTCTATTTTTTAAATTACTTTCAGCTTGCTTGTTGGTAGTGCTGTAGTATTGAGACTGTATCTAGTTTTGTGGGGCAAAGCTAAGGATTATAACATACCAGTACAAAGAGCTTTGAAACAGAGACCGAGGAACCTCTAATACTTGAGAAGAACAAGTTACAAGATGAGACTCACAATGTTTAGGATTTCAAAGTGATGAACATCCAATTCTGTCCCATCTTAAAATTATAATTTCTTTTATAATATTGTTATGTTCAGGGTCATGTTCAATACTGCAGTTGTTCAATCTGACATGTTGGTGATGAATCGTGATGAAATTGATGTTGTATGGAATGCCAAGGACCAGTTCTCGAAGGACTTCAAAGCAGTGGTAGGTGATTGTTTCTCTTATGTGGTAGTGAATCTCCCAAATATAATGATAGTTGAAAGTGTATTCATGCTTGAATCAGGTACTCTTTACAGATTATAATTCTGTTAAATGTTTTACTATTTCTTTTCTTATTAGATATACAAATTCATTTAATTTAATAACTAAACTTTTTTATAGACGTGCATCGCACGTGCATTATACTAGTACTTTTTAATGTTCTTAAAGATAGCTCTCTATCTTTTATCATCTAGATAATAATTTCTTCTATATAATTATTTTTGTTTTTTGTTTTTTTTTGGTTTTTTTTTTTTTTTTTTTTTTGAGAATAGGCGAAAGCCTGATGTGAGCAAGATTAGAAGTTCAATCCTTCTACTCATTGCTAAAAACGATTACCGTAAAATTGGGTGAGTTGGGTGGTGAATGTAGGATTGGATGAGTTGTGCTAAAATTACATTGAAGATAAAGATTAGATGGAGGATAAAAGATGATTGAGATTTGAGAATGAGAAAAGGGTAATTTAGGAAAAATTAATAATGGGGTTAGAGTCTTTTGAGAGCAGCTAAAGTCGTGCAAGCTAAAAAAATGTTGAAATGCATAAATAGAAATAGTATTTTAGCAATTTGCTGTAGTCGTAAAATGTTAAAATATAGCAAAGGAGAGAAAAAATTGAACGAACAACTAAAATTTTGGAATATTTCATAGTTTTTTGTATTTTATATTATTTTTAAATTAATTTTTAAGAATTCGGAGAAAAAAAGGCAAAAGTCGACAGACGAAACAAACATGGTGTTTCATCCGTGACTCTGCTTTTTGTTTTGTCCCAGTTAACCACTAATTAAGTGATTAATTATATACCTAAACCTAATTATCTAACTAATGATCTAATTAAACTAATTAACTATCTAAACCATTTTATAAAATATCATACATTCCCCTCGTCCGGGATTTTTTTGGTTCTAATTCACAAATTTCCTCGTGTTTCGTCTGATGTATTAAAAATAATATAAGATATTTCAGACGAAACAAGATGTTTCATCTGCTATAATATATATATTGATATATCTTCTAACAAACACTAGTAGAAAACATTGCAATAATGATGGATTATTTGCAAGCACCAAAAATTCTTGAGTAATGCTTTAGCCACTACCAATTTCACTACCATTTCCTTCACTACCTTAGGTGGCATACTCCTATTGGAGAGTTCTCCCACCTACTCTATCATTCCCTACCTATTGGAGTGTGCCACCTAAGGTAGTGAAGAGAAATGTAGTGAAATTGGTAGTGGCTCTAGCATTACTCAAAATTCTTTGTTGGTGCTACCATCAATAATAAATTAATCACAACAAACACATTTATTGCAAATCTTTTGACATTTGCAAGAGATTCTATTGAATTGTTGCAAATGTTAACAATTACAAGGGAACAATTGTAATAAACAATATTCCATTATTAAAGTATAAATAAAATATTTAATTTGTAAAATAAATTAAGTATAAACACGAGTTTTCCACAGATAATTTCGCCGCTAAAAAAATTGATGCTAAAAGTTTACCTCCACTTCTTAAATATTGAGCGGGCCAAAAAAAAAAAAAAGCAACTAAAACCCTCGTCATTTCCTAGGCCAAAACAACTGGGTGAAGAAACAAAGCAACCAAAAACACTTATCTTCCCCTACCCCTACCCAAAAAAAATTAAACCCTCCTCTCCCTGCCTCTTCCTCCACGCCTCCTCCTCCCTACCTCCTCCCCAACGCCTCCTCCTCTCTGCCTCCTCCTCGCATCACATCGCTGCATCGTCCTTCTACATGCCAAAGACTCCCGAGCCTCTTCCAACCGGTCAGGTATCTCATTCTCCCTCACTCTCTCCTTTAAGTTTAGGGCTTGCTTGAGCCTTCATGATTTGATTTGGTGAAGTTGAATTTTAGATTATATTTTGATGGTTTGGCTTTTTCAATGTCCATATAATACACCCCTGATCTTCATCGTAGACTTATCTCCACTTGCTCGGCGCATGCTTTTTGTTCTTTCAAATTCTAAACATGCCTGATTTAAATAGGAACCAGTACCTGTATTATTAAGCACGGGGCATTCGAAATTGCTTATGTTTGCTCTTAGAAATAGAAAGAAAAATAGAAATGTAAAACATACATATATATATGTACATGCAGTCACATCTAGCTAGCAGTAGTCTGTAAGAGATATGTAAGAGATTAATATCGATTGTAAATACTAAAATGATAAACACCTCACTAATTTTTGACTTATAATATTCATAGTAGTTGCATTACAAATTGTATGGATACCATACATAGTCGAAACAAAAATTACCTGTGAAGTTTAAACTGAAAATACTGCCCTGTTCCGGAGGAGGAGAGTAGGTACTGCTAGGTATTTAGATTTACTTTTATCTTCTTTTTTTTGGAGAAAATATATACTTTTATATCTAATAATTCTAATTGTTTTAGAAAAATTGTACTAAAACATTAAGGGTGTGTTTTGATCGGGTTTTAAAAACAGTTTTGGCATTAATAGTGGTATTAATTTAGGACATGGGAATTTTACTAGTAGAATTTTTACTTAATTTGAGAAGGATTTTGCCAATGGGAAACTCTACATTGAGGACAATGCTTTATACTGTGAGGATAGCATATTCTGAATAAAAGCTATGAATAGGATAAAGCACTAGGTTATGAAAGGTAAGAAGCCCACAAAAAAATACTATAAGAATTAAGTGACCTACATATTTTATAATGATGATGATGTTGAATTGATGATCCACGATCCATCCTCCTCCGCTGTCTGTATACATTTCCTGCCTTGTCGACAATTTATTTTTATTTATATATATCTTAATTACTTTATTCTTGCATTGTTCCTCTTCTTGTTGTTGGGCAGCATTCATTTTTTAATGTTAGCAAAACTAAGTTCATAATAAAAAACCAACCAAAGACCTGATGCTTGACAAGGTACCACATGTTGATGTAGAGCTGCATGTGCGACATAATACATACACACGAAGAACCCTTAAGATAAATCAAGTGACATAGGTACTTACTTGCGGGATATTCTGGTCAGAAAGAAGAAAAATATAAAATGATGATAGTATGCAAAGTTCCCTTAATTTCTCTGATAGTATGTAGAGTGTTCTGAAATTCACACTGGCAGAAATTAAAGAAATTCACACCTGGTAGTTGAGGAGGTGGTATCAAATAATTTTATTTATTGTAACATCAAGTATGAAGGAAATATATGTTTGTTTGGCAAGCGAGAGAAGGATGTGTTAATCAAGAACTGTACATGGGGGCATCATTTAATCTGAGGGGATGAATTTATGGAAATTGTATGTGATAAAGGCCATTCTGAAATGACTACCTTTTCTGATCATGCCTATTCACTGGTGGAAAAGCATGTTGGCATAACAAATCTTTTGAGTAGCGCTAAGCTTATTAAGGAGTTGAGGTGGGTATGCAAAGTTGTAGAAGCTATTTAGTTCTAAAATTATGAGTCATAAATAAAATGTTAAGCTCACAGGGTTATAATAAGTACAACCATTTTATCTTTTCTGAGAATGTGTTATTACAACAAAAAAGAAAAAGAAAATATTCTACTGAAAATACTTTTGTATTATTTTGTGCAGAATTTTCATTGCAAGCATGGAAAGGCTTATCTATTCAATAAGGTGTAAGTGTCTTCACTTTCTTCACTTGCTATTTTACTAATTAAGCCATTGGTCTTACAAGTTAGAAAATTTTCTTTGTGCACTTTGTTAGAAAGTATGGCTTCTTGCAGTTGTCGATTTCTATGGCGGTACCCTGTTGCTAGGGTCCTTTTGCTCTTTATCTGGTAAGCAATATCTTATTCATAATTTTGAACTGTAGTATGAAGAATTTATATTCCAATGACCCAGGAACACAACATTTATAGAGTTTCCATGTCCTTACTTGCATGTATTCGTGCACTTCTTCTTGATGTATTTGTTGCATCGACTCCAGGTATACTTTCTTTCTTGCATGGCCACCTATACTCTACTTTAAACCACAAATGATTATTTGTCGTAGTGAACTGTAACTTGCAATGGCATCTCAATATTGGCTGTTTTCACCAAGGATGTGAAATCTTTTTTTTTTGTAGCACTATTTTGATAGTATGCTAAGTTTGTGTTTTTCCTTCTCTTGTTAACTTTCGACTATTCAGAACAATGGGCATGGTTTGACTGTGAACTATATGGCCGGTGGAGGACTGGGTTTATAGTATTATAAAAGAGCTTCAAAAGGACAAAATATCCTTTGAGTATGCGTAGAGTTCATCCTGTTCTTGTCTGGTTATTTGTTTGTATTTAGGTTTTCCTTTTATTAGCTTCTTAGTTCTTCGTTAATAGTGTAATTTACAGGTGGTGATGTGAAGTAGATTACAAGAAGGTAACAAATGTCAGAAATAATCAAGGTAATAACTCTGTTGCCTTGAAGATGTAGTTTTATTTGTTTCATATTTTGATTATATTTTTGATTTATAATTAACCAGCTAACTTAAGAATAGAATTTAGTGAGATAAGATTGTTAGTTTGGATCATCCGTAGCACATATTGATGGTGATACAATCTGTGGATATTGATGGTGATACAATTTAGTGGGAACAGAATTTAGTGGAATACAATTTAGTGGGATAATCCTTTTTGTCGAATGCTTTGGCTCTTTATGTGCTAATTCTTGGTAAATCACATCTATTTTAGGTACCCGAATCAGGATGCACAATACCATTTCTTCAAGAATTATTTGTTTTGTGCCTAATAAAAATTATTTGTTACTGGGTAGTTGTTGCTTCTGGTACCTGTGTATGGAAATAGGAAACCCCAAGTTCTGCTCCTTGATGTACCACGAGAAAATTTGAAAACAAAGATTGACAATATTGTGAAGCTTCCTTCCAGATCAAGAGGAAACCCCAAGTTAGAAATACTTTTGAAAATATTTGTTGTATTTCTTAGAGTTTGACAACTCATATTTCCTTCTAGAATGTACTGTTGGTATTTTGGCACTTCGAAACAAATATATAATTTTGTAATGAGAATGTTCTATACTGTATAATATTAATGCTTATTTTGGTGTTCTTAAGTTTACTATTATCTAAATATGTATTGTTTGTTCAAATTGTATATTTTTCATTATTATGTTTTCTTTATATAATTGTGTACATCAACGGGTGAAATAAGTATATGTTCTTCATTGAAGAAATACATCGTTTTTAAAAATTTGATTAAGCCATCCGAATGAAATCAGCACTGAAAAAATGCGCCCAATTGTATTTGCGATGTAACAATTGCATTTGTGAGGTAACAATTGCAAAGGGAATGACTACTTTGCGAAACTCTGTAGCAATAGTTCATCAGCAATGGGAAAAATCTCTTTTAAAACACACTTGCAATGGAAATATTTGTTGTAGATATTTTCTTATAGATGGGGACAGCAATAAACAACTTCCATTGCAGTTATTCTGTTGTAGCTAATATTCGCAAGGGATAATTAAAATTCCGTTGCAAATGTGTGCATTAATCAGGAGAGATTCCACAACAACACAACTATAAGGGAATGAGAAAAATTCTCTTACGAATGTGCATTAACTATGAAATTTCACTCTTTTACAAGGAAAATTTCTGTTGCAATTGTGGCATTTTCTACTAGTGAAATATAGCATTCTACTGTAGCGAAAATGTGATAATATGCATATATAGTACACGACTATAGTGATCAAAATGATATAAAATGTATAAAATCTATATAATAAATTACAAAGAAAGCTATCAAGTGGCTCCCATTCAATCTCTCCTAAAACCAATGGCCTAGATTGATTCTCACAAAACATATTTTCCCGCCCAAAATTTCAAACCCCAAAATTAAAATTTTCCTCCCAAAACTAAAAAACTCATTAGTTTATTACTATCTCCTTCTTCTCTCTTCACTTTTTCATATTTCTCTTTCTCTCTCTCTCTCTCTCCCTCTTTCTCTCTCTCTCTCTCTCCCTCTTTCTCTCCTATTCTTTATTTATTACTTAGAAATTTAGATTTTAAGATTTCAGGTTTTTAAAATTTTCAGAATTTTTATATTTTTTTTTATTGCACATGTTATATTGAAAATAACAAATATTTCTTTAACAGTTAAATTTCATCATTTTCCTCACTTAAAGTTCTAAGAAGTTGAATTTTACACTCATTTATAATTATTTTTCAACATATACTAATGGAAACATGGACTTTTATTTACAACTAATGATTGTCATACTCTTCAAACCTGAGCTACATAATTGTTGTTTTACTATTTACATGACTTTTCGTATTTTGTATTGTTTCGAAGACTTGCCGTATGCACGTGCCCACGGGCAAATCTAGTACAAATATAACACACGACGGTGGATGCTCTTAGACCCATTATTAAGAATATTCTTACTTTCTTATAATATTTTATCCATCTGGTGCATCAACTAACGGAGGTGGTGTTTTTGGAATCTAGACCCATTATTAAGAATATTCTTAGAATATTCTATTCATCTGGTACATCAACTAATGGTGGTGGTGGTGTTTTTGGAATTAGTAATTACTGTAGATTTGATTTGCCCATTTGGATAAACGAGGATTAGAAGTGTGAATACATAAATATCAAAGATTGGAGATGTATCAGTATCGGTATCGGGTCGGGTCCTTCACTATTCGGATCCGAACTCGGTCTCTATGGATCTACAAATTAGATCCGGACTGAACCCGTGAGGACCGGGTTCAGGTCCTATTAAAATATTCCTACCCGTTCGGCTAGGAGCGGGAGTGTGAGCGGTGAGCGAAGGCGGCGAGTGGAGGATTTAGAATAGTGTAGAGAAGTAAAAAAACATGAGTTTTGGGTTTGGAAGAGGAAAATTTAGAATTGAGGATGCAGGAAGGAAGGGATGATGAAAGAATATTTATTTTTATGTTGATCTTTTGGATTTTTTTTAATGGGTCCGGGTCCGGATCCTGATCCGGGTCGGATCTCTTTTAAGCGGACCCGGACCCGAAAGTACAATGGGTCCTATTTTAGGACCCGGACTCGGATAGGTCGGGTCAGTTCCGGTCTAATGCTGGGTCCGGGTCGAGTCCGGATTTCGGGTATTTATATCATCATGTCTGTATGGAAAAAATCCTTCTTTTTTTTTTCTTTGGTGAATCTTTTTGGATTTTGGGAGGAACTTTCAAACTACAATTACAAATAGATATTCAAGGTTTTCTTTAATAAGTTTTAAGTTTGTTTTTTTTTGTTTTGGATAAAATAATCACTAATCTCTCATATTATCTTTAATCTCTACTAATAGTTTACACGTGTGATGCACGTCTTAATAAATATAGTTTTTTAAAAGTAAAAATTCAGAGGTAATCTGAATTTGATCTAAAATCTCATTTACAATAGTTATGCACATGTGTTGCACGGGTTGATAGATGGACAAATTACACTATGGTCTTCTCCCATTATAGTAGTAGAGATTATTTTAATAGGAGAGTTTGTTACAAAACAAACTTCATTTGTAACCAAATAAACACGAGCAATGTATATACATAACTAATATAAAGAGATCTTAGGTTCGATGTCAGATGTCGAAATTTTTAAAATATATATATCTCTACTATTTTAATGGGAGAGTTTGTCACTAAATAAACTCCATTTTTAACCAAATAAACACGTGTATTGTAACACAAAAAATACGTGCAATGCACATGCATAACTAATATAAATGAGGTCGTAGGTTCGATGCCAGACAACGTCGAATTTTTTTAATAAAAAATATATATATTTATAAAGACGTACAGCGCACATGTGAATTATTAGTAATATTATAATGGGAGAGCTAGAGTTATCGTTTATAAATCTACCAATGCGTGCATCGTACGTACAAAGTAACCCCCCAATAAAAATCCAAGTAACTCGTAAAATGCATGTACATATAAATTAATTTCCCAATCAGCAAAATCATACTTTCAATTCACATCCAACTGTTCCTTTCCCTCTATCTTTTGAACTATCTGACACGCCTCTGCGCCGCGGTAACACTGCGTCATCGCACAGCCTTACCTCTACACAGTCGTGCCGATACATTGTTGTGCCATCGCACAACCGTCCTGCGATGCTACCGCACTGCCGTGCCGACGCACCACCGTGGCATCGCACCGTCGTGGACCTCATCTCTCTGCAAAGAGAAAGAGATGTCGGTTTGTAAATAATTTTATTTAGGATCAAGGTAACTTTGATGTGGAGTTAGTATTTGGAAGAATTATACATTTATTTTCCGATTCATATATGAGTTTTAAACTAGGTTATATAGTGGTTGTTATCTTGATTGAGGTGGAGGTTGTTGGGTTTGTATATGGTTTCTTTAATAGGGAAGAGAGAGAAGACAGTGAGGGAGAGCTAATGGTTTCTTTAATCGGTCCGAACAAGGTATCCAAAATGTTTCGTTAATAAATAGATTTGATATTTAGTTATGAAGTGGATGTTTGATATTTTGTGATTAAAATTGAGTAATTCATAGATTTGCTTGGTTAATTTGTTGCATATCGGATGTTTGGTTTATTGACTGAGAGACTAACATATAAAAATTTATTCTTAAAATAGTGAGAGGGAAATAGTGATTATTAACTAAGAAAGTCTGAATTTTTTAGATGAAAATGATGTTTTTAGTTGAGAAAGTTTGGATTTGTAATTGTTTTTGTTAATGTTTATTTATGGTTATTATATTCAATTGTTAGTTTAAGTGTGTGTGTGTGAGAGACGGAAATATTGATGTTTGTTTGTTTTTATGTGTTTCATGTTTTTAAATTGATTGAGGTGGAATCGCTTTGTGGGGGGGGGGGGGGGGGGGGGGGGGGGGGGGGGGGGGGGGGGGGAGCTAGGAATCGGAAGAGGTATGTTGAGAAAGATTGATTTTTTTCAATAAAATAATGATTATTTTTTAGATATAATTGTTGATTGAGACAATTGTAGTTTTTAGACAATATGGTATTTTTTAGTTGAAAAGGTTTGAATTTTTAGTTGTTTTTGTTTATGTTTGTTTCAAGTTATTAGAATAAATCGTAGGTTTAAGTGTATAAGGAATGTGGTGATGGAAATATTGATGTTTGTTTGTTTTCGTATATTTGAGGTTTTTAAATTGAGCAAGGTGGAAATATTGTGCGTAGGGGATAAGTTGGGAAACGAGAAAAATCGGAAGAGGGATGTTGGGAAGTTTTGATTTTATAGAAGAAATATTTATTGTTTTTTAGATTTGATTGTTGTTTGAAAAATTTTAAATTTTATTGTAATTTTTAGTTGAGAAAATTTAAATTTTTAGTTGTTAATTGTTAGGGTGTGCGTCGCATGCTTACAAATAACTAGTAATAATAATTTAAGGCACGAAAAAGATTCATGTTCATAGATCTGACAAATTTTATGTTAGCTCTCAACTATCTAATACAACCCTCCTCATTTTTCGGTTTGTAGCCAGATTCACAGAGTTAATTTAAGGCCCAAAAAAATGAAAAGCCCAATTTAACATTGGTTTCAAAAGATATGGGATGGGGTTGGGCCTTACAGTGTACGAGCCAAAAATCTCTGTAATTCCCTGCAGTGCAGGCATGCAAGTGCATCAGCTATACAGTAGACCTTCTACAGTCAACATCTCAGCAAAAGAGAATCAATCAGCAACTTTAAATGCTGATGCTGTTGTTGAGCCCACTTTTCACCCAAACACACTTAAGCTGATGGAGCCCATATCCACTATCAATCAAATAGCAGAAAATGCTTGCTCCCAGGCAAATTTGTGTGATACTGAATTGCTCTCAGACAAATTAAACTCATACCAAACAAGAAGGTGGGGATGTCCTTTATGTGAGTGTGGCCACTCAAAATATCTCTTCCAATTGGCGGAAATAAAATGCACCCAGACCCAAAGACAACCTCACACCTATGGAAGAAATATCATAAACCTAAGATGGTAAATGATTCTATGTAAAAACCAACGAGCACCGTTGGATCTTCTTGAGATTTGTGCCTCTTATATGATCTCCACATGATTTGGAGACATCGTAAAAGGATCGTAGCTGTCATGCATCCGGAAAAAATTATATATATAGGATCAATAAACTCGAATACGCCAAGTAGAGAACAAGTGGATGCATGTCTTGTGACTCTTGTCAATGACTACATATTTAGCTACAAAATCAAGATTGTTCCAATTCAACATGTTGTTGCTTCTTTCACGGTTAGAACGTATGCACATGTTGTTATCTTGCTAGATGAATAAGAGCTAGGAGATGGATCAAGTCGGGCAATAAGCTATGTATTTTCCATGTATATGGAGTGATGATAAAATTTTGGTCTACAAACATACAAAAAAAAGTTAATTATTAGACAACTTGGTCAGAGTGGCTCATAATATATATATGGCTAAATTTGAAAAAACCTGTTTGAACTATCTCTTTATGCAAAAAATCTCACTCAACTATTTTTTTGTACAGAAAACCACACTCAAGTATAGTTGTAAAAAATTCACTCCGATGACCTGAGCTTTTTGCTAAAGTTGAGTGAGGTTTTTTAACAATAATGAGAAAGATGCATGCTGTTTTCTGAACCAACTTACAAAGATGAATAGGTTATCGTACAAGCAGAAAAGTTAGATGTGGTTTTTTGAAAATATACTTCATGAGAATTTTTTGCAACCATACTTGAGTGTGGTTTTCAGCGTAAATGTGGTTTTCTGCAAAAAGGAGATAGATGAAGGGAGTTTTTTTTTCCTTCAAATTTAGCCTATATATATTGACAGTTTTACCATCTTCATACAACAAGACAAACAAACAATCTACAATCGAATCTGTGCAAGCTATGAATATGATAAGACTTAAATTTCTTTCAACATAGATTTATATGACTGTTATAAACTCATTAATTCTGGTGTGCGCATCCCAAATCATAATCATCAGTTAAACTCCTCGAAATTAAGGAGACTATTATATATTTTGCTAACATTCAACTTGCATCTAACTTAATGAATTATTACCGTACACGGAGTCACTTTGGAATGTGCATTGAGCTGATCACTCTAAAGTGCCTGTGACTTTCATCACGGCATCATTCTAGCTATAATGCACTCTCCCTGGATTTTTTACTACAGAATCCACGTTACATTCCAAGCCAACCACAAACCCTTCCATCAAAAACTCCACCAATACATCCACGTTACCCTCACACCCACCACATGCAAACAAACGTTCCTTCGTGTTCCTAAGCCCTCCCCCCAACTCCTTCACTCTTCTTAAAAGAACACTTCTCCCCTCCCCAATTCTCTTAATCTTGATCCCCTTCACACAAAAAAAATGTCGAACACCGATGGACAATCAGTACCACAACCCAACAAACCAAGAGTAGTAGATCACAACTATGCTAGTACTAGTCAAGTGAAAGTGGAAGCATCAAAGCAGAGATTGGAAGAGGAGTTCTCAGGGGAAGAGAGGATGAAGAGGCATAGGATGGAGATAGCGGGACGGGTTTGGGTTCCGGATATTTGGGGGCAGGAGAGCCAGTTGACGGACTGGGTCGACTGCGCGGCCTTCGACAGCTCGCTTGTGCCCAATGGGGTTGTGTTGGCTCGGAAAGCCCTACTGGAAGAGTGTCGGAGGGCAAACACGGGCGGGATACGGATAGAGAACCGTGTTTAGAGTCTTCTTCGACATAATATATCTCTATATATATAGATTATTTTGTGCTTGGTGCTTAGAATTGACGGTTGATGATTTGTATGAGTTGTGTGATCTGAACAGGTTATGAAGGTTTGCTTTAATTTTTAATTTTTGATACGTTATCTGCATGGATCTAGGGTTTGGTCGGTTTCTACCTGTATAAATTAAAAGGATTATTAAATAAAAAAAGGAAGATCCAGTAATTAGCCACAATTTATATCTATGTATGGTCTTATGTTAGGATATATAGATCTCTTCTTGAATAATATTCCATATGTTAATCAAGTTTTTGATTGAGTATTATTGTCCATAGATGTCGATCCCCATATATATCTCGGTTTGTACATCTTAGTTCTTACAACGTTTTATTTTGGATCTTGTCGACATAATTTAGCCTAAAATGAGTTGATAGTTTTTGAAATTTGTAGAGTAAATAACTGATCTAAGAGTTAAATGTAGTGATATTGTGACTGATCTAAGAATTAGGAATGATTATGATCAACAGCAGGAAAGAAAAAAATCTTCTTTTTTTTTAGTAACACCCCTACTTGTAATTTGTCAAGTTGATGTTGCTGTAATTGTTGTCGTTTTTAATTTTTAAAATAATATTTGGAGGTCAGATTGTTTGAAAAATTCATATCCATGCATGCATCAGATCAAGTGATGAACTATTACTCAATATGTTTTTTGTTCTTACAAAGTGGTCTTTATCTACCACTTGTTGGACAATTGATGTTCAAGCAATATAATTTTTCAGAGAGAAAGATCAAGGGTGCAAAGGTTGTGATCAGTGATGCAGACTGATCATCGGAATAATTATAATTCTTGTTACACTTTTCTCCTTTACCTCTCATCGTTTTTTTTTTTTTTTTTTTTTTTATTATTTTTTTTTGTGAGAGCGCAAACGCACCCCAATAATATCTGCGATAGAATTCCATGCAGAGAATCAAACCTGCAAGAAACTCTATAAATAAATAAAAAAGTGCGTTTGCGCTTATGACTTGTTAGAAAATGAGTGTTTTATACACTATTTTCGAACCGATTTTTGAGCAATTTTTTGAGTAAGATCCTCAATGAATTATTGAGAGATCTTGATTGATTTGTGTTCTCCTTCGTGAGTAGATCAAAATCATATATTGGTTCGCTAAAATCGGTTAAGGGGTGAATGAGAAATTGTCTCTCAAAGTGAGACGTTTTCATTCTTGAAAATGGGTTAAAGGGAACTTAGTCCCACATCGGAAATAACAAAGGAAATAGAAGAGGATATATAGTAATCTCCTTCTAAGCATTGTAAGATGGCTAGAAGAGAGGCTCTCTCTCGCGCGCGCAGGGGGGGGGGGGGGGGGGTGCAAATCACGGACCGGTTTACATGCGACTTGTGTGCGCCCGCACGACCTGCGGACACGAATGCCGGACCGATTTGATCCCACCCCGTGCAGAGCCACTTTTTGCTACAGTTTTCTTTTTGTAACGGCTGAAATGAATGCAGAAACGGTTCTGTCTGCCGTTTCAGTGCTGTATTTAATATTTTGTCTGCCGTTACGCTGAAGGCATTCAATTCATTGTCTGCCGTTACAGTGAAGGCTGTTAAAGGCTGTTAATGCCTTGTCTGCCGTTACAATGAAGG
Source organism: Hemerocallis citrina (assembly GCA_017893485.1). NCBI lineage: Eukaryota > Viridiplantae > Streptophyta > Magnoliopsida > Asparagales > Asphodelaceae > Hemerocallis > Hemerocallis citrina. Next base: position 1,700,534 of record JACEHZ010000091.1, read on the forward strand.
CTGTTAATGCCTTGTCTGCCGTTACAGTGAAGGCTGTTAATGCCTTGTCTGCCGTTACAATGAAGGCTGTTAATGCCTTGTCTAACCCAGGCTCTATAAATAGAGGCCTTCCCCTTACTTTCTTCCCTGCACAAAACCATATCATTTTCTCTCCTTCTCTTCTGTACTGTTCGTCCGTCCTTGTGTTGGTAAGTCAGGTGATAGGTTCAAACGCTGCTGATCAGTTCGGGAGTGGTACGTGGTGCCTACGGGATCGCTCCAAGCCGTTGCATCCTGGGAGACAGACGCCTCCGTTCAATCCAGCAACCGGAGAGAGGCGAAATCTGTTTTAAGGACACTGTGTGATACACAGGCCTCGGCTTCTTGGGAGTTGTACTTTTCATTTGCTTATTGTAAGTTGTTCAATTTATTTTCCTTTTCTTTTTCTTTCGGATTTCTCTTCTCTGTTCCCTTCTCGGTTTTCCTGTGCCTCTCTATCTTTCTTTGTAAAAAGAATTTTGTAAACATTATTTGTAACAAACTTAAAACAGACTTTCCGTTTTCTTTCATTTTCGATTTTGAGGCACGGTTTTTCTTTTATTTCTTTTATCTGGAAAACTTACACTCGTGTTGTGTAAATTTCAGATTCACGATGACTACTGCATTGGACAATGCTGTTGTATCTGAAACGGTCTATGTACCGGTTGTTGATACAACACAAGAACCGATTGCTGCTGCGGCACGAGTGCCAATGCCCACCGTTGTACCTGTCTCAGTCTCCCATGGGGAGAAACCTGAGAAGTTCAACGGGCAGAACTTTAAGAGGTGGCAACAGAAGATGATGTTCTATCTGACCACACTGAATCTTGCAAGGTTCTTGAACGAAGATGCTCCAGATCTTAAGAAAGATGAGCAGGATAACCAAGTCATTGCCGCTGTGGATGCTTGGAAAAATGCTGATTACTTGTGTAGAAATTACATAATGAACGGATTAGCCGACTCTTTGTATAATGTTTACATTGACAAAAGAACAGCTAAAGAACTTTGGGAATCACTAGAACATAAATATAAAACTGAGGATGCCGGCGCCAAGAAATTCATTGTGGGCCGCTTCCTAGACTATAAAATGGTAGATTCTAAAACAGTAATCAGTCAAGTTCAAGAACTACAACTAATCTTGCATGAGATTCATGCTGAAGGTATGAACTTAAGTGAAAGTTTCCAAGTGGCTTGTATAATTGAAAAATTACCACAAGGTTGGAAAGACTTTAAGAATTACCTAAAGCATAAGCGAAAAGAAATGGGCATTGAAGATCTCATTGTCAGGCTTCGTATTGAAGAAGACAATAGGGGATCTGAAAAAGTTGGACTCATCAGCCATGCAGCAAAGGCAAATGTAATGGAACATAAACAACGTTCCAACAAGCACAACAACAAGGGTCCGAAGTTGGGGCCTAAGGGAGGAATCTCCAAGAAGCCGAAGTTTCAAGGCAAGTGCTTCAATTGTGACAAAATGGGTCACAAGTCCACTGAATGCAGACTTCCCAAGAGGAACAGGAACAGAGAAGCAAACTTGGTTCAAGGAATTGCTCAAGATGTCTCCGATATCAACCTCTCAGCTGTGATATCAGAAGTGAATATGTTAGGTTCAAATCCGAAGGAATGGTGGATTGACACTGGAGCTACTCGACATGTGTGCTCCAATAGAAGTATGTTCTCCACTTTCGAACCATTAGAGAATGGGGAGAAAATGTTTATGGGGAACTCGGCTACATCAGAAATAAAGGGCCAAGGCAAGGTGATCTTGAAGATGACTTCTGGAAAGGAACTGACTCTGAACAATGTTGCATATGTTCCTGAAATCCGTAAGAACCTGGTATCTGGTTCGTTGCTTAACAACCACGGTTTTCGTTTAGTGTTCGAGTCAAACAAATTTGTTTTGTCTAAAAGTGGAATGTATGTTGGTAGAGGATATATGAGTGGTGGAATGTTCAAACTCAATGTAATGACCATGGTCAATAATATGAATAAAGCTAGCTCTTCTACTTATTTGCTTGAGTCTTCCAATTTATGGCATGGTAGACTAGGACATGTTAATTATGATACTTTGCGAAGACTAATTAACTTGAATCACATACCAACGTTCCAAATTGATTCCAAACACAAATGTGAAACTTGTGTTGAGGCAAAACTAACAAGATCATCATTTAAAAGTGTTGAAAGAAACACCGAACCACTTGATCTAATTCACACTGATATTTGTGATTTGAAAATGATACAAACAAGAGGTGGTAATAAATATTTTATTACCTTCATAGATGATAGCACAAAATATTGCTATGTATACTTGCTTAAAAGCAAAGATGAAGCTATAGAGAAATTTGTTCTCTATAAAAATGAGGTTGAAAATCAACTCAATAAGAAAATTAAGGCGCTAAGAAGCGACCGAGGTGGAGAGTATGAATCGCCATTTGCTGACACATGTGCTAAGCATGGGATTATACATGAAACCACAGCGCCTTATTCTCCTCAGTCCAACGGTGTTGCTGAGAGAAAGAATCGTACATTGAAAGAAATGATGAATGCGATGTTAATAAGTTCTGGTTTACCACCAAACTTGTGGGGAGAAGCTATTCTTTCAGCTAACTACCTTTTGAATAAGGTGCCCAAAAGGAAAGAAGATAAAACTCCATATGAATTATGGAAAGGAAGAAAGCCATCCTACAATTACTTGCGAATGTGGGGATGTCTTGCCAAGGTGGTAGTACCCCCACCTAAGAAAATGAAAATAGGACCAAAAACAGTTGATTGTATTTTCATTGGTTATGCACTTAACAGTAGTGCCTATCGGTTCTTGGTATACAAATCCGATATCACTGAGATATCAAAGAACACGATAATGGAATCTAGAAATGCATCGTTCTTTGAAGATGTATTTCCATGTAAGTCAAAGGAGGAAGCAAGTTCCTCCAAACGAACACATGAGACTATCAGTGAAGATAGTGAAGACCAAAATGAAGAAGTCGAGGAGGAACCTCGACGCAGTAAAAGAACAAGAACGGAAAAATCTTTTGGTCCGGATTTCTTGACTTTTATGCTTGAAGAAGAACCCCAAACCTTCAAGGAAGCAGTGAACTCTAGTGATGGTCCTCAATGGAAGAAGCCATCAAGAGTGAAATTGATTCTATCTTGCAAAACCATACTTGGGAACTAGTGGATCTTCCACCAGGTAGTAAACCTTTGGGTTCCAAGTGGATCTTCAAGAGAAAAATAAAACCTGATGGATCAATTGATAAATACAAGGCAAGACTTGTAATTAAAGGTTATAAACAAAAAGAAGGTCTTGATTACTTTGATACATATTCTCCTGTGACGAGAATAAATTCCATTAGGATGGTACTTGCCGTAGCAGCTCTACGCAATCTTGAAGTACATCAAATGGATGTAAAAACAGCTTTTCTTAATGGAGATTTAGATGAAGAAATCTACATGGAACAACCTGAGGGTTTCTCATCTCCAGGACATGAAAAGAAAGTGTGTAAACTGGTGAAGTCATTATATGGCTTGAAACAAGCTCCAAAACAGTGGCATGAAAAATTTGATAATGTCATGATGACAAATGGCTTCAAGATCAATGAATGTGACAAATGTGTATATGTCAAAGACACAGAAGATGGATATGTCATTATATGTTTGTATGTAGATGACATGCTTATTATTGGAAGCAATGATCAGATAATTAAATCTGTTAAAAACATGTTAAACTCGAGGTTTGACATGAAAGACATGGGACTAGCTGATGTTATATTGGGAATTAAAATCACAAGAACATCAGACGAGCTTATTTTAAGCCAGTCACATTATGTTGACAATATTCTTGGAAAATTTGATAAAGATAATTCTGGAATTGCGAGAACTCCAATAGATCTAACTTTACACTTATCCAAGAATAAAGGGGAGAGTATTTCTCAAGTAGAATACTCTAGAATCATAGGCAGTCTAATGTACTTAATGAGTTGTACAAGACCAGACATAGCCTATGCAGTAAGTAAACTAAGCAGATACACGAGTAATCCTGGAAGCGAGCATTGGCAAGCAATTATAAGAGTACTGAAGTACTTGCGTTTTACTCGTAACTACGGGCTGCACTATACGAGATATCCGGCTGTACTTGAAGGATACAGTGATGCGAACTGGATATCGAGTGATAATTCAAAATCCACTAGTGGCTATGTGTTTACACTAGGTGGTGCAGCAGTTTCTTGGAAATCCTCGAAACAAACAGTGATCGCTAAATCCACGATGGAATCAGAATTTATCGCATTAGACAAATGTGGGGAAGAGGCTGAATGGTTACGCCACTTCCTTGAAGATATTCCAAGGTGGACGAAGCCTGTGCCTCCAATCTGCATACATTCAGATAGTCAATCTGCAATTTGTAGAGCACAGAGCAATATGTATAATGGTAAATCTAGACATATTCGTCGAAGACATAATACCATTAGACAACTACTCTCTACTGGAGTTATCTCTGTGGACTATGTAAAGTCAAAAGATAACATTGCGGATCCACTAACCAAAGGGTTAAACAGAGAGTTAGTTGATAAATCATCGAGGGGAATGGGACTAAAGCCCATGAAAGAATAAGTCGATACAATGGAAACCCAACCTAGTTGACTGGAGATCCCAAGATCTAGGTTCAAAGGGACAACTAAATTGTAAAGACCAAGTTAGATCACTGTGGGGATTTTCCATGTCCATTCCCATGATGAAACAGTGATGCCCGCAAGGTAACAGGTTAAGCTAGGCTTTTAATGATTCTTATGCGTCGGATATCCGAGCAGAGTAATGCGGGTTACTCTTAAGTAAGAAATCACCTATGTAAGATGGAAGAAGGGCCGCTTCCAAGGGAATAATATAGGGCAATATTCCTGTTAAAATCTTGCAGAACCAGGCGTATGTTCATGGCCAAAACGAACATAACAGTGAGAACTGAAAAAGCGTTAGAAAGATTTCTGTGTGAGATATGTCATCGTTTACACAAATGGCAGAACAGTTCAAAGACATCGCGTCTACTGTTTAGTTAGTAAAGTAAACATATTTTCATAAGGGAAGGTTCAAAGGGTAACACCTACCTATCCTATGCAGAAATCAATCGTTGAATTCTATCACCAAGTCTGTCGGGTCAGTCCGTCGTGTCAGTCTGTCGTGTCAGTCTGTCCTGTCTGTGGTCGTCAATTTTCATTCATGTGGGGATTGTTAGAAAATGAGTGTTTTATACACTATTTTCGAACCGATTTTTGAGCAATTTTTTGAGTAAGATCCTCAATGAATTATTGAGAGATCTTGATTGATTTGTGTTCTCCTTCGTGAGTAGATCAAAATCATATATTGGTTCGCTAAAATCGGTTAAGGGGTGAATGAGAAATTGTCTCTCAAAGTGAGACGTTTTCATTCTTGAAAATGGGTTAAAGGGAACTTAGTCCCACATCGGAAATAACAAAGGAAATAGAAGAGGATATATAGTAATCTCCTTCTAAGCATTGTAAGATGGCTAGAAGAGAGGCTCTCTCTCGCGCGCGCAGGGGGGGGGGGGGGGGTGCAAATCACGGACCGGTTTACATGCGACTTGTGTGCGCCCGCACGACCTGCGGACACGAATGCCGGACCGATTTGATCCCACCCCGTGCAGAGCCACTTTTTGCTACAGTTTTCTTTTTGTAACGGCTGAAATGAATGCAGAAACGGTTCTGTCTGCCGTTTCAGTGCTGTATTTAATATTTTGTCTGCCGTTACGCTGAAGGCATTCAATTCATTGTCTGCCGTTACAGTGAAGGCTGTTAAAGGCTGTTAATGCCTTGTCTGCCGTTACAATGAAGGCTGTTAATGCCTTGTCTGCCGTTACAGTGAAGGCTGTTAATGCCTTGTCTGCCGTTACAATGAAGGCTGTTAATGCCTTGTCTAACCCAGGCTCTATAAATAGAGGCCTTCCCCTTACTTTCTTCCCTGCACAAAACCATATCATTTTCTCTCCTTCTCTTCTGTACTGTTCGTCCGTCCTTGTGTTGGTAAGTCAGGTGATAGGTTCAAACGCTGCTGATCAGTTCGGGAGTGGTACGTGGTGCCTACGGGATCGCTCCAAGCCGTTGCATCCTGGGAGACAGACGCCTCCGTTCAATCCAGCAACCGGAGAGAGGCGAAATCTGTTTTAAGGACACTGTGTGATACACAGGCCTCGGCTTCTTGGGAGTTGTACTTTTCATTTGCTTATTGTAAGTTGTTCAATTTATTTTCCTTTTCTTTTTCTTTCGGATTTCTCTTCTCTGTTCCCTTCTCGGTTTTCCTGTGCCTCTCTATCTTTCTTTGTAAAAAGAATTTTGTAAACATTATTTGTAACATGACTATATATGTAGCTTTGGTACTGAATTTTGCACCTTGATTGCCATCTTAATTAGGCTGCTGCTCGATATACAAACAGAGGTATCAAGATCTAGCTTGTTTAACATGTCATGATGTTTTGCATCATTCTCCAAATAAAAAATCTCAGTGTCAATGCTCTCTCCCTCTCTTTCTATTCATGCAGCTAGCCATCCCTTTCATGAATTTGTCTAAAGCTGTGCAATCATGGAAGGTATGTACGTATGTAACCGAGTTGGGTGAGAGCATGTTCACATCCTCCAACTTTCAAGTTTTAGTCATTTTGCATTTGCAACACAAGAAAAGTAGTTTGTTAGTTTGTTTGTTATTTATGTTTTGAAGTTTTGTTGGTTTGGTGAGCATGGGCTTGGGTTTGGGCTTGGTCTTGGGCTTGGGCTTATTGAGCCTGGAGTAGCCCACTAAATAAATGGGTATTTCTACTTCGATTAGAGAACTGAGAACCTTTGTTTTTAAGGTTAATTTTGATGGCTGGTTAGATGATAATGGTGAAGATTTGAGTTTTGTGGTTAAGGAGACAACAGGTTGATCGGTGATTGCTGGGGGTGCACCCATACATTTGAAATTGATTAATATGGCTGAATGACCAGGGTTATGGGCGACTCTGAAAGCACTTCTCTTTATTGATTGTAAGAGCATCCACAGTCGTTCAAAGGGAAAAATGGCAAAATGCATATTTTAGCAATCCATTTCTTCGTTTTGCTGCAGTCGTCGAATGATAAAAAAATGCATAAATTTGTTAAAAAACTATCAGATAAAGCATGATATTTCGTCTCATTTTTAAAAAATAATTTATACGGGCCGAAAGTTAGAAAATATTAATAAAAAATTCGGAACGAAACATGATGTTTCGTCCCAAAAAGGGATTCAAATCGGAACTTTTTTTTTTTGCAAAAACAATTTTTTAACATAGTTTGTAAATAATAATTGCAAAAACAATTAAAAAAATTGCAAAAACAATTAACAAATTTGCAAAAACAACTTAAAATATTACAAAATGTGCCAAAATGTTCCCCAAACCAGACGACACATCATGTGTCGTCCGGATTTGGTGGAATTTTTTTTTGCAAAAAAAAATTCCAAAAACAATTAAAAAAAGAAATTGTAATTTTTTTTTTGCAAAAACAATTTTAAAATTTGCAAAATCAATTTATATAATTGCAAAAAAAAATTCAAATTTACAAAATTAATTTTTAAAATTAATTTTTTTAAACAAAATTGGATTGGGACGAAACATCTCGTCCCACATGGGACGAAACATCATGTTTCGTTCCCACGCTTACCGGTTATTTTATTCGGTTTTTATATTTATTTTAATTCGGACGAAACATCATGTTTCGTCCGATCAATTAACAATATAATTAAATAATCCAAACGAAACATGATGTTTCGTCAGCTATAATATGCATTTTGCTATTTCGATTGCTATTTCTCCCTTTCTACTGTAGCGCTTTTGTCAAAAAATAGCAAAATAGCAAACGACTGTGAGCGCTACAGTAGCAAAAAAAGGGCAAAAATGGCAAATAAGCAAACGACTGTGGATGCTCTAAGGGAATGGTTTGTGTTTTCTTTAATAAAAAGATGACCCTGTCATCGCTTCATTCATGTGAAATTAAAGAAACATAGTAGTACTATTTGCAAGAAGCTACTTCACCAACTTCCAAAATCCAAAATACATCGATGAAACAAACTAGCAAAGCAAATAAAGATACAAGGGTTACTATCTCATGACCCCCTCTTGTGGCACCGATCCACATCAAAGCTGCTACTCCCAAGACCTCCTGATTTTGATATAAGGTCCTTTCCCTTGTTTTGCCGCATCCTGACCCTTCTATTCTTCATCTTCCATGCGCAGCCTTTTCATTGCCCCCCTATTTCCTGTCCAATCATGAGACAAAGATATAATTTTATGCAGGATAATCGAAAGTGGATAGCTAATTTTTCGAAAACATAAATCATTTCTGTTTAACCACAAACACCACATTGTGGATGTTGCCATCACCCCCCCACGCCTCTCTATCTTTCTTTTTAACTAGTTCTACCCACCAACGACCCCAGACCTCTGAACTAGACTCGGGACTTTCAACCAGCCCAAAACCAAGACTCGGGAATGGTTTGTGTTGAAGGAGATTTTCAGGTCACTGTGAATCAAGTGTCTACTCTAAGCAGCAAGTGGCCGATCTGATTCAATTATGTATTCTAAATCCCTCTTTGTTGATTGGTAAGTGGATTATATAAGTACATAAACACACACCGACACTCACTAAGCAATCGTGTATGTTACAGATGCAAATTCGAGGTCTTTTTGTCAAATAGGATAATAAACCTTAAATATCGATGTAAGTTGCTAGTGCCAGTAGGCCTAGTTGAGTTCGTCGTGAGGAGGCGGGTATTATAACTATATATTATACTAATAGATCTACCCCCTCTCTCATTTTAAAGGAAAGTCAAAGTAGGGCTCTCTATTTAACTTATACGTGCACTACGTATGATTTTATTTTTGAAAAAATCAATCCCTCCAACACGATCTCTTCCTCTCCCTCTTCTAAAATCTCACAACTCTTTCTCTCCTACTTTTACAATTTACAAACCCTCGTTGCCCACTACCTATAGCACCCCCCCCCCCCCCCCCCCCCGTTGGTCCCGGCCCCAGCCCTTCCCCCACTCCAATTCGATCCCACCCCACGCTGCCTCCCTTCGATGCGCCGCTCCTCTCCTCCATCATTACCGCCTCCGCTTCAAATCAGTCTCCATCATGTTCAGTACTGAACAACAAGACGGTCTTGATCAAACCAAGAACGCCATGGCTTTTCACGACAGGTACCTCCGTTTTTTTCGATTTCTTGATTTTTTTTTATTAACATTATTATGTTTTCTTTCTTTAATTTCTATGTTCTTTTTTTCTAGTTTTGGGGATGGGTTTTACGTTTTTGATGAAGCTAAACAACGAGACGGTCTCAATTGAACTGAAGAACGCCACTCCTGTTGACGGAAAGTACCTTCCTCTCTTCTTTCGATTTCTTGATTTTTGATTAGTATTATTATGTTTTATTTCATCAATTTTTGTGTTCTTTTTTCCAGTTTTAGGGATGAATTTTTTAGGTTTTTGATGAAGCTGAACAACGAGATGGTCTCGATCAAACTTAAGAACGCCATTACTGTACACGACAAGTACCTCCCTCTCTTCTTTCGATATCTTGATTTTTGATTAGCATTATTATGTTTTATTTATTTAATTTTCGTGTTATTTTTTTTTAGTTTTGAGGATGAGTTTTAGGTTTTCGATGAAACTGAATAATGAGATGGTCTCGATCGAACTCAAGAACGTCACTGTTGCTCACGGCAACATCACAGGTATCTACCACCCTTTTTCTCTCTCACTAAGTTTCGGTTTTATAGTTAATATTTTTTGTTAAAATTTATAGATAGCCAATAACTTATGAGTCTATTAAAATTATTTTAGTTTATGCAATTAGCATAGGGTAAAGGTTTACATAAACAGTTAAAAGTTGGATATCAGTAGCAGCTCTATTTTTGTACGGGTAATAAAAATTTAGGAAATCAAAAATCAGATAATTAATAATTAATAATGATGATGATAATAATAATAATAATAATAATCTTGACTTGAAGGGGTATAAATGTAAAAAAAACACGTTGAAAAAATTAACAAAATTCTTACATTTTTTTCTCGTTTTCTTCATCAAATCAAAACCAAACCCTTGACCCAAAAGGAGGAGAGAGATGGAATCGACGGCGACGAAGAGCGGGAGAGGCTTATGGGAGGGACTGTACCGCTTGCTCATGCGCCGCAACTCCGTCTACGTCACCTTCGTCATCGCCGGCGCCTTCGCCGGTGAGCGGGTACGGATCCGTTGTCTACCTTTTACCCGATCCCGTTATCTGTTTTTATCTTAACGGGTTTTGATTGTTCTGTGATTTGGATCCGATTTGTTTTTCTTGTAGGCTGTTGACTATGGGGTTCACAAGCTTTGGGAGCAGAATAATGTTGGGGTAATCATTTTACATCTGATTTTATTATGACAATTTTAGTTATTTATTGGTTTCTTTGACTTGAGAATTTTGTTAGTTTGAGACTTTGAATTCATTTTTTGGCAATGCTTGAGAATATTGAAGCCAGATGAAATTAGGAACTAGATTGGTTAATTTGTACAAATGAAGGGACCAAATAGCAAATAGCAAATACCCATTAATTAACCGACATAGTTGCAAAAACCCGAAAGAGAAAATATGCATTCCCATTAGTTTTGATAAAATCGGAACTACCCTTATCCTTTTAGGCCGTACTTATGTACAAAGTTAGGGTAATCCGAGTTGTCTCACGTACTATTATCCTAACTTTGACCTGTACGAGATTCTTTTTGGAGTTGAGATTAGGGCTGCAAACAAATCGAGCTATTCGCGAGCTATTCGGATTGAGCTCGGTCAAAGCTCGGCTCGAACCGAGCTCGAGCTCAAAACCGAGCTCGTTTCGTAAACGAGCCGAACTCGAGCTTGATTATTTTTATTTTTTTTAGGCTAAGCTCGCGAGCTATTCGGCTCGAATATGATCAAAGCTTGGTCAAAGTTCGGCTCGAACCGAGCTCGAGCCGAGCTTAAGCTCAAAATTGAGCTCGTTTCGTAAATGAGCCGAGCTCGAGCCTGAAGGTATTCGGCTCGGCTCGGCTCGGCTCGATTGCAGCCATAGTTGAGATAACTGCAGTTTTCTCACCCCCAAAAGTTGAGATAAAAACAATTATCTAAAGTTCTAAACTCCACTTTTATCTAATTTTTCTAGACTTTGACACTGCTAAACAGCATGTCAAAAGATAACTTTAAGTTGGGGGTAAAGGTATGACAACCAAAGTTGGCCTACCTTGTACCTCCAAAGTTCAGATAATTTACGTATATAGTTGCAAAAATCCCATAGATAAAGCACACGTGCTAAACATAGAATGCATTCCCTTTAGATTTGATAAAATTGAAATTAGCCCTACCTTTTTATGGTTAATGTAAGACAAAGTCACAAAGGTGACTTTCTATGAAACTAACAGGGGTGTATTGAATTGAGATTTCAAAAGATTTTAAAAGAATTGAGAATCCCAGTATTTAAAGGATTTATGGGGAATTCACCTAAAACTTTGACTGGGATTTATAATGATTTTAAAATAGTTTGATGGAATTCTTATTATGAATTTGATGGAATTTGAGGGAATTCGATGAAAATAAACTTTATAATTAGTTCATTTCCTACACAAGATTGTCATTCTCATAAGAGTAGTATGAATAAATATCAAGGAACCTCGCAAGTCATAAAAATATCATTCTCATAAGCTTTTTCTGAAGTACTAGAAGGACACCCACATAAACAAAAGTAACAACAAAAAAATAGCCCTACATGAGAGAGTTGTTGATGAGTCCATCAACTCAATATTCGCTGTTTTAACATTCTGAAATAGCATAAAATAATAATAACTAATAACACCCGGTAACCAAAGTCATGGAGCAAGAGATCTATAAGGAGCACCAACTCTCCCGTTAGGCATCATAACTCTACCACATCTCCTCATCAAATCAATACTCGCTGTTTCTGCACCATAGGTCTTCCAGTTAACAGTTTCACTATATAGGCCACATCATACAAACCATGGAACGTTATCCACTTCGTCTTGTACCTGCAACGAGAAACTAATTTATGCCATAGCAATCTTTAGAATATTTTTGAATCAACTCCATCGCGTTGATTCTGATTGAAATTGATTCCATTGTCTTTCAGGAGGCGGATGGAGGCCTCTGCGTGGGGATCGGTGGTTGGGTTGAATTAGGATTTGGGTTGAATTAGGCCTCTACGTGGGGATCAGAGGTCGGGAGGTAGAGGAGAGTGGGGTAGCAGCAGAGGAGGGTGTCGGGAGGTAGAGGAGAGGAGGAAGAAGACGATGGAGAGAGCAGGGGGTTAGAGTTTGGGTTTATTTGGGGATAATTTGGGGCATATGTATATGAAACAAAACCATACTCACCAATGGCTTGAAAGTTTCTACAGAGAAGGTGAGAATTGCAAAGGCTTTTGGTATTTATACCTAGGACCCTAGATTCCATCTAAATCCTCCAAATTCTCAATTCTATCAAAATCATTAACTTTTTGAATACACCGAGAATTGAATGGGGTCATTTAAAATCTCAATTGAATACACCGAGAATTGAATAGAATCACTTAAAGTCTCAATTGAATACACTGTGATTTTTATAAACTCCTTCAAAATCCTAATCGAATACACTAGGATTTTCACATTCTTTTAAATTCTTTTTAAATTCCAATCCAATACACCCCTGTAAATGACAAATTCTTCTTTCTTTGTTGATTTGTAAACTAATTGACAAAATTTGTTAATTCATACAAATGAATGGACCAAACTTTGGGATTTAGTAGCAAGTATACCTATTAATTAAGGAACATAGTTGCATAATTTCCAAAGAGAACATCTGTGCACACACTCTTTGTTCTTAACTAGTACAGGATTATCATAGAATGCGTTCATTTTGAACTTTTTCTAACTTATTCTAAATGCCCTTTTGATCCCGTAGCTATTAAATATTGCAAGTAATCTAAGTTTGTGCGAGACCGAGTATTCTCTCGTTCATGAGGGCAAGCACTAGAATTTTGGAAGTTTAGGTCAAGTTCAAGTAGGATAACAACCTAAAATATATTTAGGGGGAAAGGTTGTATGGTTTGAGACTTCCATGTACGTTTCATATAAGTTGTAGATGTCATTAAATTTGGAAATCAGGACTCTATTCCACCTAGGCAAGGTACTAAGGTACTACATATTTTAGCTGCATTTCTCGTCAATAATTTACTTATGTTATCGTTATGTTGTATCCCACAGTAATAAGCATATCTTAAATTCTTTGTATCACACTGTTAATGTGTATATCACATTCCTAAGTGAGGTATCATATTTTTTAGGATCAGACCCCCACAACAAGTGCATTATAGCCATCAGGTTGAAAAATATGATACGGAATTGCTGTTCAAATACTTGTATGACTGGTATCAAGCAAGTTTTCAATATTCATGTAGGATATGTCTGATATGGGTGCGAGATCAAGGTACCTGTGTTGGATCATGGATGCATCCCACATGGATGCCACTCTTTGTTGTATCGTCAGAGCAACGTAGGTCCGAACTCGTTAATATGATAGTACTAACTAAAAATCACAATCACATTTAAATTTACACAACTCAGTTGTCTGGAAGTTGTTACACTGACGAGATAGAATAATTATCAATTGAAACACAAGATGTCATTATAAGTCATGTATAAGCCCTTGGCATCAATGGCATGGACTGTATATTTGCAGGCTATTCAAATTACGTGACAGATACTATTTAATGTGTGTGCCCAGTTTTCGTTGGGCTTAACTATTTCTTCCATGTTTGCTCATTTGGCCTTTTGGCTTTTAAAGTATGTTATCCCACTGATAGCATACTATTAAGCTGCATCGTTTTATACTGTAACCTGTTGGCTTTCCCTACTGGCTAATTATTAATTACGCCCTGTAAAATCTTTAATCTTCTTCATCTTTGTTTAATGCAGAAGAGATACGAGGATATTCCAGTATTGGGACAAAGGCCGTCCGAGTGATGAAGCATCCCCCTCCCAGCTTGTTATAGTTATGGCAACTTTTGTGTTTGAATTCAGCTAGCTTGTTAGACTTGTAGTTCTTCATTTCTGCACTAGTGTTTGATTCACTTGTTTTACTCATTTGTTGTAAGAGTTTTGCTGGAGATTACACCTTTGTGATCACATTTGACACAAATAAGAAAAGTGTTTTGTTTTCAGTTATAAGAGTAGTGTTATTTCTCTGTGTTTGTTGTAATAATTAAGCTCTAATCCAATCATTTGATTATCAGATTTTAATTTATCAAATCCTTGTAAATTAGCTCCCACTTTTGCTAGCATGTTGATTGCCGTTCACACCAATTCCAATTCTTCACGGTTCAGGCGTGTTGCACTTTAACCATGGCTCAGGCAGATCACCTGAAACTTCGATAACATTAGTACCCTTAGCTTATAGCTATTGTGCAACTTTTGATCGGTTGTCTGGTCAAAATTCTACTATCTGGTATGACACAGTTTTTAGTACATATTATATGCATCCCCTACGAAACTGACGCTGAAATAGAATGTCATATGAAGCAATATACATTTGTTCAAAAGAAGAGAAAATAAGGAAGAGACAATTAATACATCCAATTTAGATAGTCACTGGTCAATCTTCTAATTAAGTTTCCAATTAGGACAATACATCAAATTTAGACAGATTCTTCATCCCTATGTTTTCATCAAAGACAACAAATTCAGACAGAGCCTACACCTAGGGTTGGCATTCGGGTTGAACGGGCCGGGCCGGGTCGGGTCAGCCCGGGTTCGATGTTGACTTGGGCGGGTTCGGGCTGGGTTGGTTGCTTAACCGGGTCGGGCCGAAAAGTAGAAATGGCGACCCGCCTGACCCGTGAACCCTTTCGGGTCCAACCCGGGTCGGTTCGGGTCGGGTCGGGGGCTGGCCCGTTTAGATAGGATTTTTTTTTTAAACCTTAAAATAATAATAATAATAATAATAAGATTGTAAGAGTGAAATTGCCAAAAAAACTTTGAAATATTATTCATATGATTTCAAGTTATACAAGTTTCATAATTTCTAGTAAGAAATAAAGAATTCACAAATTTGTTTTATAAACATATTTCTTATATACAATTTCAATTTACTTCAACATTTATAATTTGAAATAACAAGCAAAGATCTAATACAATTTTTTTATCTATTTACAATTGTCTTCAAGTTGGTGGCCTTCAATTTGTTGTTGTTGACTTGTTGTTGTTCAGTTGTTGGTATTGAATTCTTCATTTTGGTTGCTATTGTTGTTGTTGTTGTTGTTGTTGTTCTTCCGGCGAGTTGCTCCCACTTGTGGACGTAGATAATGCTTTTCCTTGTATCCTATCTTCAGCCTTCAGCCAGTCTTCTGTGCAAACAAGCATCTCTAATGAGTCGGGCTTCAAGCGATTCCTGTAATCAGTTAGAACCCCGCCACTTGAAGAAAATGCACTTTCAGAAGCAACTGTAGAGACGGGAGGAGTTAGTAAATCTTTAGCCATATATTTAAGAATACTATAAGTGTGTTCATGGTCTTTTCACCATTATAAAATATCTAGTGAAGAAGAAGAAGACTCAGAATCTTATTGGTTATACCGATTTAATTCATTTGGTTGATTAGTCCTAGGTCTTTTGGATTGAATTTGTGCAAGTAAATTAAATGTTCTATCATCAAATTTACTCTTACCCTTATCTTTGGAACTATCAGAAGAAGAACTAACTACAGAAGTTGTACTACTAAAAGCAAAAGATCTATCATAATAATCATACAAGTTATTTAATGTAGATTCACATTTAACTAAAAAAGAAGCACAATCAATTTCTATTTCTATTTCTACATTTTCCCTAAGTAATGCAAAAAATATTTCAATCAAACTCTTCGTACCTTCTAATTTGATACGAAGATCCATAACGGTAGCAACACAAATCAACATAGGAGGATGATAAAAATACTTCAAAATTTTTTTGTATGCAGGTTTTACAATATCACTAACATAAGCATCATTTAACATTTCGTTAAATATTTGCATCATAGTAACTATTGAAATAAAAATGCTACTAGAAGTAGATTCATATGATTTTGAAAATTTTAAAGTTGCGGTTTTAAAAGGTTCTAAAATTTTCAACAAAGATTCGACATAAAACCAATCGGTGGGAGTTATTTCAAAATGTGGCATATTTTTTGTGATACAACTGCTTTATATTCGGTAACAACGTGTAGTAAATCAAAAGTAGAGTTCCATCGATGTTTAACATCCTTTGGAAATCTTCTAAAGGTACATTTGAAATCCTACACCAATTTTTCCATTCTTGAAATACGCTGGGAGCCTGGGACTTAATGCAATAAAATGTACACAAATTCTAATTTTAAGTATATATGGATCGGCTATTTTTAATGCATCTTGAACACATAAATTTAAAATATGACATGCACATCTGATATGAAAAATATTGTCAGATGGACAGTTTAATGCGGATTTTAAAGTAGTAATTGCTGCATTGTTGTTAGATGTATTATCAAAACTAATACACATAATTTTATCGCGAATTTGAAAAACATCACAAATTTCTAAAACACGGTTTGCTATTTCAGCGCCACTATGTGGATAGGGCAACGCGGCAAGTGATATGATTCTTTTTTGAAGAATCCAATCATTGTCGATCCAATGACAAGTTATTCTCATCATTGGAATATTGTTTACAGCTGTCCAACAATCCGAAGTTAACTCTACAAGTTAAACTCTATAAAATTACAATCAAAGCGTCCTTCATTTCATTATACACTTTAAAACAATTCGATTTGCAAGTATTTATCGGGATTCTTCTAAAATGAGGGTTTAAGACATTTTGATTAAAAATTTCAAGTCCCTACTCTCGGGATAGGAAAATGGTAACTCTTCCTTTATTACTAATCGGGCCATTTTCCGACGAACAAGATCGAGATCATAAGGGTGGCTATCAACTAGACCGGTTCTAGGGTTGATTTTTTGTTGGCCGGGTAGGTCAACAAGAAGGTCTTTATAGTTATGTTGGATGTGTCTACTAATTGTACCGATGCCATCACCCCTCTTGAATTTGTATGCCTTAGAACATGTTTTACAAACTTTTAAACCTATACCCAGATTTTCTTCGTCCGAGATAAAATCGTAAAATTTATGCCAATCACTACTTTTTCCTCTACTTTTCCTATCACTGCGGGGTTGTGTTGTTTCGGTTCATTGTTGTTATTGTTCTTCTTCTTCTAATTGTATATCTCCTACAACCTCATCGTGTGTACCCCATTGTTGGATAGGAGGATCATGGTACTCTTTGGCGGGCTCACTAATTGGGACAATTGATGGCCTACGGAAAGTGCCGGTGGAATCTTGCCCACTTTGGCTACGACCGCTACCGCGTGATCTAGACATAATGTAGTAATATATGTAAAAAAAAAAAACTACGCAATGTTGGAGCGACGAGTTATAAAAAAAAATCTAGAAAATAAGAGGGTTGAGATAGAGAAGATCAAAAAACCAACAAAAATTATAACTACAACAAAAATTAAATAAGAAGAGAGATATGAAATTTTTATACCGTTCACCGTGGATACGCGTATATAAAAAAATCCGTGAAAATAAGAATAGAAGTAGAAGTAGAAATAAGAGATTCCGGAATTGAAGAGTTGAGAAGAGCTTGAAGGAGAGTTGAAGACTTGATCACTTGGAGTTGGAGGAGAGTTGAAGACGTCGTTGAATTTTGATTCCGATACAATCGGAATTTGATCGTGTATATGCCTTCAAGAATTGCTTGTTCAATACTTCAATTGTTCGCAAATTGCTTAGAAATGAGTCATAATAGTAGAGAGAGTAAGAGATTTTTGTGAATTTTTTGATGGGATTTTGGGGGGTATTTATAGGGTAAAAATTATATAAAAAAATAAAAAAAACCCCAAAAAAACCAAAAAAACGGCCATTAGAGCCGTTGATGACGCTCTGGATAACAGTGCCGTTGGGCACAGTTTTTGCGACTCGTTTGACCCGTGGGTCAACGGTCGACCCGGGACGAGTCGAACGTTTGACCCGTTCGGGTCTAACGGTTCGCAACCCGCGGGCCGACCCGCTATATTTTAAGCGGGTTCGCGGGGCGGGCTGAGCGGGTTGGATCCGCTATATTTGAGATCCGGGTCGACCCGTTAATGTTCACGGGTTCGATCCAAATCCGAACCGCCGTTTCGCGGACCGGGTTATACGGGCAGGTCGCGGTCGGGTCGGCGGTTGACCCGGCCCACTTGCCATCCCTACCTTACCTACACCGTTCATTCCATCTAAGAAAGCACATCAAATTTAGACAAAGTCTTTGATCTTTAAGTTCCCATCTAAACCAAACATCCAATTTAGGCAGAATTTTGATCTTTACGTTTCAAACTCCTATCAACAATGCATATATATCCAGCATATACAATTATTGAATCAATCAAACACTGACTCCAGCCTACATCATTCATTACATCTAAGAAAGCACATCAAATTTAGACAAATTAATTAAGTCTTGATCTTTCAGTTCCCATCTAAATCAAACATACCAATTTAGCAGAAAATCGATCTTTACACTTCAAAATCCTATCAACAAAGAAAAGAAAGATTATTTCAAACAATGCATATCCAGCATATACAATTATTGAATCAATCAAACACTCCAGCAACAATGATCATCAACTAAAATTAAAATCATAAACAAAATGTTTTCTATAACAAAAAATAAAAATAAAAATAAATAAAGAATCCCAAGAAACTACCAAATCACTGAAGTATTTACATAAATATAATCCACCCATAACATCAATAACAATACCACATTTTGTGACACAGTAAAATACATTTTTCCAATGCATGCATAGATATATCATATGCAATCTAATACCGATCGAGCTACGGTGTCACAGTAACCCCGGCCCCTTTAATTCTTCTTCTTAATTCTCGATCCAAATGATCGATCACTAATTCGACCCGATCGAAATTCAGTTGGGTTGCCTGATAATTCTTTGCAACACCACTGTTCTTGCTCTCCTAATGTCCCTACTACACTTATCAGCTTGTTCCGCCAACTCCTCCACATTTTTCATGAACCCTTCCAACACCTTCCTTATCTCCTCCACCGCCAACCTCACCCCGATCGCCACGTCATCCTCCTCCTCCTCCCCTTTCTCTGCTGCAAACTCCACACTCCTCACCATACTCCCAATCTGAACCTCCAACCTATCGATCAAAACCCTGATACTGTCCAAATCCTTAATCGCAACATAAGTCCCTGCCTGCATCGACCCCACCACCTCCTTCTGCCCCCTCAGCACGTTCTCGTAGTCCTTCCAAAGTGAGTGGAACCACTTCCCCATCGACCCTATTGGGATCGACATTGCTGCTGCTAGCGCTGCGGCCACCGGTGGTGCAGCCACTGCAGCTGCCACCACCGAGCAAATGATTACCGCAGCAAAAGCAGAAGCAAAGATAATACTAGACACCTTCCTCCACGCCTTGACCGATTTCAGCTTCTTGTCCAGCTTCGCCTTCCGCATCTGAAGCTTTTCCAGCATCAGTATCTGTTGCCTGTAAACAGACTGAAAAGCCTGGAAAAACTCCGCCTCTGTAAAAGGATCTGCTGTCTCTTTAAAATGTTTCAGCTCTTCCAACGTCCTGATCCAGTAGTTCTTCTTCTTCTGGTCGTCGTCGCTGAAGTGCTGGAGCGCTACCTGAAGAATCAGCTGCGTGTCGCGGGCTTTCTTCAAACACCGGTCCAGAACGGCACAGAAGTCCAAAGTGTGGAGGGAGTTATCAAAATAGTCCTCCACCAGCTCAAAGAGGTCAGGGGTGTTCCAAATATCCTGTTTGCAGTGAAGAATCACCTTAACCACCTCCTGATTCATGTCCAGCAAGCATCCCGTCACTTCCTTCAAGGAATCAAACGAGAGGGCACGGACTTCAACACCAACTGCCAGAGTGGAGAATGCGCAGCTCATGCGCTGCTGGAGCATAGAGTCGAATGTCTGCAAGTCAGGATCGAGCTGGCATGCGGTGAGGTAAGAGTTGATGTCAGCGGAAGGCTGACGGATCTTGACGTCATGGGCGGCGGCGCCGGAGGTGGTGGGGATCGGGAGGGGGAGGGGGAGGAGTGGGGGGTCTGGTTTCTTGGTGAGATGGTTGCCCATTTGGATTCTTGTCAGGTTTGGGAAGTCTTTTTTGTGCAGGGGAAGCTTAAGGGAATTGAATAAAGAATGAGACCAGAAGTAAAAGAAAATGTGAGAATGGAAGGAAGTGGGAGAGGAGGTTAGAGAGGGAATGTAACTGATCAATTTTAGAGAGAGAGAGAGAGCGAAAGAAAGGTTATATAAAGAGAGAGAGAGAGGGAGAGAGAGAAGGGGAAACGTTTTGGATTAGGGGATGGCTTGTACGCATGGGAAAGGAGGAAACGCGGGAAGCAACAGATTGGCTTAATTCACTATTGGGAAAACTTGCATTAAGGGCTCACTTTCTACTTGGATTTGCACTATCTCGATCGTTTCATCGTTTTGTTACCCCTTTAAACCTCCTACGGTTCGAAACAGTCGTGGAAAACCCTTATTGTTAACCATTTATATCTATCTATTTCTTTATTCATGTACTTATTGTTTAGAGCATTTATGCAGTTCGTTTGCTATTTTTGTCATTTTCTCATTTTATGATAAATGAGTGTCTGCAATTGTTTACTATTTTGCCATATTTTGACAAAAACGCTATAGTGGCTTCTTATATTTGAGGACGGAACATGTTGTTCCATTCTTTTTTTAATGGGATCAGACGAATCCTTATTTTAATGATCAGACGGTACATGTTATACCGTCTGAACAACAAAAAAAAATCGGAAATTAGGTTTAGTTAATTAAGTAGGTAGTTAGTATATATTTTAATATTTAATTTATTTAATTTATCTATTTTAATACCTAATTATAAGTTAATTAAGTGTTTAAAAAAACGGACGAAACAACATCTGATCTCATTTTTTAATATTTCTTTATCATATTATAGCAAATCACGACTGCAATAAATTGCTTGTATTGTTATATACTATTTTGCTATATTCTCAAATATGAGAAACACCATTGTGGATGTTCTAAGATATTTGGACTACTGCAAGTTATACTCCATCTTGCAATATTCACTCAAGTTATCAGCTTACCGCTATGCTGTAACTAGAAAGAAACTTACCGCCAAAATGAGGCTTGTAAGTTGAGCGCGCATTAACTTGCAAGTTAATTAGGTAGCAGTTGCTTGCAATAAATCAAATACTTAATAGGATACTTATCACAAATATATGCAAAAGATGGTATGAATTTAGGGTAATGCTACACCTACTACCAAGTTTACAATATTTTCATTTACAACCTTAGGTGACACATTAGTAGTGGAGGTTTTTATAAAGTAGGTGTAGAGTAGGTGATAAAGATATCTAATAGTAGTGTGCCACATAAGGTTGTAGATGAAAAAGTTGTAAAATTGGTAGTAGGTATAGCATTATCCATGAATTTAAAGTGGAAACCCTAGAGAGAGGGGCCTAGATAAAAAACTTTCCTTCCTTCTACTTCTCTCTAATTAACGAAGAAGAGTGGGGGCGACTCAAAAGAATGACAGGTTTTTCAATCTTAAATCCAACATGTGTTTCTGCAGCTTTGCATGCAAGTAAACGCTTTTCATGGTGACGTATGACCCACGTTTAGTCTGGAGTTCACTGCCACGTGTCACGTGCTGGGTAAGTTGAGATTCATATATGTATCTCGATCGGACAGCTGGTCACTCTCCACTTTGATCGGAGAATGAACTGTGATGACCTCATGTTATTAAACCCTAATAACAGAAAAGTTATCAGATCTTAATTATTAATTAACTTAATTAAAATTCATGTGATGGAGAGCATATCTAGGTTAAGGTAGTTATAATAATTAGTTACTGTTTTTGGTTGATGTATGTATGACTATAAGTGGGACACAAGACTTTGATCTCCACTATCTAATGTGAGTCGTGTGATGCCAATGTTCCAACTTTTGCCCATGTTCTACTTTGAAAATGTGCTACCTGTATTAGATTGTCGTAGTATATACTCCCTCCGTTTCACTTTAAGTGATATTTAGGAGTTTTGCACACAGATTAAGGAATGGTGAGATAAACAATTGTTTCCCTTTACACCCTTATTAATAAGTCTCCATGATTTAATTACTAATTCTCTTTCCAATACAAATTATGATTTCAAGAAATTGTAATTAATGTTTTCTCAAGTTCAAGACATTCTTTTTACACCAACTCTTTGAGATGGTGAGTTTGCATTAGTTTTTTAGAGAAAATAAAATCTAGAAAGTTGAAAGTACAATTTTCTAAGAATGTTTGATAGGATTAAGATGAGTAATTAAGATAAAATATCAACATAAATAAGGGCTTTCTGGAAAAAAAATGTAAAATAATTAGATAATATCACTTAAAGTGAAACAAGAAAAAACCCCCTAAATATCACTTAAAGTGAAACGGAGGGAGTATAGTTTTGTCGCACTCAATTTGAGTTTTATTTTCTTTAGTTTTCATAATATAATCTGGCACCCTATTTTTCTTAATTAACTTTAGTTTTTATAATATAAATGACACCCTGTTTTTTTTCTTAAATGACCGCGCTTGCAATATTTTAATGAGATAAAGAGGACCAGGGCCGGCCCTCGGGTAAGCCCAACAAACTAGCAGGCTTGGACAAGTGGGCAACCCCCCTTTCATGGGGCAACAAAGTTTAGTAAGGCCCTATGTATATATAATATATAAAGGCAACAAATTTGAATTTTAGCAGTCCACTGGATCAGTGTAGTTCAAGATAAAAAGACAATGTAATCATGCTTTTATAAAAAAAAATTTATTTGCTTTTACTTTTACTTTTTATTGTTATTATTAAAAAAAATTACTCAGGAACAACAAAACATAAGTTTGACTAGGACAATCCGGATCTCCGGATCGGCACTAAGGACCGCATGAGACTAATTGTGATACAAAAAATGCTTATTAACTTTCTTTAACCTTTGCTCGAACGCAATAAAAAGCATGAAAACTTGTTTTCCGAAATTATACATTAACCCAAACTGTACTTATCTATGATCTCCTTAATTTCAAAGATATTAAGCACATATGTCTTCATACATATATATATAAAGATGGTATATAAGGCGTGCCACGTACTGTATAATGTGACACCATGTTCTTAATTGTTCTCCTCAATAATTCTTTAGGGAAGAAAGAAGGCTAGCCACATACGATTAATTATAGCAGGAAAAATTTGTCACCTTCTTTTAACCTTCAAACACAAAAACGTACGGTAAAAAAACTTGTTTTCCAAGATTTCTCCTCAATCCAAACAATTCCCACAAAAGTTTGGAGAAATTCTTCATCATAATTAAATTACAACTATTTCTTCACAAATTCATTTACATCAATCCAAACAGCTCGGTCTCGTGAAAACTTGTTTATGGTCCTAGCTCTTTTTTTATTTTAAAGAAAGTATATTACTATTACATATAGGAACATGCATGTCTCAAACTATACCTTTTTTTGACCAAGTGTCTCAAGTATACTTGTTAATTTATGATTTTCTCAAGACACCAATTAAATATGCCTCAGAACAAAGACTACAATAGTATAATAGTATGCACGCATCTCTAATTAGAGATGTTATTATGTGCCTCATAGGATATTCTTTTAATATTCCAAGTGTGAAGAATGCTATATATATATATACTAGGTTTGCACGTTGGCACGTGCCTATGGCACGTCTTCAGAACGGTACACCTTATTTGATCATATAAAATAGTTTTGGAGGTCCAGCAAATTGATTGAAGTAGCAAACATATTATATGCTAAATTTTTGGGGGTCCAGCAAAAAACATATTATATAATTTTTTTGATTTTTTGAATTATTTTAAAAGTTTTTTAATTTTTAATTTTTTTATTTTAAAAAATTTTTAAAATTTTTATTTTCTTAATTTTTAGAATAGAAGAGGGAGGAAGAGAGAGAGAGAGAAAAAAAATAAAATTAAATAAATATGTTTTGGGTGGGGGATTTGAATTTGAGTTTTGGGGGAAAACTTTTGGGGAAAAAAATATGTTTTGTGAGGTTAGATCTGGACTTTTGATTTTTGGGGAAATTGAAGGAAAGCCACTTGATAGCTTTCTTTGTGTTTTATTATATAGATATATGGAATATTGGTTATTTTAAGTGCCCAAGTTCACTTTATTTTTTTGTTGAGGGAAAAGGTGGAATAAGGCCACTGTCCAAGTTCACATTTACAAGAGTTAAGTAAGACGTTGGTAAGTGAAGATGACAACCATCTTCTATAACTATTATAACGACTATAATGAGAGAGATAAAGTTGTCGTTTATAAATATACTAACATATATTGTTCATACATAATTAATATAAAAGAAATTTCAGGTTGGAGGTTAGACTACGTCAGAAATTTTTACTTAAAATTAAAATATATATATTTATTAAAACGTGCATTGCATATATGAATTACTAATATAATAAAGATGTAGCCCAGAAGCAATTTATTTTAGTCCAAAATAGAACTATTTTAATGAACTAATTGCTCAGGAGTTAAGTTCTTAAACTGTCTTTATGTTAGAAATATAATTACTTAATTCCGGCCGGTCTCATATTACATGCTGCTCCTTTTCCTTCCCTCATTTATTCAGGCAAAATGCTTGACTACATGAGTTTTTATTCCAAACGTACATTATAAATGCATTGGGACTCATTTCTCACTAAAAGATAAGATTAAAATAATGTCTTTTAGTGAGAAGTGGGTTCCAATACATTTATAATGTATGTTTGGAATAAAAACTCATATATGTAGTCATCTTCTTTATTCAGATATGACTTCGAGATCGATGCTTACTTTTGAAATTAGTTATTAGAAATGAGGCGTGCTTGCCGAATTACTTGTAAAATAAGAAATGAAAAGAATATTATTATCTAGTGTTTCAATTATGTACTACAATATGTATTAATCTGTCCGTTTCTAATCGATCCTACATTTTATTGGCAACAATATAATTAAGAACCCTATCATATTTAATTATTAATTTAGATATTTTTAATATGGAGAGTAGGTTACAGTTTCTCCTAAACTTTTACCACATATATATGTATGGAAAAACTTTAGTGTACCAAAATTAGTATCTCTTGAGCAAGACTCAATGCTTTGTACATTTTACACCTGAAAACAAATTGTGATTTATATATCATGGTGTTTTACTCTAGGTTGAAACAATTTATTATTTTGATAGGGAAATGATTAACAATGACCTATACAAGATTTGACCATCTTCATTGAAAAGGATGGGAAATTATTGTTAAGCATTACAATTTATGAAATTAGGGAAATTAATACCAGGCCCCTCATCTAATCCTGATTTCTCATAAAGCATGTATATCGACTTTTTTTTTTTTGATCAAACAGATAGAGTCTTACGACTCCAGCCAGCACAAAAAATCTTATTAAACGAGAAAAGTACAAGAATTAATTTTACAAGACGTAAAACCAGCGAGCTAACAACAATGACCCAAGCAAATACGAATATATAAACAGAGAGAAGAAAAAACACGGAAATCGAACATTACAAAGAGTCACAGAATGCAGAACATCCTGAAGGCAGGTGGCTGAAGAGCAGACGGTGCAGGTAGACGCAGGACCAAAGAAGCCCACGCTCTCGCATCCACTCCCCCAGAGGAAGATTGGCGACAACTACAGACGCCCCTTGACGAGGCAAGACATGACCCGTCCCGACGGTGCAGGGCCCAGCACCGGCCGATGGTTATCGGCCGCTGAGAACCAGAGCCAAAAAACGTGCATACCAACACTCACAATCCTGGACACACGCAAACTAAAACCTGGCCAAAAAGATCTCAGACAGCAGGCGAAAAAACCGCAAGACTTGTTAATAAGTCTGATAGCCGCCGATGCCAGCAAACAGCCACAAGTGTGGCGAAGCAAGCAATAAACAGTTTGAACAGAACCCAAGAGACCAGCACCGCTCCACCCCATCCATCCTTCGAACACAAATCGAATATAAGGGAGAAAAGCAACACAAAATAAGACAATAGAGAAAGAGAGCTAGCTACATCTTGACAAAACAAGGAAAACTAGCGATAAAAAAGAAAAATCAAATACCACCAAGCCAGTACTTTTAGAGTACTCGGCCAGCGGAGCCAGCCCAAAAATCCACCATGACGCCGGCCAAACAGAGCCAGGACGGTTAGGCTAACGATGCTGCATCTCAGTCTTTATCACGAATAGACAGAGAGTCACAATCCCGGGAGTGCAACGCTCACCGAAAACCCGACATAGAATATTCTCATATACATCAAACAGCAGGGGAAGAGAACCGTTCTTCATTAGAACAAGATAAGGGAAATACAAAAGTAGATTAAACTAGCACTAAAAACAGAACTAAACCCAGGCTTAGAGTAAAGTCCGAAAAAGGATAAACCCACAAAATGAGCCTTATAAACAAAGGTAAGGCGAGAATAGTAGCAGCAACGAAATCATCCTAGTCTGAAGAGAAGACGTCACAAAAGATGTACCAATGGTACTGCAACAACCAAAAAAGGAAGAGAAATCTAACCTCCTTTCACACCTGCGAAACAAAGTCAGAGAAGACTATTTAAAAAGCATAAATAGAAGAAAATTATAAAGCATTAAGATTCTGAAGGCAAAGAAAAGAGTCTTTTAGGCGGTGACTGTAAAAAGCAACAATAGCTTCCTGCTTTAAAGTCGAGGGCCAGAAGTTAAAAAGAAATAGAAATTCTTCAATGATGGAATAGATTAGGGCAGCACAATGGTTGAAAATTCTCTTATTTCTTTCGGACCACGTAATCCATATAATAGCCAAAACAGAAAGGTTCCATGATTTGTGGTACTTTTTATTCGTGGGATGAGAATACCAGCACGAGAATAAGTTGGAGGGAATAGCAGGGACTTCCCAGGCTAAAGAGCAAATTTTCCACAACGGGCAGATGAATTCGCACCCAACAAACAGATGATCAACATCTTTGAAATTAATAGAGCATAGGGGGCACCGTTGACCCCATGCTAAATTCCTTTTGTTAAGGATCTCGACAGTAAGAAGCTTGTTGTTGAGCGCGAGCCAGGCAAAAATTTTAACCTTCAGAGGGGCACAACTACTCCAAATGAAGTCAGCAAAAGGGGAGTTGATACCTCGAAAGTTTGGGAATTTATAAAAAGATTTTACAGAGAATACCCCCGAAGCGTTCCAACGCAATCTAAAATCTTCTTTCAGATGCCAAACAACACTGTTGAGGGAAGAAAGAAGATCATTAAGATCAGAAGAGATGCCGAGGGATCTGTATTGAAAGGAATGATCCAATGCTTCTGGGAATTAATAATGATGAAAGATTCCGCCACCGCGGCGTGGGATTGGAGGTCAAGCGGAAAAGGGCCGGGAAAGCCGACGCAAGCTTGATGTTACCCGTCCAGTTATCGGACCAGAATTTGGTCATGGATCCGTCATAACATTCGTGGATGATACCGCGTTGGAAAGCTGCGGATGCTATCCAAACACCCTTCCAGAATAGGGAGGCATTACGAGAAAGAAGGGGAGAAAAATCCCACATCAGACGTCTAAAAAAGCAACTAGTATTGATACTTTGGATCCAAGGTAAGTGATCGTTTTTTAAAAATCTTCACAACCATTTGCCGAGCAGAGCGATATTCTGGTGTCTGAAATCCAGAACCCCAAGGCCCCCTGCTGCTTTGGAAGAGCAGATAGACTTCCAGTTGCTAAGGTGCGATCCTGGTTTGAGAAGGTGGGATTTCGATCAAAATAAATTACCTCTGATTTGGTCGATCCTCTTGATTACCCAAGTGGGAACATAATAGAAAGACATCATATACAGGGAAATAGAGGAGAGAACTAAATTAAGAAGGGTTAATCTTCCACCTCGGGACAACAGCTTCCCCGACCAATTGTTAATTTTGGATTCTACCTTTTCTATCATGGGTACCCAATCTGATTTGTGTAGCTTGTCCCATCTCAGGAGGATACCCAGATACATGATGGGGAAAGATGTAGGAGGACAGTTAAAGAATTGGGAGAACTCATTTTGGCAATTGGTAAAACCACCGAGCCAGAAAACTGACGATTTTTGAAAGTTGATCGTAAGCCCAGAAGCTTTTTCAAAGAAGTAGAGAAGTAGTTTTAGGTTATGGAGAGATTGAACATTTGGTTTGGCGAAGATAATAATATCATCTGCATCTTACAGGTTAAGGACACCTTGGAAATTGCGCGAGTTCCCCAATCCTTCTATGACCTGTTGTAGAACCCCGTATTTTCAAATATTATTTTTATATTTGGAAATGAATTTAAATTGATTTTGAAGATTTAATGAATATTTTCAGAAAAATTTATCTTTTGTACACGTGCAAATACTTTTATAAGAAGTTTGAAAATTTAGTTTTCTTTATGAAAAATTATTATTTAATATTTGGGATTTATTTAGTATTTTTTCAGATTTTTCTGAAATTAATTGGAACTATATGCGATTTTTGAGAAAGAAGGACCTTTTTGCAAATTGACATTTTTAGGGGTTAAAGTGCAAAATAAAATTTCTGGACGTTTTGAACAGCAGTGGTTGAGATTTAGAATGTATATTTTCTTTTAAATCCAAATTTAAATAAATTTTGATTGAATTCCCAAAACTAGAACTATATATGTAAGTTGTATTTTGGAAAGGATTGTTTTGCAAAAGTGAGAGTAAAACCCTAATATTCAATCCCGAATATTTAAGAGAATTTTTCCCAGCCTTCATTGTGAGAATATACAGAATTTTGTGGAGATTCATTTTGGTGGAGAAAGGAGTTTTGGATCTAGCAAAAGGAGGACTTTTCGTGGACTTTTCTCAATTAAAGGTGAGTGACATTGTGTGTTTTGTTTTGCTTGTGAATGGCATAAATTATCTTGTTGTTGATCTATGTATGCGAGTGGTAATGATGTTAGATTGGATGTTGTGAATGATATAGATCTTGAAATCTGGTATGATTCATGTGAATAATGATTATTGCTTATACCATATTGTGAAATCTAAGATTGATTAGTAGATCTTTGTTTATGAAACCGTATTATTAAGATTTGAGTGTGGTTCGATCGGATGATGAACACCTGGAACTTATATATTGAAAATCAGATTTTGATTTAGAAGTTGTGAAAGAATTTAGTCTTGAGAAACCCGAATGAAAGAATTAGAGATCTAGAACATGAGAACTTGGGCTTTAGCATATTTGAGGTTTTGAGTAATGTACCCATATTGAAGATTATTTGAGATTTGTCATTGTGCCTGAATACGAACTTCTTATCATAAGTAATGAATCTTTAGAAAAGCCTCAGTCTTGATTATCGTATGCAGACCTAAATTTTGAAATCTGTAGGCCGACAGTCGACTGGCCTACCGTGCAGTCGACTGGTACGAGCCTGACACTGTATTTTTAGAATCTTGAAATAGTTGTTCTGGACAGTCGACCTAGCTCATAGGCAGTCGACTGGTTCGCTGAGGAAATTATTTTGTAAAAATTATTAGTCTTTCTGGACAGTCGACCTATGATTCCTTTAAGTCGACTTGTATACTTAGAATATTTCTGAGAAGTGTATTGAAAATTACCTCGGGTAAGTCGACTGACCTTCTCTTAAGTCGACTGATATATGACTTAGTTTATTTTTGTAACTCCTTGGATAATTGTCCTCTGGACAGTCGACTTACTATAGTATAAGTAGACTGGTACTGAAGGATCTTTGTAAACTTTAGTGCTATTTCGAATGATTGATCTTTCTGAAAATTCAGTCTCTACTTGACATTCAGTTCAGTATTTGATTAAGCATTTGACTTTGAGATATTCAGTCAAGTATTTAAATTGAGACATTTAGTTGAGCCACTTTGTTTAGTGGAACTTTGGTTTAGACTTTTGAGTTTGAGTCTCTAGAGGTGTGTGACCCTAGTATACCGGTGTTGAGTTGTTTTATTGAGGCCCGATGAGGCATTTCAGTTATTCAGTTTTGAGTTTAGGCCGGTAGGGTACACCATTCTAGAAGATTCGTTAAGTAATCATTTAACCCAAAATAATAAGGACAGGCACTAGTGGTGATATGATGAACGGGAACATGGGTTATGCACCTCAGTATGGCTTTAGATGTGGGATTTAATCTCCGAAATTATCCAAGTAAGTTTCTTGAGATGTGGGATGATCTCCGGAATTATCCAGGTAAATTACCTGAGATGTGGGATCTATCTTCGGAATTATCCAAGTGGTTTGCTTGAGATGTGGGATTGATCTCCGGAATTATCAAAGTCGAGGCGATGCACATGTGGTATTCATGTGGTGATGTGTCTATGTTTAGATGTGGGATGATCTTCGGAATTATCCAGGTAAAATACCTGAGATGTGGGATCTATCTCCGGAATTATCAAGCATGGGCTAATTCTCACAGTTTATCTTTATCTCGTGGTAGTCATCGTGATAGGAATAGTTGCATAGCGGGGGATTGAACCCTATGAAGTGAAGACGTTAAGGGCTTGCACCGAACCTATGTAGAATGGGATGCATAGACTTCGACAAGTATGCATTAGAGAGTCCACATATAGAATTTGTGTGTTTTCTTGACTTAGTTTTATGCATATGGATTTCCCGGTTTTCTACACTTAACACTTGGATGATATCACTTGATGTTACATTTATTGCTATCTTATATTTTATGTACTTTGGTTCACTATATGTTACTTATGAATCCATGCTTAAGTTTTATTTATGTTGTTTATTGTTGTCACTCACACCAGTTATGGCTGACCCCTTTAGTTTGGTGAAGAGTTGATTGCGGATCGATATTACGAAGGCTGTGATATCGAGATTGGTGGGAGGTTGTTCGGTATTGATTCGATCGAACTGAAAGTATTGGGTGTGGATGTCATCGTGGGCATTGATTGGATGACAATATATGATGCCACAATCGAATGCAAACAGAAGGAGGTGTTGGTAAAAGCACCAGGTGGACCTGCAGTGACTTTCCAAGGGAAGAAGAAGATTCCGAAGGTGGCTGCAGTGGTATCTAAGATGGCTATCCCAGATGAAGTCAAGGGCATTCCGGTTGTCAGGGACTTTTCTAAGGTGTTCTTGGATGATTTTTCAGGATTACCGCCGCAGAGAGATGTGGAGTTTTGTATTAATGTTCAGCCGGGGAGTGCGCCGATTTTCAAGGCTCCGTACAGGATGACACCTGTAGAGCAAGACGAAGTGAAGAAGCAGATTGAGAAGCTGTTGAGCAAAGGGCTTATCAGGCCGAGTTCTTCTCTGTGGGGAGCGCCAGTGTTGTTGGTCAAGAAGAAGGATGGGTCAATGAGAATGTGCATTGACTATCGGGAGTTGAATAGGGTGACTATTCAGAACAAGTATCCACTGCCGCGGATTGATGATTTGTTCGACAGACTTCGAGGATCAGCTGTATTTTCGAAGATTGATTTGAGGTCAGGGTATCATCAGGTTCGAGTCAAGAAGGAAGATGTGAGTAAGGACTCTATGAGTTTTTGGTAATGCCATTCGGGTTGACGAATGCGCCAGCAGTTTTCATGGATACGATGAATCGGGTTTTGAGGCCATTTATTGACTCCTTTGTGGTGGTTTTCATCGACGACATTTTGGTGTATTCGAAGTCGGAGGAGGAGCATTCTACGCACTTGACAGCGGTGTTACAGAAATTACAGGAGCATAGCTTGTATGCTAAGTTGTCGAAGTGTGAGTTTTGGAAGTCTGAGGTAGCTTTCCTTGGTCATATTCTTTCTAAGGAGGGAGTAGCTACTGATCCTCAGAAAGTTGAAGCAGTGAAGGATTGGCCCAGGCCAACATCTGTGAAGGAAGTCAGAAGTTTCTTGGGTTTAGCTGAATACTACAGGAGATTTATCCAGGGATATTCTCATATTACAGTTCCTTTGACAGGTTTGACCCGGAAGAATGTGGCATTTGTGTGGACTGATAAGTGCGAGGAGAGTTTCCTTGAGTTAAAGGAAAGGTTGACTGCTGCACCTATCTTAGCCTTGCCGCAAGCTGGGAAGGATTATGATATCTTCAGTGATGCGTCTCTCAGAGGTTTGGGATGTGTCTTGATGCAAGAAGGCAAGGTTATTGCTTATGGTTCGAGGCAATTGCGTCCGCATGAGAAGAATTATCTGACACATGATTTGGAGTTAGCAGCTATCATTTATGCCTTGAAGCTGTGAAGGCATTATGTCTATGGTGAGAAGGTTAATATGTACACCGACCACAAGAGTCTGAAGTACATTTATCAGTAGAAGGATCTAAATCTTCGGCAGAGAAGGTGGTTGGAGGTATTGGAAGGCATTCGTCCCGAGATCAAGTATCATCCGGGCAAGGCGAATGTGGTGGCTGATGGACTTAGCAGGAAGAGTAGTTTATCGAGTTTGATCACTACTCGCAGAGAGTTGGCAGCAGAGATTGATCAGGCAGGTATCGAGGTGGTACTGCAAGGTTTAGGGGCATCTTTGGCTCAGTTGAGGCTGCAACCGTCCTTGAGAGAGGATTATGGAAGGTCAGAGATCAGATTCAGAGATTCAGAAGATGTTGCAACAGGTTTCAGAGGGCAAGCTATCGGAGTTTCATGTCCAAGATGGAGTTCTTTGGTTGGGTGAGAGGTTGTGTGTTCCGAATAATACAGATTTGAGAGATAGTATCTTGCAGGAAGCACACAGTACATTGTTGTCAGTTCATCCTGGAGGCACGAAGATGTACAGGGACATCAAACAGCATTTTGGGTGGTCTGGTATGAAGCGGGATGTAGCAAATTTTGTGGCAAGGTGTCTGACTTGTCAGCAGATCAAAGCAGAAAATCAGAGACCTGGAGGTTTGTTACAGCCGTTGCCCATTCCGGAGTGGAAATGGGAGAATATCAGTATGGATTTCATCACAGGTTTGCCGAGGAGTTCGAAGGGCAATGACTCGATTTGGGTTGTTGTGGACCATTTAACTAAGTCGGCTCACTTTCTAGCCATGAGGATTACTTGGTCGATAGAGAAATTGGCTGAGTTGTACATTGGAGAAATTGTGAGACTTCATGGAGTTCCTGTGTCGATTGTTTCCGACAGAGATGCAAGGTTTACTTCAAGGTTTTGGAAGAGCCTACAAGCAGCCTTAGGCACTAGAACTGATTTCAGTACCGCGTTTCATCCACAAACCGATGGTCAGACTAAGAGGGTGAATCGAGTGCTGGAAGATATGTTGAGAGCTTGTGTTATGGATTTTGGTGGTAGTTGGGAGAGATACTTGGCATTGGTTGAGTTTGCTTATAACAACAGTTACCATGCAAGTATTGGGATGGCACCGTATGAGGCTTTGTACGGGAGGAGGTGCAGGACACCTGTTTGTTGGTATGAGGTTGGCGAGAGGCAGATGTATGGTCCTGAGATCGTACAGCAGACATCAGAGCAGATTGAGCTGATTCGCAAGAGGTTGGTCGAGGCTCAGAGTCGGCAGAAGAGTTATGCTGATACTCGACGAAGAGACTTGGAGTTTGAGGTTGGGAATGCAGTTTTTCTCAAGGTTTCTCCGACCAAAGAAGTGATCAGGTTTGGTAAGGGAGGCAAGTTGGCGCCAAGGTATATTAGTCCATACAGGATCATGGAGCGGATTGGCAAGATCGCATATAGATTGAAGCTTCCAGAGGAGTTGGCACAGGTGCATGATGTATTCTATGTGTCATTGTTGAGGAAGTATGTGCCAGATCAGAATCAACAGTTGGTAGAGATTCCTGAAGATCTACAGGTGAACTTGAGTTACAAGGAATGGCCTGTTGAGATCGTTGATCGTAGGGAGAAAGTTCTCAGGCGCAAGGTGATACCTATGGTCAAGGTATTATGGAGGAATCAACAGTTCGAGGAGGTTACTTGGGAGCCTGAGGACCGCCTGCAGAAGGATTTTCCTAAACTTTTTGCATGAGTGTATTTCTGTCATGTGATTGTAATTCTTTGAATGATAGTACTTTGAGTTGAATTGTATTTCTCTTATTTTGATTGAATTGTCATATGCAATTGTTTGAACTACATTTCCATTATGAGATGTTGATTTCCTTGTTGATATATTGTTTGGACTCATTAGTAGTAGTTCTGGGGACAGAACTCTTCTAAGGAGGGAGTGATGTAGAACCACGTATTTTCAAATATTATTTTTATATTTGGAAATGAATTTAAATTGATTTTGAAGATTTAATGAATATTTTCAGAAAAATTTATCTTTTGTACACGTGCAAAACACGTGTAAATACTTTTATAAGAAGTTTGAAAATTTAGTTTTCTTTATGAAAAATCATTATTTAATATTTGGGATTTATTTAGTATTTTTCCAGATTTTTCTGAAATTAATTGGAACTATTTGCGATTTTTGAGAAAGAAGGACCTTTTTTCAAATTGACATTTTTAGGGGTTAAAGTGCAAAATAAAATTTCTGGACGTTTTGAACAGCAGTGGTTGAGATTTAGAATGTATATTTTCTTTTAAATCCAAATTTAAATGAATTTTGATTGAATTCCCAAAACTAGAACTATATATGTAAGTTGTATTTTGGAAAGGATTGTTTTGCAAAAGTGAGAGTAAAACCCTAATATTCAATCCCGGATATTTAAGAGAATTTTTCCCAGCCGTCATTGTGAGAATATACAAAATTTTGTGGAGATTCATTTTGGTGGAGAAAGGAGTTTTGGATCTAGCAAAAGGAGGACTTTTCGTGGACTTTTCTCAATTAAAGGTGAGTGACATTGTGTGTTTTGTTTTGCTGGTGAATGGCATAAATTATCTTGTTGTTGATCTATGTATGCGAGTGGTAATGATGTTAGATTGGATGTTGTGAATGATATAGATCTTGAAATCTGGTATGATTCATGTGAATAATGATTATTGCTTATACCATATTGTGAAATCTAAGATTGATTAGTAGATCTTTGTTTATGAAACCGTATTATTAAGATTTGAGTGTGGTTCGATCGGATGATGAACACCTGGAATTTATATATTGAAAATCAGATTTTGATTTAGAAGTTGTGAAAGAATTTAGTCTTGAGAAACCCGAATGAAAGAATTAGAGATCTAGAACATGAGAACTTGGGTTTTGGCATATTTGAGGTTTTGAGTAATGTACCCATATTGAAGATTATTTGAGATTTGTCATTGTGCCTGAATACGAACTTCTTATCATAAGTAATGAATCTTTAGAAAAGCCTCAGTCTTGATTATCGTATGCAGACCTAAATTTTAAAATCTGTAGGCCGACAGTCGACTGGCCTACCGTGCAGTCGACTGGTACGAGCCTGACACTGTATTTTTAGAATCTTGAAATAGTTGTTCTGGACAGTCGACCTAGCTCATAGGCAGTCGACTGGTTCGCTGAGGAAATTATTTTGTAAAAATTTTTAGTCTTTCTGGACAGTCGACCTATGATTCCTTTAAGTCGACTTGTATACTTAGAATATTTCTGAGAAGTGTATTGGAAATTACCTCGGGTAAGTCGACTGACCTTCTCTTAAGTCGACTGATATATGACTTAGTTTATTTTTGTAACACCTTGGATAATTGTCCTCTGGACAGTCGACTTACTACAGTATAAGTCGACTGGTACTGAAGGATCTTTGTAAACTTTTGTGCTATTTCGAATGATTGATCTTTCTGAAAATTCAGTCTCTACTTGACATTCAGTTCAGTATTTGATTAAGCATTTGACTTTGAGATATTCAGTTAAGTATTTAAATTGAGACATTTAGTTGAGCCACTTTGTTTAGTGGAACTTTGGTTTAGACTTTTGAGTTTGAGTCTCTAGAGGTGTGTGACCCTAGTATATCGGTGTTGAGTTATTTTATTGAGGCCCGATGAGGCATTTCAGTTATTCAGTTTTGAGTTTAGGCCGGTAGGGTACACCACTCTAGGAGATTCGTTAAGTAATCATTTAACCCAAAATAATAAGGACAGGCACTGGTGGTGATATGATGAACGGGAACATGGGTTATGCACCTCAGTATGGCTTTAGATGTGGGATTTAATCTTCCGAATTATCCAAGTAACTTTCTTGAGATGTGGGATGATCTCCGGAATTATCCAGGTAAATTACCTGAGATGTGGGATCTATCTCCGGAATTATCCAAGTGGTTTGCTTGAGATGTGGGATTGATCTCCGGAATTATCAAAGTCGAGGCGACGCACATGTGGTATTCATGTGGTGATGTGTCTATGTTTAGATGTGGGATGATCTCCGGAATTATCCAGGTAAAATGCCTGAGATGTGGGATCTATCTCCGGAATTATCAAGTATGGGCTAATTCTCACAGTTTATCTTTATCTCGTGGTAGTCATCGTGATAGGAATAGTTGCATAGCGGGGGAATGAACCCTATGAAGTGAAGACGTTAATGGCTTGCACCGAACCTATGTAGAATGGGATGCATAGACTTCGACAAGTATGCATTAGAGAGTCCACATATAGAATTTGTGTGTTTTCTTGACTTAGTTTTATGCATATGGATTTCTCGGTTTTCTACACTTAACACTTGGATGGTATCACTTGATGTTACATTTCTTGCTATCTTATATTTTATGTACTTTGGTTCACTATATGTTACTTATGAATCCATGCTTAAGTTTTATTTATGTTGTTTGTTGTTGTCACTCACACCAGTTATGGCTGACCCCTTTAGTTTGGGGATTAGGGATCCTCTCTAGCCTCACATGTCGCAAGTTGTTGCTTAGAGTTGGAGGTTTGGATGCTTGAAGCATATTTGAGACAAATTGATTCATCTGAGTTTGGTGTAAAATTTGTAATAACAGTTTTGAGATAAATTTGTGTTGTAAATAAAGAAAAGATTGAGTTGAGTTTGTTTTGATTTCTGCTGTGATTTGTAAAAGTTTATTGTAATCAAAGTTGAAAATTTTAGTGGTGTTGGTTATGTTTAATATTGTATTGAAGTGGATCACTGGGAATGTGCCACGTATTTTGTAAGATATCTTATTAGAAATTCGGGGCGCTACACCTGTGCTTCCCAAGCATTGCAAAGTAATCTACTAAATACATCCGCAACGAGGGTAAATAGAAGGGACAAAATCGGATCACCTTGACGAAGGCCACATCTAATTTTGAATTTGTGGCCTTCTGATCCGTTGATAATAATGGAAGAAGTGCCTGAGAATAGACTGGACTTGATCCAAGCGATCCATTTGGGATTGAAACCTCTATTTATAAGAATCTCGAAAAGAAAATCCCAACTGACGCTGTCGTAAACTTTTTGGAAATCAAGTTTGAGTAAGATCCATTCGGTGTTAGAGTTATGACAATGAGAGATGATCTCTTGTGCTGAAGCAACACTATCAAGGATAAAACAGTCTTTGATAAAAACCCAATTTGGCGGGATCGATGAAGGGCGATATGACCACGCTGAGCCTGAGGAAAGAACTTTCATAATGATTTTGAAGGTAGTGTTGATGAGGCTGATGGGTTTAAAGTTAGCCACCGAGTGCGCTCCTAACATCTTGAGGATGAGCACAATATGCATATAATTAATACGGTCAAAGGAAAATGAATCCTGATGAAGTTCAGCAAACATACGGAAAAGGTCGTCTCTAAGCCAGTTCCAGAATTTTTGGAAAAAGAAAGCAGGAAAGCCATCCGGACCGGGTGCAGAGTCACTTTTTAAAGAGAATACAACTGACTTTATTTCTTCCATGGAAAAAGAGGAGTCAAGACTAGAGAGGTCCTGGGATTGATCACTATAAAAGTGGTTCCAATCAAGGGTAATGGATCACTGTTTATGCAAACCATTCAGGTTTTTATAGAAGGTAAGGAAAGAAAGATGGATATCAGGATCAGAGTTCAATTCAATACCGTTATCAATAATCGACGATATCTGATTACAACGTTGTCTATGATACGCGAAGTTATGAAAGAAAGCAGTATTGCCGTCACCCTCCTTTAACCATTTAAATCTGGCTCTTTGGACCCATTTGATATGGTCCTGGTTGAGGATGTCGGTGAAATCTCGCTTGCAAGAGAGCTGTTCAGAACGGAGTGAATCCGATAAGGGACTTTTGAATAAAGCATTTCATCGGAGTTTGGCTTTGAACTCAAAACCTCCTTTTACCCACTCCAACCTATTACCATCCGAGCTACAACTCATTTGTGTAAATTAACTTGTGTGTGTGCGCGCGTGGTCGGACGGACTAACATCCAAAATTTTCCTTAATTTTTAAATAGTATCCAAAGTTTTTATAATACTTAAATATCACCCAAAGTTTTCAAAATAGGACAAAAAATGTCTTTATTTTTTAGCATGATTAACTTGAAATTATAGAAATACCCCCCTCTCTTTCGTCTTCTTATCTTCTCAGTTCCCTTTTTTTTTCCTCCCATTTTTTTCATTTTTTTAAACAATTTTTTTCAGTTTTTGTTGTTTTATTTTTTTAATTTTTTTTTTTGGAAGATGAAGGTGAAGGTGATGGAGATGAGTTTCGGAGGTGGTGGAGATGGGTTTCAGTAATGGTTGGAGATGGTGGTGGAGATGAGTTTCGGAGGTGGTGGAGATGGGTTTCAGTGATGGTTGGAGATGGTGGTGGAGATGATGGTCGGTGGTGGTGATGGCGGTTGGAGATGGTGGTGGTGATGGTAGTGGTTAACGGAGATGGGTTTGATTGGAGATGGTGGTGGGGATGGTGGTGATTGTGGTTGGAGATGGTGATGGTGGTTCATGAAGGTGGTCGGTGGTGGTCGGTGGTGGAGATAAGTTTGGATTTTAAACTCGTTAAGTGGTGAGGGCAAATTAAAAATTTTATACTCTTCTTAATGAGTTTAAATCCGTTAAAAAATATATTTAGGAGAATATTTTATTAACTTAACGGGAAAGTATGTTATTTTTTGTCAATATTTAAAAACTTCCAATCTCATCTGAGTGCTATTTGAAAATTAGTTTAATTTTCTGTTGTCATTTGGTCATTTTTCTTTTTTTTAACCAAACGCCATCAATTATTGCATGCTATATATTTTTCACTAAACTATACTTTAAATAATTAACTTGAGTGTACTCTTTTGGAGAAGCAACTTAAACTAAGTAAATACTACAGTACTTTTTAGTATCATTTTAATTAAAAGTGTTTATTCCTTTTGAAGTATGCTAATTTCTTAAGGTATCTTTTAAACTTCTATA
This sequence comes from Hemerocallis citrina, assembly GCA_017893485.1. NCBI lineage: Eukaryota > Viridiplantae > Streptophyta > Magnoliopsida > Asparagales > Asphodelaceae > Hemerocallis > Hemerocallis citrina. The sequence continues at coordinate 1,739,884 of JACEHZ010000091.1, forward strand.
AAAGCTTATCTTAAGGAGTGTATTCAATCCAAATCAATATTCTCTTCAAATTGCAAAATGATTTATTAGAGCATCCACAATCATTTGGTATATTCGTCAATTTCTCATTTTTTAAAAAAATGAGTTGTTGCAGTCGTTTGCTATTTTGCCATTTTATGGTAAAATAACTGCAGTCGTTTCTCATTTTTGAGATTCCAATTTGCTATTCGATCTCAAATTATAAGAGACGAGACATATTCCGTCCCAATTTTTTTTTTCAATTTTTTAATGGGATCGAACGAGGCAACATGTTTCGTCTGACAATTTTTTATTTAAATAATTGATTGGACAGTACAGATTAATCCGTATGAAAAAAAATCCGAAAATGCCTCGGACGAGACATGTTGTCTCGTCCCAAGCCAAAATGGCTGGGTATGTGACAACATGTCCCGTCCTAGAAAGGTTGAAGGGGTTTTAAGGTTAATCTGGTATTTAATTTAGGTTAGTGTGTCATTAATTAGGTTTTAAGGTATATTTTATTAACCTATTTTAATCTCTAATCACTCATTAATTAACCAACCGCAAAAAAAAAAACACGGACGAAACAACATGTCTCGTATTTTTCAAATTTTAGCAAAATTATAACAAATAACCACTGCAGATAATTGCGCTATTTTTTATTACTGTAACTGTCATTTTCTAAAAAATGAGAAACACTATTGTGGATGCTCTTAAGCTTCTACTCGAAAATAAAGACAATGATTTTTCTTACTTGCAACTTACACTAAATTCAAAAATTAATTGCAATAAACCAAACAATATGTAACTGCTTCACATAACATAATTCAACTCCGAGAATGTTACCGATGTTAGTGCAAAAATTTAAGATAAATTGAAGGAGTAATTGAAAAACAACAATGAATGAAGGGTATCTTGCACATTTTCCCATGCAATAACTTGCCGTGTTTGTCAAATATGTAGACCTATACCAAGTCTTAGTATGTTTATGGGCCAACTTAATTAGCAACAAAAATGAGTCAAATTACTCATCACTAAAATTGCATGCCACATGCCCCATTGACATCACCTTTTCCACTCCTCAATCAGTTACCATTCAACATTGTGTTAGGTTGGAGTTGGTCTTTCTTCTATCACCTGCCATCTAGCAATTGCATGCAAGCTCAACCTTTTTTGCCACGTTTGTATATGATTAATGTAGGGTTTTAACCTATGACTCTTTGTTGCCACTTCCACATTAGGGTTAATTAGGGTTATGAACACATGATTTGTATGATGAACAGCACATCATCATCAATGATTAGTGCATTGGATTCGTTATAACAAGCCAATCATTCTGATAGCTTTCGGTTGAGGGTAACCATAACAATAAACTTCTTGCTTTCCGTATAGTAATAATATTTCAACATATTTATTATTACCCACCCCCCCCCCCCCCCCCCCCCCCCCCCCCCCCCCCCCCCTCCTTAAAAAACCTCAAAAACCAAACTGAACCTGTTGATTAACAATTATCAATTACAAGTAAATAAAATACTTGTTTCTTTTCCTACAAAAATCTGGGAGCAATTTTCCTTGACATGGTCATAAGAGCATCGTCATCTATACCCTGAATATGGGTAGTCGTCTAAACTTAAAATTTGGTTTTTAAACAATGGATGGAAGATTATTTTCTGCCTGAGCAACTTTTTTTTCTTTCAAAAAATATCGGACGGGATATCATATCCCGTCCGATAAAAAAAATTCTGAGTGAAATAAATAAATGGACCCATAAAGATGGACTATAGGCATAATGTATAGGATTTTAAAAAAAAATTGAGAAATAAATGTTTGGGATGGGAAATGATATCTCTATTTTGACTTTTCTTTTTCTTTTTCTTTTTTTAAATCGATCGGACAAGATATGAGCATCTCGTCCGATCTATTTAATTAAAAAAAAACTTTCCGTTCGACGGACGAGATATCATATTCCGAAACCCAAATTTTGGCTTTTGCCATTTCTTCTCTCCAATTTGGCAGTCAACTGTTCATCACTCATCCAAAATATGACGATATCTCTAATATTATAATGGGAGAATGCTTTAGTGTAATTTGTCATTTTGTCATTCTACCAATATGTGCAATGCACGTACATAACTAAAATAAATGAGGTTTCCGATTCAAATTTTCCATACGTCAGAGTTTTTATTTTTACCTTTTAAAATTATTAAAACGTGCATTGCACGTGTAAATTATTAATAGTCAATGATTGAAGCTCAATTCTGGCCAAAATATATATTTTTTGGATATGCACAGCCACTACAGATGCTCTGACTCTGAAGAAAAACCGGAGGTGTGCATGTGTCAAGTGTCTTGGCATAACAGATTTTATTATTATTCAATTAATGTATGAAAAAGATATATTTTTATTTTAAAAAAAGGTAAAAGACATCACTAAATGCAACTGTAATTCATATATGAACAGTAGAGAGATGCTTTACACAAATTTTTGAAATGATAAAGCAAGTACTTGACATTTGTATTACATGTACAAACGAATCTTCCAGGCCACATGTTTGAGCACTGTGCTCTGTGTCACAAACTTCCAGGCCACATGTTTGAGCAAGTATAAAAACATCTGAATCAGACATGTAATTTAAAATAGATGCTAAAAAACTTTTCGTACCTCCATCATCGAATTTTGTAGTTTTGGCTGCCGCCGCTACCTCCAGATAGTCGTCTAAGGACTCCACATAAGCCCTCTTGGACAACCGTTGTATCCCGATTCCACCTGTCCTGCCTGTTGTACCAGAGCTGTAGACTGGCACTGACTCTGGTAAGGTGGACAAGACCATCTCAGGAGAGATTTCTCTCTGAGTGTCTACCACAAACTCGGTCTCCTCTGACTCATCATCAGTGAATGAAAACTCCTCATCTAAATTTAAATGCCCTTCCATATCCTCATCACTATCTGCTTGTTCCATAGCTTTGGAAGTTTCCACAGCGGACCCCTCTGTGGGCCCGCTACTCGTCTCATGCCGATGCTCATTTTGAGTAACTGTAGTTTTAGAGGGCCCAATAACAGAACAATGCATTTTGGACCCCTCTTTGGGCCCATTATCATTATAAATACACCCCTCCCATATACTACTCTCACAAACATGGGAATCAAATAACCCCTCCCCCCCCCCCCCCCCCCCCCCCCCCCCTCCCGCGGTGCAGCAGACCGTTCTCCTCGTGAGAAACGCTTGCTGCTTGCAGAGGGGCGCCACGTGGCGTGCTGAGATTGGGTATTGCTGCGGTCGAGGCTAGTGGCGTTAAAAACGAAGCGTTGATAGCGGTTTCCTTTACCTCTTCTCTTCTGCCTTCGTTACCATTACCAAATCCCTCTTCTTCGTTTCCATTTTGAGCTCCCTTCTGCTCGAGTGCAGAGCTCTCAGCTCCTGTGTCGCTCTTGCTTTGGGCGCTTCCATTACCAACTCCACTCTCCCCATTCGTTGTGTACCCCACTTTGGTATGGTCCCCTCTCAACCCACTTCCCACAACCACCCACTCTTGCCTTTTTGGTTGTCGACTGCGCAAATTATCATGCATGTCGACTTCCAAGTTGCTTTTGCCCTTGTCGCTTACTGTCTCCTTTCCCTGTGCCGCTCGCAGACCTTGCCCTTGCTCCTTTGCCGAACGACTCTGGATGTCATTTTGCAAGTCAACAAACATGAAGCTTTTGCCTTTTGCAGGGTTGACACAGTCGCTCTCTTTTCTGGGCTCCTGTCTCCTAGCCCTCTCAACAGGCTCGCCAGCTTCGAGGCGTAGGCTGCCATCCCCTTTGGGTACCTACTGAATCCCCATTTGGTGGGTCGCATCTGCGACTACCAACTTGCCCAAATCTGGAAATGACTGTTGGTTTGAGTTTCTTGAATCTGAGCCGTTAGATCTGATGGTCGAAGCTCTTTCTTGACCACCTATGATCGGCGACTCCTTCACCGGAATTGGTCCCGCCACCCCTTGGCGTTCCCTTCCTCTCGCCTCTTTGATGAGCTCCCTATGTGCTTTCTCAACCTCGTGAGCCCAATCGACGGTTGAGTCTCCCCTTGGTGATGCCACCTGCGCATATGATCTGTAGTCTCTGAGAGCTTTTGCTGGGGTGGGAGAGGCGATGGCCACTTTCTCTGTGTCAGACTCCGCTCGTTTGTCGAGAACGAAACGAATGAGGTATGAATCCTTGAAAGAGTACACATTGGCGAATCGTGGCATCTGTGAGATATCCATGCTCCTGATCAATATTCTTGCTGATACAATCTCGGAGCGCCTCACCGTCTTCTCATCAACTTTTTCTACCGAGCCAAAATCTGTAACAATCTCTTGCAATGCGTACTTGACATTTGTAGTACATGTACAAACGAATCTTGTTTATATAATGGTACAATATTAGAATACATCAAACTTATCTTTCTCTCGAACAATTTAATACGTCAAATTCTCAATCTTTTTTTCCCCCTCTTTTTTGGCGAACCATTTTCTCATAGAATTATATACCTTTTTTTGAATAAATTATTTTAGATAATTGTTCATTCATTATCCTATTTTATTTATCATTAAACAAAACTCATTCGGACTTCAAGCCCAAACTTAGCTCAATTAAAAGTTCTAGCCCAAACTAAGCCCTACATTAAAGCTCAGACCAGACCAACTCCTATAAAAACCCAACTCCCCATTTCCTTCTTCCTCGTTTCCACTCCCTTCAAAATTCAAATCCAAGCAACCCAAGCTCACTCTAATCCCGCCATTGCTCTCTTTCTCTAACGAGCTTCAATCCCCATTCATGGAAGTTAGAGTTTCCGTGTTGCAAGTTGAGCAATGGCAGTTGGAATCTTGATGCCCACCAATTGTTCGACGAAATGCATCTGCTAAACTTCGAGTGTTTTTTCAAATGATGAAGTTCTTGAATCTTGGTAAAGCGCATTTGAATGTATGATTGATGGGTTTGGTACAAAATTTTGGCTAAAAGTTGTTAAGAAGATATTAGCTGATCTTTTATACATTTTTGTCTTGCTCTTTCTTGTTGCTGTTGAAAGTTTGTCATCTTCGAAGGGTTGGCTTTTGGGTCTTTGAAAAGTGATGAGTATGAATCGGAGGAGTCCAGGTAATTATGTTTTCATGATTTTTACGTAGTTTTGATTAAATAAGTGACATGTTTTATACTTGAAAGTCGTAGAATAAATATGTGAGTGCATCTGATATCTTGCAAGAGTCAGTGCTGCACTTCATAGATGTCGTATCTTTAAATTTGTAAGTTATGCTGGTTCAATAAGAGGGAACTATGTATTAATTATTTATTAGTGAGATTGAGAAGGTTCACATTGTTCATCCTGATTTTGTGTTAAAAAATCCTAAGATGAATAGTTTCTCCAATTGGTCATTGTAGAACGGGAAACGAGTTCCTGTAAAGATGTTGATAACCTACCTTGAACCGTTACTCTGGGTAGAGAAAAATTTTCTTTATCCACTTGATTGAATTTGTACTTCACAACAGTTATGAGCATGTATCAAGTGAAATGGAAATTGGGTTGTTATAGACGAGTGAAAACAATGCCAAATTAGGATGCAAAAAAATAAGTAACATTGACGTTGATATGGATAAAAATAGAACAAAATCGGGACCGTTCAAATCGGACATGGATCTTAATGCTCTCTGGGGCAAAACGGCAATTTCAGTAGATACATGCCCGACAAGATAAGCTGAGCCGTTTTCAAGTCCAGCAACCCAATCCAGCCTGTAATAGGGACTGTTACAACAACCCTATCACAAAGGAGTCCGGATTCATCGAACCTAGTTTAAACCCCCTTATTCCTAAGGGGTAACTGATTCTATCCGCCCATACACAAGAGAAAGTTTGAAAACTCTATCTCTTCATCGAAAGAGGAGTCCAGACTCGATCTCTTCATATGGATGACATAACCAACTCTATCCAATCACCAGAAAATAGAGATAGATGAATATCTTGAAACTGGCCCCCTCGGCGACTATATATGCCTCAAGATTCAGAAACAAGGTAACTGCAAACTCTGCTCTCCAAACCCACCATAACTTCGAGTTTCTGAATTGGGCGTCGGAGGGTCTGTCGCCGGGGCCACCCCCGGTGTTTCAGACTTGTTTTGCAGGTCCAAGGGAGCGACAACAGCCATTCTCAGCGATCAGATATCGGAGTCAATAGCAGCCTTTTTGGCGGTCAAAATCAACGAATTTCGGATATTCGATTTTTATTGATTTTATTGAAAGAATTCACATATCTGTTTGCTTCCACATAGAGATAAGCAGCAACAGATTGGCATCGTCTGTGGCAAATAGAAAAGATCACCGACCCAACCTCGTCGATCTGAAACTACCTTCTCAACCATACCTCCAAGAAGGAAGGCGAGGACGACGGTTACCCGTCGATGAGCCAACTACCTTCCTCCACCTCCTTCCCTCGCGGAGGACCCACTTCAACAACCTCAACTAAAGCAGCCCTCTCTCCAACAAATCCAACCTCTGTCCAGAGGAGCAGCACCAGGGGGCTCCCGTCGAAGCTGTCAAGAACAACATCCCCTCCATGACCATGCCTCGGTCCACAATCCTTCCACTGACTCGATGGCCTCGCAAGTTCTTCAGGGGTCAAGAGACCTCCGTCAAATCATCGTCAACCGCCAACAAGGGATTGACGTTCGAACCCGTTTGAATGAAAGACAAACTTGTGACGAGCCCCTAGTCCAGAACATCAGGGAGACAGGAGAAGTCTTTCCCCTCAAAGGCAAAGGCGCAGAAGAACCCCCTCTCCATGGGGGCATAGAAGAACCCCCTCTCCCATGGGGCGGAGAAGGCCACCCCTTCTCGGCAGCAAAGGAGTCAGACCGTGGCTAGTCGATCTGTTCATGGGGCCAATGGGGATGAACATGCACCTGTCACCAAAGCAGAGTTTAATAATTTCAAAAATCAAATTCTCCAAGCCCTCAACGTCGCCCCAGACAAAGGCTGACAAACAAACAGTCACCGTTTCGCAGTCGTACATGAAGGAGAACCCCATGGGTCGGCCAGATCCGAATAGAGGGACAACTCAGTCCTTTGCCGCCTCTGAGAGATGGAAGACCGTCTCCACAACATCAACCGGGAAGAGGATCACCAAGCCAAGAATTTTCGACCGAGCAGACCTCCATTCTTTAAGACGATCATGGAAGCTCATGTCCCAGAGTCTTTCAAGCTGCCTCACTTTGAGTCCTATAACGGAGAGTCTGACCCAGCAGATCACATTGAGAGTTTTAAAACTCTCATGATGATCCATCAAGCTTCAGACTCCCTCATTTGCAAGACCTTCCCTGCCACCTTGAAGGGGCCAGCAAGGGAATGGTACTTCTGCCTATCTCCCGGTTCGATCTTCTCGTTCGATTAGTTTGAAGAACTTTTCTTCACCCATTTCGTCAGCAACCATCGAACCGAAAAGACAAGCGCATGCTTGCTGGACCTGAAACAGAAAAAGGGGAACAACTAAGGGACTTTGTTCGGCACTTTATAGCTGAGTCCCGATCCATCGCTTTTCTCAATCAAGCAGTAGCGACTGCCGCATTCAGACACAATGTCAACAATGTCGACCTCAAGGCATCCCTTGCCAAGAAGCCTCCTCAGGACTTTTCAGAACTCCGGCTTAGGAGTGAGAAGTATATCCGAGCTGAAGAGGCTCTCAAACCCCTGGTTAAGAAGAGCCCTCTTCGGGAACAAACGGAGGGGTGCAAACGAAGAAGGATCTCAAAAATTCTAGTAGGACGACAACGGTCTGTGCTGCTCTCCTCCTCGTTTTGAGAAGTTTCCCCCTCAATGCCAGTATATCAGCAGTTCTTATGAAGGTAGACAAAGAAGGGCTACTCCACGCTCCCCTTAGAATGAATTTCCCAGCGAAGAGGAGAAACAGAGACAAGTGGTGCCGCTTTCACAGGAACTATGGCCACGACACAGATGCCTGTCGGGCTCTCAAGGAGGAGATCGAAGAGCTTATCTAGCGGGGTCATCTAGCCAGGTTCGTTCAAAAAGACAGAGTCGATCCTCCTCTACCCCGATGAGTTAACAGGCGGACAAAGAAGCCCTCTGAATCCTAAGACTCGGAGCCAGGAGCACTTCTTCATTTCATTCACGGAGGGCCGATGGGGGAGAATCAAACTCCTTCCGTAAGGCCTTCATCTGAGAAGTTAATTCGGTACAGAACCTCCCTCCACCTAAGGGCTTCGGAGTCCCAGTGACATTCTCAGATAGCGACTTGGAAGGCATCCGAACGCCCCACTGTGACGTGCTCATAATCAGTCTCCACATGGTCAATCACGAGGTGTGCCGAATCCTAGTCAACAATAGCAGCTCCGTCAATATTCTCTTCCTGAAAGCCTTCCAAGGCCTCAAGCCTTCTCGAGATCGTCTCAAGCCTGCAGGATACACAATCCACGGGTTCTCTGGGGTTCCAGTCTCAATCGAAGGAATAGTCACTCTTGATATGACCGCATGAAAATCCTGACAACCCAGACAGAGGCAATGGAATTCATGGTTGTCGATGTGAAGGCTGCCTATTATGCCATTCTGGATCGACTAGGCCTAGCAGTACTTCATGCTGTACCCTCAGCTTTTCACATGAAAATGAAGTTTCCGACCTTTGCAGGAGTAGGGGAAGTCAGAGGAAGCCAAGAGACCAGTCAGAGATGTTACACCACTACAATGGGGGCTCGATCCTCCCACTTGAAGCATTAGAGCTCTCCAATGGATCAGTCAAGTCCTTTCCGAACTAGTTAATGAACTCAAGGAGATCCCCCTCTTCTGGAAAGGCGGACTTGGAATACATGGCATCAAATGAAGTACCCCAAGGGTGCCTCACACCTTCTCGTAGAAGTAGGTTTTTAGTTTTCAATAAGGCTACCACTTGAGATACGACCAAAGTATGTAATAACGGCTCGTCCCCCCTAAAGGCAGCCACTTAGTTTGTTTTAATAAAACTTAGTTTTTTCTTATAAAGATCATTGCATTGGCCTCATGTCTATCTCATTGAGTCATATCTACGACTCGTTAAACAAGAAGTTCGGAGTCCAGCTTGTCCCCTAGGGCTGCTCCCATAACTTGCAAGCTTAAATAACGAGTTTGGAGTCCAACACTTGGTTGGATGCTACTTTAGTCGCTTGCGAACAAGCAAGTGCAGAGTGGCTTACCATTCAGAATTTTCCCTACAACTCATTAACCCCCTTAAACAACAGGTTCAGAATCCAATACTTGGTTCGATGCTGCTTTAGTCACTTGCAAACAAGCAGGTGCAGAGCAGCTCACCATTCGGAATTATTCCTTTAACTGGTTGAAACATCCAAACAACAAATTTGAAGTCCAATACTTGGTTCGACGCAGCTTTAGTCACTTGCGAACAAGCTAGTGCGGAATGACTCACCATGGAATTGTTCCTACAACTCATTGATGAATTTTAATCAACTGGTTCGGAGTTCATAATCATGGCTCGAAATCGCCCTCAAAACTTGCAAGTATGTGAGTTTGGGGATCGAAACGACCATTCGAACTACTCTCGAAATTGGTTGATTTTCCAACAAGCAAGTTCGGAGACTAGCTCCTTCCCAGGGCTATCCCTAAAATTTGACTCAATCATATTGAATCTAGGGCCTAGCTCGCCTTATAGGTGCTCATGCGGCTCGACGACCCTCATCAATGAGCTCCGTGCTTAGTTCATCTCCCGAGCCACACCAATAACTCCTTCACTCCATGTGACGGTGTTGGAGCCCAGCTCGTCCGTAGAGCTTCTCCCGCAACTAGTTCGCCTTCAAGCATCGGATATGATATGCAACTCACTCCTCGAGTTGCCTCTACAAGCTTGTTGGGTTCAAACAGCAAGTTTGGAGGCCAACTCCCTCCAAGAGTTGCATCCACAAGTTTGCCGGATCCAAACGGCGAGGTCGGCACCATCTTCCTCCTCAGGTTGCCTCTACAAATCTGTCGGGTCCAAACGGCAAGGTCTGCGCCAACCCCTTCCTCGGGTTGCCTCTACAAACCTGCTGGGTCCAAACGGCAAGGTCGGCGCCAACCCCTTCCTCGTGTCGCCTCTACAAGCCTGTCCGGTCCAAACATCAAGGCCGACACTAACTCCCTCCTCGAGTTGCCTCTACAAGCTCGGCCTCAGTCCAGGCCTGAGCCCTTGCTCAAATCTCCTTCTAGAACGCTGGGGAATATCTCACTCTTCGGATCATTCTGGAGCCTCCATACTCACGATCGTTCTTGGTTCATCATATCTCCTTCTAGTGCCCGAGTCAAGTTCTCAGCACATCTTCCAGCTCTCGGTTTGTACTTCTAGAGGATTGGTGACCACTCCCTCCTTAGAAGAAAGTGAGGCTTTCCAAGGAGAAAGCAAATATTTCAGCCTTATACCTTACCCTAAATACTTAATAAGATACACATAAGACAAGGGACGACCCAAATGCCCCAATTTTCATGCTTTATAATAGTCACAATATCATGCTACCGATCAAAGTACAAGTTCATCATCCATAACTTGCAAAAATGCACCCAACAAAACATTTTACTATTTCTCGACTATGATAGCCTTCACTATTACATAATTCTTCCCAGTTAAGCTAAGGTTCGTCCCTGACGAACAACCTTCTTCCCTTTATCGGTCACCTTCAGTAACTGGTCATTGGGGTTCCCTTGCAGTCGTGGACAATCTGATTTCTTGTGCCCGGCTTCTCCACAATTGTAGCAAGTGCTTGTCTGGGCTCTTTTCGGGCATTGACTTTTGAAATGACCTGGTTCTTTACAAAAGTAACACACCACCGTCTGGTTGGTCCCCTTGTTGGTGTTAAGCTTTCTGGACTTGTGAGTTGAGTCCTGCTTGTCTTGGTCATTGGTGAGAATGTGTTTCTTCTTCTTCTTCGTCACGGCCTCGCCTTGACTCCGCCTCATGTCTATTTCTGTTACCGCAGCTCGCCTTACTAGCTTGTCGAATCGGCGGATGCCTAACGGAACCATCCTCGACCTCAGTCCAGGCCTGAGCCCTTGCTCAAATCTTTGGGCTTTCTTTGCTTCTTCCTGGACCATCTCAGGTGCATATCGTGATAGCTGAGAAAACTTTGTCTCATATTTCCTGACGGACATATTTTCCTGCTTCAAATTGTGGAACTCCATCGCCTTTTCTTCTTGCACATCCGTGGGAAAATAGTGCTGTCGGAATTCCTCAAGAAAATTTTCCCACGTGATTTGACCTCCTCCAAGACTACGCTTCACCGACTGCCACCAAACTCCAGCATCCTTCTCTAGCAATATTGTGGCCAAACGAACCTTGCTGTCTTCTGGAGTCACCAGTACTTCAAATACTATTTCTACTTGACGTATCCATTCGTCAGCAGCCGTGGGGTCGACCTGTCCTTCGAAAACTGGCGGTTTCATCCTCTTGAACGATTCCACCATCCTTATCGGGTCTGCTGGGGTAGCGACTCCTGGTGTTCCCTGTGGCGGTGCTTGGTTTCTACTAGCTTCCACAAATGCTCCCATCATTTGGTATACACGGGTAAACTCAGCTTCAATATTGAAGTTTGTGCCGTTGGTCCTACTGCCTTCGCCCTCAGCCATTCTACGGTGGTTGTTTCTGATTCTTCTAGACACCCTTCAAGGGAAGAAAACACGCAGGGTTAGTTCTAGATGTAGGAAAGATCACAACATATGGGAAAAGCGAAACAATCATGGTTTTGACCTTCCTGCAATCCAAACTAAACCCAGCCATTTGGCATTTTAAGTCAAATTTCCTACTGTGTTAGTCTGCAATTTGAAGTTAGCTCTGATACCAACTGTGACGCTCCGGATCCCCAATACCGGACATCCGTGACACAACCAGAATCTTTGCCTTCAAATGCATCTCAACACAGTAAATAACATGGAAATTTAAACACTTTTATTGCCATTAGAGTTATTACATCAATAATTACAATATCAAAATGTCCTTGAACAAGGAATACAAATTACATAACTTATTACAACTGATCACAAGGAATATTCAGGCTCCTCTGGCAACGCTGTCAGTTGTCTTCCAGATCAGCAGTCGATTGGTCATTGCTGAGAACTCTGCTGAGTGGTTTATCTGCTTTCCTAGAACTTGTCCCTCGGCTTGAACCTTCTGCTACGCGACTCTGATATTTCTACACCCATTCGAATGGTAGGCACGTATACTGTCATCTCTCCTTGGGTGCCCTGCTGATCTTGGGATCTCCTGTACTTGTGACCTGATATTCATGTACCTAAAATGTGGGGTACGTCAGTAATTCTACTGACGCAATGCTGATAAGGAAACAACGATCTCCAAACTGGCAACCACAAACCAATTGAATGAAAAGGAAAACGTGCATCCTAATTTCCTGGTGTTCGTGTATGCCATGGTCTAACAACTAATGCACTGATCACCTGCCTTATTGTAATACAAGCGACCTTGGAACTCTGGATACGCATGCATCCCATACTACATACGTTCCAGGCCAAACATGACATGGTCTAGTCTAATATACGAAATAAGAATGCACACGATGTACTTACTCTAATGCGATTCGTTGGGAATGCATGCATCCCATACTGCATACTTTCCCAAAATCAACTTCGATGGAAATGTATGCATCCCATACTACATACTTTCCAAAGAGTTCGTTTTCCTGAATATAGGGTTCAATCCCTCGCCATGCAATGCATTCTAAATTGGTCCACTTCCTGTTCCTGATAGTATGACATGGTTGAGGAGATAAATAACATAAATGCTTCGGGGCGCTGCCTGTTGTCACCAGTCATCGTTGCCTCAGACCCCCTTGAAAGCCGTAACGAATTTAAGATATGCGGTCCCACCGCTCTGCAGTCAACGGTCCCACCGTTCTGCAGTCAACAGCTGTGACGAACTTAAAGATATACCGCAGCATACCTATAGCGTCGTATCCCATACGACCCGTTCGTGTCCACTAGCATGTGCCCGGATCCCATCCGTCCTTACCACGGTATCTCAGGAATCAACAGTGCAAGATACGCGCAGCAGCACGTATCCCTAATGACAGGAAGAGACCACCCCATAGTATCGCCACCTACCGCTAATTCTCAGAACGAGTTGGATTATAGGGGATCACCCCTAATACCAATTCAGACTTCGAGCGAAACAATAAAAGGAAACATAATCGATCCAGTTTACTGAAAATATGTTGTTATTCAACCACACTCGGTGTCGATCAACAAAGTCGAGCCTGACTGGTCTGTCAAGGTAACAACCATCCCGGAATCACATTCACTGATTCCCAATACCTTCATAGGTCAGCGACCCAAAATAATCCCGGCCCGTGACCCTCAGCGAGTGGTCTAACGGCGCCCCAATGATGCAATACAAATCAAATGAAGGTAAGCACACACATAATCATCAATTCCTAACCATTGACAGACTCAGGCATCGAGACACCAAACACAAACCGACCAGAGCTATATCTCAACTCACTCATGTCCACCATGAGTATTAAGCACAGGAACTTATCCAAGTTCCAAATGAATTGCTAAAACATTATTAAAACCCGATAGCTCATGATCACCACACTGCTGTATGTAGAGGATTTCTCATCAATCGTCCGATGAAACAGTTCAAGAATAGCAGTAGCTGTAACCCCAGCTACGCTCATCGGAACCCAACACACTCAGAATTTCTAGAAGGGTAGGGAGATCCACTGCAATCCCCCAGTGGGCGACTCTCTCAAATATTTAAGAGCTCAAGTCCCCAAGCTAACTTAATCTTGAAGTCAATCTCAACAACAGGGTGCCAAACTTACAACAACCACAACTTCCAACGCACAGCTTGGATTTGCTTGACACCACCCATTCTGAAACTCTAAGACTCTGATCTACAACTCTCCAGCTAACCATTTCCTCGAATTCAATCATCTTGGCACCCAAATAACCCATATATATTCTCAGCAGTATATTCCCTCTTGCACCTGCTGCACCTCCCCAATATTATAGAAGTTGCTCACTCATCGGAATCGCTCGACCCCGGGCCCTATGGAAAGCTGGGAGTGTTTACTTTAACTTCCTAGTTGGACACGTCCTCAGATTCAATCCTTAGGGTCCGCAAAGATGCCCATTTCCATCGGGGGCATAACAAGGAAAAGTTGATTTCTCTAGCAACCATTGCCTTGACAAGGCCGAATCTATCCCAACTTCGGAAAATTATAACGTCCAACCTATAAACTGGAATTATAAAATTCCAATTGGGTTAGAAATCTATAACTCCTTACTGCAAATCTCTAGTTGTCCAGTCGTCCAAATTCTTAACCGATAAGTCCAGGAATATCTATCTCCACGGACTAGACAACTTGCGCTAGGCCGAACATAGCCTACTTCGAAATTCGATAATAAATCAACCTTGAGTCAAATGCGCACGAAATTTGAGATTCTTAATCCACAATTGTACCATTTCATTGTGTCCAAAATTTATATTCAAATTCATTTCACACAATGATCTACAACTCCTCAAACATGGCATAATTCTCAGCTGTTCTTTTTCAGCAGGGTATCGACTGCCCCTCACTAATTACTTTTGAAACCTCATCAAATGACTTCTAAAAATTCTAAAATTTGAGATTCATCAAATAGACTCATACCCCAAGATACTCCCAAAATTTCGTAGCAAAATAATAAACGTACACGAAGTTATGGCTTTTTGAACTTTAGCCCAAAGCGCAGTCAGCTTCAGCCGACACCTACGGACCAGTCGCGTTCTACTATTTTTTTTTGGGGCATCAAACGACCTTGGAAAATTACGAAATTTAAAACTATGGTTGTAGACACATACATGAGCGTCCACAAAAATTTTCAGCTCAAAATGCCTTGTCGTTTCCGAGATATAAAATCGGAAAGACACCCAAAAATCATCACAGCCAGCAGCCATTCTGGCTGCTTACTATCCGGATTTGGTCCCACTGTTCGGGCTACTAAAATGCATCCAAATATTACGAAATAAATCATGGATACTCTACATACATAGAAGAACAATACCCCATAATTTTAGCCCAAGATTCCAAACCGTTTGGGCGTAAGAAATTTCCCAATATACCCTCACAATCATGCTACTCAATCAAACTCAAAAGAATAATTCTCTACTATACAATTTATTCTTCCCTGGTACTTCTCATACTCAAACATGGTAATAAAATCATGGCTACCATTACTACACATCCATTCATACCAAAACAAAATAAATACAAAAGAGTTCAAGAGATCACCCACTTGAAGTAGACTTCTACTATACAATTTGTATACCATTCTACTATACAATTTGCGAAATCTCCTTGTAGCTTGCAAAATCTCCTTGTAGCTTGACTCCTAGCTTTGTTTGCTTGCTTGTCTTTGCTCCTTGCTTGTGTACCTTGGCCTACACTTCTTCTTCTCCTTCTCTACTACTCCTTCTATTCTAGTAGACTTCTTCCTTTCCTATATATATATATATATATATTTTTTTTTTTTTTGAACAAGGAGGAATGGAGAAAGCTAAGGAGGAGAATAGATGGAGCTTGAAAAAATGGAGTAAAGTGAGATGGGGGTGGGGTTTATATGGGCCGGCCAAGGAGGGGTGGGTGTGGGGTGGATGGTGGTGAGGTGTATGGTTGAGATGGAGAGTAGGATGGGTGGAGGAATGAAGGGTAGATTGAGTGCCAACACACCATGCAAGAAGTTTCATGGAAACTTCCTTGGAACCTTCAAGGAAACTTTCCATTCTCATGATCAACCTACACATGGTGAATTAATCCCACCATTGGATCTCATCAAGATCCAAGCCATGATGTGATGCTAGGGTTCCTAACCCTAGGTTAGGTCAAGGAACCCTAGGTCACCATATTCCCATTCTAACCCTAGGTTACCATATCCTAGTGCACAAATACAACTCACATTCAATTCAAGCACTAGCTTAATCGAAATAACCAATACATATAGATTAAAGTCCTATAAAATATATGTTTTATAGAATTTATAATCTTCTCCCAAAAATTATCTGGTCAAAACAATCGGGGCAAAACCATGGTTTAATCGAGAAAATATTCCGGGTTTACTTCATCGGGTTCAGAACAGCTCATATGTCTGAAATCTCTCAATATAACTGATAATTTCCTCGAAAAAATATGTAATCGTGTGCAATACTCATACGTGCACGGATTACAGTGCAAAAATAGCCATATGCTATTTTGCGGGGTATTACAATATCCGTAACGTAATTTAATATATATTTTATATTTTGACTATTTATACATTTTCCGTCTTCTCGAATTCATTTTGGGCCAACTCAAATATTAGTTTTCAATCTTTGTGTTTTTACGTATATTGCACGTACTTTCAATACACGTGTTGATTACGTATATTTACCGTTACGTAAAATCTCCGTAACATTATTGTTCTACGTATTTTGAATTTTTGACTGTTTTTTGTTCTCTTAAATTAACTTTAATATTTTTGCACGTGCATTGCATGTAAAATTTTAGATGCATGGTTTTTCTAAAATTTTCTAAGAAGTAATGCACATTTTTCTTCTCACCTTATTTATTACATTTTGTATTATTTATTTTATAAACACCCATGGGCCTAAAATTGTTTTTAAAACCCACAAAAATTAATTAAATGAAAACCTACACACAACTTGTTATGTAGAATATCCAATTTCATTCAATAAAAATAAATAATTAAATGTGCGAGGTGTACACAAAGCACGTGCATGTGCACACGTGCAATGTGCACACCCAAAGGGGGCCGGCTGTGCATGGAAGAAGTGGGGAGAGAGAGTGGTTAGTTAGAAAGTAGTGGTCAGTTAATTAAGCATAGGCCTTAATTAATTCCCTTTATAATCATGCCCCATCTCATTCTAATTGGCAGCACAAACGAAAATTAATCCAAAAAAAAAAGTGAATAGGCAGTGATTGCGGGTGGCTTGTTGTTGATATTTTCGGTGGGCTTTTGTGTCTTTTGGGAATTCTTGGAGTGCTTTTGTGAGGGGATTTTGCTACTAGTACTCTTTTATTAGGTGGGTGACTCTACTTCCTTTCTAATTGTATTTTAAAAGCATGTTTAGGAATTTATGTTAGAATTGTGATTGAATTATTTTACTTCTAATGTTTATATTTGTGTGATGCATATGGTATGGAAATTTAGAAATCTAGCGATTGAAAATTGTGAAGAATGCATGTTAAAAAGAAGTCTTTTGTAGAATTTATGTGTAGTTGAAACTTTAAATTGTATTAATTCTCATATGTAATGCCCTGAAAATTTTAGCAGAGTGCGAGTAGATTTTTGTAGATGAATTGTGAAAGAAATTGATTGTGCTCAAATTGAGTGAATTATAAATTTTGAGAATTTTTTCCATCGCTCTACATGACATTGAAGAGAAAAACATATATATGTGCTTGTAGAGCAGTGTTGTTAATTTATAAAAGGCATATGTTATATGAATGTTCTCAAATTGCTATCTACATTTTAGTTTCTATAGAATTACTTTATTATGAGTAAAATCGGTAGGAATTCATAACTGGAATTTTTGAGATGTGTTATATGAGCAAATAAATTTAATACAATTAATAGAAATCTATTTTTGAATGTGTATATTAAAATGGGGGAATGAACCGAGAGAAGGTTCTTAAAGTTCGTAACTCTATATATATCAGTTGTGACGTTGGCGGTTGGGCATGCGCTGCCATGTGGCACACGTGGGTGTCCGGGTTCGAGTTGGGGGTGTGCTATGTTATTATTTCAATTTTTTTTAAACGGTGAAATGAGGGGCGTTTGGGTTTTTAAAAACACAGAACACCATACGACTGTGGTCTGAGCTTGGCTCAGTGGGTTGGCATTTGTTTGCCTTGCTGTTGGCGTGGGTTCGAGCCAGGGCAAGGGTTATTTGAGTTTAAACACATTTTTTTGGAGTTTTTGAGTATTATTTTTATGGGAAAGATCATGAAAAATTCATAAAACATTACTAGAATAAGGCTAAAATTAAAAAAAACCCCTTGAACTATCTCCTATATGCAGAAAACCTCACTCACCTTTTTTTATGCATCAAACTGCACTCAACTATGATTGCGAAAAACCACTCTTACTCTGTTAGGGTTCTGTTCGTTTTGGTCACGTGTAACGCACGTGACTTAAAAATGGACGAAATTACCCCAGACTGTTTCTTCTTCTCTTCTCCTTTTCTTCTTCCTTTATTCAGAACCCATTTCTTTTCTTTTCTTTCTCCCCCCAAAACAAACCCTAATCCCAAAATCTGTCCCCCTATCTACACTCTCCAACTCCCAAATCAGACCCCCTAATCAACCCCAAATCCTTCTTCTTCCCCATCGACGACGCCTTAGATTCGACGACACCATCGAGTCGACGATGCCATCGAGTCGAAGTCACTGACGCCATCCAGTCGAAGTCATTGACGCCATCCAGTCGAAAGATCCAATGTCAGGTGATATGTTCACACCACTCTCTTATATTTGAGCTCGATCCGATTTCGTTCTCTCATATTTAGCGAATTGATTATTTTGATGTATGCATATATGTACACGCAGATTTGACAACCTCCAAAGCTGCAAGGAGGAACTCGCGTAATAGTTGCGATGAAGGTGGATCTCTAGTGTGTTTTCACAAAGATCCTGCAGTTGTGAAGCTAGCGAGCACTGCTGCAAATGCTGGAAGATACTTTGCGGGTTGTCCAAAATGGCAAACAGACAATTGCCGATTTTTTCGTTGGGTTGAATTTGTGGGAGGAGCCGAGAATGGGGAAAAATCTTACTCAGAAGTGAAGATGGAGAATGCAAAATTGAAGTTGTTAGTTGATGAAGCAAGTGAGATGGAAAATAAATTTGGTGCCACTGTCGTAGATTTAAAGAAGCGGAAGGATGAGTTGGAAGCCGAATGTGATTTGTTGAGAAAGAAAGTGGTGGAGTTGAAAGTTAGAGAGGGAACAATGAAGGGATTTACAGGGTGTTTGCTTTTGCTTTTCTTGGTTATTTTGTTGTTACTTATTGTGAACTAGAAATGGAAATGAGAGAATTGTTAAAGGTGTATTAGCTGTTAAAAATGGAATGGATTTGTTAGTTTGTGCATCGTTGTAGTTGATAATGGAATGGATTTGTTAGTTTGTGCATCGTTGTAGTTGAGAATGGAAATGGATTTGTTATTTTGTGCATCGTTGTAATTGAGAATGGAATGGATTTGTTAGTTTGTGCATCGTTGTAGTTGAGAATGGAAATGGATTTGTTATTTTCATTCATCGTTGTAGTTGAGAATGAAATGGATTTGTTAGTTTGTGCATTGTTGTAGTTGAAAATGGAAATGGATTTGTTATTTTGTGCATCGTTGTAGTTGAGAATGGAATGGATTTGCTAGTTTGTGCATTGTTGTAGTTGAGAATGGAAATGGATTTGTTATTTTGTACATCATTGTAGTTGAGATATGAGTATTGGCTCAGAACTACTGATCTTAATTTGTAGATTGTGGTAGCTTACCGCATTCAACTATCTATATTGGTGAGTAAAAACTCATCTATGTTTTTCCTAGATGATAAAAAATCCCACTAAACTATTATGTTTTGATCAAAAAACATCATTCAACTTTGGTTTTTATTCAGTAACCTCATACAGCAAGGTGAAATATCTTGATAATATAAGCAACCTCATTCAGTAACAATTCATTCATATAAGCAAAAAAACATGCACTTGCACTTGCAACAATTCATTCATCAATAATTTAGTTACTGATAGTTACACAAAACATTTCATTCATGCAACAATTCATAGCTGATAGTTGCAACAATTCATTCATCACTTGCAAAAAAAATCAAAAGCTGATGCTACACAAAACACATTACACTATCACTTGCTGCCATGGTTTTAAATCTCGGATTTCGGACTCGTCTCGGCAAGGGGTGTTTCGTCTCGGATCGGAGATATCGGAGGAGATTTCGGGAAAATGTGATCATATCGGATGTTCATTTCCTACACTGAATAATTACGGTAAATCTTCGCATAATTTAACAATAATATAGAAGAGAATGTAATATAAGTATAAAACTAA
The DNA here is from genome assembly GCA_017893485.1 of Hemerocallis citrina. Lineage (NCBI taxonomy): Eukaryota > Viridiplantae > Streptophyta > Magnoliopsida > Asparagales > Asphodelaceae > Hemerocallis > Hemerocallis citrina. Next base: position 1,759,970 of record JACEHZ010000091.1, read on the forward strand.
ATTAAATTTGCATTGAATAGAAAAAAAATATTAGTTAATAAACTTACTTGACTTTGCATATGTACAAACAATAGCGATACAAAATCCTCACATTATTTTAACTTTAGGTCCTATATTAAAAGACATATATGCAAAAAAGTAAAACAAAATTTTTAATATATTCACAATAATATTTGTGTCAATTTCGGCTAATATTTCGCCAATTTCGGCAATATTTCGGTCGATATTTCGGTAATTTCAGCTGAAATCTACACATTTCGGTTCAAAACGATGTAAGTATAAAATATGTGATTTCGTATTGGCAAGCTAGTTGAAACGAAATTTCGGCCGAAATTTCGGCCTTATCGAAGGAAATTTAAAACAGTGCTTGCTGCACAAAAGTTGATGCTACACAAAAAGCTGATGCTACACAAAACACAAAACACATTACACTTTCACATTACACTTTCACATTACACATTACACTAATGCTACACAAAAGCTGATGCACGTGAGAAGGGGACAGTACTTGTATGCTCATAGTTACTGAATACACATTACATTACAACATGATAGTTACTGAGAAGGCGGCAGCAGTACTTGTATGTTGCGCAGATGAGGCAACACTGTGTGAGAAGTGTGATGTCGAGATTCATGCAGCAAACAAACTGGCAAGGAAGCACTAAAGGCTCATCCTCCACTCTTGTCTCCAACCACCTCCCTCACTGCGATATCTGCCAAGTAATTCAAACACAGAGATAGATAATTTGTAGTCTGCTTATTTTGTACGAGAAATTTGTTCTTTTTTGCAGTATCAGTTCATATTCTTTTGTTGCATAAAGTGAAAGTAGTTTGAGCAGTATCAGTTGCATAAAGTGATACAATTCTGAAGACTCTTTCAGATTTTTTCCATGAAGCCCCAACATAGAAAGGACAATCACCTTCTGACATACACTCAACTGTGCACGTTTTCGCATCGTTTCTCCTCCAAAATAGGTTATACCCATTCCTAATAGCCCATTCTCTCAAGCAAGTTCTGAATTCACCAGCATTTGAAAACTCCATCCCTATTACAATAATTGGATCCTCATTATGCTTGTCTTTGTTGTACTGTACATTCGTCTCACATTCCTCCCCGTCTGATACTGAAAGTGGCCCTAATACATCACTATCTTCATAATCTGTATCAACTACTTCTACATCATAGTCATCCCCACACATTTTTTCGGGTTGCCTCCTCATCGATTTTGGCCTACCTCCCAAATTTTTAGGAATTCCTTCTTTGCTTTTGGCCTTCTTTGCTTGGGAAGGGTCTTCATCCACTTTTAAACCACCCACAGCAGCCTCTACCTCGGCTTGGCAACAATCACCATCCCCTCCAGTTTTTGCTTCTACATCGGAAACTTCATCGGAGTCTCCAAACATTATATGTGCATCTTCGAACTGTGACTGTGTGCCTTGTTGATTGGGTCCTGACTGAAACACTTGTGACTGCAATCCTTCCACTTCTGTCTGAAACACTTGTAACTGGGTGCCTAGCTGTTCAAGAGCTTGAGACATTATCTTATCTGTATCTTATCTGCATCCGAATTAAAACAAAGAATTGTATTATAATCAAACAATGTAATATCGTATGAAAAAGTAACAACATATTTTACCATCAATTGAGCTTTCTTCTCTTTTCTGATACCCTTGCTGCTCCTTGCTGATCTCTCTTGCTGATCTCTTGCTAATCTCTCTTGGAGGGAGAACTACGTTTATCAATGCGAACACCATTGTCCACAATCTTCACATACCCCGGAGGATAACCCCAATCCCTATCTCCACAAAGCCCTTCCACACCCATGGTTCCATCAAGGTACAAATATACATACCATATCTCAGGCTCTACCTTATAAGCTTTCCACATCTGCTTCGTTGACGTTTGGCCATTCACCAAATGAAAATTCTCTAGCAATTCCCCCTCCCCTAATCTGTAGTAGATGCCAACTTCATCAGTGTAGATGCCACATCTGGTTAAAATGGTTTTCAACAATTCCCAACCGTGCAACTCCGGAAGTATAAACCGATATAATCTCTTTTTTCCACCAATGTATAACCACTTGTCGGAATGTTTCTGAAAATATCCATCCCAATGAACCCACATTGCTAACACCATCCTGCTATTTAAATGCAATGAACACATAAATTTAATCTAAGTAATTCAGCAAATATAAATTTCAACTAAGTAATTCAGCAAATATGTTCATAAAAATACAAGAAAGATCTCCAAATATGTTCAAGTAATTCAGTTACCTTTGAATGGTTTCTTTTTATTATACAACTTACATTTGTGTTTACCCAAAACTTATATCCTCATCTTGTACTATAAGAGAATGGCTTAGTACATACTCCACCAAATAATTGTTGACTTTAAAACTACACATGAGGAGAAACTAGAACAGGTCCCTACTTATTGGCCCATTACTTCATTTCGGTTTTTGGGCATCTCATAAGTGAAGTGATTATTAGCAAGACTGGATCTACTATGGCTTCCAATATTTTCTAATTATGTCATTACAGTGTTTACACAACCCTACTCATGCATATCTAACACAAAAAAACCCTAACCTACTACGAATGCAATCTCTATTTGGACAGCTGTCCAAATCCTAACCCCATTGCACCCCACATTCAGGGGTCCCCCCCATTTGTTTAAGATTCCCGACACCACAAGAAAAATATTCGTTTAGTTTTTCCGACACCACAAACAAGCTATCTGTTTAAGACTACCGAAACCACTAACCCCATCTCCATAAGCAGCTCACGAAGGAAGAAGGAAAGATAATAGGAACTCACTTTGTCCAAATTGAATGGCATCAGTTGACTTCGACTGGACGGCGTCAGTGACTTCGAATCGATGGCGTTGTCGACTCGATGGCGTCGTCGAATCGAAGGCGTTGTCGATGGGGAAGAAGAAGGATTTGGGGTTGATTAGGGGGTCTGATTTGGGAGTTGGAGAGTGTAGATATGGGGACAGATTTTGGGATTAGGGTTTGTTTTTGGGGGAGAAAGAAAAAAATAAATGGGTTCTGAATAAAGGAGGAAGAAAAGGAGAAGAAAAGAAGAAACAGTCGGGGGTAATTCGTCTATTTTTAAGTCACGTGCGTTGCAACTGACCAAAACGAACAGAACCCTAACAGAGTAAGAGTGTGGTTTTTCGCAATCATAATTGAGTGCGGTTTTCTGCATTAAAAAAAGCGAGTGGGGTTTTCTGCATATAGGGGATAGTTCAAGATTTTTTTTTTCTTCCAATTTTAGCTTTAGAATAATTTGGAGTTATTTTACACTATTCTAAATATATTATTGTGAATTTAAAGAGCAAATTTTATATGTTGGTCGAGTTAGAGTTTAATTTAAAACAAAGAAAACATATATGTAAGATTGGAATTATTAAGAGTTGAATTATAGTGAAATTAAAGCTAAAGTTCGAATTGGAAATAAAGGAATTCTATGATGATTTTTTAAAAGGAAAATTTGGTACTAAAAATAATGATTGAATTAAAGAAATGAGTTTTGACTGAAAAATAGATTAAAGTGAAAAGAGCTACAAATGTTTGAAAGTGATTGATTTTGAAGAATCGAGTTTTGAGAAAACTTTGGAAATGATTGATTCGATTAGTTGACTAAAAAGTTGTTTATGAGAAATTTCAATTTTGAAATTATTGATGAGTGAATTATAAAAATTGAATACTCCATGGATGAAAGAATTTAATAACATGTGAATAATTGAAATTGAAACATGAATGATGAGGGTATGCGTACCCCATAATGTTGAACATGGAAAGATGTGATTCTAGAAGCTTAGTGAGACCCAGATACCGGCAAAAGTAATGGAAATAATTATTGATTTTGAGAAATGACCGGTATGGGCTATCGTTCTTGGTATTTTTGTGTAAGACCGGTAGGAGGGTAAGCTAACTCTAGGTTGTATAATTTATTCATGTTTAAACTTAAGGATTAGATACTAAGTGGATATGTAATAGAACTTGGGCAAACGTAAGTGGGTTGCCTCTATATAGTCTGACGGTGGACTCCAGGACTATAGACTCAGTTTGACGGTGGACTCCGGAACTGTGGTTGCTTGTGATGGAGGCGAGCCTTAATTAAATCCGAGACTATGATTGGTTTGACGGTAGACTCCAGGATCATGAATAGTCGGGTGGATGGGAGGCCGTTCTCCAGTGTATATACGTATACCGGGGCTAGAGGGGCACTTGCGGGATGTTCGCACGACGAGGATTTCCGTATAAGCTTGATGGTGGACTCCATGGCTGGAATCTGTACTCGTGGAATATCTAAAACTTGATTTATTACCTAGTAGTTTTCATGGCGAGGGATTAAACCCTTTAATGTGGAGTACGTAGGTACTTGCCCTCGGACCTATGTAGAATGGGATGCATAGAATCCGAACAAGTAGGCATTAGTTTCATTGTAGTAAAACATCTGCATTAGGAATTAAGTCATATCATACCCCGACATATTTAGGATAGTCACCTTTTTACACTTTATGATGCATTCAAGTTTGTGGTTGCTAAAGTAAGTGAGTCGCTATATTATGGCATGCGAGGATCGCTGTTTATAGCATTGCGTCAGTTATATACAACTGATGTGGCCACAATTTTTAAGTGCAGGGCTTGGATTGACGAAAAGATATAAAGATGAATTGGTGCTAAAGATTGCTTTCAGATTTAAGTTGTTGATGTTAATGTTGTATTTATCATGTTGTATTTATTTAATTCTGCTGCGTTGATGTAAAAGAACAGTGTTGTATGATAAAAGTTTTAAATTCATTGTAAAATTGTACGAATCTGAAGTAAAAGATCATGTTGTGCTACGAATTACTGTGTTTTGGAATTCGGGGTGTTACAGAAGCAGAGCTCCTCTTTAAAGCTTCCCGATGGTGAAAACACCACGGTGCCGAAGCTCATATTCGTAGCTCCACGGAAGGGAAGATCCTCTTCGAAGCTTTCCGATGGCGAAAACACCCCGGTGGCGATGCTTTTCTTCTAAGATTCTCGGAGACAGAGACATTGTGAGCCGGTTTCGACCCTAAAGATGGACAATTCGTTAAACCAATTCTGAACAGAAGTTGTAGATCTTAGAGTCATCTTTGAAACGAGTGGTCTTACGCCCCAGTCGGACATCTGTAGCACCGGAAATATCAGTTTGACTGCATAGCTCCTCTTCTTAAACTTTTCGTAGGCAGAGACATTGTGAGCCAGTTTCGACCCTAAAGATGGACGATTCGTTAAACCAATTCTGAACAGAAGTTGTAGATCTTAAAGTCCTCTTCGAAACGAGTGGTAATACACCCCGATCGGAGTTCTGTAGCACCGAAAAAGTCAGTTGCAATATAGCTGCTCAAAGGAGAGAAAAAAACCCTGAAAAATGTTGACTGGTCAACGCCACGTCAGCACATTGACCAGTCAATGCCGATGTGGCAGTGGACCGCGCCCCTGCTCCTCCTGACAGCGCCCGCCACGTGGCGCCCTCACAAGAAGCCACGTGGTAGTGGGCCCCACAGGACTCGGCGCAAAAGCAAAACCGAGGAGGCTGATTGCTTTAACGCTCTCCTATCGTCCGATTGCCTCGTGATCCGTGCCACGCGCAGTGAATGACCTAGATGCTTCCAAAAATTGCCCTCATGATTTTACGTGCTTCACATGTGCAGGGGCGTAGCTGCCCTGGGCCCAGGGGGTGCAGCTGCGCCCCCTGGAAATTTAAAAAAAAATTAAAATTTTTTTTAGTAAAATAAAATTTAATAAGAGTTTATGTATAAAATTCCCAACCCATTTAGTCATTTACAGATTTTACTTTACTCTTCTTCCACTCTTTTGTTTCCACTCTACTGAACCCAAACCCACTTCATAATAAATTTGTAAGAGGGCTACAAGTGATTAGTTGAGTTTGTAGAGGAGGTCAGAAGAGAGAGAGCGAGGAGTCGATCGATTCCAATCCCAATTGTAAGTAAAATTTTTTGTACATTTTAATAATTAGGGTTCATATTCTGAAATTTCGTGAATTCATATATGATAGGATAATTAGATTGCTAATTTTTGTTTCAGTGTTACTGATTTGTTTGAGAATGGACTGAATTAGTATGATATGTAATCAAATTAGAACCCAAATGGGTACAGATTATAGTGTTAGTTTCTGTCCCAATTTTGAGCTAATTTCCGAAATTTTTTATATTTAAACACATGGAGTTTAGAGTTGAATTTTTTATTTGCGTATCTTATACATGGAGTTTAGAGTTGAATTCTAACCATTAGTTTTTACTCTTTCTTTGCATTAATGCATATACTTATGAGATGAACATCTAATGCTTGATGCACTTAATTACTTCGAGGTAGACTCATGATTGAAGTTGGAAATAGAGAAGGTTTAACTACTGGTTTATTTTAATGGTTCTAAGTTGTTGAAAATGCACGTCACTTGTTTGATGAAATGCCTAAGAATGATAAGGTTTAGCTTGCATGGGCATAATTTTACTTTGCCAAACTAGTGTTTTGATCAGCCACCTATTTCAGGAGGAGATAAAATGACTATAAGATAGTAATTCCACATATGGATGAATTATTTGTACAACATGGAAGATCCCGTCGCAACTTTGAAGTAAAAACAAATCTTCATCATTATCGTATTGATTTGTTTTATGAAGTAATTGATTTGCAACTTCAGGAGTTGAACAATCGTTTTAATGAGGCAAATACGAAGTTGTTGTTGTGTATGGCTTGTCTTGATCCAAGCGATTCATTTTCTGCTTATGATAAGAGAAAATTGCTTCATTTTGCTGAATTTTATCCATTCGATTTCTCTAACATTGAGTTAATGCACCTTGACCGGCAACTTAATACCTACATTTTGGTTGTGCGCTCTGATGACCGATTTTCTGAAGTTGCAGGGATTAGTGGGCTTGCTAGAAAGATGGTTCAGTTAAAAAAACATTGTGCATATCCGTTGGTATATTTGCTCTTGAAGTTGGCATTGCTATTACCCGTTGCAACCACAACAGTAGAGAGAGCATTTTCTGCAATGAAAATCATCAAGACTTCATTACGAAAGCGATTGGGAGATGAGATGATGAATGATTGTTTGGTTGCATATATTGAAAGAGATGTATTGGATGTCATTGACAATAAAGATATCATTCAATATTTTCAGAATATGAAATCTCGAAGAGTTTTATTGCTAAAGAAAAATGCTATTTAGTGATTGTAATAGTTTGTGACATTTGATAGTACTATATGATATTTTGAGGCTTGCAAATGTGTTTATTATAAATTTTTTTTAATAGTAAGTTTCGCGCCCCCTAGATGGAATTCCTGGCTACGCCACTGCACATGAGCCATGATTAAAAGAAAAGGAAAAAGGAGGTGGGGCCCACATGTCAGCACTATTCCGCTGACATGTGGGACCCGCACCCTCCTCGGCGCAAAAGCTTAACCAAGGAGATCTGTTACTTGAGGTGATTTCGACCGTTGGATCTCTTCAAAAGCGTGCTACTCACGATCAATGATCCAGATTAACTCAGGTATTATTTATTATTTAAAATTCATTTTCTTATTATAAAATTTCAGAAAAATAATTTTAAAAAATCAAAAAATTACTTTTAAAATCTGGAAATTTATTTCAAAAATTCTGAAAAGTAATTGAAAATTCAGAATGATATTTTTTGAATTCTGAAAAATAATTAAAAGTTCATAATATTATTTTTAAATTCTGAAAAGTAATTATTATTTTAGAAAAATTATTTTAAAATTCCGGAAATTAATTTAAAATTCGGATTAATTAATTAAAAAAATTCCGAAAAATAATTAAAAAAATTCGAAGATTACTTTAAAAATCTGGAAAATTATTTCAAAATTTTGAAAAATAGTTAAAAATTCAGAATATTGTTTTAAAATTCCGGAAATTAATGTAAAATTCGGATTAATTAATTAAAGAATTTGCAAAATTAATTTAAAAATTCAGAAAATTACTTTAAAAATCTGGAAAATTATTTCAAAATTCTAAAAATAATTAAAAATTCATGATATTAATTTAAATTCTGAAAAGCAATTATTATTTTAAAAAATTATTCTAAAATTCTGGTTAATTAATTAAAGATTCCAAAAAATTAAAAAATTGGGAAAAATCTACAAAATTCCCCAAAATTCAGGAAAATTCCCAAAAATTCAGAAAAATCCTAAAATAATTCTGGATACTCTATGAAGTCAGATCAACGCTGTTACGTCCCGAGCATGATTCAAACATCTCCGGAGAGTCTGATATGTTTTGTTAACCATTAAAAATGGGCGAACTACTCCTCTGAGGCTGTGAAACTCAGTCGTCGGAAGTGGGAGGCTTGTGATATGGGTAAAAATAGAACCAAATTGGGACCTTTCAAATTGGGCATGGATCTGAATGCTCTTAGGGGCAAAACGGTAATATCAACAGATACATGCTCGACAAGATAAGCTGGGCCGTTTTCAAACCCAGCGATCTGATTCAGCATGTAATAGGGATTGTTACAACAACTTTATCACAAAGGAGTTCGGATTCATCGAACCTAATTTAAACCCCTTTATTCCCTGGGATAACTAATTCTATCCGTCCATACACGAGAGAGTTTGAAATCTCTATCTCTTCATCAACAGAGGAGTTCATACTCGATCTCTTCATATGGTTGGCATAACCGACTCTATCCAATCATCGGGAAGTAGAGATAGATGAATATCTTGAAACTGGCCCCCTCGGCGACTATATATACCTCGAGACCTCCTCAGAAACAAGGTAACTGCAAACTCTGCTATCAAAACCCACCATAACTTCGAGTTTCTGAGAGTCTGTCACCGGGACCACCCCGGTATTTCAGACTTGTTTTGCAGGTCCAAGGAAGCAACAACAGCCATTCTCAGCGATCAGATCTCGGAGTCAATAACAACCTTTTTGGCGGTTAAAATTGACGAATAGCGAATGTTCGACCTTTACTGTTTTTATTAAAAGAATTTACATATCTGTTTGCTCCCACATAGAAATAAGCAGCAACAGACATGTTGAGTAATACATATTGTTTTGGTGGAGTTTGAGCACGCATACATTTATTGATAGTTTGATACTGAAATATGGAACTATGCATATTTCAAAGCGCTAAGAAGTACAGGTTGAGGTAGGTAGAGGAAGGGGCAAATCCTAATTTGGCAAAAGTGCTTTAGGTCTAACACACTTTTACATAGATTTGCAAATACTTATTTTAACTCTAAAACTGCTTTTAGTGTCCAAGATATAAGATACACATTACGTTTGAAGTGTCCATTTACGACTCGTTTGAGAAGTTTCCAGATACACGCCCAAGGAATATCTTTGAAGTGTCCATATGTAACATGTGTATAATGTGGGTAGGCACCATGATAGAGGTATTTGTATCACATAGGTATTGACATACAAGAAATAGCTAATCCTACCATTTTATAAATAACTATTAATGAAAACAATGGAACATGCCCACTTTCATTGTCATCCCTGTTATACAAATTTCCCTGATTCTTGATTTTCTGCAACTCGAAATAACAAACTAAAATAAATAAGAACAAAGTTACTGGCTTATGGGGAAGTCGCGCAGAATGCACTGCCCTAAGAGTTGATCCGAGGTCTTATGTGCAGACGTTTCTCAAATGCTCCTAGTAGTAAAACCCCAGGTATCACCGACATCTCGCTGTTGCACACAACGTCGAGAGATCGACCCAAACTTGTCCTTGCTCAGAACTGAAGAGAAAAATATAGTATCGGAATTGGCAGAGAAGAGGTGAACGAGAGGAAGAGTTCTGTGGGAAAATATTTTTCAGTAGTTGTCAAGGATGAGAAGATTGGAATATATATAGGCTGATCATTGCTGATCCCACGCACAACGTGCACAGAGAAGATGGCAAGAATTTCGGATCTGAATAACTGATCCAACGTTTGGAGGAAATAGTCAAAAGGTAAAAAACAAATAGCAAAAAGGAGTTTTGGGCCTCAATCCGAACCCGAAGAGCAAATCGGATCGAAATTCGGCGCCTGCAGGTGTGGGCGCGCACCCGTGCCCATTACGCGCGCCGAACCGAACCGAACCGGGGGGCGGCGGCGGCGCCCGCGTGTGGCCCACGGGTTCCCCACACCACACAAGTCTTTAAAGGAGTAAAGGAGGGGTTGTAATATAACCACTCACAATGCACATCTACCAACCGATGTGGGACTAAAAGCAAGGAAAGGAGGAGCTTGGTTTTGAGCAAAACAGCCAACAATCCCCCCCCTAAAACCAAGATCCGAAGACAGAGATAACAAAAGAATAATGATGGAGAAGTTCTGGGCAAGAGTATACTATGCATAAATGAGATGGACTACAGCCTTGAATCTCACGTAGTGACTATTGTCTTTGTCTGAAGAAGTGCTTGATGGGACTATACCTTGAATCAGACTTCTTGAATCAGATTCCGAAAATAGCACACATAGTACGCTAGAGGTTCTTGGGTCTATCGGGTGGCACTTTTGAATGGCCATGCGCACTTTTTCCATATTCATGAGAGTTGTCTAGGATCGTCCTGTCCCATAGTCGCGGCCTTCACGACCTCTCATATAGGTAAGTCCTCAAAGGGTTGGTGATCGGAGTCAACCCTACATAATAATGCTTGGAGCTATTAAGAGTTTAGAACTCATCCTAACCAGATCACACCGGAACACTGTCACCATAGGGATGGGATATTCATTGTACAACCTCGTACAGCCACCTGGGCATTAGTTTATGAGAATTTAATCTCTGAGTCAGTGTTCCATAATAGTCACCGAAGTCCAGTTTGTTTCTACCCATTGAACCGGCTTCTTGGGATCTCCAGTCAGACTCGGTTGGGTTGCCACTGCTGGTGACTTACTTATGGGCTTAACCCCATCCCCCTCGATGATTCTAGGATCAAAGCCCTAGATAGACCCTTTGTCAAGTAGTCTGCAAGATTCTTTTCTGACTTTATATAGTCAAGAACCACATATTTGCCTAATAGGCTCTTGATTGACTTGAAGCGCAGCTGCAGGTGTCTGTTCATCTTAGTATTCACAGAATCATGCTTTAGTAGTTCTATAACAGATTTATTATTACAGTTTATGGGAATAGCAAGAACAGGAATATTAGCAATAGGTATATGCATAATCAAATTTCTAAGCCATTCAACTTCTGTACAAGTAGTGTCCAAAGCTATCATTTCAGAATCCATAGTATTTCTAGCTATGATGGTTTGTTTACATGAACCCCAGGAGATTGCAGCTCCTCCTAGGGTAAAAACATATCCACTTGTGGATTTCACATCATGTGAGTCAGTTACCCAGTTTGCATCTGAGTAACCTTCTATGATATCAGGGTGTCTAGAATTAAAGTTTATAATCTATAGTACCCTTAAGATATCTAAATACTCTTTCTAATGCTGATCAATGTGACCGATTTGGGTTACTAGTATATCTACTAAGTCTCCCAACAGCAAATGCAATATCAGGTCTAGTTCTATTTGTTATATACATAAGAGAACCTATCATTTGAGAGTATCTATGTTGTTCTACAGGTGAACCTTCATTCTTCTTGAGAATGATACTACTGTCAAAAAGAGTATGAGCAGGTATCTTATCAAAGTACTCAAATTTTCTTAGCATTTTCTCAATAGAATGTACTAAGGAGAGAGTATAACCCTCCTTGGATTTGGATACTTGCATTCCTAGAATCATGTTGGCTTCACCTAGGTCTTTCATATCAAACATGCTAGATAGATAATATTTAGTATTATTTATCAACTCAAGTGTTGATCCTAAAATGAGAATGTCATATACATATAAGCATATAATGACACAACTTCCATCAATATTTTTAGAGTATATACATTTGTCATACTCATTTGGTAAGAAACCATATTCTAAAACCACTTTATCAAATTTGCTGTGCCATTGCCTGGGAGCTTGCTTTAGGCCATAAAGTAATTTTACTAATCTGCAAACTTTCTTTTCTTGACCTTTAGCAATAAAACCTTCAGGTTGCTCCATGTAGATTTCTTCCTCTAGGTCTCCATTCAAAAAGACTGTCATTACATCCATTTGATGAATTTGCAAGTCATAAATGGATGCTAAAGCTAGAAGAGTTCTAATGGAGGCAATCCTAGCTACAGGAAAGTATGTGTCAAAATAATCTAATCCCTTTTTCTGGGTGAAACCTTTAGCTACTAATCTAGCTTTGTATTTCTCTATGGAACCGTCAGCTCTAAGTTTTTTTTTGAAGATCCACTTGCAACCTATGGGTTTACTACCTAAAGGTAGGTCTGCTAAATACCAAGTACTGTTCTCCATAATGGAGTTGTACTCATTGTTGATGGCTTCTTTCCCGAAAGGAGCATCAGGAGAAGATGTTGCTTCTTCGTAAGTTGAGGGATCACCCTCTATCAAATAAGTGCAGAAACCTTCCCCTAAATTTCTTTCAATCCTACATCTTTTGCAGGGCCGGTCCTAAGATTTATAGGGCCATGTACGGAAAGAAAAAAAATAGGCCTTCTTTAGATATTCTAATACTAATTTTACTTTATTTTAATTTTGTGATATATATATATATATATATATATATATATATATATAACAAATTCAGTTGAAATGGTACATTTTATATCTTATTAAGGATCTTCATATTCTTGCAATGCATGAAATACACGATTAAAAAAAGCTTCACGTATTAAGTCAATCTCAATAATTAACGAAAGCAACAACATAGAAATCATTAAAAAAACTCTTTAAAAGTAAACATATATATAATCTCAACAACTAATGAAAGAAACATAGAAATCATTAAAAACTTTATATAAAAGTGTATATATATATATATATATATATATATATATATAAATGAAGAAAAAAATGTCATCAACAAGATTTGAACCTACAACCAATAGCTTTAAAGTCTGTCCCCTTAACCACATAAATAGAATACTTTTGTGTTATAATTAGAATACAATCTCTATTAATTATATCTTATGGAGCCCTCCTCATTAGTGGGCCTTGTGCGACTGTGGGCCCTATGCGACCGTGGGCCCTGTGCGACCGCACAGGTTGCACAGGCCCAGGGCCGGCCCTGATCTTTTGCTTCTTCTAGGTTCTGAGTCTTGATCAGGCTGGGAACTAGACGGTTGAGAAAGGGAACTGGTAGAAGGAGCAAGGGAATGACTGGAGGGGTTGGAAGAAATTCTATCTTTAAAAGGGAATATATTCTCAAAGTAAACTGCATCTCTAGCTTCTATGATGGTATTGTTAGAGATTTCATTTACTTCAGAATGAGTTACTAGAAATCTATTGGCATTGCTATCTAAGGCATATCCTATGAACACAGCATCTACAGTCTTAGGTCCAATCTTTCTCTTTTTAGGTTCAGGGATTCCTACTTTTGCTCGACATCCCCAGACTTTGAGATAATGAACTCTTGGAGTTCTACCTTTCCATAATTCATAGGGAGTCTTATCCTTAGACTTACTAGGGATCCTATTTAGGATGTAACAGGCTGCCAATAAGGCTTCTCCCCACAAGTTATCAGGAGCACCTGAGCTGAGAAGCATGGCATTCACCATGTCTAACAGAGTTCAATTCTTCATTTCAGCAACTCCGTTGGACTGTGGTGAGTAAGGAGCAGTCACCTCATGAATTATTCCGTGTTCTTCACAGAAGTTAGTCATTTTGTTTGAGGTATACTCTCTGCCATGATCAGATCTAAGGATCTTAATCTTTTTCTCTAATTGGTTCTCAGCTTCGGATTGGTAAACCTTAAATCTATCTAGAACTTCATCTTTGGTTTTGAGAAGGTAGGTATAGCAATACTTTGAACAATCATCTATAAAGGTGACAAAGTATTTCCTACCGCCTCGGGTCAAAACCCTATTTGAGTCACAAACATCACTATGAACTAGTTCTAGAGGATCAGAATTCCTTTCTACAGATTTGAAAGGTAGTTTAGAATGTTTGGCTTGAACACAAATCTCACATTTGTGTTTATTATCTACATGAGTCTTGGGAATAAGAGCTAAGTTCATAATCCTTCTGAGAGAATCCAGATTCACATGACCTAGTCTACCATGCCAAACATTGGAAGATTCTACATTTGAGACAACAGGAGAAGGATCTGACATTTTATTTATAGTACTGAGAATAAAAAAACCATCCTTTACATATCCTTTTCCAACAAAAGATTCATTCTTAGAAAATACAACTTTATTGGCTTCCATTACAATCTTGAAACCTGACGCTACAAGAAGGGAACCACTAACTAAGTTTCTTCTAACTGACGGCACATGAAGTACATCATGAAGAGACAGATTTTTCCCTGATGTCATCTTCAGATCTATTCTTCCTCTTCCTACAATCTGTGCCATTGAGCCATCTCCTAGGGTTATGCCTCCTCCACATGATTCCTGATAGTTTGAAAAACAGGAGCGATCAAATGAAACATGAACATTAGCTCCAGAATCCAACCACCATTCATCAGAATGGTAAGAAATATTAACAGAAGGTTGGTAAGTTACAGACCTGAAGAAACTAGAAGATCCATTCAGAATCATGTTGGCTTCTGGTTTGGTAGGGCCTTTTCCCTTATAAGGAGTCTTGATTGGTTCCTTCAACCTATGAAAACAATTGAAGGATAGATGGTTTGTTCTTCCATACACCAAACAAAACTTCTGTTGATCCTGAGTCTGACTGAAGTTTCTAGTTTTATGGTTCTGCTGGTGTTGGCGGTTTTGGTGGTTTTGGTGATTCTGGTGATGAGCCTGAAAGTTCTTTTTCTTGAAGGAGTTCTTCTTAGGTTTGTGAGGATTATTAGGTTTGGGTTTGCCTTGGGATGATACTACAAGGTTTACCTTTACCTTAGACTCATTTTTAGGGTTGGACCTTAGCCTAAATTAATCTTCTGTTCTAATCTTCTTTAGGACTTGGGCAAAGGTAAGTTCACCTTGAGTATGAGTGAGTTCCTTTTTGACATCAGACCAAGAAGGAGGGAGCTTATCTATTAGGCAAACTATCTTATACTCAGTAGAAAATATTGTACCTTTGGCTTGAATATGCCTCACATATTCTTGGAATTCATGAATTTGGTCATTCATAGGTTTGTTATCTACTATGAAATACCTATTAAAAGCAGAAGAATTGAATCTTTCAATTTCAGCATCATCACAACCATGCATCATCACAACCATATTCATCTTCCAGAGCATCCCAAAGTTCTTTAGCGTTCTTATATTCAAAGAATATATCATAAAAAGAATCAGATAAAGCGCTTAGAATTCGATGAAAACAGTGAAAGTTTATTTCCTTATGGGTTTTAGGTTTTTGGGAACTAGAGGGTTCCTTAGGAGGTTGAGAGGAAATAGGGGATTCGGGAACTTCTTTGGTAGACTCAGATTTGTCAGAATCAGTTGTGATGGGTGTGGATCCATCAATTGCTGAAAGCAGTCCTAAAGTGGTGAGCCAGAATTTCATCTGACTCTGCCACCTCTTGAAGTGGGTGCCATCAAACTTGGCTGGCTTAGCAGTAGCAGTCTCTTCTTTCCCATTCATGATAACTAGTATAGCAGTCTAGAGTCTGTAGAAATAATATTGTAGCTACTCAATAAAGGTGTTAGGGGCTCTAGAAAAATAGTTTAATGATCTTGCTAATCGACCTTAACAAATCTTTAGTCTATTAAGTTCCGATTAACTTGGGTTAGGTGTAGGGGTCGGTTCCCAGCTAGAAGTGGTCCGAAGACGCTTAAATACCGTGTCGCTTAGGGCTGTTTACACCCGGTTGACAGAAGGACCTTTTCGGCTTGTTCCCAAATTTATGTTTACTTTTTAGAATTTAGATTTCTTTTAAAGGAATTTGCAAAGTCAATAAACTATTCCTTTATCTAAGTGTTTAAAGAATACCAAGTAATATCTAGCACCACAGATTAATAATAGCCATGATATTGTTATTTAAGCAGTAATGCTATTCACAATATAACAAAAATAATGTACTAACAATTAATTATGCTAGCCAATTGATGATTGCAACTTTATAAAAGCAGATTTACAGCGAGAAATATTCTAAAGCTTTGAGAATATTAAAATGAATCTAATAACACAAATGTTGGTGCCAACAAATATTGTGATTAACAATAGATCAATACTTTAAGAATATTAAAGCTACATATATTCTATAATGTGGGAATTTATAGTGATGCAATTTGTTAATAACAAAGTATGTGATCTATAAGTAATATGAACAACACGTTGTGAAAAAGAAAATATGTGTAGATATATGTGCTAATTTAATCTGTATGCAATTTAATCAGTATATATATGTGTGCTTGACAGATTAACAATATGCAAAATTTGTTTATATGTGCTAATTTAATCAGTATATGTATGTGCTTGACAGATCAACAATATGCAAATTTGTTGTGCTAAATTAACCAGTATGCAGTTTAATTAGTATATGTATGTGCTTGACAGATTAACAATAAGCAAATTTGTTTATTCGTGCTAAATTAACCAGTATGCAGTTTAATTAGTATATGTATGCTTGAGAATTATTATTATTATTATTATTATTTTTTCAGTCCTTACAATATTTAATAATGTGTGTAATTAACAGAAGAACAGCAAGAACAATTAACAAGGTATATAGGTTCAACTCTTAGATTGTTATACAAATTTCCCTGATTCTTGATTTTCTGCAACTCGAAATAATAAACTAAAATAAATAAGAACAAAGTTACCGGCTTATGGGGAAGTCGCGCGGAACGCACTGCCCTAAGAGTTGATCCGAGGTCTTATGTGCAGACGTTTCTTAGATGCTCCTAGTGGTAAAATTCCCGGTATCACTGGCGTCTCGCTGTCGCACACAACGTCGAGAGATCGACCCGAACTTGTCCTTGCCCAGAACTGAAGAGAAAAATATAGTATCGGAATTGGCAGAGAAGAGGTGAACGAGAGGAAGAGTTCTGTGGGAAAATATTTTTCAGTAGTTGTCAAGGGATGAGAAGATTGGAATATATATAGGCTGATCGTTGCTGATCCCACGCACAACGTGCACAGAGAAGATTGCAAGAATTTCGGATCTGAATAACTGATCCAACGTTTGGAGGAAATAGTCAAAAGGTAAAAAACAAATAGCAAAAATGAGTTTTGGGCCTCAATCCGAACCCGAAGAACAAATCGGATCGACATTCGGCACCCGCAGGTGGGGGCGCGCACCCGTGCCCATTACGCGCGCCGAACCGAACCGAACCGAACCTGGCAGCGGCGGCGGCGCGCGCGTGTGGCCTAAGGGTTCCCCACACCACACAAGTCTTCAAAGGAGTAAAGGAGGGGTTGTAATATAACCACTCACAATGCACATCTACCAACGGATGTGGGACTAAAAGCAAGGAAAGGAGGAGCTTGGTTTTGAGCAAAACAGCCAACACTATTTAGAAAAAGGAAGTCACAGGAGAGGTCTTAGGATTGAAGTCATAGAACTGAATAACTTAAGCCTATATAGAATTACAGAGTGTCGAAACATTAAGCCCAATGATGTTAGAGATGGTTTTAAGAAGATGAAATTGGGAGCGTTGTCGGACTAGTCTAGTGACTCTAGTCATATCCCTCGTGTTTGGAAATGTCTCGGATATAAGAGCTTGAATGACAAACTTTGTTGACAGCAATATGGTTTATAGAGATGAAAAAAATTCGTAAAAATGGAAGAAATATATTTTGGTACCTACTTATACGAATAAAGAAGTGGTTCTTGTTGTATCAAGTTTATAAGCCACTCCTTGAAAGTTTGCGAAGGAGTAATTGAACAATGGTTAAGAAAAGCAACATGTGTATGGAAAATTTGGGAGGGGAGTAACTGAGCCATGCAGTAGAACTTATATTGGGGTGGTTAAATGGAATATGAGATTAATTTGACAGTGGAGATAAGTCCTAGAATGGAGAAACAAGGTTCACGCGGCCAACTTTGAAGATTTGGATTAAAGACTTTGTCGTTGTTGTAAACCATGGAAAAAATTGGGCTGTGACGATAGAGAGAGCAATGCTACACAATTAATTAACTTTATCCCATGCATTGCAATGCATTCTAAATGCAATGCATTCTAAATTAAAACATTCTTAATTCTCCTACTCTTCTCAACAGAAAAAACAGAAGACTTTTTTTTTAATAGAGGAAATAGAAACTAGAAGGATGAACTTGCTTTTCCGAATCATATTCCTTATATGATATCCTACCTCTGATAAGAGATTCCCCTCTGAATGGGCTACTTTATGACCTTCTTACCCGAGACGTTCTGGAACCCCCCCCCCCCCCCCCCCCCCCCCCCCCCCTCTTCTTTTCTTTTCTTTTTTCCGTCAATGCACATCCGGACTTTAAGCTCATCAAGCTCCTTTTTACACTGAAGAGATAACTTCAGCATTTGGGCAAGAGTAGCGTCAAATGGGTATAGATGTTTCCTAAAGAAGAGGAATATGTAATGTTGGTATCATATTTCTTTACCTCCTCTCTGTTAGATGGTTAGTATTGCGTATATATTGCGGAGGTAGGGCTGAGAAGATGCAGGATTTTTTTTCCAAAGCTTATGTTCATTGAAAGTATTTTGGAATCATTATAGTAACACTCAAATGTATCTGAATACAGAAACATTATCAGACAACTCTCATTTATATTAATGTATCTATGTATATCTACATGAAAATTCTGTTTCAGGTCAATCAGATTTCATTAGATTTGATATTACATTCTTCATACCATTTAGATAATGCTAACAAACTATCCATTTATTGCAATTATGGACTTTATTTTTGTCTTTTTATTGCGACGCATATCACTATCCTCATTTAAGTTGGATTTTTCATGCTAATTCTCCAAAATGTTCCTGTTATATGCATGCAACATGCTTATTTAGAAGTTTATTGCACTGTGAATTGTTCGTTATGTGTTGGGACATCCTCAAATATGTACATTGGTTTATGGTCACTTAATTAAATATATATGTCTGATCCTTTTGTGTGGAGGATGGCCAACTGGGTCTGATACGCCTAATCTAGCATATTGCTTGGCGTCACTGAACCAGAGGTTGTAATTCTAGCAGAATGATGATCCAACTGAGCTGGCAAATTCTGACCAGTTCAATACTCTTTTTGTGCTTCTGGGGGGTGGTGGTGGTGGGTAAGGGTGATCAAAAGAACTTCTTAAGTGCTTATCTTTTCCAACTAACTAGTATGTCATCCTTAAGACGAGCTACTTGGTCCCTTCTCTTAAATGAACTCATCAGTTGCTTCTCCTGTATATGCTCATATTAAAATATTAATTTAAGCAAATCTTATACATATACTTATTATCAGGTTTGCCTGTGATGAATTCTTTATATGGCCTACCCCACTTTAAAATCAAAGATTTTATGTGTTAGTCTCATTCTGAATGTTGTTTTGGTAGATTAAAGTAGCACAAGTTGCATTTAACCCAAAGTTAGCCCTTAGATAGAAACTGGTTCTCACTGTAGTTACCTTGTAAATATGTTCTGAAATTTGTTACTCTCAGGTTACTTGGAAGGTACACGCATAATCTAATTAGTCATGTTAGGACATTTTGTAACATTATAATATATTGAGGTGTACATCATTTGTAAGATCTTTTATCGATGACGATAAGCAACAAATCACAATTGAAGTATCGACAACTATCATGTTTTAGATTATCATCCTTCTACAATATAATTCTTAATTTTTATTTTTAAGTTTGTTTCCTATTGCATGAACTCCTCAACAAGTATCATGTTTTCTGAAGTAATATCATTGTTCTAGAAGATGATTGTTAATTAGTATATTCCATTAAGTTCGTTGTCTCCCCTTCCTTGAATTTATGTACTTCAGATACAAGTCTCAAATCCATCTGTTTATCTTTCTGATGAACTTATTTAGTGAACAGGGACAATATTTTAAAAAATATTTTCGCCTCAAAATTGATAAGATTTGACCGAAGAATTCCTGTAGTTTAGTTTCAGTTGGTGCGGTCGACTGAGTCAGGTCATAAAAAGTTTACTTTTTTTTTGGGATAAAAGGATAGAATCCTAAGGTATTCCAGCCAGCATAAAAAGTTTACTTATCCTAGTGGAAATTTCTGGCTTGTTTATCTGAAATCTAATTGTAGTCACTAAGAGAATCTTGATAGAGTGGTTAAGGATAGAGCAGGCACCTAGCAGTGGGCCTCTTTTTCCTTTTGTTCTTTCTTTATCTATTTCCTTCTTTCTTTCTTTCTTTCTTTCTTTCTTTCTTGTTTTTTTTTTTCTATTTTTTATAGTTAACTAGGTGTTGGCCTCAAGATATGGTCCCTTAACCCATAATCTAACGAGTATTTTCCTACGAAGATGTTTAAATGCACAAAGCCCCACACTTGGTGGCCCTTGCTTCAAACAATGAGCGGCAAGCTACAACAAAATATCTGCACCTGAAAAAGTTGAGACAAGCATCCAAGATGGTTGTTGATTAGATACAGTTAGATATGCTGCTAAGGAGGACTTAAAAGTTTGAAGTAACTGCAACAGAATATCAGCATAATACTTTCGTACATCCTTCATTGGCTATCTTTGTCTTTTCTTGCCCGAATTAAGAGAAGAAAAGAGAAAGAAAACCTACAGGGATCCTTACTATCTTATATGTATGTTTAATCTAGGTGGGACAAGTTTAATTGACATAAGGAAAGGCCTCAGTAGAGAGCATTTATTTCCGGTATACATTCTAGAGCAGGCTTCCACATCTTTTGACCCTCATGGCTCCTTCTCTTATTTCTCTGAATTTGAGAAATCATATCCTCGATGGTGAGCCCTTCTTTTTCTAGTATCTCCTTCAGTTCCTGCTTACTTATAACTAGCTTAATTCTGACCACCCCTGCCTCCTTGGTTGGCTCCCTTTCTGGTCGTTGAAAGTAGCAAAGATGTCCGCTTTGCATGTCTGTCACAGGATTTAGATGTCTGACTTCTGGAAGATCGTTGTAGATCAAATCACCAGGGAAATTAGACAGTGCTTGATGAGTTGTCTGTGGTGCTTGGTATTTTAGGATCTTGGTCTCCATCCTTTTAATCTCCATGGCCTCCTTCCCTTCAAGAACTAAGCAGTTTCCCATGTTGCTATATTCAGTTTCGTTTAGAAAGAGATTAAGAGAGAATAGTATTGGTTGTTGAATTGTTAGTTGTGAGAATTCTGGAAGTAGGGGATGGTGGAGGGAGGGAGGGAGGGATTGTATTTAAAAGAGCAGCTCGGAAAAAATAGGCAAATGTGGGTCAGTAATTTCAAGATTGCCATGAGACTTTACATCTCACTGTTGACCCCACCCAGTCTTCTTTTTATTTTTCTTGTAGATAGAGCTGAATAGGCTGGGCCTGGATTCAAGTTGTCGTCGACTAATTCACCAAGTTAGACAACTGACTCTATAAAATGTATAGAGTATACAAGAGCGAGAATCAAGTAGAAATAAGTAAATAATGTATATTCATGCATAATAGACCATTTTCTTGGTTATATTGGAAAATTAAATATACAAAATGATAGTATTTGTGTGTTTCTCTAATCTTTAATGTTGTACTCCTACCGTCTCCCTGATAGGGGAGAATATTTAAGCATACTGGCAGATGGACATGAACCTATAGTTCGTTCTATGACAAATAGACACCTAGGCACTTTAGGGAGATATGCAAGTTCCCTCTCTTATGGCTAATGCACTTTCAGAGAAAGTTGATGGCTTGCCAACCCTAATATGCGGTAAATTGGAAATCTTTTGTTATTGAGGATTGCTTATTATCTTTAATTTCACTTCCACAGTTGTTTGTAAATCAATACATGCTACCATCAACCAAATGTGTGTGTGTGTGTGTGTGTGGGTGGGTGGGTGTGTGTGTATTAGATATGCGAAGGTAATGCAAGTTAACATTAGCGTACAATACCAAAAAAATTGTCATTTTTCAATTTTTTGGTTTGGTCAAGTGGTTCTTTAGTCCGTATCAGCTCTAACAAAGCAATCTCCTCAATTTAGTTCGTATATTTGTTTTTAGGGGGGGTGCTTCAACCCACTTTATATTGTTAGTTTAGGTCTACCCTTTGTTCAATGCCCTCCTTTAATTATAGGAGGTTATATTATGATCGTATAAACCATATCAGCACATTCTCCCACTTTATGCTCATCTGAATCTATATCTAACTTATGACACTATTGGTTCCTAGATTGTTATTAGTTTGGTATATATGTCTAAGATGATAACTATTTAAGACAAATCCTTGATACTTCATATAATCATCATAACTTTTTAATATATATTGTTAGGAATCTAGTAGCTAGTTAATCATTAAATACGCATGAAATAAATCACCACAGTATACCCTTCGCGCTACTATTAGGAGTTCACTCAGACAAACCAATTCTCCTGATATGATACATACCTCGGACTTGTTTTTTACATTTTTCGCATGATCTAGTTTTCTAGTTGGATGGAGAAATTTACTATTTAAGTGTGTATTGTTTTGTTTTCAGTATGACCGTTTGAAGGATTCAATTCTTGTTAAATGAGTCATTTGAGTGGGGCTGCCATCCATTCTCCAGAAGTTTAAGTGGGCAGACAGGTTATTGGAGCCAATGCGTCTGACTCAGAGGAGCACCTAATCTGATTTGATACAATTATAATGAAGTTCACCACTTGGGTTACCAGGTAATTGTTTTATGATATTATTGTTAGCCTACTTTGTTTTTATAACTGGTTATCAGGTAGTTGAGCCTCTACGGGCGTGTTTACGGCTTCTATTTTGAACAGAAGTGGTTGTTATTCTCTAAATTGTAGCCCATCCTCTTCAAAAAGATGAAGTATTAGATGTCTATTGACAGTAAAAGTCTGTTAAACAAATATAATCTAGACTCTTTGGTTTATGAGAGCTGGGGTTGCTTTACATGCATGGATATAATCCTTAAGTTCTGTACTTTTCCGTTCTTGCCTACGGGCTTTATCTATTTCAATAACAAGAAACTTTGCTGGTTTAATATTGAGTTGATTGTCATTTGTAGAAATTTGGTCAATTAATTCCTATTCAGGGGATGAAAATGGTTTACCTCCAAACTTGATCCTATACTGGCAAGTGGCTAAGTCATATTCACCTCTTCCATCTTTGCTTGCCATCTCCATAAACTGAACATAGATTTTAATCATACAAAATAGTATATTGTACTGCACCTGGAGTTTTGAAATATTCATGAAAGCATTATTATTATTTTATTTATTTATTTATTATTAAATTTTAAATACTTAATCCTCATGTACTCATCAAACAGATTGCATAGTTCCCCTTTTTTGACAAAAATATAGCATAGACTTAGAAGAACTCAATTTTGGCTTGTTCAGTGAGATATGGGGTGATGGCAAGATGAGAATTTTGTGCACATTTGAGGGTGGAGTAAAGGATAGTGAGGTTAGCATGACTGCATGAGATAACTAGGTGGTCCACATGAGATATGGGATGATTTTTTGGAAGATGGTCTCAGTGGGTGTTAATATTATGTTGTCAAAGACTCTTGAGTGTGAGGCTTCTTTTTAGTGGAAATTGTAAGGGATATTTATTTCATTGTTTATTTTTACAAGATCTTTACTCTTCAGTATTTTTTGTCTCTTTGGGACATAGAATCTTTTGGCCCTGCAAGTCTAGAATGACTACTAAATTATAGAGATAAGACTCCATTTAAGTACTTCTGTGTAGGGCAATGTATAGTTACTGCTCTCATATTTTAATTGGATAATTTTTAAAATTCTGGTACACTGAAGCAAAAATATTTTATTTTGTAGTTTGTTCTAACATGATACATGTTTGATATTTTCTTCAATTTTATTGTGGAAATTCTTGTTTTTTTAAAGATAAAACCGTGAGATTAAAAAAACCCCGGTGTTCCATTAATAAGTATTTAACAAAACAACCCCAAGAAACGGGAAAGAAACGAGTTTGATACAATCTCACAAGCCTAACTCCGCAAAAACATGAAAATAAATCTTCCTTGATCATACATAAACAATTTCATACACAAGCACACCGAATGAGTGGACCAAGCTTGATAAATACTTCGCCACCATCTATAAATTCAGCCCAATATGACTCCTTAGCCTCCTTGTTTGAACTAACATCGATCAATTTGCCTTAATCTGGTGCCTAATCCCTCATTGGCCTCACCAACATCGACGTATTTGATCCGATTTAGTGCCCTAGCGTGCTTAGCTACACCAACATTTTCCCGACTTGGTGTCTTAGCCTCCTTGCTTGCACCTTTCATTCTTTATTTTTATTTTCATAATAATCGGATAGAGTCAAATGACTCCAGCCTCGAATACCTTTCATTCTTTAGGTGCACCTTTCATTCTTTAACCTGTACACATTATTTTTCTATATGCATTAGCAAGTTGATTATTTATATTGTCTTAACCGAGCTTTCTATTGAGCTTCAATTAATATAATATCGTGATCTTTGATAATTAGCCATTTGGTATACTTACATGTTCTCCTGTAGTTCTACAGTATTATATCAGTATTATATCTTATTCACATATATTTAACATTGTTTTGTGTCAATTTTCAAGGTTCCCCCATTGCTTGCAACAGGAGATAATCCCATAAAGAAGCATTATGCTAAAAAGTTTGAAAAAAATAAGAGGATTAAAAATCATGGAGGATTGGAAACTTGAGCTTTCTTTTAACTCTCTCCGTCAAATGAACAAATGAGCTTTCTTTTTAACTTAAGGCTTCCTTTAACATTAAAGATAGAGGATTGGAAATTTGATCTTTTTTAAAACTGTGTGTGTCAATAAACAAGGGAGCTTTCTTTTTAACTTAAGGCTTCCTCTAAGATTAAAAAAGAAAATTATTTTTAAATTGAAAAACCATCCAACATTTTTGTTGATATCAGGAGATTTGAACTAAGTTCATGATAAATTAACATTAGTTTCAAAGTATTAGTTCAATGCAAATCAATTCACAAGTTAATTGGACGTGTAGATATTCTTGTATGTTCTTAACTCCTCAGCATCAAGATTTTGAATAAGTTGGTTCTATAATTCATATTAAGATTGTGATATACACTTACAGATATACTTTTGGCTCTCAACCCATTGTTTTAAATTTTTGAATAAAATGGGAATTTGACTTGGTGTCACGACATTGAAATTTATCTCTTTGCTCTTTTGAGACTGAAAATTTAATTTCAAAGTATTGAATGTCCATTTCAAAACCCTTAAAAGATGCCATTTTCTTGTCCTCAATATGCTCATCCCCTGGGACATGGTGCTTGTTTTATTAGTGCCTACTAATCAACAAATCTCAATCTTTAGAAATTTGTTTTGACAAAGATGGAGACCATATAGCTAACCTAAAAACAGGACGATTAACTCCCTAATATAGATGCTATAATTCAACATTGTTTTTTTTTCTTCTCTCTTTCTAATATTTAGCAGGCTGAGAAGAGTATGAAAAGCATCTATTTACCTTCCACTAAGAACCCTTTTTTGTTGTTGTTGTTGTTGTTGTTGTTGTCTTTTATGTCCTATTTCCAGAGCTTGCAATGGCTATCCAACATGGCTTGATATGGGACCACGTTGGTTGATGCAGGGTGCTCTTATTGGTGGCTTATTGGTTAGTGGGGGCGGCACCACCCAAGGAAGATGTGAAGCTTTTTTACCTTTTTTCTTGACCCGGTAAGGTAAGCCTTTGCCTTTTGGGGAATCTTAAAAGATTAAAGTTTGCAAGCATGCATGAAGCATGCCAAACTTACCCTTTGACTTGGACTTTTAGTGGTAAATGAATACTTGGTGTGCCCACTCTACTATATCTTCTTAAGACAGGCTTGTACACAATAGATGTGAGATCGTATGCACTTTAGGATGCGTGCCTTGAGAGAAAATACTGTTGTGCGCTTCAAGATGCATGTTAGACTTTTAAGCACTTTTATTTAGAAGTGTGCTCGGAAAGATCATACAGGTGAATGCGAGCCTCATCAAATAGCTATATGACCATCCTATATATATATATATATATATATATATATATTATTTAACAAAGTTTTACTAGTTGTTTTAGGATTGAATCCTGTGTTCTAAAACTTTTGTGTGGGCACAGAAAGTCTAGGAATGTCAAAATCTACTTACCTAAAGTCAAAGGCCAGTTTGCGCATGCTTCATACTTGGAACTTTTTCCCAAACTGTCCCACTTTTTGAAAGTTTTTTACAAACCGCCCTAATTTTTTTTTTAATTCCCAAACAATCCCACTCGGTTTTTGAAAGACCAGGTTTAGTTAAAACTAACTCGGTTTTTCAAAGACCGAGTGTTAGTCTTGGATTTTTCGAAGTCTAACACTCGGTCTTTCAAAAACCTTTTAACTAAACTTGGTCTTTCAAAGACCGAGTGGGTCATTTTGGTAAATACTTTCGAAAGAGCGTTAGTTTGGTAAATCTTTTCAAAAAGTGAGTTATTTTGGTAACAAGTTCTAGAAGCTTAACTATTTTTAGAAGGTAACATTCTTTCTCTGTGAGAGGGAAAATTACCATGATCTGAACCCCTTACAATACTTCAATTAAAGGGGCTAGAAGAATAGTGGGTAATGGTAAGTTCACTTCATCACGTTTGGCCCTTCTGGCATGTAGGTTCTCTTCTCAACTCATGCAGGATTGCTCTCCTCCTTTCAGTAGGTCCATTCACTAGCTCCTCCGCATTCAACCTTCAATAGGTTATCTTCAGTTATGAAAAACTACGAGCTAACCATAAGTGAGGAATATTTTCTCATCTTTATAACTAGATGGACTGGGCGTCTATGCCTTTTCTTAGCCTTATAAATTGGAATGAGGCAATATATCATACTCTCAAATTTGGGTGATTCATATCACAAGTCAATAACCAAATAATCAGGAGGAAACTTGCTTAGTTGATTTAAAGTTACAATTCTTATACTTCACCCTAGGGTAGCAACATACATGCTAATTCCACAAGCCCAGAAATGAAAGACTGTTTTCATGGAGTCTTCTGATGCAAGTTGCAATAGCAAATGCTACGAGTGTCAAGTTTAGGCTATTCTGATTAACAATTAAAAATCGTTTAGGGCCTCGAAATAGGTGCCCAACATGCAGATAACAGAGCCTTTGAAAAAGACAAAGATGCTATAAACAGAATTTGTGAGGGCGAGAGTCATGCAGAGGGGGCATGAGCAAGTTTAGGAGCCTCAGACACCGTAGACCGATACCTAAAGGTAAGACCATAACTCATAATTTGATATGCCTCAGAGCATCCACTGTCATTCGCTAAAAACTCAAAAATTAGAAATCGATTTAGAAATATACCTCACAGTCGTGTTTAAATAAATAAATAAATAATACAAAGACGGAAGTTGATCTTCCGTCGCTTCTATTTTTAGACTTGGACTACTGCAACGTGGTCCTTCTATTGCTATTTCTAAATGTTATTTTTAGTAATTGACATAGAAAACGATAGTGGATGCTCTTACAGCTCATAGTTGTTTAAAAAAAACTAATACAATCAGTAGAACTATAATTTTTTAAAAAAACTCAACTCATTTTTAGAAGTTCGAAATTGTTACAAAAATGACCCACTTTTTGAAAATATTTACCAAACTGACCTACTTTCGAAAGTATTTATCAAAATGACCCTAGACCGAGTTTAGTTAAAACTAACAGACTTCGAAAAATCCAAGACTACACTCAGTCTTTGAAAAACCGAGTTAGTTTTAACTAAACTCGGTCTTTCAAAGACCGAGTGGGATTGTTTGGGAATTAAATAAAAACTAGGACGGATTGGAAAAAACTTTCAAAAAGTGGGACAGTTGGGGAAAAAATTCTCATACTTGCAACTTTATTTAGTCTTCAAAATCCCCATTGTAAAGTTAATTCATGCAAATCCCATATCACTGATCTTTTAATTTGGTTGCAACTCCAAGTTTCTGAGTACAGAAAGTGACAGTTTTTGGCTAGACTCTTAGCGAAGACCCCAAAGATTTGGAACAATTTTTGTAGTTGCTGTTTGTGAGAATTAGGTAGGTATACGCTGGTTCAATGGAAGCACCCAATTCTACACTCGGATATGCGTGTATGGTTATTTTCTGTTTATATTTAGTTGCGTCTCTTCCAGGAATCAAAATTTTGCAAACTTCTGCTTACAGATACCATATTGTATACTACACTGTTAGTCGTTTATTCTTTTAATCTATCTTTGGTTTCTTTTCGGTTAAGTTGGATGAACTTTAGGTAGAGTAGACAAAGCAACATTTCTTTGGACTGAGAAACCTGATAATTGTGCTAAGAATGAACAATATTAGGAAAATTAGGAAGAATGATGAAAGAGCTAACAGTGTCCAAGCTCAATTCACATGTGTTAAAAAAAAAAAACCTTGATACAAGAAACAAGAAAAACAACAAAATCTAACTGATGACACCCCCAAAATTTGAAACCGAACTCCCTAATGCAAAAGGAAAATAAGCTAATAAGCCGATCCCACTTGCTCCCATGTCTTAATGGCATATTCCCTTGATCATATGAATTTGTGCGGCCCTCCTCAACAAGGGACTTCTTTATGCCCTTTTTTTTTTTTTTGTTTTGATTTAAAAGATGACAAAGTCATCGCTTCATTAAAAAGATATTAACGAAACAGAAATAAAGCTACCTAGACAGCCCGAAGGTGACAAACATCCAAAACTCCTAAGCAGAATACATCGATCCCAGCTCGAAACAAAATACATCAAAAAGAGATACATCAAAATAGAGATACATCGAGATGAGTAACCATTGTAGCCAAAGTCTTTGCTGTCCTAATTGCTTATCAGAAGCTCCCCCCCCCCCCCCCCCCCCCCCCCCCCCCCCCCCCCCCCCCCCGACCGAAAGCTACTCATCCTCCTCTCCCAGTCGCATCTTCTTCCTAGATTCGAGAGTTCCTGTCCATTCATAACGACATAATTAAATTTTGTGCATCAAAGAAGATAATCTATGAGAAATGTTATTGAAACAAAAGTCGTTTTGATCTAGCCAGAGGTTCCACATAATTGAAGCAACAACAATATCCCACTCTAATCTTACTTTCTTTCTAATCTTATTCGATCTAAAATCCCCCCAGATATCTGAAGTGGTATCTGGAGACTGTAAAACCCCATACGTAAGTCCCACTTTCTCCCAAACCCATCTAGCTCTATGGCACTTGAAAATAATGTGGTTCGTATCTTCTTCATGATTTAGACATCTATTGCAAATAGCATTGTCCAAAATTCCCTGCTTCATCAAATTAGCCTTCGAAAGAATCGCATCGTTATCCACCAACCAAAGAAAAACTTTAACTTTGGAAGGAACGCAGGAACCCCATATGATATCCGTGACCTGGCTTCTTAATCCTCCATCATTCAGCCATCTGTTAAGGGAGGATACTGAGAAGTTGTGGCTCGCCTCCAAAGTCCACAGTCTCTCATCTACCGACTATTGCGTGAAATTACCCTATATACGAATGAAATTGTTGACCAGTTGAAGTTGTAGAAAAGATTCCTGATCAAGGATACCCCTGACTTCCAATCTCAAATTATTTTTCTTCCAAACATCGCTCACAAGGGTGTCATTGTTTAGCACTGCCTTTGCAGCAAGGGGAAACAATCCCAAAAGTGAGTTATCACCGCACCATTTGTCCTTCCAGAACCTTGTATTCTTGCCGTTCTTAACCCTACAAATAGTGTTGCTATGATAAACGTCCCCCGTCTTGTATACCCCCTTCCAAAAGAACGACTTCCTGTGCACTCCCTTCCCCCCAAATCTGAACCTCTTCCTAGTCCGATAACTAATAAGAGACTTGCACCACCAATTGTTTCGTCGATTAGCCAACTTCCACCACCACTTACTGACCGGTGTCTTCTTTATGCCTTCTTTATGACCGGTGCTAATCCTGCCCGGGAATATATATATATATATATATATATATATATATATATATATATATATATATATATATATATATATATATATATATATATATATTAATTATCACTAAACGGTGGGTTGAATACCCCCCGCATTTCATTAAAAAGATTTTAACAAAACATACAACAAAAAAATAAGGCTTATGATGTTCAGATCCCAACAGACTGGGTCCTGGAACTTATACACCCCAACCAATAAACAAAAAATACAACGAAATTTAATCCTACTGATCGGGGAAAAAAATAATATTAAAAATTAAATTATACACAACTAATACATGAACTTGAATATTTCTCCTATTTAAAATTTCTTTTGTTATAATTTCATTATTAAGAACTAACCACAGAAAGCTTTCACTTTATTAGGTTCATATGTTTCCATAGAACATTAAACTACTTGCATTTCATAACACCCTTTGTTTATAAGTTTATACGTAAACCTAACCTAATAAATACACGTCCTTACCCAAGACCGAATTCAAGCATCTTCATCCTAAAACCCCCTTGTCCTTATTGTCCTTCAAATATCTCACCAATTTCCCTCTTTTTCCACCGAAACCCCAATACTTCCTCCCCCTCTTTGATTGGGGGCCCTTATTTTCCATCCATCCATCTCGTTCTAAGGCATTGGGTCCTGTGGACCTATCACACGACTTCAAAATTGTCGATGATAAAGTCCCTTCCTTGTACTCTCATTCCAAAACCTGATCAAATTACCCCTCCAACCCACCCTTGCATCACGCATCTCGAGTTCTTATGGAAACAAGTATTCTAATTTCACACATGCGGGACAATCCCCTCTCAATAACCAAATCTAATATTTCTCCTCACCATATATTTTCTAGTCTCTTTAATCCAAATCCCTTTGATTTCCCATGAAGTTTCAACCACAACTTTGTAAGTAGTGTATTATATCTTATTAAGGTCATCTAAGTTTTTTAGTGTATTATATCTTATTAAGGTCATCTAAGTTTTTTTTTTTTTTTTTTTTTGAGAAAAAAGGTGACCACGTCACCGCTTCATTAATAAATAATTAACGAAACAGGTATTACAAATAATATACATCTATTTGTTCCTAAAACGGAACAACGGAAAACAATTCCATAGCTAAGCCTACAACATAAACTAGTTCCTCCCCTAGCTAAACATGTAGACAAAAGCATCTGCCCATGTTCTCCCACCCATCCCTACTAGATGTAAATCAAATTTCAAACAAATCTAATTTGAAATTCGAATTCCATCAAAAATTTCTCTCCACCCCAGAAACGCCTTCCACCTTTCCCCAAACGTCCACCTTGGCAACAACCACAACCACCATCTTGTGGCGGCATGCATCCTCTTCACTCGATAAATCCACCAATCCAACCCCACCATGATGCCATCTTCCAATTGCGTCAAATCCAGCCATCAACAGTAGCCATTGTTAGCATCAACTCACAATCTGAGATGGACGGTCATAAAAAAAGGAGTTTCTCTCTCTATAGATCTAAAGAGAGAAGCTCTCCCCTAAAAAACCCAAAACCGAAAAACCCAAACCCTAGATCTGAGCTTGGGGGGCGGCCGGCGGCTAGGGTTTCAGCGCCGTCGCCCCCCCCCCCCCCCCTCTCCCTGCTTCCTCTCAACCCCTCTCTCCCAAATCTCAACTTCTCTTTCCCTCTCAATTTTTTCCCAAATCCTTACTTTTCATCCCTAGATCTGAGCTAGGGTTTCGAGGTTGGTGGCGAACCAGGCAGGGGAAGTTGCCATTTCCTCGAAGCAGAAGGTTTACGATGTGGTGTTGATGTGTATGCTTTCGGGGCATTCGTCCTCGAAGTGGTTTGCGGGAGGAGGCCAGTTGAGCCTCTTGCAGAAGGAGATGATCAGCTGATTTTGATGGATTGGGTATTAACAAGTTGGCAAAGGGGAATGATTCTTCAGGCAAGGGACTCAAGATTGGGGGAAGAGTTCAGTTGTTGTAAGGTCGAGCTAGTATTGAAGCTTGGCTTGTTATGTTTAAACCCAATGTCAATATCTAGGCCAAGTATGTGACAAATTGTACAGTTCTTAGAAGGAGATGCAGACCTTCCAGAGTTGCCGCAGAGTTATCTGAGCATCAGTAAGTTGAAGCAAGCGGCCTTGGTTAAGGATCAGGGGAGGAGTAGGAGTGTTTCTGTTGATGTGAAGCCAGATATGGTTGTTCCAGGAATTCTCTACTTGTTACGAGATGCGTATGACCGGTGTGGGAAAGTTTGCGCAGAGTATGCCAAGACTTTTTACTTGGATCGCAGGAGCTAGGGTTTCATCGACGGCGATGGTCAGATGGTGACACAGATCGCAAGGATGGGCGATCATCGAATGGTCGGCAACGATGGTCGAGTTCACCACGATCTGAGCTAGGGTTTCAACGACGTCGATGGTCGGATGGCAACGCAGATCGCAGGTGCTAGGGTTTCATCGACGGCGATGGTCGGATGGCGACGCAGATCGCAAGGATGGTCGAGAACGCCGCGATGATCAGATGGTCGGATGCGATGGTTGAGAACGCCGCGATCATCGGATGGTCGGCAGCGGTGGTCGAGTGCGCCGCGATGGTCGTGAACATTGCGATGGTCGAATGCGACGACAATGGTCGAGAACGCCGCATCTTTGGCAGGGCCGAAGGTGCCGCGCGGGGTGTAGTTCGTCGTTCGCGACTGTGATTGTGGGATGAGCTGACTGGGGCTGGCATCATCGAGGATGGCAACGCAGATCCCAGCGGTGCTCGGACTGGTGGCATCGAGTTGGTGGCGGGAGTGCTGCCTAGCGCCAGCGTGGAGCGGCGAGCGACGAACTACGAGGTAGTCGGGGCTGTCGTGGAGGCATGTGGGGGAGGTCAGGGAGAGAGTGGGGCGGAAGCGGGATTTCTGATTTAGGAGTGCTGCGGTAGGGGGGATTTGAATTTCAAATTGAGTTTTGAAATTTGAGTTGACGCGGTGGAGTCCATAAGATCCAAATTTGTCCCTAATATCCAAATTACAACCGACTTATAAGTAGCAACAAAATGTATCCTAGTTGGTGTAGGCAACGATGTCGGACAATTTTATAGTTTGGGTTCTACTTTGACCTTGGTTGGTTAAAGTGAGGGGTGCCTTCAGTTCTTTCATGTCAGAGGGTTCGCAGAGGTCAGGTGCGACGTCTATCCTCGTTGCGAGGCTGTGGTGAGAGTCATCGAGGGTGAAGCAAGGGGATGAGAACAAGGACTGAATCTTGACATGGAGTTGTCAGATTGGTGGAGTGCCCGCGGGGTCTCTAATATGGTGCTTACGCTTGTCGTATGGGTCACTGCTGGGGGCGACGAGGGAGAGCGTATGATAGTCGGAGAGGATAAATGGCGTACAAGCGAGGGACTGAGTGAGTGAGTGAGCCCAAATTGGCACGAGAAAGTTGTTCTGGCGGGGGTGGCCGATCAGTAGGACTAGATTTCGTTGTATTTTTGTTTGTTGGTTGGGGTGTATGAATTCCAAAACCCAGCCTATTGGGATCTGAACTTCATAAGCCTTATTTTTTGTTGTTTGTTTTGTTAAATTTTTTAATGAAACACGGGGGGAGGGGGGGGAGGCAATTGCCAACCTTTTACGATAAAAAAAAAATAGTAGCCATTGTTCTCAACCGACAGGTCGACACTCTCGACGAACTCCCCACCGACGAACACCTCCGTCGTGGCAGCCAATCATTGGGGATCCCACAGTTAAGCCCATCGCTCCCCATACATAATTTGAACTTCAAAAAAATCTTATTTGAAATTCAAATGTCAACCAAATTCCTTCTCTCCACTCTCCAAATATGATTTGAATTTCAAACATCTAAATTGAAATTAAAAAATGATCCAAATCTCCCCCTTCAAATGTGCTTTGAATTTCAAAATCTAAATTGAAATTCAAAATTCAAATTAATCTCCCCCTTCACACATATTTTGAAATTCAAAAATTTACATTGAATTTCAAAAATGAACCAAATCCCCCCCTCCAAATATGTTAGAATTTCAAAATCTAAATTGAAATTCAACAATCATCCAAATCTTTCCCCCAATCTAAATTTGAATTTCAAAAACTCTAATTTGAAATTCAAATTTATCCACAAATCTCTTTCCTCACTCCTAACAATCAACACCTTCACTGCCCTTACTCCGGCAGTCCATATGGCAGCTCCGACCAAGCAAACCACTCCCCTCCACGGCAGCCCCGACCAAGCCAGCCAAGGTCCACATTCTGGCAGACCTTCTTCCCTCCACGGCAGGGCCAACCAAGCCAGCCACACCCCTCAACGACTGCCCTTCCCACCGTTGGAAGCTCCCATTGACAACCATCGCCCGAAGACCAACTCGACAGCCCCTGACCTAGCTGTGACAGCTCCGGCAGCAACTCACTTCCTCTTGCACCGACCTATTCTCCCGGCAACGCAGCTCCCGCCATCAACGTCAGCCCTCTTAACGTCGTTCATTCCCGCCGCGCCATCCGCACACCTATTCGTCTCCTCGCCGACTCTGCACACCTGACGAAATCCGTCGTCGACCACAACACCGCAACGGAGGCGATGTGGTGGGAGGGCAGGGGAAGGAGGAGGACGAGGACGAGGGAGTCCTCCCCCCTCCCCAATCTGAAGTCAGCTTCTCCTTCTTCTGTTTTTGGGTTTCTTTTGGAGAGCTTCTCTCTCTAGATTTTCTAGAGAGAGAAACTCTTTTAGGGGAAAAGTAAGGTCATCTAAGTTAGCCACTCCTAACCCTCAAACTCTTTCCTTCGACAAATTGTCCCCTAATTTATCAAACGGATTCTCTTAACCCCCTCTTTATTTTCATTCCACAAAAATTTCTCCTAATTTTATCATTGCAATTATGCACCCAACTTGATAGCTCATAAATGGACATCATATAAATAGAAAGGCCATAGAGAACCGAGTTACTAAGGTACTGTTCTTTTTTTTGCCTCTTTACAGTAAGAACCTCTTGTAAGAGCCTCTTTTTGAGATGTTCTTTTTATATAAAAATAACTTCTTATAAGAACCTCTTATAAGAGATTTCTGTTCTTTTTTCACCTCTTACAAAAGCCTATATTACCCTAAAGTCTATATTACCCCAAAGTCTATATTACCCCAAAGTATAAAAATAGTGAGATGAAGGACAAGAAAAGATAAGTTCAAATTACTAATATATAAACTAGTTTAATGACAAGTTAAATTCACAAATCAGCGTAAATCATCAATTATAATTCCGGAACCGAGATAGAGAAGTAGAAACACAGGAAAACAAAACTTTAAAAAAATAAAAGGAAATTTACAAGTAGTGAAGTGATGAGCCTAATGGTTGGCTAAAAATATTTGGCAAGGCTTATCAATTCTCAATAGTCTTTTTGAACTGATAATCCTTACTATAGATTCAAAAATAATATTGGATCATTTCGTATCAGTTGCTTCAAACAAGTTCTGTCAGGATCTTCATCAGTCTCTGATTAGTCAGATTTTAACTTTATGGAAATTGTGCTCTGGACAACAATTAAGGTTAGAACCTTTTCCTTGTACATGGAAAAGATATAGGCAAGTTACTAGCTTCATGCTTCCAGTTTCTGCCTTGATACATCCAGTCTCAGCTTGGGCTATGTACTGTGCCTGTCTGACTTCTTCTTTCCCATCTGAGTTGCTCATGTTACAAGGTAACAGTAGAAAACGAAATAGCCGCCGGCCATTGGTTTATACAATTGAGAATGTGCAATACATTCATTGGTTTTTGAATATCAAAGAGCATATTGCACTACATCGGTGAGCTACTTACAACTATGTAAACACTGCAAGTCTGCTGGGCTATTTTCCCTCTTTTGTTCTTTATTCAGCCGAAGAGCAACGCCAACGGGTCGCTACTTTCCCTCTTTTATAATTTGAAAGAGTTTAAAAAAATAAAATGAACTTTGGGGTAATATAGACTTTTTAAGTGATAGAAGGCTTATAAGAATGTGAAAGAGGCTACTAGAAGCCGTTTAGGCTTATAAGCAATTTTGGAAAAAATTGCTCATAAGAGATAAAAAAAGAACACTAAAAAAACTCTTGTAAGAGGTGGACCGCCTCTTACAAGAGGTAAATCACTTATAAGAGGAGAAAAAGAACACTACCTAAGAGTCACCCTCCTCCCATTCCAACCTTTCAACTGAAATTATTTGATTAGAGAAAATCTTCTTTATGCAATTTTTTTGGTCTATGTGCAACCCCATATAGGTCATTAGGAATTCAACCAAACTGTCCCCCAATTTATCAGAGGAATTCCTTTAAAGCCTTCTTTATCAATGGAATCCAAATATATAGGAGGGGTTTAATGAACTTCCTTTGATAAATTGGGGGACGGATTAGGTGAATTTTCAATAAAATATTTGGGGGTGCCATTGCAACCAGGATAATTTCATAGAGAAGATTGGATGCATCTAATCGAATGATCTCAGAAAAGATTGGCAGGTTGGAAAGGGATGTATCTCTCTCCTCGTTGGAGGGTTTCTTTAATTAACTAGGTTCTTCCTAACCTTCCTATTTATATGTTATGATCCATTTATGAGCTACTTGGTTAATGAATGCATTGATAGTAGGAAGGAGTTCTTACTGGTGGAAGTATTCTAAGAGAATTTCTCTGATAGAGTATGTGAGGTTTGCAGAAGAAAATAGTATTGGGGACTAAGGGTGACATACTTAGAACCTTAGAAGACACTACTTGCAAAGTGGTAGTGGAACATTGATGGAAAACCAAATATGATCTGGGTTGCAAGGACTAGAAAATGTAGGTTGAAGAGAAAGGTTAGGTTTCGGGGTTACATTAAAGGGAGGGTTCTCTCTCACATGTGACATCGGATAGCAGAGGTGGAGACTTATTTCATCTGAATGTGAGCATAGCGAAAGAGTTTGGGATGCGATTTCGGGTAGCTTTAATTTGAGCCTAAATCGGGTTGTAAGGGTGATGGGATGAGTTGGAAAAGAGTGCATGTGAGAAAAGAAGATAGGATTGAACGGGATATTCCTATTGCAGCTATGATTTAGACACTATGGTTTATAGAATTGTGGTTAAATAACCAAGATTATTCATTATCAGTTACAATTAGTTAAAATTTTAATTCTATGTTACCTTTGTCAAGATTAGCACCAAATAGAGAGAAGGAAAAAAGAGATCCCTTGTTCGAGGATGACAACAAAACCTCAGATGATCAAGAGAACATTGGAGCTAGTGAATTTGATTTTTTCTTTTAATGTTAGGCAGTCTACGTAGGTTTCGAATATTTGAGGTGAAGCTTGTTGGGTAAGGTTGTTTTTCTTCTTCTTCTTATTGTTTTTTTGATTGTTGTTACTTGAACTCTTGTTTTGTTATTTCTCAAAAAAGAATCTGGATGGCTTTTTGCGATCTTTTGAGTTAAAAAAAAAGAGTATGGTCTTTTACTGAATCTAAAAATAAACTATCATCAATCTCTCTCTTCATCTTTCGAGCTTTTTTTTTTCCTGGTTGTAGAGAGCTGGCTAATCTTACATATTTTTAACATAAAAGTTTGGCACTAATTTAACAAGAACTGTCATTAGGTTCAAAGTTAGATATAAATCTTTTATCAAGAGAAAAAAAATGGGGCAAAGTGTGCAATAGAAAAGAATCAGGGGGGTTAGGGATACTGGACTTGAGAGATATGAATAAAGCTTTGATGACCAAATGGTGGTGGAAAATTCACACTCGTCGAATTCACTGGTGGTGCAAATCGTTCGCTCTTTACCGGAAAAGAAAAAAAAGTTAAGATATGGGGAAAGAAGTATACATGGCAATACCTCATACTTATGGATGTTAGAACATGAATTTCATAAAACAGAAAATGCTAACAATAATTGTGAAGAATTACAATTACAGGAAATAAAAGAACAAACCATACAATAAAATACAGAGTCGAGATTTTAGATCTCTGTCCTTAAAGCAAAATTCGCCCCGTAGTGTGACGGTGGTTGACGAATTGCCTCCCAGGATACAACTGTATTACCTTTCCCTGAAGAGAAGCACCCTAACTTCAGAGATCTCAGCGAACCGGTGCTGTGTTGTATTTCTTAGATTGTAACTCAGAGGAAGAAGAAGAAGAAGGAAATTCGGAATATTTGAAAAAACTATGTGTTCTGGCAGACAAAAGTTGCTAGTCTTATAGGAGAATGAGAGTAACTGAAGGGTCCATTACTCTGTAACAGCAGAGTAATGGTTCAAACACGTAACTGATGAGCCATTACTCTGTTGTTACAGAGTAATGGTACCAGTAGTTGCAGAATTTGAAAAGCGTCAACCTCTGAAGCACGGATACTTCACAGAGGGTGTTGTCCCCGTATCCCGTACGTATCCGATACTTGTGTTCCCGTATCCTGCATTTTTTATCATTCAACTATTGGATACGGCTGAAACTTGTCATACTATTTGATTTGTCTGCTTATGTTATATTACTTATAAACTTACTTTGTTTACTTATGTTATTGCTTATGCTTATGAACAGTTATTGTAACCTTTATAGATTATCTTATCTATGTTCAATGAAAGATATTTACCATATCCTTATTAACAAGAGATATTATTTAGTTGTGTAATTATATATATATATATATATATATATATATAGGGTAAAAGGGATATGAGCAACTTGCTCATTTAGTAAATAAGCAATTGATGATGTGGCATGCATGTGATTGGAAAAGCCTTAAAAGGGTTAGTTGTCCAATGTATCTTATTTACTAAATGAGCAAGTTGCTCATACCCCTTTTCCCTATATATATATATATATATATATATATATATATATATATATATATATAGCCGTATCCCTGCCGTATCCTGTATCTTACTTTTTTGAAAATTGTCGTATCCCCCGTACGCGTATCGCCGTACCCGTGTCAGTGCTTCATAGGCGTCAACAGTAACAGGGGAAAAATTTGGAGCGGGGCCAAAAAAAAAAGGCCAGAGCCAAGCAGACCAAACCAAACCGAGCCGAGCCGAGCTCGACCGGGTCGGGCACGCGCGCGCGCTCGTTTGTTATTTTGGCTAGGTCCTCTCCCCACTACACGTTAGTGGTAACCCCAGGGCTACGCCCTTTAGTCCATTTCTTTAGCTTATATACTAGAGAAAATCTTTTCCATCTTCCGATGTGGAATTATTCATTCCAACGGTCCAAGTTAGTACATTTCGAGTACAAAACTTTGGACCTACATTTCTCATTCATACGAAAACCGTTTTTGGCAAGTAAGTACATTACGGAATAGTACTCGACGAGAGGAACATGATCCAATCAATTTCCGGCGCCGCCGGTGGCCGGAGCCCACCGGAATTCGGCCTGAAAAATATGCAAAAACTTTTTCCAACAATCCCCCATATAAATGGAAATGACCATCCAACAATCCCCCATATGAATGGAAATGACCAGACCATGTAATCCAGACACGACAGAAAAACACACGACAGAAAAAGACTGAGAATACAATCGGAAAATCATTGCATTAGGAATGGTAGTAATTTTTCAACTTTGAACCACCCTTAGTGAGTAGCCATCGGATTCACTTGACCAGGTAGTGAACTTGATGTCTTGAACTACCCGGGCTTTGATGTGAACCTAGACAATAACTATCACACAGTTTCATCTCCTCACAGAACTAGGTTCTCTTGTTGTGTTTATTTTGGCCTTGAAAAACCCTGGTTAATCGTGAGTGAGCTTGGAGAATGTAGCCTCTCTTCATTCTCCTAGAAACGGCCTCATTTCACACTCACAAGGTTATTCTCCATAAAAAGTATCCTGCCATACCCCACTTTTATTTCAAAAGCTATGGGAATCATTGAAAGCCAAGCTTATCCTAACTCTTTGCAGGCAGCACTGTTTTATCATCCTAAGAGTGGGCATGAGATTTTAATCTCTCAGTGTTCCCGTCGATTCAACAAGATTTAGTTGTCTCCTTGAACCTAGATCTTAGGATCTCCAATTCCTAGGTAGGGTTTCCATCAAGTATCCTCTTTCGTCATAGGCTTTAAACTCATTCCTCTTGATGATCTAACAACTTGCTCTCGTGACAAACCTTTAGTAAATGGATCTGCTAGGTTATCGGCCGATTTTATATACTTTATAGAAATTATTCCATTAGAGAGCAGTTGTCTAATGGTTTTGTGTCGCCTTCTGATATGACGAGACTTACCATTGTACATACAACTCAATACCCTTGCTATAGCCGATTGGCTATCACAGTGTACTCATATAGCAGGCACTGGATTTTTCCCATATGAAAATATCCTCTAAAAAGTTCTGAAGCCACTATGCTTCCTCTGCCGCTTTGTCTAAAGCAATAAACTCAGATTTCATGGTGGATATGGCTAATAACGTTTGTTTAGAGGATTTCCATGACACAACTGCACCACCAAGAGTGAAGACGTACCCACTTGTGGATTTTGAGTTCTTGGAGTTCCGTATCCAGTTGGCATCACTGTAGCCTTCTAGTACTGCTGGATATCTGGTGTTATGCAGCCCATAACTCTGAGTATGTCGTAAGTAGTTCAATACTCTAGTTTTTCCTTTCTAGTGACTTTGTCCTGGATTACTTGTGTAGCGGCTCAGTACATTTACTGAATGTGTCAGGTCCGGTCTTGTACAATTTGATAAGTACACCAGACTACCGATTACACGTGCATATTCCAATTGTGATATGCTGTCACCCGTGTTTTTGAACAAGTGAAGACTGGGATCCACAGGACTTTTGGCAGTCTCATTTGAGTAATTCTTGAATCTTTCAAGTACTTTCTCAGCGTAATGAGCTTGAAACAAAGTAATTCCCTCAAACGTCCTGGAAACTTTGATTCCTAGTATGACGTCTGCAACTCCCAAATCTTTCATATCAAACTTGCCTCTAAGCATGCTCTTAGTTTGTTTGATAATGTCATTATTGCTCCCAATAATGAGTATGTCATCTACATACAGACACACCAGAATGTATCCATTTAGAGTATCCTTGATGTAGATACACTTATCACATTTATTTATTTTGAAACCATTTGACATCATAACATTATCAAATTTTACATGCCACTGCTTTGGAGCTTGTTTCAGTCCGTACAAGAATTTTACAAGCCTGCACACCTTGTTTTTCTGTCCAGAAAATACATAACCCTCAGGTTGTTTCATGTATATTTCTTCTAAATCCCCATTTAGAAATGCATTTTTAACATCCATTTGATGTATTTCCAGGTTACGTAGAGCTGCAATAGCTATCAACATTCTTATGGAAGTTATTCTTGTGACCGGGGAATATTTGTCAAAGAAGTCTAGGCCTTCCTTTTGCCTAAATCCTTGTAGCACAAGTCTCGCCTTATGTTTCTCTATTGAACCATCTGGTTTCAATTTTTGTTTGAAAATCTATTTGCATCCTAGAGCTTTACACCCAGAAGGCAAATCGACCAACTCCTATGTATGATTTTGCATAATGGAGTCTATTTCACTTTTGAATGCTTCCTTCCATATAGGAGCATCAGGCGTAGACATGGCTTTCTTGAATGTTCTGGGCTTATTCTCTAACAGAAAGGCCGTTACAAAGTCAAAACCAAATGATTTTGATGTTCCAGCTCGTTTTAGGCTCATCATTATCATGTTCTGGTTCATCAACCAAAGTGCTTGCATTCCCTTGTTCACGTGTACATTTGGGATACATAGTATCCTTGCACGGAAACACGTGTTCAAAGAATGAAGCATTCCTTGATTTCATTATTGTATTCACATAGATATCCGGTATATCCGATTTATATACCAAGAACCGATATGCACTATTGTTGTGTGCATAGCCTATGAATATGCAATCAATAGTCTTAGGTCCTATTGTGACCTGTTTTGGATTAGGTACTGCGACTTTTGCTAGACACCCCCACACTTTGAGGTATTTATACGAAGGTACGTGACCTTTCCACAGTTCGTATGGTGTCTTGCCAGTTTTCTTGTAAGATATTTTATTGAGAATGTAGTTTTCAGTCAGCAACGCTTCCCCCCACATGTTTTGGGGTAACCCAGAATTCAACAAGGCATTCATCATCTCCTTTAGAGTTCGGTTCTTGCTCTCGGCAGTACTGTTTGATTCAGGTGAGTAAGGAGCAATTGTCTGATAAACTATTCCATGTTCAAAGCATAACATATTAAATGGTGCATCATATTCTCCTCTTCTATCAATCCTAACGATTTTAATCGTTTTGCCAAGTTGATTCTCAACCTCAAGCTTATATTCTTTGAATTTATCCAAAGCCTCATTTTTGCTATGTAACAAGTATACATAACAGAATTTTGTGCAATCGTCTATGAATGTCACAAAGTACTTTTTGCCACCTCTGGTCTGCACATATTTTAAATCACACAAATCCGTGTGAATTAGACCTAGAGTTTTTGTGTTTCTTTCTACAGAACGTGATGAAGTTTTAGTGAGTTTGGCCTCTGTGCAAACTTCACATTTTTCATAGTTGTCTACCTTAAATTTTGGTAGCAAATTCATGTTAATTAATCTACGCATAGAATTAAAATTAACATGGCCTAGTCTTTCATGCCAAACAGAAGAAGACTCAACAACATAAGCAACAGGAGTAATTTCATCAACTTTGGGAACAACAGGAACAATAGTTTTAGAGATGACTGTCATTACATTAAATTTGAACAGTCCATCCTTTACATATCCTTTACCTAAGTACACCCCATTCTTAGATAATACAAAATTATCAGAGGCAAGAACAACCTTAAATCCATTCTTGCTTAGCAAAAATCCTGATACCAAGTTCTTTCTAATATCTGGAACATGCAACACATTTGTGAGTGTTAGTTCCTTGCCTGAAGTCATCTTTAGCACTATCTTCCCTGTTCCTGCAATTTTGGAGGTGGAAGAATTACCCATGAACAGCTGTTTATCCTTGTTGCACTTCTGGTATGAAGTGAACATCTCCATGTCCGAGCAGATGTGCTTGGTGGCCCCAGTGTCGTACCGCCACTCTCGAGGATTTCTCCCCACTAGATTCACCTCTGATACAACAGCACAGAGGTCCAGGTCAAAGAGTCCGGTGGACAAGTTCTCAGCTATGTGTGCATGGAATTTTTCATTTCCTTTGGCCTGTCAAGTTCCAGCACGGTTGTCCTTCCTGCGACAGTCAGAAATTTTGTCGCTCAGCTTACCACACTTATGGCATTTTCCAACAAACCTCTTTGCTGCAGGTTTTTTGTTCGAGGTCTGTGGCAAGAACTTTCTCTTTTTGCCCTTTTGTTCATGCTCCACCATGTTTACCTTTTCTATGGACTGATTTCCATAGGACCTGTCAGCCTTGCGATTCTCCTCTTCGATCCGCAACCTGACAATGAGGTCTTCAAGAGACATCTCCTTTTGCTTGTGCTTGAGGTAGTTTTTGAAGTCTTTCCATCCAGGTGGAAGCTTCTTGATGAACGCTAGTTCGCACAGCGTCATGTTCTCTACAGCGATTTCATGCATTATCACCTGCAGTTCCTGGATTTGACTCACAACTGTCTTGGAGTCAACCATCTTGTCGTCCAGAAATTTGCCGACTACAAACTTCTTGGAGCCGGCGTCTTCTGTTTTGTACTTTTTCTCCAAGGACCTCCACAGAAGTTTAGAAGTCTTAAAGACACAGTAAACGTTGTACAACGGGTCTACCAAGCCGTTCA
Source organism: Hemerocallis citrina (assembly GCA_017893485.1). Classification (NCBI taxonomy): domain Eukaryota; kingdom Viridiplantae; phylum Streptophyta; class Magnoliopsida; order Asparagales; family Asphodelaceae; genus Hemerocallis; species Hemerocallis citrina. Next base: position 1,803,663 of record JACEHZ010000091.1, read on the forward strand.
GGATGTAATTTCTGCAGAGATAATCACCCTGAGTCCATGCATCAACTGCCGCAACGGAGTGTGCATCCATAGGTGCCAGCATATGGGCAGATTCAGTGAAAAACCTGTCCAACTTTAAGGTGGTCAGGTAGAACTGCATCTTCCCTTGCCACTTTTTGAATCCAGTTCTATTGAACTTCTCTGGTTTTTCTCCCATAGTTATATGTGTGGGCAGAATGACCGTTTGTGCCGGAACCGGTTGTGCAATCACATTTTGGGTCACTTGTGTTTGTTCACTAATAAGTCCACTGACGTTATTGTTCTGTGTGTTTTCCATGTTCTGAAACACTTGAAATGGAACTGTTAGTTGTTTTGTTTTTCCGAAATGATAACAGTACCTGTAAATAATCTTCACAAAAACTGTTAGAATAAAGGAAAAATTTTGTTTTAAGATTGTTAGAACATGAATTTCATAAAACAGAAAATACTAACAATAATTGTGAAGAATTACAATTACAGGAAATAAAAGAACAAACCATACAATACAATACAGAGTCGGGATTTTAGATCTCTGTCCTTAAAGCAAAATTCGCCCCGTAGTGTGACGGTGGTTGACAAATTGCCTCCCAGGATACAACTGTATTACCTTTTCCTGAAGAGCAGCACCCTAACTTCAGAGATCTCAGCAAACCGGTGCTGTGTTGTATTCTCAGACTGTGACTCAGAGGAAGAAGAAGGAGATTCGGAATATTTGAAAAAACTGTGTTCTGGCAGACAAAAGTTGCTGGTCTTATAGGAGAATGAGAGTAACTGAAGGGTCCATTACTCTGTAACAGTAGAGTAATGGTTCAAATACGTAACTGATGAGCCATTACTCTGCTGTTACAGAGTAATGGTACCAGCAGTTACAGAATTTGAAAAACCTCAACAGTAACTGGGGAAAATTTTGGAGCGAGACAAAAAAAAAATATATAGGCCAGAGCTAGAGCCAGAGCCATAGCTAGACCCAAGCCAGGCCAGACCAAGCCGAGGCCGAGCGCGCGCGCGTGTGCGTTTGTTATTTTGGCTAGGTCCTCTCCCCACTACACGTTAGTGGTAACCCAGGGCTACGCCCTTTAGTCCATTTCTTTAGCTTATATACTAGTGAAAATCTTTCCCATCTTCTGATGTGGGATTATTCATTCTAACTGTCCAAGTTAGTACATTTCGAGTACCCAACTTTGGACCTACATTTCTCATTCATACGGAAATCGTTTTTGGCAAATGAGTACATTACGGAATAGTACTCAACGAGTGGAACATGATCCAATCAATTTCTGGCACCGTCGGTGGCTGGAGCCTACCGGAATCCGGCCCAAAAAATATGCAAAAACTTTTTCCAACAATGGAAAGGAGTGACGAAGGTTGGAGAGATGTTCCATACAAATACAACGTGCGAATTGGGAACGAAAATGATACCAGATTCTAAAAAGATAAATGGTGTGGTAACAACACCCTACAAGTCTTTTTCCATTGGTTGCCAGAGAAGCTGGAAGTGTTGACACGTTGATGGCCGATGTGTGGAAACAGGCAGAATCAAGATCTCGTTAGAAAATAATCCATCGCAGGAATGTGTAGAGGAATTACAGAAGCTAAAGGAGTTCGTTCATAATGAGGGCACGACAGTAATAAGACTTTCACAGTAAGCTCTATGTATAAGTGGATAAATGACGGAGGGATGCGAAGTTGGGAGGTCAACAAAGTCTGGAAAACCTACACCAACAAAATTAAATGTGTTTCTTTGGTTGGTGGCAAACGGCACAATTTTGTCCAAGATAAACCTACACAAACACCACATTCTGGTAGACGTGAAGTGTTCTATATGTATGTTATATGACGAGGACACCAATCATATATTATTTTCTTGTGCTAAGGTAAGGTTAGCGTGGGAAGTTGCCTGCCTAGGTTTTGGGATTTGGGAGATACCGAATTCTACGAGAGAGATCTGGGGACAGTGGAGTGAGAGATTAGTCCAAAAAGATATTACAATATCTTCGGATATCTCACTTGTAATGGCCCCAAACCGAGGACAAACATTTTAAACAACATCAATAGAAAGTAGCTCAAATGGTTAACAAAAATATATAATTTATTACAAGAAATTATTAAACCCTTCAAGCAAGAAGTCTCCTTACAACTCCAATAAACACAGTTTGAAACAAAAATTGAAATCCTATTTATTAGGCAAAAAAAAAAACTCTACGACAATTTACTCTCAAAGGACCTAAATTTCCTGATCAATTTATTCTTTTCAAGCACTCGATCTTCATGCACTAATGTGAAACAAATTTATTAACAACAACATGAGCTGACGTCTAGAAGTAATTGAATAAATATAACAAGTAGCCGGCAATTCATAAAATACCGCATTAATAATTAAACATGTTAATGCACAATCATATAACAATGCAAGTATTAGAACAAGAATATCTAGATTATAACTAAAGCTCTTGTTACATATAAATGCAACAATAATTAATGTGATCACACAAGCAAATAATGAAGGATGCCAAGTGGTTCTTGTCTAATAATTTACACATCTCATACTATGTAAATAATCAGATACAAGTATTTTAGAATGCAAGAGAATTTAGGTACACTCATTTCTCAATCCAGTCAATACTTATAGTACGGTTGACAAGGTAAACGCCACTACAGTCCATGGTCGGAACAAACAAATTGCACAATTAAAATGACACTACGGTCCGTGGTCGAGATAAATAACATGTGCAATTCGGTCAACACTTATAGTCCGGTTGACAAAGTAAACGCCACTACAGTCCGTGGTCGGAACAAATAACACTCATAGAGTGGACACAATGAGAGCCAAATGAGTTATTTAGATTCTCGACTCATATACTGGTATACAAACATGGATACTGACACATAAGTAACACAACTATAAATATAGTAATAACTTAAAATAACAATCTCAATATTCCCAACATGATAAGGCTACTCATGTATATACATCCCTACTCAAACTACGTAAAATAATGCACAACGATATAGTTTAAATCGATAATCCACAAATATTCCTAACAACAATATAAACTAATTATTGATGACAACACCCACATATCACAGTTACATATTCATGCAAACACACCAATCAATATATTAATCTCAATTAAATAATTGCACAGCATCGCAGCACATCACATAAAATAACTGTAGAAATACTCACAATATAACATCACTACAAAACAACAAGCATTTTATAAAATTACATTCCACGGAGTATAGATATCCAATTACTTACGGTGGCTGGCGAAATAACGAATTGGCTACGGATCCACCAAACAACTCCTCAAATCCAATCAAAGATCTCTTCTATAATATAAATCATAGATCTCTTCTACAAAATCTAGGGTTTAACATAATATACATGGATCAATATGTAAACAATGGATTAATTAGATTTTACTAATATAAAATTTATAATATCTAAATTTTTTATGTTTTGTTATATTCTCTTTATTTTATTCTCTTGCTTCATCTCTTTGTTTTATTCTCGTCTTCTAATTCTTTTTTTTTCTTCTCATGATGGGCGGCCGTACAGGAGAAGAAAGAAATCGGGAAGCCCTAAGATATTTTACACATAACCCCTATAAATACTTTTATTAACTAAGCCCCCGAACAATATATAAATTACATACGAATCCTGTTATATATAAAAGCCCATATTTCTTAATTAATAAAAGGTATCAAATCTGAAAACAAGTTATCTAATATAATTAATATTAATAATATTATTAATAATATTCTGGGTTATTAAAAATTTAAAAGCATTATCCCATAATGAGAGAGGAAAGAGGAGAGAGGAGTGAGGAGAATGCATGGCTGCCTTGGAGCAAGAGCAGATCTTATGCTCAAGTGCTTATGGCGGCTCCTCCTCATCATTTCTCTTCTCGAACCCCGCGCCACACCCCATTACACCCTGCCCCTTCCCCTTCCCTACCAAAAATCCCATCCAAACCCTTCCACTTCCCTTTTCCCAAACCCCATCCTCCACACCTCCCAACCCAAAATCACCTCTTCAGCCGCCGATCCAAGATCCTACCACATCGACGTCAAAGCAAGATGGAATCAAGGTGCATGCACTGTGGAGACATGGGCCATCTAGCGGTAGACTGCCGAAAGAGTGGCATTCATTGCTTTAACTGCAGAAAGGTTGGTCATCGAGCCAGGGAATGTCCGATCTTCAACAGAAAAGAGTCTGACTATCGAGCTTGCCCACAACTCCGAGTTAGCTGCGGCTCTCCCAGCGCTGCATGCAAGCGCTTTCCTCCACCTCATCAACCCCAGATCCAAGCCAGATGCCGCCACTGTGGAGAGCGCCCTAAACTTTGCCTGGAGACGACAAGGAGGTTGGTGGGAAGTCAAGAAGGTTTCTGAGGGGGTCTTTCACGTCCAATTTCCATCGGAGGAAGAAGCCAAACGAGCAATCTCAGAGGGGATTTTTCAATTCTCAGGTTTCAATGCGACCTTCTCCCCTTGGTCAATGGACTATGGAGCAAAGCTGAAGCCTAAGCCCTGCTTCACCTGCATTAATGTCCCGCTGTTACCTTTCCACATGTGGAACCAGAGCTCGATCGAGCAAATTATTCAGCCATTTGGAAAATATGTAACAATGAGTGGTGACATGAAGGCAGCCACGTCCAGGGATCAAGCCCTTATTTTGATTGAGGTCGACGATGTTGGCCTCATCCCCAAGAACTTGCTTATCCACTATCAGGTACCTTGGACCCAAGAACTGCAAGTCCACGAAGTCCCGGTGCTCATCTATGGAAGCCCCATCCCCTCAGCAGATGTCGCTAGTGGCAAGGTGAAACTTTTCTCCCATCACTGAATCCACCACCAGCTTCTGGCGTCGGAGAGATACACCGCCGGCGCAGAATGCCGCCCCCTCTGCCCCCCAAAATCCGCTACGAGATCAAGGTGTGATTGGAGACAGTAAAGGAAAAGCTAAAATCACAGAGACGGTTGGTTCGGTTAAGGATTTGGCGGCGCAGTCACAGCCCCCACCAAATCTTTCCTTTTTTGCCAATCAATTTTTAAATATCTCAGGGTTAGCAGATTCCAGCTCAAAGATTCCCAAAGTGGTCCCCTCCCCAGAGAAATTGGTGGAGCCAGTTATGCCACATCCCGCCCCCTATCATCGAGATTGATTCTGAATCGCCTAAAGGCAATCTGACTATCCCCTCTGCAGCATCACAAACACTTTCTCACAACTCAGCAAGCTCACAAAACCCCACAGATGAAGAAGAACTGTATCAAATGGTTTGGAAGGGTAAGACAGTCACCATTCCCCACTCCCTCTATCTTCAGATTAAGCCGGCAGTGGATCCAGTCCTGGACGTTGGGGATGCAGAACGGGCCTCTAAACCTGACGCTTCTAAGTGCTTCCACTTTGGCTCTGATGCAGTTGAAGCCACAACACCCAGTTTCAGAACAAAGTCCCTCATCCCAAGGCATTTGAAAGCAACATCCTCCTCTACGGGCTCAGTCCCCCCTGGGTTCGAGGAAGAAGCTTCAAAGCGTCGCAAACGCAGCAGATCAGCTACAAAAATTTCCTCCACCAGACCATTCCTCCACCATCTGCGCACCTCGGCTAAGAGTGCCTCCCTCCGCAAAGCGGCAGGTACATCCTCCACGAAGACTTCCTTTAATTATGCATGTCGCAATCCTTTTGCTTTACTTTCCAATGATGATATCCTCGAAGTTGTGGAGTCTGTAGGAGTGGCGGCTACAGGGCCACACTCGCTCACTAAGCTCAAGCAGGTTGCTGAGGTTGCAGTTGATCCAGCCGATCAACAGCAACAGCTCAATTGATGCATGAGGAAATTTCATTTTATCTGTTTCTGTGGAAATTGCTGTGTGTTTTTTATCTCAATGAAGATAGGAAGTTGGAATGTTCGGGGACTTGGCAAACCCCATAAGTGTGCCTTAATAAAAGATGGAATCCGGAACGCTCAAATAAATGTGGTGTGCCTTCAGGAATCTAAGCTATCTAACCCCTCCCCTCGTAAACTATCTTCCATTGGAGGCACTTATATTAATTCTTGGCGATCCCTTGATGCGGACGACAGTCGCGGTGGCATCCTTCTTGGCTGGAACGACAATCTTCTTGACTGTCTCTATTGTGCCATTGACATATTCTCTATCTCCCTCTCCTTCCGCTCCAAAGCATTAGGGATTAATTGGTCCCTCACCACTGTGTACGCTCCTTTTGAACTTGAAGAACGAGATATCTGTTTTCATGAAATTACACAGCGACGCAGAGTTCTTTGTGACGCATGGGTCATCTGTGGGGACTTCAATGTGACTGTCTCCAATCAAGAAAAGAACAGAGGATCTGGCTCCGGCAGGAATATGAAGAATTTCCGTAGTTGGATTCAACAGTTACAGCTTATTGATTTCCCGCTGGCAGGGAGGAAGTATACATGGTCCAATCTCCGACAAATTGCCTCTTGTGCCAGGCTGGATAGGTTTCTTATCTCCAGTCAATTTGATCAACTCTTTCCCTCTTGCATCCAACACTCCCTCCCCCGGATTGCGTCTGACCACTGCCCTATCATCCTTGATACTCAAGCCACCCAGACTAAGATTCACTATTTCAAATTTGAAAAGGCATGGGCCTCCCATGAGGACTTCAATCCTAACATCACTAACTGGTGGACGAGTTTCAGTTGTACTGGCTCCAAAGTTGCTATCTTTGCCAACAAACTTAACCTTCTTAAGAGAAGAATCAGACGATGGAGAAATGAAGTCTTTGGCCACATACCGAAGCGGAAAGAGGCTCTACTCCAACAGATCCACAATCTCGATATTTTATCTGATTCACAGACACTTGACCCATCTCAATCTAATGAGCTTAATGTAGCTCGCATAGAGTATCACAAGCTGATCCAAGCTGAGGCCACTTATTGGAGGCAGAGATCTCGCATCACTTGGATCAAAGAAGGCGATGCCAACACTAAGTTCTTCCACTCTATAGCCAACGGGAGACGTAGAAAAAATTTCATCTACTCGCTCCTCCACAATGGAGATCTCATCACTGACCAATCACAGATCAGATCCTGCTTTGAAGCTCATTTTCAAGACATCTGTGGCTCCAATACAGAGCCAGTCAGCCAGATTTCAGAATCGAGTGGGCATCTCTCTATCCTTTAACAACGCCTGACCTCTCCGTACTCGATGCAGATTTCAGTAGGGAGGAGATTACAAAAGCTGTCTTTGACATGAATGGTGACAAAGCTCCAGGCCCTGATGGCTACTCTATGTATTTTTATCAGCAGCACTGGGAGACTATCCAAGAGGACCTCTGCAATATGCTTATGGCCCTCTAGCATGGTGAAGCTACAATCGATAGACTAAATTATTCTACAATTATACTCATCCCCAAGTGCGAAGGAGCATCTACTGTCTCCGACTACCGGCCAATCAGCTTACTCAATTGTTCTATGAAGATATTCACTAAGATCCTTGCCAATCGACTTAGCCCCCTTCTACACTCTCTTGTCTCCTCATCTCAAAGTGCTTTCCTCAAAGGTAAATCCACAGTTGACTGCTTTCTGGTGGCACACGAAGCTATCAACTTATGCTGCTCGAAGAAATCGGATTCAATTATGTTAAAAATTGACTTCCGCAAAGCCTTCGACATGCTTAACTGGGATTTCTTGGATCAGCTACTTATGGCTAGAGGCTTTGGGCCACGATGGTGCTCCTGGATTAAAGCAATTTTACGATCCACCAAGTCTAATATTCTGATCAATGGTATAGGGGGCAAAACTATTAGATCCAAACGTGGGCTCAAGCAAGGTGACCCCCTCTCACCGATGCTATTCATCTTGGCTGTGGATGTACTTGCACAGATGCTACGAGTTGGCAGATCAAATGGCACCTTCTCTCAGCTTAGCCTTAGAGGTTCGCTGGCCAACCTTTCTATTTTACAATTTGCCGATGACACCTTGATTTTCTGCAAGGGAGACGAGCAGGAGGTGCTGCACCTGAAAGTGCTCCTTCACCTGTTTGGTAATGTATCGGGGCTTCACATTAATCTTTCAAAATCAGCCATCACTTACTTTGGGCATTCTCAAGCAAAGCTCCACGCTTTTTCTCAAATCCTAGGATGTACCCAAGATACCTTGCCAACCAAGTATCTCGGCATGCCACTAGCTAGAGGAAGGCTTAAAAGAAGAGACTGGCAACTCTTACTCCTCAAGATTGAGAGAAGGTTATCGACATGGAAAGGTAGACTCCTATCTCGTGGGGGAAGACTCATTCTGATCAACTCAGTATTGAGTGCACTTCCTACCTACTTCGCCTCTTTCTTCATGCTGCCTCGTTGGGTGATAGCCAGAATCGACCAAATGAGAAGTAGATTCTTCTGGGTTGGAAGCGACACAAAGGCAACAGGGGCTTCTTGTACTAACTGGCAGCGTATCTGCCAGCCTAAGAAACAAGGGGGACTAGGGGTGCTAGATCTCCAACAGTTCAATCATGCCCTTCTGATGAAATGGTGGTGGAAACTCTACACTGACAACTCCCTATGTTCCCAAACCCTTAAATCTCTATACTTCCATAGCGTCAGCGGTGACTTCGTCTGCAAAGCTCAATCATCAGACTTTTGGAAGAATCTGTTTAAACTCAAAGAACAGTTTGATCAGGGGATTGTCTGGGAACTTGGCGATGGGGGTCTGCTCAAATTCTGGACATCTAAATGGGTTGAAAAGAACAGCATTGCCACTCTTTACCCCTCCCTCTTCGAAGCTGCTTGGAACAAAGAGGCCTCTTTAAAATCCCAAGGATTCCTGAGCCAAGGCCATTGGACATGGCAACCGAGCCTACACACATCCTCTACTAGTAATATCCTGTTGGAAAAGAGACTCCTTCTTCAAACCATCTCCTCCATTCAGCCCTGACCACAGCTCCCTGATCGAGCAATCTGGAACCACTCTGTCTCGGAAAACTACTCTGTTAAATCAGCGTACACTTTCTATAGTGACTCCGGCCTCCTCTCTCCCTTCTATCGCGCTTGTTGGAAGAACTGCGCGCCCTTAAAATGTAAAATCTTCACTTGGATGCTATGCGGCGAAAAGCTTAACTCAAGGGATAGGCTTCATTCTAAAGGATGGAATGGAGATATGGCATGCACTGACTGTGCATGTCATATTGAAACCACCTACCACATCTTTTTTGAGTGTCCGAAGGCTACTCAAACTTGGCTTCATTTCACACGGGCATTTAGTATCCCCAGCCTACCGGAGTCCATTCCGGAGTGCTTCACCACTTGGTGCTTTGATCCCACCAAGCGCAAATTCACACACTCTTGGCATCTAGTTACTATAGCTACCTGTTGGACTATTTGGAATGCTAGAAATGATAGAGTTTTTTCAAACAAACACTCATCTGTGGATAAGCTCATTTCTAACACTAAATTCTGGTTTTCATACTGGCTAGATTCAAGTGTTGAGTCAAAGAAAAAGACCAAGATCCTAGAGGAAATCAGAGGGATGGGAGACAGTGACCTTATGCGACCTGTTCGGGAGGACACTACTGATGGAAATGCACCTTGATCGCCACTGCCTGCTATGGACCCTTCTTTTTGTTGCTATATCTTATTTTTTGGGACTATGCCTAGTCCGTATTCTGCTACTTTAGCTTAAACTTAGTTATCTACTTTCTGTTTTTGTTGTAACTGATAGGTGGTTTTAGTACCTCGATTTGTTTTTGGAAGGAGAAGAGGGATGAGATCATGTCAGTGGGTCAAGTAGAGGTGTAAGACAAATGTCCGCTACCCTCTCTACGATCCAATGGCATGCCATCTCGAACTTGACTACTTCCAAGATTCGAGGAACTGCCTACAGTATCTTTTGTAATGACTCTTGTACTGTTTTTATTTGGTATTATATATATATATTAGCTGTGAGGTAGGAATCTCCTACCTTTTGCCGGTCAAAAAAAAATATTCTGGGTTATTACATTAGTTGTAGCTACATTGTGGGGTCTATGGATAGACCGAAATGAGGCGTGTTTTCGTCAAAATAACAGTAAGACTTTCCATTATGGTGCATAAAATATTTGTCTTTATTCACTCCTGGGCAGGACACGTAAGTACGAAGAAGAGACTACGCATGGAGGAGAAGAAGTAGTTCACACGAGTGAAGCTCGGAGCTTGGGGAGCTACACTGTTTTAAGTAATTTTGAAAGTACAGCGATTTTGAAAGTACAGCTGCTGTAGTGGTATGTTATGTTCTACTATTTTTAAAGTGGTTTTGAGAGTATAGCTGTTGTAGTGGTATGTTATGTTCTACTATTTGCAGTTTATTTTGTAGATTTGGTACTTGTCGCCGAGGTCTTTGTAATTTTCGCTTCAATATTGTAATCAATTCTACCTTGTTTCATTAATCTTTTATTAATGAAACGGTGCCGATGTCACCTTTATCTTAAAAAAAAAAAATCTGTTATCAAATCTGTTATGAAACTTTCTTCTTCGTGACAATTTCATTTTGGTAAGAAAAGGATTTGATGTTGATGATGACTTCTTCATATCTTATAGCAGGTTAGTTTTATCAGAGATATCTATTACACATTGATGAAAATTGTAAAAGATTCTAACATAGGAAATACAATTACTTAAAAAAAGGATAATATTGTTTGGGCTTTAGTTAAATTTGGACCCATTTGTGTTGTTTTATCTATTAAAAGGGTATCCTCATTATATAAGAAATAGTAAGACCATATTAAAATCCAATTGGTGTTGTAGACATTTATTGGTATAGACATCTACTCCAAAGAAAAACATAGGAAAAATAGAAGAAATAAAAAAATAAATTCTCATAGCGAATAAATTGATAAAAAAAGAAAATTTGAAGGCCCAGTCTAAATGTTGAAACCATCAATAAATGATAAAATTAGAGACTCAATCCCATATGAAAGTGAAGCCTTTTATCTCTTCTGTTTGGCATCAGAACTATAAAACAGTTTTAGGAGTTTTGGTCATAGAGAATCATTGTGGATTATTCATGGATCAGGAACTAGGAAATGCATGATATTATTAAATTGGCCCAATTTTGGAAAATCCAACTGACCTCTGACCGAGCGTGAAAGGGGGCTGGTCCAATTTTATGGGTTCAATCATTGATGAGTCAACTTAGTTTATAGTAAATCCAACTGTATATTTGTAGATTAGTTTGTTCCAAATGGTTCACATAAGAAACATCTGATTGATCCTGACTATGTCAGTTGTTCTCTTATTCTATAGGTAATCACAATTCTGCATCTATAAGTACACCTTCCTTCTTTCCCTCTCTTCATTTTATTCAAATTACCCATTAAAACTCTCAAAGACAAAGATATATATATATATATATAGTGGAAAAATGTCAATAGCTGCTCTTAAGACTGCCTTGTCACTGGGAGTAGTGTACCTCCTTGCCTCTGTAGCTGCTGCTGGTAATACTGTTTATCTCTCTTCATGGCTGGTCATTTTTCTAATGGGGGCATGAAGTATGGTTTGATTGTTTCTCTTTATCTGTGTTTGGTGAATTAATATTGTACTACTTTCCGACAGGTACAAGTACAACTCCAATATTTGGCTACGAAGGATCAATTGGTCCGGATCATTGGGCCAGCCTGAACTCAAACTTTTCTAAATGCAAGAGCGGGCTTGAGCAATCTCCGATCAACATTGTAGAAGATGGAGTTATCTTTACTTCCTCACTGCAGTATCTGAAGAGAGACTACTGTGATGCAAATGCTACCCTCTTCAACAATGGTTTTAACATTGAGGTTAAAATTTTTCTCACTGAATTATTAGTAAATTCTCACAGTGAGTTGCGGAGGTTGGCATCTAGGTTTTGATTTATAATGAGAAAACTCACAGTAGTTCTTACTGTTAGGAAATTTGATTTATTCTTCTACTAGGATCTTGTAGAGTTTATACGACACGATCAATACAAACCACCAAGCCAATAGAAGATCACACCAAACACACCAAACACACAAATTTATCTCGGTTGGAGCTTTCACCTTAATCTGAGGGAGAATAAACTGAGATATTATTCAACTATAGAAGATACAAGAATATTACAATTCTCATCACAACCCTCTCTCAAGCCTGACCAGAAAAGACTAGTTGTTTACAATTGGAGAATTTCTCAAACTCTCGTCAATGAAGTAATATCTCTCTTGGCTCTCAATGAAGACCAATTACAACAATATATAGAGATCTAGAGAAACCCTAGTTTGATATCGTGATACAATAGCCATTAGATATTCTTGAAGAACTAACCATACGATAAGAGTCGTACGATCTAACTTGAAGAGCAAGTTCGGACTTCCAACGAATCGCCCAAATCCACACCAAAAAATAGATTCAGCTGCGTGCAGTCGACTGCCTTCTTTCCCGAGAGGGCGACAGTCGACTGTGCAGTCGTCTGCACCTGCTGCTGGCTGTTGCTTTGCTGGCTTCCACTTCACTTCAATCACCCCAATTCCTCCATCGCTTCATCGTCTCCTTTATCTAACTTAGTATGAAAGACATAAACCCAACAATCTCCACCTTGGATTGCAAACTATGAATCCACACATGTATGATTTAAATCTTATAGACTCTTTTATTCTCCTCTTGCCAACAACTCAGTTATGTGGCATCTTTTGCTAGTTGAATCTACCTCCACATTTTTTTCTCTACTTGGTATGCCCCTCAAAGGTACACCCCAGTAGGCATTGACACAGAGGCACCGTCCTTCACCTAACCCGAGGCACTCTCCACCTCTCGACAATATTTGAACGTCATAGTCTTGCTCGGATGATTCTAGTGACGGCAAACTAGATAGTTCTTTAGGAACTTAGAGCTTCGAAACTCCTGTGCATGCTTTTCCGTTCCTACAAAGCTTGTAGAGGTTGTGCTCAACACCCTTCCTTCCCTTCATTACCTTACGACGACCTTTCCAAACCGATAGAACTTCACATTGAGCTATGTACTTGCATTCCCGTGCTTCAAGAGTTTCCAAGGATACACAATTCTGTTTCAACTGAGGAGTATGCATAACATTCTCTAGTGTATAACCCTTTCGATCTAATGCCTCTAATTCGATTGCTCCTTCATCCACTACATCACAAATATCACCAACCACCATTCTCACACAACGACGATCTCTTGCGAACTTGTAAATAGAAAACATCTTTCTCTCTCTCTCGGCGTATATTTAAGAACTCCCCAAATCAATATACCAGCCACGATACACATCTATAAAATTTGAAACAAGATTATTATCTGAGCTATTACCTGATTCAGCGGCACTGGATTTGACATTCCTCTGACTCAACCACTTGTAAATTGTAACAATCCTTCTTGTAATGCCCAACTCCTTTGCAATGATGACAACAAATTCTACCATTACGTGCATTTTCCCTTCCATTCAAAGTAAAATCCACATTCAAGCAACTTGCAGAAGTAGGCTCCAATTTTTTACTCTCATTCCTAAGTGCACCCTCCCCTAAACCCTCAATCATACCTGCAACCAAAAATTTTTCCTTGGTAGATTTTCCGTCTAGCATGGTTATCAAGTTGGATAAATTTGGTGGTGAATATTGTAAGAGGATCTACCCCACAACTCGTAGTGCTAATAGCAGAAACACACCACAAGCAATAGAAACTCCTAAGACTTAGATGAACCAAGAACAAGCCACTTCAATACTAAGCAAGATCTCACAAGAACACAATCAATATGCAGAGATAACCAATACTTATTCCCCAAGAAATACAAAGATTACAAAAGAGATTACAACTCTTAATCTCTCTCCCTCACCTTTGAAACACTCGGCACAATCCCCTCTTGAAGTTGAATAATGATCAGATCGATAAAACCCTAGAGTTTACGGCTATATATATAGCCCCCAAGTAAACCCTAAAAGATAAACACAAATCTAGCAATTGAGCCTTTAAACTCGTAAGCCCAAAAACAATCAGCCGCCGAAGTCGGTCGACCGCACCCCCAAGGTCGGTCGACCGCAACGTGTAGAACCAAACCCGAGGGCTGACCAGTCGACTGCACCCCCAAGGTCGGTCGACCGTCCTCTCCTCTGTTGGGCCTTTACACTCGAAGAACTCTCAGCAGACTAGGTCGGTCGACCGCAACTCTCCAGGCTACATTCTTCTACTCGCTGCTTGTCTTCTCTTGCTTCTTTGTGTCATCCTCTTCTTCTCCAACTTCAAGTACTCAGTGCCTAGGCCACAATTTCTAATAATCTCCCACTTGGACCAAATACACCACACTTCAAAGTTATTGCAATCTTCACATCGCATTATCTCTGTCATTCTCCTACTATCATGGAAGACTCAAGTACTCCTCACTATCATGAAGAGCACCTCCGCCACCCCACCACGTGGAGTGCACCAACCACCCCTCATCGCCTCATGAAGGATGTGCTCCACCAATCACATAGAGCATGAATACCGGAGAAACAACCTCCCGTGTCGGATTCCGTGTTATGAGACTCCCCAACTGGCAAGATCTCCATCAACATCGGACATGGTTCAAAGCCTCTCAATGCACCCTCTGCACTGGAAACCTCCGTGGACGACACCTCCACAAACTCCGTAGACAGTTCAACCCCTACAGTCCCAATTCGGTTACCCTCATCGACATCACCCCGCATATCGATACCTGTGCTCTCTACCTCACAAGAGCGACTTGAAGCTTCAACTGCCAATTCGCAAAGTACCTTCTCCGTAGCAACATCTTGCCCTCTAGGATCATTTCTATGGCCAGTAGCTCCCACTAAATTAGTAACCTCCCCTCCATAACTGAAAGAACTCGGTTGCACCCCACACAACCTACTACTCAATTCTGACTAAGAGTCAACTACAGGAGAAACGTCTCTCATGCCTCTAAGCAAATACAGCACTCCCTCACACTTCCCTTTTGCAATCACCCTTGAACCTGCAGCTATGCACCACTCCCCACTACCAACTGTAGTAAACAACCCCTCCTTGTCTAGCCTTCTAATCGAGATAAGATTTTTCTTCAAGTCTGGAACATGGCTTGTCTCCCGCAAGACAACACTTTGATCATCAATTGTGTACACGTGAACAGTACCAACTCCACGTACAGGACACCGGTGATCATTTCTCATGATCACATCTCCAAAAGAACCCTCATCGTAGTCATCAAATATCTCTCCTCGGATTGCATTGAAAAGAAGCTCCCGAATCATTACTCCAATCTTGAGTGCCCAACTCCTCCGGAGCTGATAAACATAGATTCTCAACAAGCCCCACTTGAGCTTCCTTTAGGGTATCTTTCTTCGGTTTCTCCTGCTTCTTCTTCATATTAGCCTTGTAACTGCGCATCATGTGACCCTTCCTGTGACAATACCAGCACTCAAACCCATGTCCCCCATCGCTATCATCAGACCCACTCTCAGATGAACTACTCTGATCCTTTCTTCTTCGACTGCTCTTAGATCTCCCACATCTCTTCTTAACGTACATGGCGGAATCTCTAGAAGATGATGATGGATATCCCCTGTTTCTCATCCTTCTCACCTCCTCGTTCAGAATGTTACTCACCATCCTGTAGAGTCGTCGAATCTATCATAGTGCCTGTAATAGTCTGTTCCACCGTACCATAACTATCAGGTAAAGTAGATAGAAGTAACAATGACTGCCCCATCTCTAAAAACTTCAAACCTGCAGCTTCTATCTGGTTGTAAACCATACAGTAATTGTTCACATGCTCTGCTACAGAACCCCCTTCCTTCAACTTCATATTAACCAATTTCTTCATATGAAGAATTTGATTAGATGCTGACGGTTTCTCATACATATCCGTGAGAATCTCCATAGCCTCTTTTGTGCTCTTTGCCTTCGAGATATGAAATAACGTCTTCCTACTCAGCCCCAACTGAATCTGCCCCAGCACCTTCTGATCCAAACGATTCCAATCCGTCAAGACCTTCGCATCCTTGTCTGCACCTACCGGCTTCTCATCAAACAACGGACCATCAAGATCTTTCTGATGAAGATACGCTATCATCTGAATCTTCCACATCGCGAAGTCACTCCCATCGAATCTCTCGATCTTCATCTTGTTATCGGCCATCTCGAACCAACTGCTCTGATACCACTTGTAAGAGGATCTACCCCACAACTCGTAGTGCTAATAACGGAAACACACCACAAGCAATAGAAACTCTCAAAACTTAGATGAACCAAGAACAAGCCACCACAATACTAAGCAATATCTCACAAGAACACAATCAATATGCAGAGATAACCAATACTTCTTATTCCCCAAGAAATACAAAGATTACAAAAGAGATTACAACTCTCAATCTTTCTCTCACCTTTAAAACACTCGGCACAATCCCCTCTTGAAGTTGAATAATGATCAGATCGATAAAACCCTAGAGTTTACGGCCATATATATAGCCCCTAAGTAAACCCTAAAAGATAAACACAAATCTAGTAATTGGGCCTTTAAATTCGTAAGCCCAAAAACAATCAGCCGCCGAAGTCGATCGACCGCAACGTGTAGAACCAAACCCGAGGGCTGATCGGTCGACTGCACCACCAAGGTCGGTCGACCGTCCTCTCCTCTATTGGGCCTTTACACTCGAAGAACTCTCAGCAGACTAGGTCGATCGACCGCCCCCCCAGGTCGGTCGACCGCAACCCTCCAGGCTGCATTCTTCTATTCGCTGCTTGTCTTCTCTTACATCTTTGTGTCATCCTCTTCTTCTCCAACTTCAAGTACTCAGTGCCTACGTGTATTTGAGGCCACAATTCCTAACAAATATAACAAGTTTGAAGCTTTTAGATCATCTGCGTTGATCGCCATTGGTTCAGATAACTCTGTATTGAACTCTACTGTATGATCTAGAAGTGCGGTACTTTCCTTCATTGAGTAACCCAACAACGTTCTTTTCTGGTGCATCTGATCCTGTAACGGCGATTCCGAGTAGTCAATTTTGAATCTTGCCCACAGACTCGCCGCGCTTCGCTTCTCCATGAGGTTGCACATGACTTTGCTTGTTAATGACATCCGGATTAAACCCAAGACTCTTGAACAAATCTCCTCCTAATTCTTCTGCTTCATGCCGATTGATTGTAATACCCCAGAAATCAAGATAGGTTGTGTGCATACATAGGCGGACCCGAGGAACTACATTGGTATCCTTTTATCTCCTTCTAGGGCTAACTTCAAATCCTTTAGAACCAATGTATCATACATAACATTCCAAAGATCAAAGTTGATCTTATCGTCGAACTGCTTAATCTTCGTGATCTGATATGTCATATTCTCTAAGGAACTCAAACAAACTCACGAACCTACAGAAGATTTCTAATCTGATGCTCTGATACCAATTGTTAGGAAATTTGATTCCCTCTTCAACTTGGATCTTATAGAGTTTATATGACACAATCAATACAAACTACCAAGCCAATAGAAGATCACACCAAACACATCAAAGAAAATAAATTTATCTCGGTTGGGGCTTTCGCCTTAATCCGGGGGAGAAGAAACTGAGATATTATTCAACTAAGGAAAATACAATAATATTACAATTCTCATCCCGACCCTCTCTCAAGTCTTACCAGAAAATACTAGTTGTTTATAATTGAAAAACCTCTCAAACTCTCTTCAATGAAGTACTCTCTCTCTCTTAGCTCTCAGTAGATGCCAGTTACAACAATATATAGAAATCTAGTGAAACCCTAGTTTGATATCTTGATACAATAGCTATTAAATATTCTTGAAGAAATAGCCCTACGATCAGAACTGTACGATCTAACTTGAAGAGCAAGTTCGGGCTTCCAACGAATCATCTAGACCCACACCCAAAAACAGATTTAGCCGCGCGCGGTCGACTGCCCTCTTTCCCGAGAGGGTGGCAGTCAACTGTGCGGTCGACTGCACGGTTGACTGCACTGCTGCTGGCTGTTGCTCTGCTTGCTTCCACTCCGATCCAATCACCTCGATTTCTTCATCGTTTCCTCATCTTCTTTATATAACTTAGTATGCAAGACTTAAACCCAACACTTATTGTGTTTTGCAGTTGCGATTTGAAGAAGGTATAGGCAATTTGTTGATTGATGGGAAGAACTACTCCCTGCAGAAATTGCATTGGCATTCACCATCTGAACACACCATCAACAGTCAACAGTGAGTCATTTTCTTCCATTCATCTTAAAATTAATTTCATGTATATATCCGTCTTGATTTTGTGTTGGCTACCTAATGTAACCCTTCTCTCTTATCCTGGATTGTGATAGATAGAAGCACAGCGACATTTTTTTTTTAACATTAAAATATATTCAATTCTCGTGTATTTTATGTTTAATCTGTCACTAAATTAAACTTACATGCATCCCAACAGATTCGCATTCGAGGAACACCTTGTCCACAAGAGCCAGGATGGTGACCTTGCTGTCATAGCGATCCTTTATCAGTTTGGTCGCTCTGATCCTTTTCTTAACCAGGTACTGTTGAGGCCACGAACCCTTCGATGCATTGTTGTTACTTATACTTATTTGCATTTATTTACGTTTCTACCACTCTACAAAATCAGAGTAAACATAAGGAATTGGTCACTGTTTCTAAGTATGACGCATTTTAACCTTTATTCCATCCAGACGAGGCCCACTATAGAGATAGGCTTCCATGAAGATTTGGCAATGTTTATGTCCAATTGTTTACCTAAACTAAGCCATACTGTAAATTAGTGTCTAGAAACTATGGACAAGAGAGGGTCCCTTAATCCTAGAAGCCATATGGCATCCTCCAAATTCTCGTAGACTCAGAGAGAAGCCTATAAGGAAAAAGATTTGCTAGAGAGATTCACATTCTACTAAAAATGATGCAGATATTTGTTCCTCCCTTAAAAAGAATTGGTCAAATCTGCTCTCCAACACCATAAATTTTCTAGATTTTGTCTTGACTTTCACTCTATAGAAAAACTTTCTCTCTCTAGATTTTCTAGAGAGAGAAGGTCCCCAAAACCCAAAAAGAAAAGAGAGAAAGACAGTGCAATCGCCGCTCGGGGAGGGGGGAGGACTCCCTCGTCCTCCTCAACCTCCTCTCCCTTCCCCCCTTTCCCTTCTCACCCAGCTTTTTAGGTGCATTGGTGTGAAGTATAACCGATTTGGGTTTCCGATTTGGGAAGAAGTTGGTCGAGTAGATGCAGTGAAGTGATCGGGGCTGCGAAGAGATCGCCTCTATGAGGACTAGGACGACGGCAGGAGCGGAGCCGACCGTTGAGGATATGGAGATGTGGGAAAGAGAAGCTCGGGGACGATGATGGTCATCGGCTTCGTTAGGGGACAGGGCCTCATCGGCAACGTTGTCAACTGTCGGTGAGGGGCTAGGAGGGTCGAAGGGTGTCATCGAGGATGGGCTCATCGAGGCTTCAGTCTATGCTCGTCGGAGTGGCACAGGATTCGGGTATTGCCGGTGTGGAGTGCTTTGGTTGTTGAGATTCCAAATAGAGTTGGATCGTCAACGTTTGGAGCTGGGCTTGGCTCGGCGACGGGCGCAGAGTGCGTAGCGGTGTCGAGGAGGCTAGTTGCGGTGAGGTCGTGGGGCTTCATCGGAGCGACAGGGGGGGTGATGACAAAGGGGGCTCAAGTTTGTGGAGGAGGTTGCCATCTGTTGATGGCGAAATGGGGTGGGGACAGAGTGACGGGGCGCATGACGGGAGCGATGGGGAAAGCGGAGAGGTGCAGGAGAGAGACGATGGCCGGAGAGTTACCGGAGTGGTGGAGAGCGGGATTGATCCTATTTTAAATTTCGAAATTGGGTTTCAAAATTCAAAATTAGAATTGGGGGGGGGGGGGGGGGGGGGGGGGATTTTGAATTTCAAACTAATGTTTTTGAAATTCAAAATCAGATTTTGAAATTCACAAGGCTAATTTGAATTTTGAATTTCAATATAGACTTTTGAAATTCAAAACATATTTAGATGGGGAGATTTAGAGCCATTTAGAATTTCAATTTAGATTTTTGAAATTCAAAACGTATGTGGATGGTGGAGAGAGGACTGTTGGTTGGCTTGTGAATTTCTAATTAGATTTTTTTTTTTTAAATTCTAATCTTGTGGGAGAAGCGATGGGTTAATAGGGGGACCCCAAAAGATGAGCTGCCAAGGTGGAAATGTTCGTCGGAGGGAAGTTCGTCGAGAGCGTTAGCGTGTCGGTCGAGAACAATGAGTACTGTTGAGGGCTGGATTTGATGCAATCGGAAGATGGCGTCGCGGTGGGGATGGATTGGTGGACTCGTCGGGTGTGATGGATGCATGCCGCCTTTAGATAGCGGTTGTGGTTGTGACCAAGGCGGACGGGCGAAGGAAGGTAGGGTGAGTCTCTGGGGTGAAATGGAATTTGAATTTTTTGGTTGAAATTCGAATTACACATGTTTTGATGGGTGGGAGAACAGATGCAGATGCTTTTGTCTACAAGTGTGGCTAGGAGAGGGACTAGTGTATGTTGTAGAGTCAGCTATATAATTGTTTTCCGTTGTTCCGATTTAAAAACATAGATGTATGTTATCTGTAATACTTGTTTCGTTAATATATTATTAATGAATTAATGAAGCGGTGACGTAGTCACATTTTTCAAAAAAAAAAAAAAAAAAAACCAGTATGTTCTACTAGCTCTTTCTGTAATACCAAGAAAAAGCGAGACTGATTGAAAATTTCTTGTCACAAAGAAGGATTTTACCGTTTGTTACACATGTGCTGACACTCAATGACCACACACACTACCTGGGGTTACCATAGCCGAGAGAAACAAAAATTTGAGATTGTGAGTAAGGTGAACTCAATTTCTGCCTGCTTGCAGTTTATGGCCGGTCTAAAAGAGTTGGCTAAAGTGGTTAACTCAGAAAATGAAGCTGCTAATATTACAGTTGGAATTGTAGACAACAAGTTCTTGATCAGCGCAGCTCCCAGGTACTACAGATACATCGGCTCCTTGAGCGTGCCACCCTGCACTGAGAATGTCAGCTGGACTGTTATATCCGAGGTACATACCAATAAATTCATCTAGCTCATTTATACATACATTGAGTCTCTTACTGTCTGCATTTCTTCTAACTGTTTAAAGCCGCATCTGTGTTGTAGGTGAGGGAGATGTCACCAAAACAGGCTAAAATTCTCAGATCTCCACTTAGTCGTCTCTACCGCAACAACGCAAGGCCCCTTCAACCACTGAATGGGAGGGTGGTTGAGCTCTTTGATGCGTCTAAACAAAACAACAACATCTGGGGTCGCTGAGTCTAAAGCATGCTCAACCTATTTCACAGTGCATCTACTTTTCATTATTCATTCTTTCAATGTAATAAATGTGCTATTGCTGGTATGGTCAGTTCTACCGTGTGCCCGATGTTGAGTCTTCATTGTTTTCTTTCCAGTCTATTTTCTTTTTCACTCGTCCGTTGTGTTGGAATTGTTTTCTCATGTATTAAAAAATGTATATATGACAATACAATTTTTAGTCTTTTGGCTAATTGGATACAACAATATGGGCTAACTTCTAAAGCGATACAAGCTCCTACTCTTAGCAGAAGTATCTACCAACTCGTCAAAATGATACATGTCGAGAACTTTTGCAGAAGTATCTACACACGAATTCGCTCTCCATATTTATGATAACACCTGCTACGCTTATTGGAAGAATTAGTCGAACAAACAGATGATTGTTAGACATTAGTTACTCCACCTTGGTTAGCTCAAAGGATTTCAAATTTATGCGCAATAATGCGCGCACTATCTTTATGAAATGTATTGACTCGAGTATCCCATGTATCTAAGGCTGCAATACGGTCACAGAATGTGAAGCTAACCACATATATATGTAGTAGTAAGATTTGCAAGGAGAACTAATAAACATTATCAAATCTAGCTCTCATGAGTCTTGCGTTTAACAACGATGACCGATTCCACATGTGTGCAAAGATTTGAAGAAGTATATGTTTGCAAGATAAAGAGTTTTAAGTCGCCACTTTGATCAAAATCAGGAGCAATCTCTCGGAAGAATACCCGAACAAACAAACGGTCAGAATGTCTGATGTTCATATATAGCAAAGAGACTAACTAACTTCCTACTATTCGATGGAGTGCCCTATAATTAGCACAAGAAAAGGGTGGACGAGATCACCCCAAAAACTATCACCACAAACTTCAAACTTGCTATTTGCATATATGAAACTCATTCGCTCGCTCGCTTCTCTACTAAAATATATTAGCCATCCCTTACCCTCTTCTTCTTCTTCTTTTTCTAACCAGCATTACAATTCTTGTAGATAAGTCGAAAACAGCGAGAATGACAAAACCAGCTTTGATTGTATTCGCATTGGGAGTGGCCTCCCTCCTCGTTGCCTCGTCTGCTGCTAGTAATAACATCGATCCATCTTTCTTCTCTTCAATTCTATTCAACATTTTCGCATATGTGCATTCATGAGTTTGTCCTTTCTTTATTTCGTATAATCCATGAACATATCGCGAATTGGTTAATGTTATTACTTACAGAAAAATTAGAGAGATTTTTTAATTTTTAATTTTTATTTTCTGCGACAGAAATTCCTATGTTCATGTACAGAGACTCAGGCGACAAGTGGGGTAGCTTGAGCGCAAACTGGGCAAAATGCTCGGGCGGCACCCAGCAATCTCCGGTTGACATCGTGAAAGATGCTCTAGTCTACAACGCCACGCTGAAAGCGGTCAAACGGGATTACGCCAATGCTAATGCTACCCTCATCAACAATGGCTTTAACATTCAGGTGAACGAACCATTAGATTTGGAGTTATAATAGTAGAGATATACAGCGTGATTTTGTGACAAGAATACAACTCACATGATATATATGTGATATATGATGTGTAGCTTCGATATGAAGAAGGTGTGGGGATTGCAGACATTCAGGGGAAGAACTACTCATTGCAAGAACTGCATTGGCATGTACCATCCGAGCACACTCTTGATGGCAAACGGTATGTACTTTTAATTGATCGAGTTATTAAATATATGGAAAAAAATAGAGATGAAAAGCAAATGCAGTAGATATAAGAAAGAGACCATAACGGATAACGTTCTCCACGACCTATACATCCACAATCCCAAACTCTCCAGTTATAATTGTAAATACTTGTTCGGTATGCAACAAACCATCTGCTAATAAAAAGATTGTTATAGACTCTCAGCTGAGCTTCAACTTGTCCACAAAACCGCGGATGGCAACCTCGCAGTCATATCAACCCTTTACAATCCAGGCCGCCCGGATCAATTCATTGCTCAGGTACTTGATACTAGATAGTATTATTATACTTGCAATGCACATTCATCTTTGATATCTCTATCCTAATTTTAGGCCTAATCAATTCTCAGTTTGACAATGAGCTTAAAAAATTGAAGAAAGTAACTTGCAAAGAGGACGAACAGGCGCAAGTTCAGGCAGGCATAGTGATGAACAAGGCATTGTCACGCTCCGCTCGCAAGTACTACACATATATTGGTTCACTCACTGCACCACCCTGCACTGAGAATGTCATCTGGATTATCATGGCCAGGGTACGTATATGTTCATCAATTATCGATAGATTCCTCCTCCAATTTCAATTCAAAGATCGATGATCTTCTAACTAGTTCGTTTATTTTTGTTGTTGTTGTTGTCGTTAAAGGTGAAACAAATTTCAGAACAGCAGATTAACGCACTTACAATGCCACTAACTCCAGACTTCCGAAGCAACTCAAGGCCTACCCAGCCAATTAACGGACGGAAAATTATGCTCTACGATGAGCTCCACAATGTTGCTGGACAGAACGACAAAGACAATGACAAGAAGGACGCGGAGTAGACCAAGCTCCGAAAGCATGTAGTAGTAATGTTGTGTTGCTTATCACATTGCAGCCACAAATTTCTCGGAAATTTTATGGAGAGCTTATACTAGCTTCCATAGTTTCACTTCCATTGTGAAAAAGAGTAGATTGTAAGATTTGTTTCCGGAATTTTTTTTTAAATTTCTTCGTGTACTATTAATGCATTTTGAATTTGAGTTATAACTTCGGTATTCCTATATTGGAGACTAATTTTGGTTGAAGATTCAATTTTCTTGAAATGTATTGTAGCTAGCAAAATTAGGAATCCAATAACAAGAATTGGCAGCACACCCTCATCACACAAAACTGATACTAAAAACTATATACAATCAACTACAGATGAAAGGGGGAAAACTATGAGAAACAAAAACAACAAAATACTGGATTTGGATTCTTATTTTTTGAACAGTCCAGTACATGATCCAACCATCTATCAGTAATGAAATTAGAACATATCTCAAAGTACGGATGGATAGTTGTAACATATACAACAAAAACAAATAATCCTTTATAATTAATCACCTCCGGTCCAACGCCCCGACCACGGCATGTGCCCGTCCTCCGAATCAAGATCCACCTCTGCATCACCTCCCCACGACGCTGGCCTCCTCCCCGACACGAACCTCTTCATCCCTCCCAACCCCGGCACCCTCTCCTCCTCCATGGACACCTTCCTCTCCCTCACCGGAATATTCTCCCTAGATTCCTCCTCCTCCCTATCGACCGCAGCCGCCTTTCCACCACCAAAACACCCAAAAACCGCCCGAAACCAAGAAATCTTTGATGTCTTCCTAGGCAATTTTTTCCCACACTGCTCTCTATGCTCTCTCTGAGACAAGACCTTACCAAAACAAGAAACCTCCGGCGAGCCGGGCACTAAGAGCACCGTAGCCTTATTCTTCGGTATGAACTCCCGGTTACTACTACGTGGTTTGCGCATGCACTGGCCTTGGTGGTGGTGGTGCATCTTGATCTTGTTAGGTAGGGCTATTATAGGAGCCTTGGTGGTTGCTTTGAGATTGCCGCTGTACCGTTTGGACGACGACGATGAGTGGCCGGGATTGGATTTGGGGTTGGTGGTGCCTCTAGTGGAACCGTCGCGGTCGCGGTCGTATACATGGCTGACGTCGTCCCACAAGTCGGAGTCGTCCCCGATCCTGATCAAGTAGGACTCTGCAGGGAAGTCCGGGTCGGGATTTGTAAGCTCCGGGTCAGATGCAGGTTCGCAGGCGACTCTGGAGTCGCCGCAGATGTTGATGCCGCAGACGAAGTTGTCTAAGTCGACTTGTGGCATTTCAGAAGAGATTTCAAAGTACTAATATGAGTGAAGTTGAATAATAATAATAGGATAATATGAGGAAGGTGGGAGTTTTATATATAGGAGTTGGAGAAGGGTAGTATGGCCATTTTAGTCCAAGTGCATAGATTGTTAATTGATTAATGCTTTAGCCACTACCAATTTTACTACCATTTCTTTCACTACCTTAGGTGGCATACTCCTATTAGAGAGTTCTCCCACCTACTCTATCATCCCCTACCTATTGGAGTGTGCCACCTAAGATAATGAAGAGAAATGTAGTGAAATTGGTAGTGGCTCTAGCATTACTCTTGTTAATTATTGTACTACATTTACAATGCATAAGCAAATTTTGAATAATGGGATATAGGAAATGAAATTTTGGGTTTCAGCTCTAGTTCGTTTTAACCAAAATTTTGGGTTTTAATATAGAAAAAAATCGACGAACGATGAATAATTTTTTGTCTATTAATTTTTTATTTTTTTAAAAAATAAAAAACCAAAACACGAAGAATCATTTTCCGTCTGAGATTTTTTAAAAAATAACTCCTAATTAACTCTTAATTTAATCATAATTAAATTTTATTAAATCTTAAATAAATCTTAATTCGTTATTAAATTTCAATTAAAACATAATCTATACACATAGAAATGTTTACAGGCTTAGTCTCTACAATTTTTTCCACCTAAATTGGAAAGAAAGAGCATGGAACCGTAAATGATCTACTGTGCGAGCATGAATTTTTTATAAAAAAAATCGATTGGACGGAATTTCCTGTCTGATCGATTTTTTTTTTCTTCTTCTTTGGATCGAACGGGAAATCATTTCCCGACCGATATATTTAAATAAAATAAAAATGCAACGAGAAAAGATGATCTTTCGTTTGATTGAACGAATGAAATATCATTTTTCGTCGGTTATTTTTTTTTCAAAT
The DNA here is from genome assembly GCA_017893485.1 of Hemerocallis citrina. Classification (NCBI taxonomy): domain Eukaryota; kingdom Viridiplantae; phylum Streptophyta; class Magnoliopsida; order Asparagales; family Asphodelaceae; genus Hemerocallis; species Hemerocallis citrina. The sequence goes on from JACEHZ010000091.1 coordinate 1,829,800, forward strand.
TCCTATATTTTCTTTCAAATATAACAAACCAATGTTCACCTAAAACCAAAATTTTGGGTATATAGCCAACAATTACAACACCCTTTTTTATAATTTTTTCTAAATTTTGCATTCTAGCCAACGAACTACAGATGTTGTAAGAGACACATAATTTCCCAGTTTGCAAATATTCTGCTACTACGTCAAAACTTTAAAGTTACGGTGAGAGCTGAGATTTTTATTCATTAATTATTCTTAATAACTGTTGTGCGGAATACGAATGTGGAATACGAATGAACTACCAATCAAAGAGAGAAATAGCGAAAAACAGAAAACAAGCAAACACAAGGACACAAAGATTTACGTGGTTCGGCAAACAAGTGCCTACATCCACCGGGCGGTTGGAGTTTCTTCTTCAAATAATCACCAATGGGCAAAAACAAACCCTTACAGAGATGACGGCTGCAAAATTCAAATAGAGGTGTTACTCTTTACAAAACCCTAACGGGTGTATTTATAGGAAAACTACTGGGCCTTTCGAAATGGGCCTATTCTGATTTACAAACCCGCCTACAGTCGACTGGTCTTCTTATCAGTCGACTGGTAATTGTTCTGGACAGTCGACTGAGATCCATATTCAGTCGACTGGTGAACCTCTGCTGCTGTATCCTTAGCTCCTTTGAAAATTCCTTCGGGACAGTCGACTGAGACCCATATGCAGTCGACTGGTATACTGGAACTTTCGATTGCTGTAGATACGACGGATATAAACAACTGAACCAGAATCGAGCCATTATCCAACAATCTCCACCTTGGCGAGATCTTCCAAGTAGCCCAAGCAATCTCCAAAAATACTCCAAAACAAATGCTCATCACCAAATGTAACAACAAACCAAACTCCACCTTAGTATGATATCACATACTAAGCAAACAAATAGCGAAGCACCATTCCAACCGCCCATTCCAAATCATCAAGCATGCAAAATATTAGCCAGGTTCATGCAATGCTTGAACTTGGCTGCCCCAACAATTTTGGTCAACATATCAACAGGATTATCAGCTGTCCCAATCTTCACCAGAAGAATATCACCATCCTTTATCAAATCACGCACAAAATGATAACGGACATCAATATGTTTGGTCCTCGAATGATGAACTTGGTTCTTCGCTAAATGGATAGCACTTTGACTGTCACAGTGTACCTCCACCTTCTCCCGATGAATTCCCAAGCTCTTCAAAAGTCCATGAATCCAAATGGCTTCCTTCATGGCCTCAGCAACTGCCATGTATTCAGCCTCAGTAGTAGACAATGCTACAGTGGACTGCAAATTGGACCTCCAACTTATAGGTGCCCTAGCCATAGTAAACAAATAGCCTGTAGTAGACCGCCTCTTATCTAGATCACCTGCATAGTCAGAATCAACATAACCCACCAATAACCTGCTAATATTGTTATCCCTTTCAAACTTCAAACAAACAGAATTTTCCTTCCCAGCAATCTTATACCCATCTGGCTGCAACATATAAATTTCTTCATCTAGGTCCCCATGTAAGAATGCAGTCTTCACATCCATCTGTGTCAATTCAAGATCAAACTGTGCTACCAATGCCAACAAAATCCGAATAGAAGGATGCTTCACAACCGGAGAGAACACTTCATTATAGTCAATTCCTTCCTGTTGAGCATACCCCTTTGCAACTAGTCTGGCTTTGAACCAAACACTGTCTTTTGGACCTTCTTTCTTCGTATACACCCACTTGCAACCGATGGCTTTCTTCCCCTTTGGCAATTGCACTAGATCCCAAGTCTTGTTCTTATGAAGAGAGTTCATCTCTTCATCCATAGCAACTTTCCAATCTGCATTTTCAGAACTTCTAGTAGCTTCTTTGAAGTTGAAGGGAACTTCATCATCAACAATGGGAAGAGCAAATGCAATTGTTTCTGTAAAGCGAGATGGTCGTTTGATATCTCTTCTTTGCCTTCTTGCTGCAATTGATTCTTCCTGCTGGGGAGGGTCTTGGATAGGAAGTTCTTCCTCATTCTCAGTATCAACCACATCATCTTCATTTTGGGCAGGAGTAGGATTTTCAACTGAAAGCTTTCCTAACTCCACCTGTTGGAGAACTCTCGCACCAGTCGGCTGAGAGCATTTGCCAGTCGACTGTCCCGAGCTAATCTTCTGCTTCTCATGATCACCGGTCGACTGAGAGCACTTGTCAGTCGACTGTCCCGAGCTGATCAGGCTGGTCTCATCAAAGGTAACATCCCTGCTGATTACTAACTTTTTCTGTTCTGGACACCACAACCTGTAACCTTTGACACCAGTACTAAAACCAACAAATATAGCCTTTTTGGCTCTTGCATCAAGTTTAGTTTCAGTTACATGAAAATAAGCAGGACAACCAAATATATGCAAAAAACTATAATCAGATGCAGGTTTACCACTCCATACCTCAATAGGTGTTTTGCCTTCTAGTGCTGCAGATGGTAAACGGTTGACAATGTGGCTTGCATATATAACAGCTTCTGTCCAAAATGTCTTCTTCAATCCAGACTGTGCTAGCATACATCTCACCTTCTCAAGTAAGGTTCTGTTCATCCTTTCTGCAACCCCATTTTGCTGTGGAGTCTTCCTAACTGTGAAGTGCCTCTGGATCCCTTCATCTTCACACAATTTCAGAAACAGATCGTTCTTGTATTCCCCTCCATTATCTGATCTCAGAACCTTAATCTTCCTTCCAGTCTGGTTTTCAACTTTCTTCTTCCAACTTGTGAACAATGTCAAAACTTCATCTTTGTGTTTCATGGTATATACCCAAACTCGTCTGGAGTAGTCATCAACAAATGTAACAAACCAGTGTCTACCACTCATAGAAGGTGTCTGAGTAGGGCCCCAAACATCTGTGTGCACATAATCGAGGATACCCTTTGTCTGATGTACAGCTGTACCAAATTTCACCCTGGTTTGCTTACCTAACACACAATGTTCACAAAATTCCAGCTTGCAACCTTTAGCATCCTTAAGCAACCCTTGCTTCACAAGCCCCTGCAAGGCCTTTTCTCCTGCATGCCCGAGTCGCATATGCCACAACCTTGTAGAGTCGGGAACAACCTGTTTAGGCTTTTCAGTTACACTGGCAGCCTGACCCAAATACGTTTTTCCCTGCAAGAAAAACAAGTTCCTTTTTCTTTTCCCTTTCATCACCACGAGTGATCCGTTAGTCACCTTCAGAATGCCACCTTCACTAGCAAATTTCAATCCACTGGCCTCCAAAACACCAAGTGAAATCAAATTCTTTTTCAAATCTGGAACATACCATACATCTGAAAGCTCCCTAATAAGACCATCATGCATTAGCAATTCAATCTTCCCGATTCCTACCTTCTTACAAGGTGCATCATTTCCCATCAAAACTACCCCACCATCCATATACTCTAAGGAAGTAAACCACTCATTTTTTCAAGACATATGATAGGAGGCTGCTGTATCAAGAAACCATACTTCTTGATAAAGTGTGGGACTAGCAGCAAGTGCAAAGGAAAAATCATCATCACTATCTAAATTATCAGCAGTCACATTTGCAGTCAAATTTCCCTTATTTCGTAGCTTCGGACAATCCTTTTTCCAATGCCCCTTCTCATGACAGAAAGCACATTCATCTCTGGCTGGTATCTTTCTGTCCTTTGAAACTCCTCTCGATTTGAAACGAGATTTGTTTCCTTTATTCCCAGATTTGGTCTCAGATCTGGTCTCAGTTCTGCCCCTTACAATCAATGCTTCAGAAGTTTCTCTATCAACCATTTTATCCCTTCTCCTAGTTTCATTATTCAACAGAGCATTTGCAACATCTTCATATTTAACAGTATATTTTCCATATATTAAAATTGTTGCTAAATGATCATAACATTCGGGTAATGAATTCAACAGAATTAGGGCTTTATCTTCATCTTTAATTTGCTCATCCAAATTTAACAAATCAGCCAATAATTTATTAAATGATTCAACATGAGCGTTCATAGACATACCTTCAGTATAGGTGAATCGAAAAAGTCTCTTCTTCAAATACAGCCGATTCTCCAAACTTTTCCTCATGTATTTGTCTTCGAGTTTCTTCCACAACACCGCAGTAATGGTATCCCTCATCAAATCGTACTTCTGAGCATTCGCGATAAAGAGCCGAATAGTCCCACACGCAACTCGGTTCAACTTCTTCCAATCTACATCTGACATATTCTTTGGTTTTTCTTCCTCCAAAGAAACATCTTGTTCTTGTTGAACAAGAACATCCAACACCTCACACTGCCACATCCCGAAATTGTTTGTTCCATCAAATTTTTCAACTTCAAATTTTGCGTTGTGAATCGTTGTTCTGGAAGAACTTGATCCCGCAATATCCTTGGTTGCATCTGCTTCGCTCGCCATCTCCCTCTAGGTCGAACCCGATGCTCTGATACCACTTGTTGTGCGGAATACGAATGTGGAATACGAATGAACTACCAATCAAAGAGAGAAATAGCGAAAAACAGAAAACAAGCAAACACAAGGACACAAAGATTTACGTGGTTCGGCAAACAAGTGCCTACATCCACCGGGCGGTTGGGGTTTCTTCTTCAAATAATCACCAATGGGCGAAAACAAACCCTTACAGAGATGACGGCTGCAAAATTCGAATAGAGGTGTTACTCTTTACAAAACCCTAACGGGTGTATTTATAGGGAAACTATTGGGCCTTTCGAAATGGGCCTATTCTGATTTACAAACCCGCCTACAGTCGACTGGTCTTCTTATCAGTCGACTGGTAATTGTTCTGGACAGTCGACTGAGATCCATATTCAGTCGACTGGTGAACCTCTGCTGCTGTATCCTTAGCTCCTTTGAAAATTCCTTCGGGACAGTCGACTGAGACCCATATGCAGTCGACTGGTATACTAGAACTTTCGATTGCTGTAGATACGACGGATATAAACAACTGAACCAGAATCGAGCCATTATCCAACAATAACTAGTTTATGGAGTACTATATTGTAACACATCATAAGAATTTCTCTAATTGATACTATAAGAGCATCTGTAGTTGTTATTGTCAAATTTTGATTATTTGGCATTATAGCAAATAGCAAAAATAGGTTTCGTCGTAGTCGTTGTTAGCTAAAATTTGGCCGACGTTTAAAAAAAATTAGTAAAAAAAAAAAATTTACAAACCATGATAGTGACTTTTTTTTTAAAGCAAAAAATCACAACAATTGACCTGAACATTGGGACAGCAAATAATCTCTCGTCTGTCACCTTTTTTTTTTTTGCAATTTTCTTTTCAACCGGACGGGAAATAATCTCCCGTTCGACGAATTTTTTTGGCATTTTCTGATAAATGCACGGGGCGGGATATCTTCTCCCGTCCAACATTTTTTTTAAAAAAAATTTTTTTAATCAAAGGACGGGAATAATCCCTCGTCCGATACATTTGAAAGAAAAAAAAATCTCTCTGACGAAAGATAATAGTTCATCCGATCAAACGAACGAAAAATCATCTTTCGCTTGCTATATTTTGGCAATTGCCAAATCGTCTGCCAAATATGGCTGACTACTGTAGCGACGAAACCCAATTTTCGGGTGTTTTGCCAACAACTGCAGTACTCTTTTTTTTTTCTTCATATTTTAAAAATTTTGACAAAATAACCAACGACTACAGATGCTCTAAGAAACGTGGCTTGCTACTGATGCTACGAGAAACACCTTTTAATTTTTACAGTACCAATAGTTCGAAGTTTAAGGTTTACGAACAATTTCCGACAAAATATGAGTTGCTTGAATACCAGGTGAATTTTTTCTGCTACTGCCCCAAAACTTGGTAGTTGAACTCAATTTAGTGAAAGTGGAGGTGGTGTTTGTAAAGTGGTGGAAGCAAGTTGAATTCTTAGATGATTGGTCGTCTGAGTGAGAGTTGAATGATGTTACAGGTGACGCCATTCGTCGATGAACAGAACGAGGACTGGAATTTTTAAGACACTGGTACTTTGTTTGGACTTTCAGAGATGGGACCCGCCTCGTGCTTATTACTCGATGTTCAAATTGTGGGACCCACTGATCTGAACTGGATGCGAATCTGTGGGTGCCACGCGCAGCTGCACTGTTGGCACACGGTAACGTGAAACAAACGTCGGTGTAGACGGCTGTAGGGTTGCAAACGGAACGCCCTACTCGAGAGCTACTCGGCTCGAGCTCAGTCAGAGCTTGGCTCGTGTCGAGCTCGAGCTGAGCTCAAGCTCGAAAGCGAGCTCGATAGCGTAAACGAGCCAAGCCCAAACCTTAAGGTACGTGGGTTGTTAAAGCTCGATAACGCAGAAGCTCGCGAGTACTCAACTCGGACTCAGTCAAAGCTCGGTCAATGCTCGGCTCGTGTCGAGCTCGAGCTCTTGAAATTGAGCTCGATACATAAACGAGCCGAGCTCAAGACTCAAGATATTCGGCTTGACTCGACTCGTTTGCAGGCCTAGACGGCGGGTTGGTGGGGAAGGTGGGTTGGCCGGAGAAGATGCTATGGGGAAAGGGGAGAAAGTTGAGATTGATTAATTTGAGGTTAATTGATTCATTGAGTTTTGTATATTTGAATTTCAAATTAGGGCTTGCAACTCAAATTATATTTGGAGATGAGTTGAAGGAAAAATCTGGATCATTTTTGAATTTCTATTTAAAATTTTGAAATTCAAAACATATTGGGAGAGCGAGAAGAGGATATGTGGGGGATAGGCGATGAGGGAGAGTTTGCTTAATGTTGATTTTTGAATTTCAAAATAGGATTTTTAAATTCAAACTCAAATTTGAGTTGGACTATGGAGGGAGAGAATTCAATGAAATTTAAATTTCAATGTAGATTTTTGAAACTCAAATTATAGAATGGGGAGTATGGAAAGATTATCTTGATGTAATGTGAATTTCAATTAGATTTTACTTTGAAATCCAAATTACATGTGTGGGGTGTTCGGTAAGTGCAAGCGCCACATTTCATTGGCAGTGGTGTTCGTTGTAGGAGATGTTCATCAATAGCATCGGTCTGTTGATTGAAAATAACGACTAGTGTTGATGGCTGGATTTGACGCAATCGAAAGATGGCGCCGCGGTGGAGTTAGTTTGGCGGATACACGACGACAACGTTGTTGGGAGAAGAGTTAGAATGCTAGTAAGAGATGGTGGTTGTGGTTGTTGACATGGTAGACGTTTGGAGAAAGGTGGAGCGAATTTATGGGGAGGAGTGTTATTTGGATGGATTTTGAATTTCAAATTAGAAATTTGGGAATTCAAATTACATCTGTGTGGGTTGAGTGGGAGAACATGATGTAGATGCCTTATCTACAAATTTAGCTAGGGGAGAGACAAGTTAGAAATGTAGGCTTAGCTTTGTAGTTATTTTTCACTGTTCTGTTCTAGAAACAGATAGATGAATACTTTTTGTACTACTTGTTTCGTTAATTATTGATTAATGAAGCGGTGACGATGTAACTTTTTTTTCTAAAAAAGAAGTATCTTGAGGGAAATTATAATTATTAATTTTTTTTTGTTATTTGTTAGATTAATAGCTTGTTAACTGATTAGGGTTACATTAAGATCACAAGCACTAGTAATTACACATGCGATGCACGTCTTAATAAAAATATATTTTTAAAAGTAAAAATTTTATGCAGTCTGGTCTCGAACCTGAAACCTTATTTATATTAGTTGTGTATGGGCGATAGTCGTACATGTAGCATTGGTATCGAGTCGGGTCGGGTTGGGTCTAGGGGTGTAAAATGAACATGACGGTCCGTCGTCCGTCCGAGTCCGGCTCGAGAAATGGTCCGACCGTGGACCGTCCGAACTGTTATACGAACCGAACTCGAATAAATTATTATGTCTGATTTTTTACCGAGCTCGAGTCAGACATAAGTCCGTCCGATTATTATTGCGGTCCGATGCTTTATCGAACCGAGTCCGGACTATAAAAATTTTGTCCGACCTAGATCGAGCCGGACATAAGTCCGTCCGAGTAGAATTTCATTCCGAGCTTGAACATATGGTTGTTCGATTCCGTCCGGTCCGATTTACAGCCCTAGTTGGGTCCTTCACTACCCGGACTCGGACTCGGACCCGGACCCGTGAGGACCGGGTTCGGGTCAGGATCCTATTAAAATATTCCTACTCGTTCAGGTAGGAGCGGGAGAGTGAGCGGCGAGCGGATGATTTAGAATAGAGGAGAGAATAAAAATGTATGAATTTTGAGTTTGGAAGAGAAGATTTAGAATTGAGGAGGAATGAGGGGAGGAATGATGATTGAATATTTATTTTTATGTTGATTTTTTGGAATTTTTTTAACGGGTCCGGGTCGGGTCTCTTTTGAACGGACCCGGACCGGAAAGTACAATGGGTTCATTTTAGGATCCGGATCCGGATCCAGACCCGAATAGGCCGGGTCGGTTCCTGTCCAATGTCGGGTTCGGATTACTGGTATTTATACCAATGCTACGTACAAGGTCGTATACTGACAAAAATTCCAACTCTCCCCCATTATATAATATTAGGAGATTAGGAGCTTGGTTTAGTGGTGTTAACTATGTCTATGTAGTGTCATTTCAAGTTGGTATTAAACATTGTTTTTCTGTCTCGGATCTACTTAAAACAATACTCAAACAAGCAAATTGTTTCGAATAAAAATGTATTTTTGGTTGTGCACATGAGGATGTAAGGAACATGTTACTTTCTGTCTATATACGCTTGACACATAAAAGACGAGACTATAACAAAACAATTTGAGAGAAGTTAGTGGTAATACCAATCTACAATTTGTCTCTCCTGAACTATGAATGAGGGTAAAAAGCAAAAAACAAAATGGAGAGGAAAGCTTCCACCCGCAACCACAAAAGCCACCATACAACCTCTACCACCCCCCGTCCAGTGGCTAAGAGAGGCAGGGAAGATGAAGTCGTCCACCACAGAGAGCAAGTCCACCGGAAAGAGTCCTCTGGCAGGGTCGTGATCAGAGGCAGAAGGCCATCTCCGTTACGAGATGAGCGCCCAGGCCATAGAGGCCTGGCGCATCGAGGCTCCGGTCACCATGAGCATAGAGCTCCTGCGACGGGAGCAGAGCGGCTTTCATTGGAAAGGGGCAGATCCGACAGACGCTTCCCCACGACTGATAGAGGAACCTACTTGGAGGCGTCGAAGAGAGGCTTAGGGGCTCTCGACAGGAGCAACCAACGCGGGAAAGCTCGATCACTGGAAATAGATGTTCCGGTGAAGAAAATAGATGACGACGGGGAATGGATCCTCGTGAAGCCCAAGCGCATTAGGATGGAGGAGAGGAAAGCGGAGAAAGCTTCATCAGCCGCTTCGTCAGATCCTTCAACAGGACCAGCAAATGCAAAGAAGATAGATTTGTGTCACAAATGCGCGGGGAGGGGACACACCATTCACGATTGCCCAAACGACTGGTTTTGCTATGCGTGCAAGAAGTCTGGCCATATATCGAAGAGTTGCCCGCGGAACGTGACGTCGGGAAGCGCGCACTCTAGGGCTAGCTCCGTGGCCCCCAACGTCGGAGGGTGTAGCAAGCCAACCTTGGTTGGGTTTGAAGAAAGTATAGATGGAAGAAGGAAGGTGATCAGGGAGGTTATTACCCCAACCCCGGTTATGGCTGATTTCGAAAGCCGATTCTCAACTCCATTCTTCTGAAGGTGCACACGGGATATCCTTCGGTTGAGGCTATTAAGGACCTTCTCTCTGATAGTGTTCGGCCAATTTCTAGAATAGATTGGAGTGTGCAAAAGGTTAAGGAAGACGTCCTCATGGTGTACTGCAAGACGGACGAAATCACTAGAGAGCTCCTCGCCATTGGGAGCCTCGAGGGGGATGACTTCTACATTACTCTCAGTAGGTGGTCGAGAGGGTTCGGTGCTCTGAAGGTGGACGCACGATCGTCAATTTGGCTAAGGCTTTTCAACCTACCATTTCATTGTTGGGTGCGTTCGGGGTTTCAAAATTTGGTTCACAATTTCGGGTCACTCATTAGCATCGACAAGAACACTAATTTCCTTCTTAGAAGAGAATATGCAAGGATTCAAGTGGGAGTGGAGGATGTCAGCCTTATTCCCTTGGTGATCGTAGCGCTATTTGAAGATGTCAAGTATGAGATTAAAGTCATAGTAGAGAGGAAGAAGAAAGTATCGTTTCGAAGTTCGCCGGAATATTCAGCCTTCAACTCAGAAGTGGGTCTCAAAGAGAGGGGTAAGCACACACGTACCATCGGATCATTCGAAGATGGATATTAACTGTCTATCAGAGTCGCATCCTCAACACCTAATTTCGGTGCAGTCTGATCCGTTAGATCAAGACATGACAGCGCAACGGTGCCTAACACAGCAAACAACCTTTAAACTTTCAAATGATCCTCTTCTGAGCTGTCAAAAGGGGTCTCAGCTACGTGCAGGGAAGATGGGACAGCGACAGCACGACAGCAAGGTTGATGCAGTCCGAGGTACTGTTGCTTGCAGTAAGAGGAGTGGGGGAGATTTCCTAGGTGAGAGCAGCTTTTTGCCAGCTGGTTTTCAACAGAGAGCTGAGAAGGGTAAAGGTCAAGTCAGCATTAATGATCATTGGTTAGAGGGACACGATGCGGAACTCGAGGGTGGTTTGAATGAAGCAAGAAGAGCAGCGGGGGGGCCCACCAACAGTCAAGCGGAATTGATGTGCCTCTCTTCGGCTGACTTCAAATCGGCTCTTGATATGGCTGTCAAGTCCATCGCCCAAAGCCTTCTTCTTTCTGGGCCGGGTCCATGGAACAACCAATGCGGGCTGAACTGGGCTAGAGCCACTAATGTTCATGGAGGGGGCCCATCGGGTATCAGTGTAGAAGTCCCAGTGCACGAGGGTCCCCTCATGACAGGAATGGAACCAGTGGAGGTGGTCGGGGAGGATGCAGAGCTTCCAACAGCGGAGAGAGGAGACCAAGTACAAGGGGATTTTCATCCACAGCTATCGGAGGACGGCACTACGGGGGAAGGCATTATTGGGGCTCTAGACGATGTAGGCAGGGACTTTACCGACTCAGACGGCAAATTCGAAAAATGGGAGAATGAGGTAAAGGCACTAACACCAGTGATACAGGATAGTACGGAGACAGATGGAGGAGATGCAGCGAAGGGTACTAAGGAAGCAAAAAGAAAGAGCAAGAGGCAAATCGACAGGTAGGGAGCTAAGGGGCCTAGCGAGGAGGATCTGATCAGATCGGCAGCAAAAGCCAAGGAACCAATGTCAGCCTGCGGAGGTTCGCTCTCTATTCTTAGTTTTATTTCTGATGAGTTGTTGCTTTACTATGCCAGTATGTTCGGTTTAAATATGGGGTCGTCGGGTATAGAACAAAGTAATAGAGTTAAAATCATTAGAGAGGAGGCTTACCGGTTATGCCTATAGAGTCTCATCGATGGGTAGGTAGGATAGATGTTGTCTTAAGTTAGTTTTCCCATAGTTACATATTTTGGAATGTGAGAGGGATGCGCTCGAAAGTCAAGAGTAGACTGGTGAATGATACTATAGTTAGGATTAAACCGATACTGTGCACCATTCAAGAAACTAAGATAGTGGACCAGCAGGGTATGGATTTTGTGGGGCTCAGGTCGCTTAGTGATTTTCATTGGCGAGTTAAGTTGGCTAGGGGCATGTCGGGAGGTATCGCGATAGGAGTTGACTCTAAGGTGTTCGATATTATAGATGCTTTCATTGACGATTTCTCCGTGACCCTAGTCATTAAACGAAAATGAGATGGATGGGAACACATGGTTACTTCGGTGTACGGCCCATATATCCCCTGCCAGAGACAGGGACTTTGGGAAGAGATGCAAAACATTAGAAATAGACGGACTGGACCGTGGATCATCGGTGGAGACTTTAACATCACTTGGAGGGTAGGGGATCAAGGGTAGGGGATCAAATGAGAGGGACAGGCAACAATTCAACACCGCTATCAACACTCTTAGCCTGATTGAAATAGAAGCGAGCGATAGGAGATTCTCTTGGAGTAACATGCAGGCTAATCCGACCCTAGCAAAACTTGACAGAATCCTGGTCTCTACTGATTGGGCGGCTTTATTTCCCTTGGCGACGGTCAGATCTATTCCTAGATTCACGTCGGACCATGTCCCATTGGTCCTTGAGTGGGAGAACGTAAGGAGAGTGGGCCAGCGGCAATTTAGATTCGAGAAGGTATGGACGCTTAATCCCAGCATCACTAGTATCATTCAGGAGTCCTGGGAAAAGACGATTCCGGCGTCCGACGCTGTATCTAGATGGACCATCAAACTACGACGACTGAGGAAGCGCCTCAAAAGATGGTTTTGGGGAGCTTAAAGAAAAGAAAGAGAAGCTAGGAAGGAGGATTCAAGAACTTGAAATAAACGAGGAAATTATAGATCTACTACCAGGGGAATTCGACGAGCTGGCAAAGACTAGATCAGAAATCCATACAATATGATAAATGGAAGAATGCTATTGGAGGCAGAGATCGAGGATTCAATGGCTAAGGGAAGGAGATGCAAACACTGCATTTTTCCACAAGGTGGCCAATGGGAGAAGACAACAAAACCATATTGGGGGACTATTCATGGATGATGTTTGGACAGAGGACGAATCAGATATCAGAAATCATATTGATAGATCGTTCAGAGACCTATTGGGAAAGAAGAGGGCGTTAAGATGTAAATTGAGTTCGAACATGTGGAATGAGGAGACAATTGAGGGTTGTGAGAGGCTAGAGGAGGCCTTCACGGAGGAGGAGGAGCTAAAGGCCATCAAAATGTTGGGCCAAGACAAAGCCCCAGGCCCAGACGGCTTTCTGATTTTCTTCTACACCAAATATTGGTCCATCGTCAAGGAAGACCTTCTAGAGATCTTCCACGAGTTTTTCATAGGGGAAGCGCAGATAGAAAGACTAAATTACGCGAACGTGGTTCTCATCCCGAAAAAGGGTGAGGTCCTAAGATTTAAGGACCTTAGGCCTATCAGCCTGCTCAACGGCTCATTCAAAATCATCACGAAGGCACTGGCTAGTAGATTATCACCAGTCTTAAACGACATTGTGGGGGAGAATCAGAGCGGGTTCGTAAAAGGAAGAGACATCCTGGATAGCATTGCGTTGGCCCATGAAATGGTATTCAGAGGGCAAAAGGACAAAGTTGATGGGTTCCTTCTAAAGTTAGATTTTGAAAAGGCGTACGATACGGTAGAATGGGGTTGTGTTGATGAAGCAATGAAGCTAAAAGGGTTCGGAGAAAAATGGAGGTTATGGATGAAGATGTGTACTAGGAATGGTAAGTCATTCGTCATGGTCAATGGTTCTACAGGTAGGGAGATTAGATGCCAGAGAGGGTTGAGACAGGGGAGATCCGCTATCTCCGCTTATTTTTGCTATAATTGCTGATGGTTTGTCGGAGATGAATAAGAGAGGATTGGAGGTAGGGTTGTCTAAAGGGGTTACTGTTAAAGGGATCTTCGAATGCCTGTTAATACTTCAATACGCTGACGACACACTTGTTTTCGGGATGGCTAAGGTGGAAGAAATTCTGGCTATTAGGGTACTATTAAGGTGCTTTGAATTCTGGTCCGGGCTAGCGATTAATCTACAAAAGAGCTGCGTTACTCCGCTCTGCAACAACTTCGCTACATCCGCAAATTTTTCATCAGCCTTGCTTCAGTGCGAAACAAAGGAATACCCGCTCCAATACCTGGGAACACCGATTAGACCAGGAAAGTTGATTAAGGATGACTGGATTCCGTTGGTGGAAAAGATTGAGAAAAAGTTGGCAGGATGCAAAGGAAAATTCTTATCACTAGGGGGCAGAATCACCCTTATCAACTCCGTCCTCAGTAGCATTCCTTCTTACCTTATGTCGATCTATGAGATTCCCACCTGGGCCATTGAAAGAATCGATAAATGTAGACGCAAATTCCTTTGGAATGGAATGCGCGACGACAGGAAGGGGATTAATCTCTTCAGATGGGATAGGGTATGCAAGAAGAAAGAGTTCAGTGGATTGGGGATCCTGAACCTCAGAGACATGAACAAGGCACTTTTGTCAAAGTGGTGGTGGAAGATGCACAAACAACGCAAAGCGTGGTGGAGTAACTCGTTCATGAGATATCGTAGGAGGAAAATCGTCAGATTTGGAGGAAAATGTAGACACGGAAAGGTGTCCGGCATATGGAAAGGCATCGCAAAGGTAGGAGATATCTACCATATGAACACAAAGTGAAAGTTGGGGAAGGGAAACAACATCAGATTCTGGAAAGACAAGTGGTGTGGAGACAATACGTTTCAATCACTCTTTCCAGAACTTGCGTCGTCTGCCAAGAGAAAGGACGACCTGGTCGTAGACGTATGGAAGAACAGAAGGCTGAGATTGGAGCTCATGGGAGACCTCTCTAACGAAGGGCAAGAGCAATTGATTAGGCTTAACGCGAGGTTGCAGGAAGAAGTTCCCCAAGATAGGATAGAGGAGGACGAAAGAGAATGGTTAATAGGCCAGAACCATATGTTTTCTGTTGCATCCATGTATGGATTCATCAATGATGGAAGGATAAGGAATTCACACGCAAACAACATCTGGAAGACTAAAGCCCCCCTCCCCCCCCCCCCCCCCCCCCCCCCCAAGTCAAAGCTTTCATGTGGCTGGTTCTCATCGACGGAGTTCTCTCTAAGATTAACCTGAAGAAACGAAATATTTTGGTCGACGCTATGTGCCAACGTTGCAACATCGACGAAGAGGATTCTTCCCACATTTTCTTCCACTGCCCTAGAGCTAGGTTGGTCTGGGAGGTCATGAGTTTGGGATTTCACACGATTGAAATCCCGAAGTGCACTGAAGACGTGTGGGGGGAATGGAGATCAAGACATGTTAACATAGAACATAGGGTTATCTGGGATATTTCTGTGGGGGCTATCTTGTGGACACTTTGGCTTGATAGGAATGATTTTTGCTTCCGTAATTCTAGATGTTCTTTTCATATGTTAATGCATAAATTGTTAATGCTAATAGAGACCGGGGCAGGTCAAGCAGGCACATGGAAGAAACCAAGGCTAGAGGGAGCATAGTAGATGCGGGATGGACCAAGGCGAGGAAGCTTCTAGCTATCATTGGGGATGGTCAAGCTATATTGCACAGATGCTTTCGGGTCCTTTTTATGTATCTTATGTCGCACTTTATATTTTGTGGATGTCTATCTTGTTATAGAATTCGATAGGGGTATTTTGTAATGATTTGTACTTGATGTTTCGTTAACCGATCATTAATGAAACAGATGACCTTAGTCACTTTTATTTCAAAAAAAAAAAAAACTATGAATGAGGGTAAAAGTAACATATCTTTGACTTTAAAAAGAAAATTCACCAAGAACAAAGTTCTTTACATCCTAAAAGTGGACGAAATGCTTGGATAATATTTTATGCTACATGTCAACTTATTATGCTTCTTCGTTATTAGAAGATCCAACACATAAGCCAATCATCTCTTAACTAACAAATGAAGAGAAACACATAGCATGGATGAGCCATTTATGTAACAAATGTGTTTTAACAACAAAAAGTCCCAAATTTGGGGGTTCAGCTGCCTGTATTTTATATAAAAAATTTGTTGAATGAAAAGAAAATGTCTGCTTAAAGCTCAAGAACCAGTGAGAAATTATGCAGATTTTTTTCCACAAAATGGGCCACTTTTTCAAACTAATTTTCAAAATAGACCCTTTTCGAAACTACTTTCAAAAATAGTCACTTGCAATTCCTAACTGTGCTCGACTCTATTTTGTTGACGCAGTTGACAACTGCGCTCTAAGTATATGCCACAATAATTCAACTCCAACACTTATGTCAAAATAGTGTTTAGGAGAAAACTATGTTCACCTTAGAATGTATTTGGCAACTGCGTTCTAGATTGCACTAAACTCGCAATTCCCAACTGCATTCCTAATTCAATCGTTCATCAGTTGAGACCTACGAGTTTAGTGCAATCAAGAACGCAGTTGCGAGCTTAGTGCAATCAAGAACGCATATGGCAACTGCGTTCTTGATTGCATTAAGCTCGCAGTTCCCAACTGCATTTCTAAAATTCCCAACTGATGAACGATTGAATTAGGAATGCAGTTGAAAATTGCAAGTTTAGTGCAATCTAGAACGCAGTTGTTAACTGCGTTATAAGGTGAATATAGTTTTCCTCTTAATACTATTTTGACACAAGTGTTGGAATTGAATTATTGTGGCATATGCTTAGAACCAAGTTGCCAACTGCATCATCAAAATAGGGTCGAGCGTAGTTGAGAACTGTGCGAGGTCTATTTTGAAAATTAGTTTTCAAAGAGGTCTATTTTAAAAATTAGTTTGAAAAAGTGGCCTATTTTGAGAAAAATCAAATATGCATGGGAAACGTAAGAGATAAGAACAGTAACAAACACAAGTATAGAATTGTAACTTGGATATTTTTTAATTTAGTTAATCTTTTATTAATGAAATTGATAACCTAAGGGTCATGCTTATCTTAAAAAACAAAAAAAACAAACAAACAAACACAAGTATATTCAGATTCTAAAACCAACAGCCATCTATATAATCTAGAAGGTTCAGGGGCACCTTAATTTGATATAAAAAGCCAAGAAATGCATAGAAACAAAAGATAGGCACGTAAATGAATGAGTGTCAACGTTTGCAAGTAGCAAGTGCTATTGTGATCTAGTGGTAAAGATTTTAATTTAGCTAGTAAATAAGAAGTCCGGGATTCAATTCCTTGCATCATCCATTTCCGGGATTCAATTCCTTGCATCATCCATTTACAATGAAATAATTGTGAGAATGTTTGCATGATTTACTGTGAAATTATTGAGAGAATGCGTGCATGCAAACGTAGCCACTAACAAACAACACATTTCTTCATTTTTTTGGTGTTTTTGAATTGGATTTAGTTGCCATTTTGGACCATTTTTCATAACAAGATATTTTTATCTTTATATATCTATAACTATTATAATGGGAAAGATGGGGTTCCAAACAAATAAATAATTTTTTATTGTTTTTTGTATGTTAGTAAACACGTGCAGCGCACGTGTTGGTAGGTTTTTTTTGTCTTTTTCCTTCTTCCTCCACGTGCATCGCACGTGCATGATACTAGTACTATTTTAATGAGAGAGTTGGAATTTGTAACCAAACAAATCCTAACTTTGTAACTAAATAAACTCATGCAATACACATCCAAACTAAATCCAACAATATATACGTGTACCGTATGTGTCACCAAAATCAAAACATTCAAATATAAACTTTTTTTATTTAATATATATTCATTTAATTTAATAACTATACTTTTAGTAGGCGTGCATCACACATCACACGTACATTATACTAGTGAGTGATGTTAATTTGATAGAATAAGTACATGAAGTTGGATAACACAATCATTCACCAATCTTGTAATTGCTCTAATGAATGCTGGATCATATGTGTTGAACTTCCCAATAGAAAAGTTTTAGAGAATCCTATTCTCATGAACTCCATCCGATCCGATCTGCTTCATACAGATGGGAGCGATGGCTTCATAGAATTAGCATTGGTATAAATATCCGAAATCCGGATCCGATCCGGACCCGGCATGAGATCAGAACCGACCTGACCTATCCGGGTCCGGGTCCTAAAATGGGATCCGTTGTACTTTCGGGTCCGGCTTCGGGTCTGCTTAAAAGAGACCCGACTCGGACCCGGAACCGTTAAAAAAATCCATAAAATCAACATAAAAATAAATATTCTATCCTCATCCCTCCCCTCCATCCTCCTCAATTCTAAATCTTCCTCTTCCAAACTCAAAACTCATGTATTTATCTTCTTTCCTCTATTCTAAATCCTCCACTCAGCGCTCACACTCCCACTCCTACCCGAATGGGTAGGATTATTTTAATAGGACCCGAACCTGGAACCGGACCCGATCCTTATGGATCCGGGTCCGGGTCAAATTTTTGGACCCGTAGGGGACCGGGTCCGGATAGTGAAGGACCCTACCCGACCCGATACCAATGCTACATAGAATCACATACGAATCCTTTTTCTAGCAAGAATAGCCATTTTTTTATATATAATAAAAGTAGAGGATACTACAGATGAGAGAACGAGAACCATTGAGTTATAGTTCAGATGTTGAAAGGGTTGAAACGGGTGACACAAGGTGTCAAGTTCGAGGCTGCCCTTTATAGATAGATACAGCTGAGAGAGAATGGTGCCTGACTTGGTACCAGATCTGGATTGAGATTTGAGCTAAAGAAAACTAATTCATGGTGGACAAATGTTTGTGAAACTCATTCATTTATCTAAGTTCGGACTTGAACAACAAAAGGGTGGTTATTAAGGAGACAGAGTCAAAGTTTCTTAGGGTAAGCTTTCTTTTCAGAGATTAGAATATGTGAATATCATCAATATTTATATCTATAAATCTTACAGTTTGACACAGCAATTGTCAAGGGATATTAAAGGCTGCTCAGGGCTGAGTCTCTCGTGTTCATACACAGCATTTCAAACACTAATCTACTGAAAAGTACAAGGATAAATAAAAGAATATAAAAAGGAAGATGACAAGGTGAAGAAAGAAAATTCTCTCTTCAATTGTGTTGAACCTAAATGAAAGCAACTGGGAGACCAAGTTAGTCTAAGGCACGTTGTTCTAAATTTTGATACCTGCTCGCACCACACCGACTCTGAAAGCTGACAACCCTGGGACCCACATCAAAACCAAGTTAGCATGATCACTATATTTGTGCACTACAAAAAAAAATCGTGGTATAGTTTTTAGGATAACAAATCTCTACTACTATAATGGGAGAACATCTTAGTGTAATTTGTCCATATTTCAATCCGTGCAATGCACGTCTATCTCTCTCTTCAGTCTTCATATATCTCTACATATATAATAAGAAAGGGGTGATGGCTCATGAATCTACAGTGTAATTCATTTTTTCTCTTTTTTTTTTTTCCTTTTCAATTTTTTTCCCAAAATTTTCCCCACATGCATAGCACGTGTAAAATACTAGTTAACAATAGAGGAAAGAGACTGCCAAATGATGACGTAGTATACTGTCAGGGGTGTCGGGAGTTCCCAAGGGACGACGGTGCACCTGAGGCGTGGATGTTCGATGGCGAGCTGATGGGTCTCTCTTCAGCCATTAGTTTTTCTTGTTTGAGTCTGTATAATCTCTGTAATAGCTGGCACGTGCATAACGCACCTTTTTTCATATTGGTTTTGAGCGAGAGATGGGCGGGAGTCTTAAGTGCGCTTCGCGCGTGTTATTCGTATTTTTTTTGTTTGGTAGTGTAACTGCCCACTCCCTATTTTAGCTGAGTTGTAATCTTCGTTGAAAATCAATAAAAATCAAGTCTCTCAATCCCAATCTCCTTCCTCCTCTCAATCCCTAGTTCTTCCCCATTACTCCATGGCCAGAGTACTACCCCAATACCTGATTGAGAAGCATCAGATTCTAGCACAAATGACTAGGAGAAATCAGGAGATTTCAACACAGGAGTTGTGATCATGGCTCTCTTGAGAGCTTCGAATGCTAAAGTTGCGGCTGAGCTCCATTGGAAAGAGTTCTTCTTTAGCAGTTGGGTGAGAGGAGCTGCAATTCCCCCGTAGTCCTTCACAAATTTCCTATAGTAACATGTTAATCCCAAGAAACCCCTCAGCTCTTTAACTGTACTTGGTATGGGCCAATCCACTATAGCCTTGATCTTGATAGGATCAACTGAAATACCCTCTTCACTTATAATATACCCCAAGAACCCTATTAACTTTTGCCCAAAGATGCACTTACTCACCTTAGCTACTAGCTTGTCTGTACTCAACATAGATAAAGTAGTGGAGATGTGAAGGAGATGGCTCTCCCAAGATTTGCTATAAATCAGAATATCGTCAAAAAACACCAGTATGAACTTATGCAGATACTCCTTGAAGATGACATTCATCAGACATTGAAATGTCGCCGGGGCATTGGTGAGGCCAAATGGCATGACCACAAACTCAAAGTGCCCATGGTGAGTGTGGAAGACCGTCTTGAGTATATCTGTATCACATACTCTTATTTGATGATAACCTGACTTCAGGTCAATTTTGGAGAAATGCTTTGCACCATTTAACTCATCTAGGAGTTCATCTATAAGGGGAATTGGAAATTTATCTTTAATGGTTTGATTGTTGAGTGCTCTGTAGTCGACGCAGAGCCTCCAAATGTCGTCAGATTTCTTCACCAATATCACAGGTGAAGCATAAGGACTATTGCTGGGGCGAATGAATCCTGCGGTGAGCATTTCATTAACTTGTTTCTCAATTTCTCCTTTGTGATAATGTGGATGCCTATATGGACGAACACATATAGGTTTAGAGCCTTCCATTAAGGGAATTTGATGGTCGATAGACCTGTGAGGTGGGAGTGAAAGCACTTCAAAGAAGACCTCAGGAAACTTTCGAAGAACCTGCTGAACTTCCTCAGATTTGACCTTCATCTGTGACAAGCTCTGGCTTCCTTCTTCATCTGGCACCATTTCTTGAACATGGATCATATAAGCTTGGCACATATCAAGATTCATTTTAGACAACTCCTCGGCATCCAAGAGCTGCATTTGGAAATTGATAATCCCCTGCAATAGCTTCTTCTTCCCTTCAAGCTGAAATTCCATAGTCATGAGTGAAAAATCCATTGTTACGGGGCCTAACAACCTTAACCAATGTGCACCCAATACCATCTGCGCTGGACCCAGAGGCAGGAGCAAGAGCTCCGCTTGCAGTTCCACTCCTTGAACAATGAACTTCACACTTGAAACTTGGCCTTCGCTGTACATACATTGTCCGTTAGCTATGGTAACTTTATATCGGGGCTCTTTCATGATGGTTAGATTCGCTCTAAGTGCAGTTTGTGGATCAAGATAGTTGTGCGTTGAACCAAAGTCGATGAGGATATTCACTTCTTTCCCTCCTATTCTTCCTTTGACTCTCATCGTTTGGGGGTATACTTGATTACCCACCAGTGCATGAAGGGATATCTCAGGTTGCACCATTTCAAGTTGAAGAGCTTGCACCGCTGTATGTGAGTTCTCCTCCAACTGTGTTGCTTCGAAATTTGCTAGCCCGTCTTCCTCTTCTTCTAACCCTTCCGGTAATAGAACTTCTGGGTCTTACAAATATGCCCAGGTAGGTACTTCTCGTCACAGTTAAAATACAGTCCTCTAGCTCTCCTCTCCCTCATCTCTTGTAAGTTCAGTCTCTTGGGAACGAAGTTGGATGCAGCTGAAGAAGTGGGCACATTATTACTGGGGGTGTGTAAGGAATTTTGGGTAGTTGCAGGAGTCAGGGATGGTGAGTTGAAGGTGTGTGATTGTGAATTGGGTTTAGGGAAGGTCATAGGAGTTCTAGCAGACCAAGGGGTCCTGTAACTCTTTCTGAGGCATGCAATTTTCTCTTCATATCCCCTAGCCAAACCAATAGCCTCGTTCACATTCTTAGGCCGCTGAGACTTCACATCCCAACGTATCTCGACTCTAAGACCACTGATAAAAGTGCTGAGGAAGTGAGATTCTGTCCAACCATCTACAAAATTAGAGATTCGATCGAACTCTTGCACATATGTTTCTAGATCACCTTTTTGTTCTAACTTGGATAAGGTGCCTTTGTAGTCCTGAAACTCCGTAGGACCAAATCTAGTTAACAGCTCCTCAAGAAACCTTGCCCAGGTGATCTCGTGAATCCTAGGCTTCAAGTGTCTACGGAACCACTGTGCCGCCCTTCCCCTGAGGTTGAGGGATGCGTACTTCAGCTTTTGGTTCACAGGAACCTCGTAGAAATCCAGAAATTGTTCTACTTCGCAGATCCACTCCGTCAGATCTCCCTCTTGGAACAATGGAAATTCCACCTTAAATGGTGTTCGAAACACTCCTCCTCCCTCACTGAAATTAGAAGATTACAACAGGTTTGAGTTCGAGACTATTACCTCTCTCTGACGTGGTGGTAGGAGTGGATTAGGAAGCAGGGGAGGGTTCGATGGTGGACTAGGGAGCAAGGGAGGATTCGATGGACGTGGGGGGTTATGCTGCATCATCGACATCATCGTCTCCAACCTTGTTTCAATCGTCAAGAACCTATCTCCGATGCTTGTGGCGATTGCTTCGACTCTCTCCATGAGGTAATTGGTCTGAAGTTGCCCTTCCACCAGTTGGCTCCTCAAATTTGCCACCTCTTCCTCCAGTGCCGTACTCCCTTCATTGCGGCCATCGTCATCGAAGCCCTCAGGCTCTGATACCAAATTGTCAGGAGTGGGGATGCGGTTGCTTCGATGCAAGATTCTCACCCCATTGCATATATGAGCAAAGGCCTCAAGGGAAGGCTGATGGCATTGTTGACATATGAAAAGGAGGTTTTCGCCATCCTACAAGCTGTCAAGCTATGGAGGCAGTATCTACTGGGTAACACATTCATCATAAGGACTGATCAAAGAAGCATCAAGTATATATTAGATCAAAGGATCAATACGGAGATTCAAGAGAACTGGCTGTGGAAATTATTGGGGTATACCTTCACTGTGGAGTATAAAAGTGGGATTGATAACTCGGCTACTGATGGGTTATCAAGAAGGGTAGGAGAAGATATAACCTATTGTGAAATCACCTTTGTGGTTCCGGAGTGGTTAGAAGGTATCAAGCAAATGGTTTTGAATGACCCCTACTTTGCAGCATTGCAGGAAAGGTTGCTGAATGAACATGAGAACCAAGCTGTTTACAAAAAGTCTGGGGGAGTTTGGTACTACAAGGTAAGAATTTTAGTAAGTCCTAATGCAGAGGTGAGGCATTTAATTTTCTTTAATCACCACACATCAAAGATGGGGGGACACTCTGGATTTCACAAAACATGGCAGAGGATCAAGAAGGACTTCAAGTGGGAGGGAATGCAAAAGGATATTAAGCAATGGATTAGGGAATGCATTATTTGCCAAACTAGTAAAAGTGAAATTGTATACCCTGCTTGTCATGCCCCGCTTCCCAAAAACACGAAATACGAGTGCGTGACGAAGCCCAACGAATGATTTTAACATCATCCATAAGTTGTAGGATCGACTCAGCATCACAACAAGAATATAACAAGATATATATACCATCAAGCATGCATGAATAATTTATTAAGAAACAAAAAATAATTGAAATAAATAATAATATCCAAATAGTTTTCAAGTCTGGATCAAATGTAAAACTCGGGAACATAAGCCTGTTACAAGATTTAAGTAGCAAGAAAACAAATGACACAAGAAAACAATAATCTAAGCATGTCTTTTCTTCATTTGAAGTCTAAAATCTCTGCTCACCAATCCCAGCAGGCAGCACGTCTCCAAAGTCTGTTTAATAATTATAAAAAGAGAAAAATAGGGAAAACAAGAGAAAATACCCTTAGTGCAAGTTAGGGCCACAAATAGTAAAAACGAGTACAAGAAACATGGAATAAAATTTGGAATCAAGAATATAATAGGAATGCAATAAGTAGTGGGAATTCGAGAACTAACTAGCAAGAAGGAAAACTCAAGATATCAGGTTGGGTAACTGTGACAGTGTAAAAATGGCCTGAGGCCCAACCAGGGCCCAATACAATTCCCGCTCAGAAAGGTAAAAATAGCTATCTAGCTCGGCCCCGAACCACTTCGGGGTCGGCGCCGAACCTCCGGTTTGCCCTCACAGTACTGGCCTCCTCGTACCGACGAGCCTCAGTAGCCCTCGGAGTCCGATCCGGGGCAGTCCCACAGGCCGTCCCCCCTCTCTGGCGGGGCAGAAGGATGACCTGGCGCAGCCTAGGCCCTCCGATTCCCCCCAGAGGCACAGGAGGCTCACGATGGGCCACGTCAGCTCCAAATACCGCCAAGGGTTTCGCCACGTCAGCCCTATACCGCTCCTGGTATCGCCACGTCCGCCCTAAACCCCCTGGGCTTTCTGCCACGTCAGGCCCATGGGCTTTCGGATCCAGACCCGGCCCCCAAGTGGAACCAAACCCGGTTGGGATTCTCTATAAATACTAGACCCACCTTTTGAGGTAATCAATCTTTTGCCACTTAAATATACCTAGTTATTGCTACTCTCTCACAGAGACTGACTAGAGCGTCGGAGGGTCCGCCACCGGGACAAACCCCGGTGTTTCAGGACCGTCTGCAGGTACACAAGACCTCAGATCCGACCCTTCCGATCCGAGCCCAACCTTCAACATCTTTCCGAGCTCATCGTAGGTCCCAGAAGGTCAATGGAAGGTCGGCAGACGAGCGGCAATCTCCTTCAATACAAATTGAGTTCGAACTCACACCTGGTGCTTCCACACGTTCCTCAGAAATAAACAGCATCAGGTTGGCGCCGTCTGTGGGAACCAGCTGCTCCAGAAGCCGATCCGACCCAGACCCTCAAAGGCCATCGACAGCCGAACCCTCATGGCCTCCAAAGGCAAGGGGGCTGCTTCCTCCGTCAACCAACGGGACTCGCCCCCACCCACTGATAAAGCCAGGCCGCGCACGTCGAAACACCAGGCTCTCCCTCAGGAGTCCCAAAGGAGCGTCGGCCGGCCAGCCCAGCCCGACCTCCGGGGAATAATCCTCAACCGCAGGATTACCCGCAGCAGGGGAAGGGCCGCTTCCAACCCGGCCCCGAACCGTCCGAGACCGCCGCCCGAGGTACGGAGATCCGCGCTCAGCCGAGTCGGAAGACAACCCTCAGTCGAGGGAGCCCCCGTCACTCACAAGGAGCTCCAAGACTTCCGAAGAGAAATTCTGGGGGCCCTCCGACGGACCCCCAGGGAAGAAACCCCCCATTCCCAAACTGGGCCGGACGCCGAAGCCAGCGCGTCCCGCCCTTCGATAATCCAGCCTGAGGATGATGACGTTCTCCTAAGGCGCCTACAAGGGATGGAGGATCGCCTCGATCACATAGGGGACGGCGGCCGAAGAGCGACTCAGGGGTACAGACCTGTCCGTCCTCCCTTCTCCACCCCCATCCTCCAAGCAGAAATACCCAGGAATTTCCGACCCCCTCAGTTCGAGACCTACGACGGCGAGGGAGACCCTGCTGATCACATGGGGGGTTTCAAAACCCTCATGATGATTCACAGCGCCTCGGATCCCCTGCTATGCCGAGCCTTCCCTGCCACCCTTCGGGGTCCCGCTCGTGAGTGGTTCTCAAAGCTCGCCCTTGGCTCCGTTTACTCCTTCGACCAACTCGAGGGCAATTTTCTCGCCCACTTCGTCACCAGCCGGAAGACCGAAAGGACCAGCGCCTCGTTGCTCGGACTCAAACAGTTAGAAGGGGAATCACTCAGAGTGTTCGTCCGGAGATTTACCGCTGAGACAAGGTCGGTCTCCTCCCTCGACCCGGGCGTCGCTTCAGCGGCATTCCGACACAACGTCCGTCACGGACAGCTGAAGGCTTCTCTGGCAAAAAAACCCCCCGTCGACTTCCCCGACCTCCTCGGTAGGGTCGAGAAGTACATTAGGGCAGAAGAGGCCCTTAACCCCGAAGATACCAGGGGTGACACCGGGAAGGGAAAGCGGAAGACCGAAGAAGTCGAACCATCGAAGAAAGCTCCAAGGGACCCGGGGGCCATGAAGAAGGTCCCACCGGTCCCCCGCTTCGAGAGATACACTCCCTTGACGCACAACGTATCCGCCATCCTCCTAGAATCGAAGACAAAGGCATTGTTCGACTACCTCCCCGACCTAACAACGGCAAGAACCGAGATCAGCGCTTCTACTGCCGCTTCCACCAAGACCATGGACACGACACAGATCAATGCCGGGCCCTGAAAGACGAGATTGAGGAACTCATCTCCAGAGGATACCTCCGAGATTTCACCCGAGAAGTCCCGCGGGGTCGACGAGATACTAGGAGCGGGATACACTCGCCCCCGAACCCCCCTCCGAGCCGCATACCGGGTCGGGATCCCGAGTCCGAGGGAGCCGCGGACACACCATTTATCTTACATTGAGCCCATGGAGGGCTAATAGGAGGGGAATCAAATACTTTCCGAAAAGCCTTCCTCCGAGAGATGAGTACTGTCCAAGACGATCCCTCTCCCGAGCTACAAACCGCGCCAGTCTCATTCTCAGGGGAGGACCTCGAAGGCGTTCGCCTCCCCCTCTGCGACGCCCTCGTCATTAGCCTCCGCTTGGCTAAGTGTGTAGTTCGCCAAATCCTTGTCGACTACGTCAGCTCGGCGAACATTCTTTCCCTCAAAGCCTTCGAGAAACTGAAGTTACCTAGAGGCAAGCTCCAACCGACAGGATACCCCTAACATGGGTCTTACGACGTCCCTATCGAGCTAGAAGGGATTGTCACAACGCCAAGACAACTTACAACGCCATACTCGGCCGATCCAGATTATGCTCCCTCCAAACGATGCCTTCGGCCTACCATTCGGAGCTCGAATCTTCCACCCCACACGGGGTCGGCGTCGTCCGAGGCAGCCAAGAAGCAACGCGGTCGTACTGCATGACCATCGACGGAGGAGCAATGTTCCCCCCCCAACGCCGTCATGCTTAAACCTAAGAAGGACGGCCCTACCCCCGGACCTACCGTCGAGCCAGAGAGGTTCCCCCTTGACGCCTAGCACCCAGTGAACTCCTGCAAAGAGCAAGCCTAGACTTTAACTTAACCAGAAGTAAACCTTTTGTAAAGCTTTCCTTTGTATGGGACCGTTTTAGCGCCCCCCCCCCCCCCTATCTTATCCTAAGGAAACCTCGTTGCATCGTACACCAAACGCCTCGGCAGACCCGACCTAATACCCGGTTAAGGGGTCGACCCCCAAGGCGTCACCTCGCCCCACTCCAATTCCTCGCGAAACAATAAGGCCGAGCCAAATCCCCTTCATCACTTTGTATACTGTCAACAGGGGCAAAGGCCGTTACAGAAATACTCCCTTCGTCTCGAGCGGCACGCCACGTCGGGACGACGGGGTCCACCTCGGGAAGGGAAGCCGCAACCTCCGAAGTGAGCCAACTCGAAGCACATAAGCGGAGAGATCCGGAAACAACCGGCGTCAAAACCCTTGGCAAGTCCGAATTACCCTTTTTATATATACACAAAAAGGCGGGGGCCAGTCCGCGGGAGGCAAATACAATCGAAAGGAGGAAAGAAGAAAGAAAGACAAAGCTATACAACTCGATTTCCCTCCTCGGCGTCAATCGAGTTCACAGGACGATCGACGGCCGGGTTGTCAACAAGCCCCTCTCCGGCAGGAATCTTCGAGGTCCCATCAATCTCCATGTCGTACTCGAAGTTCGACAGATCGAGAGTCGGATAGAAATGCCTCACGTGACTGAGCACCTTCGCGTAGCACTCATCCTGGGCGGCTATCACCATCCGCTGGCCCGCATCCGTCAGCTCCTTCCTCTCGGTGGCGAACGCAGCTATCAACTCCCCCTTCTCCTTGGCAAACTTCCTCTTCAAGGAGGCCACCCTCTTCCCCCACTCGGTGTCCTTGGCCTCGAGCTCCAGCTTCATCTGCTGCTCCCTCTGACGCGAACCCTCGAGCTCGATCCGCGTCTCCTTCGTCTCTCGTTCGCTCTTGTCCGCCCTAGCACGCTCTTGTAACAGGGACGCTTCGTAGAGATTCTTCACGTTAGCTCCCTGCATACAAGCCTGCAACCGAAAGAAGCAGATAAGAGGAAAACTCCTGAGGCAAGACCGAACAGAAAGGAGGAGGTCGACAAGCTTACCGACACGGTGGCCTGCGCCAGGCGCGCGAAAGCCACCTCCACGGGCTCGTTCTCCATCATCTGGCGATCACGAGGCATTACCAGCCTCTCCACCACCTCTACGGCCTGGGCTTCCTCGGTCAGACAGTCGCCCATCCGAACCGACCAGTCCGGCGCCCACCGCTGCCGCAGTAACTCCACCACCGGGTCCTCCTCCTCGACCTCTACCAAGGGACCTTTCCCCTTGTCGAGATCGGAGGCCCTCGCCGGGCCCTTACCCCTCAAAGAGGCACCCCCCTTGCCCGTCTCCGAACGAGTCCTCTTAACCCTCGGCTCGAGCGGTACCTCCGAGATAACAAGGGGCGACTCCCTCGGCCTCTTCGCCGCATCCGCATTCTTCTTCTCGGCATTTTCCCTCTTCATGGCGAGCCTCCTTGCTTGGATCGATGCCTCATCCATATCTGCAGAAAAAGCCATTAAGGGCAATGAGCAAGAATGTACGAAAGGATCGAGGGAAAAAAGACAACTACATACGGAGAACGGCTGGGCTCAGTCCAACGCTCGCCAGGCGAACCTCCGTCACCTTCGTCCAATTAATACTAGGGGACAAACGGAGACGCTCGACAAATCCCCACTCCTCGACCGTCAGATCCCCCTGCCCCGGCGCAGGATAACTCGGCTTGGAGTAGTTCCATCGAGTGGGAATGTCCCAGGGCTCTTCACTCCGGATCACCAGATATTTTTTCTTCCAGTCCTTGATAGAGTCCGGGTGGCTATGAACAACCTTCCTCCTGCTCCGGGGGAAATATAGTAAACCCCCTCGGCCGCCGAACTAATCATCAGCACCGCTCGGAACACGTTCAAGCGCAGGGGTACCCGTTGTTCCTCGCACATCAATACAAAACTGATTATCTGCTTCCAAGAGTTCGGCCCATACTGCATCGGCGCCAAGGAGGCCCAGTTCAACACTTCCCGAACAAACGGATGGATCGGCAGCCTCAGTCCAGAAATAAACGCATCCACGGGGAAGACACAATACCACGCAGACAGGGGATCGGTCGGGCGAAGAGTAGAGCTCGGCAGCATCAATTCGTAACTAGGACCTATGTGGTACGCCAACTGCAAGACCTCCAAATCCCCGCCATCCAAGGCGGTCAGAATCGCGTCCATCAACACTCTAGTCCGACTCGGCGAAGAGGCCTGCACACCAAAGAGCTCCTGGTCGGACAGGTCGTCAGGATATTGACGGAAACGCTTCGGCTGCGCGGGCGAACCTGTCACCTGGCTCGAGCCACCAGTCCCCAACCCTACATTCCTCGGAGCCTCCTTCCTCTTCTCGGGTCGCTCCGGCGAAGGAGTGAATAAGGGCCCCCGACCGGTCAGCATGGAACTCGGACCTGCCCCCGGAACCGTGGATCTTCTTACAATGCCGCCCTCGCCTCTCTTACCCTCGGTAGCCGAATCCAAAACACGGACATCGTCCGAACCATCAGTCGCTTCCTCCGACTCACCGCTCTCCACCACGAAGGGACGACGAGAGCGCGACCGCCTCGCACCGTGTGCCGCCTCCTCAACCACCGGTTCCTCCCACGAAACCGTGTCAGAAGACTCATCAACGTACGCTGACTCCTCCTCGAGTACGGGCTCCTCCCAGGATGTCGAGACAGAGATAGGCTCCACCTCCCCCCTAGACGTCGACGCTGATGAGCCGGACTGAGCCCTGTCCATCTATACCTAAGACTAAGTAAACTTGCTAACTCACCTGGGGTTACTTTGGAAGGGCAAGCCTGGTACAGCAAGATGCGAAGATGAGCGCTGAAGTGTTGAAAAATTTTATTTTGAATAAGAAAGGAGTGGACAGGTAGGGGAGAGGGGGGACTATTTATAAGAGATGGAAGCGACTCCTCGATTCCCGCGAATACTGTTCACCTATCTGACATGCAACTGCCGCCTAAGAATTCGCGCCACATCCTCATAACGTGCGATGCTGGCATCATCCATTGACAGGCTGGCAGCCAGTCAAGGAGGCCAGCGCGGAAGAAGTGTTCGGAGGAGGGAACATTTTTATTTTTAAGTTTTAAGGCGCCGTCCTCAGACAGACGCCCCGGGCTCCGAGGCTGGGTCGGTTCCCCTTTCACCCGCGAGCAGCTCGGGGCTTACAGCGTCATCGGCCGAAGACCCGAACTGTTCCCGGGTGAGACAGAAACCGCCTCAACCTGGAGCCCTATGGGGACGCAGAATAGTCAGCCTCCAATCAGAGGACTACTTATCTACCCGGCGCCCAAAGCTCCAAGACGCCCCCCTCGGCAAGCACCCCGGTCAAAAGCAAATCAAAACCCGAAGGCCGAAAGAAGTGCTCCATTCCGAGCCAGTTGATGCAACTGCAAAAGTCCAGCCTACTCCAGCAGCGGAACCTTCGCAGTTGCAAACAACCGGCCCGGAACGCCCTTCATCCCTCTCGGAAGGATAGAGCCTCCACAGTTGCAGACTGCTCACCCTTCGAAGTTCGGTCGTTATCCCTCTCGCCCGGATCCCCCCTGGATCTGACCGCCACATCAGGACCATCAGATCCAAGAGAAGATCGGGCGACAAAGAAACTACCTCTCCGACAAAACCGGGGGTAAGAATTATCAAGAAACAGGCGCCCGCCGAAGCAGACACCTTTAAGGGCCAAGCAGACCACCCTTGCTTTGATCTTAACCACTACAAGAAAAAGGGGGGGGGGTACTTATAGCCTCCCCCAGACGCCGGCCTTTATGACATGGGGAAAACCAAACGGCGGAAGACCATGCGCCATACATTTATTAGGCGGCACCATTAACGCACCTAGAAAATGGGAATCTTGCACAGATCCCAGGGCGCCCCCAAATGCTCCGCGAAAACAACAGACTACCCTACTCAAACAACCCCAAGGCACAACGGTTCGCCCCCTAACGGCCCGACCTATGATCCCCTCACCAGCTCGAGGTCCGGTCTGGCACCAGGGCACCCCTCTTCGGAGGATCCACGGGCTGGCCATCACCCTTACCAGCCCATAACTCCCCCTCATCTCGAGGTCCGGTCTGGCACCAGGGTACTCTTCTCAGGAAGAAACAACGGCTCACCTTCACCCTCACCGACCCATAATCCCTCGCCAGCTCGAGGTCCGGTCTGGCACCTGGGTACTCTTCTTCGGAAGATCCACCGGCTGGCCATCACCCTTACCAGCCCATAATTCCCCCTCATCTCGAGGTTCGGTTTGGCACCAGGGTACTCTTCTCAGGAAGAAACAACGGCTCGCCTTCACCCTCACCGACCCGTAATCCCTCGCCAGCTCGAGGTCCGGTCTGGCACCTGGGTACTCTTCTTCGGAAGATCCACCGGCTGGCCATCACCCTTACCGGCCCATAATTCCCCCTCATCTCGAGGTTCGGCCCGGCACCAGGGTACTCTTCTCAGGAAGAAACAACGGCTCGCCTTCACCCTAACCGACCCGTAATCCCTCGCCAGCTCGAGGTCCGGTCTGGCACCTGGGTACTCTTCTTCGGAAGATCCACCGGCTGGCCATCACCCTTACCGACCCATAATTTCCCCTCATCTCGAGGTTCGGTCTGGCACCAGGGTACTCTTCTCAGGAAGAAACAACGGCTCGCCTTCACCCTCACCGACCCGTAATCCCTCGCCAGCTCGAGGTCCGGTCTGGCACCTGGGTACTCTTCTTCGGAAGATCCACCGGCTGGCCATCACCCTTACCAGCCCATAATTCCCCCTCACCTCGAGGTTCGGTCTGGCCCCAGGGTACTCTTCTCAGGAAGAAACAACGGCTCGCCTTCACCCTTACCGGCCCATAATCCCTCGCCAGCTCGAGGTCCGGTCTGGCACCCGGGTACTCTTCTCAGGAAGAAACAACGGCTCTCCATCACCCTTGTCGACACATAAACCCTCGTCCTCTCGAGGTTCTGGCAGGCACCAGGGTACTCTTCTCCGGAAGATACCGACGGTTCGCCATCGCCTTCGCCTACCCATAGACCCTCGACAAACTCGAGGTCCGGTCAAAGCCTCAGGACAGCACCACCAGGAAGGCCCTGTGATTCGCCCTCCCATTTTTTCTACAACCGTAAACACTCCTCCACGGCTAGCTCCCGCACCCCCTGCAGGAGTGGGGGGCTTGTGTGACAGTGTAAAAATGGCCTGAGGCCCAACCAGGGCCCAATACAATTCCCGCTCAGAAAGGTAAAAATAGCTATCTAGCTCGGCCCCGAACCACTTCGGGGTCGGCGTCGAACCTCCGGTTTGCCCTCACAGTACTGGCCTCCTCGTACCGACGAGCCTCAGTAGCCCTCGGAGTCCGATCCGGGGCAGTCCCACAGGCCGTCCCCCCTCTCTGGCGGGGCAGAAGGATGACCTGGCGCAGCCTAGGCCCTCCGATTCCCCCCAGAGGCACAGGAGGCTCACGATGGGCCACGTCAGCTCCAAATACCGCCAAGGGTTTCGCCACGTCAGCCCTATACCGCTCCTGGTATCGCCACGTCCGCCCTAAACCCCCTGGGCCTTCTGCCACGTCAGGCCCATGGGCTTTCGGATCCAGACCCGGCCCCCAAGTGGAACCAAACCCGGTTGGGATTCTCTATAAATACTAGACCCACACCCACCTTTTGAGGTAATCAATCTTTTGCCACTTAAATATACCTAGTTATTGCTACTCTCTCACAGAGACTGACTAGAGCGTCGGAGGGTCCGCCACCGGGACAAACCCCGGTGTTTCAGGACCGTCTGCAGGTACACAAGACCTCGGATCCGACCCTTCCGATCCGAGCCCAACCTTCAACATCTTTCCGAGCTCATCGTAGGTCCCAGAAGGTCAACGGAAGGTCGGCAGACGAGCGGCAATCTCCTTCAATACAAATTGAGTCCGAACTCACACCTGGTGCTTCCACACGTTCCTCAGAAATAAACAGCATCAGTAACAAATACTAATAGTAGATTAAGTGACTAGTGACATATAAGAGTATCCAACATCAAGTGACAGGTATCAAGTATAAGTGTCAAGTAACAAGTCTCAAGTCAAATGTCAAGTAACATGTCTCAAGTCTAGTGTCAAGTAACAAGTCTCAAGTCTAGTGTCAAGTAACAAGTCTCAAGTCTAATGTCAAGTATTATATTCAAGTATCAGGTCTCATGTATCATGTCATCAAGTAGCAAGTAAGCATGTATCAAATTCATGTTTCATGTATCAAGTCTTGTGCTTATTACTATCTAGGTAGCACTTCATGCATCCATCTTTTTACTACATGGTTGCTACGTACAAATCAGTTATGTTTAGGCCTAGTAATGGAGTCTATAGGGTGGTGTATTCAGGCATCAAGTATCAAGTAGGCACGGTTCATGAATACGAAAATAAATAACAGATTCACGAAATAAGTCCGTGAATACTAACAGGTTCAAGACCCACACAGTGGGTTCATGAATACAATAGGTTCACCAAGTAACTGGCTCCATGAATACATCAAGGTGCAACAGGTTCATGAACCGAGTATAGGAAATACAGGCCCCCTTCCGAGTACACTTACCTATATTATCCACTACTATGGTCTTTCCCTTAAACCCCGGCTTGTTACTTTTATTATTATTATTAACCAAGCATGAAAGTGTGCGAAACAAGTTAAGAAATCATAATCATGGACATAGAACAAATTTGAGATATTTATATAGCATATTCGAGGGTCAACACGAATAAGAATAACACGAACAACGAAAATCTCAAATCTGGACATCATGACGTTGTTGTACCAAAACTGCGATTCCCATTGCTACGAGATAGAAAAAGTGGATCCGTCAGAAGATTTAGAAACTAGACTCCTGTCCAGTTCCAATGCATATAATTAAGGTACGTAAAAGTTGTGCTAACATGTGTCAAAACAGCAAACTACACAGCTATTATGTTCAGGCAGAATTTGTGATTCTGAGTTTATACATGTGAAACAGTGTTGAAATATTGTTAATTAATTCTGAGAAAAATTGGTATGTTCTCTAGGGTGTTCAAAAACAGTATATAAAATTTCAAGTCAAACGCTTACTGTTAACATAGTTAAATTAATTTGCAAACTAAAGATGTGCAGCAGTTTTGTGAATCTGCGACTACCGACACAGCTGTAGTAAAACTACGATATCTCCTAGACAAAACTTGGAATTCAAAAATTCCAAAGGCTATCGAAATCTAGACATCTAGAGCTGTATTTACTGTTCAGGGCTCAGATTCAGATTCTAACTTTAAAGGGGTCGAAACAGCAAGTAAAGTTCAGGT
Source organism: Hemerocallis citrina (assembly GCA_017893485.1). Taxonomy (NCBI): domain Eukaryota; kingdom Viridiplantae; phylum Streptophyta; class Magnoliopsida; order Asparagales; family Asphodelaceae; genus Hemerocallis; species Hemerocallis citrina. Next base: position 1,863,808 of record JACEHZ010000091.1, read on the forward strand.
TAGCAACAAGTGTGAATGTCTTACATGTATAAGTTGCACGATAATTGGTTGTTAGGCATCTAGATTAATGTGTGATACAAATACGGGGTAATGGTTATCAAAACAGCAAGTAACATTTATTTCTCAACTCAAATGGGTGCAAGATTATCACATACAAGATACAAACACATCTACAAATATAGGGTTTCTTAATTTCATATGTTCATGTGACTAGGAAATAAAATGAGTCCAAGTACTTTTTAATTATAACAACGAAGGTGTTGTGACTTTTAAGATTAAGGAATCGACGATGAAAATTCAAAATCGACAAATGATAAGACAAGAACTCACAACTACAACCTATTTGCGGTATTTTCAATCAAATGCGTATACTAGGTCAATAAATTGTACAAGAAGAATGCTTGCCTTGATTGGATGAGGGCGTTGATCGACGATCGATATTGGATGGATCGGATCGGTGCGGATCTTGATGGAAGATCAAGATCAAGACGATCGGACGATTGGATCTGCTTCGATCTGAGCTGAAGAGATCAGATCTGATCAAGATCGGATCTCGATCGAATCCGATGGCCAGGATTCAATCCCAACTTCTTCTTCCCTCCTTCTTCTCCAAACAGCCAGGGAGAGAAAGAGAGCAGCGGTGGCACCGACGGCGAACGGCGAGGCGGCTGCGGCGGCGACAGTGGTTGGCGACTGCGACTGCGGCGACGTCGAGAGGGACGACGGGGCAGGGAGGCGACGGCGGCGTACGCGCGACTGCGGTGCGACCGGCAGCTCTGTTTTTAGGGTCGAAATAGAGTGGGAGAGCGAGGGATGGTTCGGAGGTATTGGCAGTGGCTGGCAGAGGTCGTGGGTGAGGAGGTGACGGCGAGGCGATGGCAATGGAGGTGAGGGGACGACGACGATGGTGAAAGGCGTCGAGGTTTGATGGGTTCGGGAGTTGGACGAGGTGAGGAAGACGGTAGGAAAGAGACTGGCGATGGGTGATGGAGGCTAGGGTGGCGATGGTGGAAGCGAGGGTGAGCGGAGGTGATGGGAATTGGGTTTGGGCGATGGAGCGGAGGAACAGGGAGCGGGAGGAAGAAGGAGACGGGGAAGGGAGAGAGGCGGCGGGTTTGTTAGGGTTAAACAGTATTAGGAGGGTTTAGGGTTAGGGTTAAAAGAGATTAGGGTTTAAATAGGAGGGGTTTGGGTTATTGGGTATTTGGATAGCGGGTTTGAGGGGATCCAACTAGAGATTTGGTAAAAATTCATTAAAAATGGGGAAAAAGAGATAGATGGAATGAATAGTCCATTTCAACATGAGGAATGATACAAAAGAGCAGAACAACAATACAATTGAATTAGATATTGGCACCAAAAATTGAGTTGAAACCAAATAATGTTTTTATTCGAACTGGAACAAAAATATAGGACCTCAAATTGAATACAAAAATACTAGCAAATGAAAATACAGTAGAAAAAAATACAGATACGGGAAATAGGAGTTACAAATCCTACCCACCTTACACAAAAATTTCGTCCTCGAAATTTGCTTAGGCTGTACATAGGACAGGGCAAAACAAACTTGGGGAAGGTAACAAAGCAGTGGCAATACCAGAAAAATGAGGAAGTGAATAACAATGATGTCAAATGGAATACATGAAAGAGAATAACAGTATCAAAAGAGATGAAATAACACAAGATAATGAATATGATAAAGGAGTAGGCAAAACTGAAATCAAGGAGAGGAAAGACAGGGAAGGATTGAATCAAATAATGAATGTGGTCATGATGGCAGAATGGAATGCAAGAAAGAAATAACCGGTATCAAAAATGAAGAGAAACAACACAAAACTTGCAAGATGACAAAGCAAGGAGATGAAGAATAGATAGAGCTGGAATAGAAGAAGGGATGGACAAGGAAGAGATGAAACAAGAAATGAGTCAAGGGATGAGGACAAATGCAAGGAATGGAACAAAACAAACAATACAAGGGAGGAGAAGCAACAAGAGGATCCTACGACCTGTGGACTATGGGCCCACCACGCTTCCGCTGCGCCACTCTGATGGTGATGTTCCAAGTTCCAGACATGTCGTTGTAGACCACGTGATACCAGGTGACGATCCGAGCAGAAAGAAAAGAATGAGGCACCGAGATCAAAAAGAATATGGGCTCCAAATAGAGATAGCAATAATGCGAAGTGAATATAAAGCTTTAGCTTCAATCTAAATAATTAAAAGATATAATACAGATCAAAACTAATGGCTTTAACAGAAATGATAACAACAACAAATATCAATGATAATAATATCAATAGTAATAGAATAATAATAACAATAATAAAAACTAATAATAACAATGATAATAATAACAAAATAATAAAAATAACAATAATAATAACAGAAATCAAAATCATCATAATCATACAGGTAATAATAATAATATAATAAAATAAAAATATCAAAAATAATGACAATACATACACGACAGTGTTGGATTTAACATATTCATGAAAATAATGCAGTAATAATAGAAATAATAATAGCATTAAAAATAATAACAATAATAATAAAAATATTAGCAATAATAGTGATAATATCAACAATAATAATAGCAAAAATAATAACAACAATAATAATAACAGCAAAAGTAATAACAATAATAATAATAACACCAATAATAATAATAACAAACACAATAGCAATAATAATAATAATAGTGTCAGTATTAATAAAGTGACGGTAACAATAATAGAAGTAATAACAATAAAGATAATGAACACAATAATAATAACAGCAATAGAAATAATAATAATGATAACAATACCAAAAATAATAACAAACACAGTAGCAATAATAATAATAATAGCAATAATAATCTTATACACAAAATAGAGTAAAATCAACTATATGAGTTCAAATTGTATGGAAACATAAAGTGTAACAGTATAAACAAGATGTCATAAAGGAAATATTTCTTTACCTTTAGTTTCATTATATAAGTAAAAATTGTCTTGAAATATCAATTAGCAAACAGGTAGAAAATCTTGCCTCCTTAACATCAAGTTGCATGTTTGCCTTCACGACATCAGGTTGCAGGTTGCCGTCTGGGTATTCGGTTGCACATTTTGCCTCCCCGATATCCAGTTGCAATTTGCGTCCATTGATATCGAGTTACATATTTGCCATCTCGACACTAGGTTGCACCGAAATGGTGAAATGTATATAAAATTGAGCATGCTCAGGCTCAAAACAAATTAATAATAATAATAATAATAGTAATGATAAAAATAATGATACCACTAACAATAATAATAACAAAATATCGATACTAATAATAATAAGAATAACAATGATCATAATCGTAATAATAACAGTAATCGCAAAAAGAATGATAACAATAATAATAATAATAATAACAATAATATTGAAATATTAACAACACTAGAAAAAGTAGTAATGCAAGACAAGATATAGTTTGGGCCCAACATTTTTGTGGAAGTAATTAAATATTAACAATAATAATAAAATAATGAAAACAACAATAAGAATATCAATGGTAGTAACAACAATAATAATACTAGTAATGATGGTTAAAATAATAGCAATAATAATAGTAGTAGTAATAATAGCATTATACAACAAAATAAGAATTTGTCTTATCAAAATAATCCAGTAGAAATATATAGTCGATAAAAAAAATGAAAAGTGAAGTTAAAATACACCATTGTTCGGAATAACAAAATCTTTGTTGAGAAACATTTTTTTAAAAGATCGAAAATAAATATAATAATTAATAATCGAAATATAGAAAGTATTCGGAAAAATAATTATAAAGAGAAAAAATAGGTAGGAGGAAAAAAAATGAATCTATGCCCAATAAAGACTCAAACAAGAGAATTACTAGATGGGTCAAAGAAAATCAAAGAATTGAATGTGGAGGGAGAGAAACAAGGGGCAAAATCAGAATTGAAGAGAATGCAGCAGGAATGAAATAACTAACATGATACTCAAAATAAGTCAACATACGAAGATGAATGTAAGGCACGGAAAGCAATGAACGACACACGAGCTGAAATAAGAAGGGACCGACGAGGCAAGCAGAAAATCAGAGATTGTTTGCCTCTTTCCAAAGGAATCTCCTTCTGCTCTTGTCGATTCTGTTGATTACCCAACCCGGTAATTCATATATCGACATGAGGTACACAGAAATGCTATTAATAACTGAATTTAACAAGGTAATCCTCCCACATAATGTTAGCATGCTCCCTTTCCACCCGGCTAATCTTTTCTCAATCTTTTCTATTAATGGTTGTCAATCGTCCCTTGTTAGTTTCCCCGGTCTAATAGGGATCCCAAGGTATATAAGAGGAAAAACCCCCTTATTGCAACCCAGCATCTGTTGGATGGAAGTGATAGGAATATAACAATTGTCACTTAGAGGGATAATGCAACTCTTGTTGAGATTTACCTTCATTCAGGACCAGGCTTCAAAGCACCTCAATATCGTACTTATTGCTATGATACCATCTTTTGATGCTGAACGGCAGCAATGCATCGTCAGCGTATTGCAGAATGGAAACCACCTCAGTGATACCCTTGATTTTGATGCCTTGAATGACGTTCTCCTTTCTGCCGTTTACCATCATCTCTGCTAGTCCGTCTGCGATGATGGAAAAAAGTAATGATGACAGTGGGTCTCCTTGTCTTAACCCCCTTTTGCATTTAATTTCTTTTCCCGGCACTCCATTGATAAGAAGAAATAATTTTCCTCCTCTGACGCACTGATGGATCCATCTCCTCCACTTTTCCCCGAATCCTTTTAAAAGTAAAGCCTCGTCAACGCAATCTCATTCTACAGTCGCAATCTCATTCTACAGTATCGTATGCCTTTTGGAAATCCACTTCGTATAGAAAGCCGTCTGTTTTATCCTCGTTTCCTCTAAATACAATTTCATGAGCCGAAGCTATGCTGTCCATAATGTGTCTTCCTCTAATAAATCCGCTCTGCAACTCTCCAACAATATCATTTAGCTGTGGACCTAGCCTGTTAACCAAGATTTTTGAGATGATTTTAAACGACTCGTTCAGGAGGCTGATGGGCCTCAAATCTCCAACCTCCTTAATCTCTTTTTTTCTTTGGAATTAGGACAATATTTGCATAGTTGAACCTTCCCAGATCAGCATCACCCTTATAAAAATCTTGGACAATAAGCATGAAATCTGCTTTAATCACTTACCAATACATTCGATAAAAGAAGATCAAAAATCCGTCTGGTCCCGGTGCCTTGTCCTGCCCCAAACTCTTGATTGCCGCTAGAACTTCATCCTCACTGAAGTTGCTCTCGATACTATCACTTCCATTGAGTCACGATAGTAACCACATATCCTAATTCAGTTTACATCTATGTTGCCTTTTTTGCCCAACAATTCCTTGTAACTCTCATTAATGTGCTGCGTGATTCTGTCCTCGTTCTCACACCAGTCTCCATCCACCTGTAGCCTGGAGATATTGCTACATCTCTTTCTTTCGGTAGCAATCCTATGAAAGAATTTGGTGTTTGTGTCACCTTCCTCTAACCATTGCATCCTCGCTCGTTGCCTCCAGTAATGCTCCTCCATGTTTCCGATATGTAGCATATCTTGTCTATTCTTACGTAATTCCTCAAATTCAGCCTCTATTAAATCTCTTTCCTCCTCTAAAAGCTCCAGTTGTTGAATTCTCCCTCCTATTTCATCTTTCAGCCTTTGGTTCTGACCAAATTTCGTTTTTGCCCAATGTTTCAATCTATTTCTTAATCTCCTAAGCTTTTCAATCCAACGTCCGACCGCAGTCGTCGAAATCGTAGCGACGTTCCAAGATTCTTCGATAACCTTACGAACAGGGCCGGCCCTGGCCTAGGGCCCACTTCATGGGAGGGGCCCAATTTTTTTAAAATATAATAAATTAATGGTCTTATAATTAATATAATGAATTAATGAGTTTGTAATTAATTTTTAGTGGAGGGCCTAATTTAGTTATCTCTATTTCTTTCTTTCAGTGTCACTTCAACTTCTTCATTTTATTTTTTTGGTCCAGCCTCTTCATCTTCTTCAAATTCTCTCTCTCTCACTCACTCACTCTCCCCTTCCGGCATCATCAGATCTTCTTCAAATTGTCAGTTGAAAATTTTTGTTGGTTTCTTTTACAGAGTTTTTTTCTTAGCAGGAGTTGTAGTTGGAGTTGTATTCAAGGTGTCTCGGGTATCAGAGGCGTAGTTGGAGTTGTCGGTCTTCTTAGCAGGACTGTAGGAGTTGTTGATCTTCTTAGCATTACTCTGATAGTTTAGCCCTCTCATGTCGTTTTTTTTAATTAATAGAATTGAGAATCTCTTTTGTGGGTTTAAGAGGTACTGAGGTGAAAATCACTCCAACAATAATAGTGTTGATTGATTTTATTGTTAGGCAAGCTTAGTGACAAACTAAAATTTGAAGCTTATTTATATGATAAGCTTGATTCCCGGGGCCTTAGCTTTATATTTTAGATGAGATGTGATTTTTTTTTTTTTTTTTTTTTTTTTGACAGGTGGAAGAGTCGCTGTTACTATGCTTAATGAAAAATATGGAGTATTTGGTGTCATAAAGCAAAATAAAAGGTAATCTTTATTTTTCTCGGTATTGTTTTTATGTCCCCCGCCGTTATATTATAATTTATTAATATATATAAAAATACATGCGTGTCTATAAAGGGCCTAAAAAAAAAATTTCGCTCAGGGCCTCAAATAGCTCAGGACCGGCCCTGCTTACGAATCCCCTCACACAGCGTCTAAGCTTTCTCAAACCGAAACTAAAATCTATTCATCCTCTCTCCTTCTCCACAATCCAGGGCCAACGGAGTGTGATCCGATGTGAACCTAACCAAGGCTTTAACCTGAGCTAAAGGAAATTTGTCTTCCCAATCTTAGGTCACAAAGATTCTGTCCAACTTTGCAAAAATGGGATTGGCCTGCAAATTCGTCCAAGTGAACTTCCTGTTCCTAGCATTGATCTCCAAAAGGTCTAGTTCGTTGATGACTAAGTTAAACTGATCCCTATCATTCCAAGAGGCACCCCTACCCTTGTGCTCATTCCGAAATATAGTAATGTTGAAATCTCCTCCTAACACCCATGGGCCCCTACATCTATCTCTAATATTCTTAAGTTCATTCCAAAACAAGTTCCTTCGTGCCGAATCGTAAGGACCATACACTGAGGTAACCGTATGAACCCATTTATCACTATGACATCTAATGACCACCGTAACCGAAAAAAGTCCCGCAATATCCTCAACTATCTCAAACAGTCTAGGATCGACTCCAATAGCAATGCTGCCAGAATACCCTCTAGAAGATTTGAATCTCCATTCGAAAGTTCCAATTCCTTTAATGCTTTGAAACTCCTCCCTAGTCGAAGATTCCAATCTAGTCTCTTGAAAGATAGAAATACTTGGCCTATTCCTAACGATCGTGTCGCTAATTAGTCTTTTTTTATTTTTCTGACGCATCCCCTAACGATCCAAAAGATATATAACATTAAAACTATCAATGCTGCCTGTATTTATGTAACAAAATAAGTCCCAAATTTGGGGGTTCAGCTGCCTGTATTTTATTTTTAAAAAATTGTTGAATGAAAAGAAAATGTCTGCTCAAAGCTCAAGAACCAGTGAGAAATTATGCATGGGAAACGTAAGAGATAAGAACAGTAACAAACACAAGTATATTAATGGGATATTTTAGCAAATGCCCCCATTCAAAATATGGAAACTAGCATATACCCCCACTATTTTTAAAAACTAAGAAATACCCTTCATTTGGACGGAATCGTTAAAATTCCGTTAAGTTAACTTACGTGCATCACACGTGACACGGTAAAATAACCAAAATACCCATTACATAAAGTAAGGGTTTCTTGAAGCAAATCTGAAAAGAGAATGAACCGTCTCCTTTCCGCTTTGCAGATCCGTATGATTTTTTCTCCGATGGCCATCTACCCCACCTTGTTATATTAGGGTTTTTAAAGAAGAAATACCCCAACCCTAATCAGTCGTTGACTCATTGTAAGTATCTTCTCCACCTTGTTATATTAGGGTTTTTGATAGATTATGTTTGTTTGATCGTTTCAACTTGATCAATTTTGTGATGTTTTTTTCTGAATTCTTTTTTAAGGAAAATTGGTTGTAGGAAGAGCCATGAATTTTTGAAGGTTCGCATCCGAATAATAAAAATATAAACAAAATAATAGAACAAAGATTTAGATGCGAACCTTCTCGAATTCATGGCTCTTCCTACAACCAATTTTCCTTAAAAAAGAATTCAGAAAAAAAAATCACAAAATTGATCAAGTTGAAACGATCAAACAAACATAATCTATCAAAAACCCTAATATAACAAGGTGGAGAAGATGCTTACATGAGTCAATGACTGATTAGGGTTGGGGTATTTCTTCTTTAAAAACCCTAATATAACAAGGTGGGGTAGATGGCCATCAGAAAAAAAATTATACAGACTTGCAAAGCGGAAAGGAGACGGTTCATTCTCTTTTCAAATTTGCTTCAAGAAACCCTTACTTTATGTAGTGAGTATTTTGGTCATTTTACTGTGTCACGTGTGATACACGTAAGTTAACTTAACGGAATTTTAACGATTCCGTCCAAACTAAGGGTATTTCTTAGTTTTTAAAATAGTGGGGGTATATGCTAGTTTCCATATTTTGAACGGGGGCATTTGCTAAAATATCCCTATATTAATTCAGATTCTAAACCCAACAGCCATCTAATCTAGAAGGTTCAGAGGCACCTTAATTTGATATAAAAACCCAAGAAATGCATAGGAACAAAAGATAGACACGTAAATGAATGAGGGGTCCATTAATTGAATCATCGCTTTCAAATAGCAAGTGCTATTGAATCTAAAGATGAATTAGGGGTCCATTAATTGTATCATCGCTTTCAAGTAGCAAGTGCTATTGAATCTAAGGGGGTATATTGGATTGGGATTTTATGAGAAATTATTGACACTTTTTTGTGATAAAAAAATCTTGTGGTATTCAATCAAAACTTTTAAATAATCTAAAAAAGTCTTTTGGTATTCAATCAAAGCTATCATGATTTTTTAAAGATTGTGTTCAAATCTTATGGTATTCAATCAAGACTTTTTATAACTTAAAAAAAGTCTTCAGGTAATGACCAATAAGTTTAGTTGCTCCATCTCAAGAAATAGTGACTGGTAATGAAGAAGCAGCAGCACATAATTCTTGTGCATGGAATGTGCCATGGGGCATGGAGTTGGTACAAGGTGGCCACACTGCTCAAGTCAGCAGGGCATCGTGTGACCGTTCCTGACCTCGCAGCGTCGGGGATCAACGGCAGGAAGATCGAAGATCTGACGAGTTTCAGTGATTACTCGCAGCCGTTGATGGAGATCATGGTTTCACTGCCTGCAGGAGAGAAAGTCATTTTGGTAGGTCACAGCCTCGGAGGCATCAACATTGCTCTCGCTGCAGATAGATTTCCGGAGAAAGTAGCTGCTCTTGTTTTCGTCGCAGGGTTCATGCCGGACTGTACACATGGTCCTTGCTATGTCATAGACAAGGTGCTTGTCATGTTCATTATTCGTAATTATTAATTTATTTTCTTCTTGAAGTAACTGCAGGTTTCACTGATTAATTGTCTTAATACATAATAATTGTCATCAATTTCTATGTGAGATCACTCGGTTACGAAAACCAACCTGTTTGTCCTCAACTTCTAGCATAGAACCGAATCCAGTTTGTACCGTACTTCTAACTTGTTTTACTTGAATATTTCAAGTGCATTCTGGGAAATGAAGAATATGGATATGGATGGGTTGGATGGATGGACACACAGTTCAGCTCTATAGAAGGGAAACCATTTGCTGCTATCTTGTTTGGTCCCCAGTTTATGGCAACAAAGATGTACCAGAACTGCTTGCCTGAGGTAATTAATTTCCTCTAGCTTTATCCAAAACTCGTAACCTAGCTATCATTCACAAGTCTCACATTACCATTAAATTTACTGAACATAAGTTTGTGTAGGATCTTACGTTAGCAACCACGCTATTGAGGCCTGGATCACTATTTACAGACGCTACAAGACCTATACATGCCTTGTCCAAAGACAGATATGGCTCAGTTCCCAGTTTCTACATACAATTCGGTGAGGATTTTGCGATTATAAAGGACCACCAACATTGGATGACTCAGAACTATCAAGTAAGCAAGTTGTTCGAGATTGAAGGAGCAGATCATATGGGACTGTTATCGACGCCATCTGAGTTGTGCGAATGTCTCTTTGAGATTGCAGATAGCGTAGATGGTTCTTTCATTTCTGAGTGAATTCTGGGTTTCTCTTTTTTACCACTATTATCGATCGGTAGTGTTTTTACTGTTGGATGTCTACCAAATTAGTTCGTTTCAATTCTGTTTGAATAATCCCTAATTCCCTATTTGTTTAGGGTACTGACTTTGGTTTGAATATTTTCTTAGCTATCTATCTCCACGTTTTTCTGTTTACGTGGTTGTTATCTGCATCTTCTCATTCCCTTGTAATTAAGGCTTATAAAGCTACCGATCAGTTCCTGAATTCAACAAGAGAAAGCATTCTCCAGAATATGTTGTGTGCACAAAATTGTTGCTTGTGAGTTATCATTTACTTGGTAGTTTAAAATTGTAAACTGGATCTATGTTCTTTCAATTCTGAGTGAATTCCGGGTTTCTCTTTTCGTTTTACCGCTATTATCGGTATAGTTTTTACTTGGTAGTTTAAATTGTAAACTGGATCAAAGTTGAGTCTAGGCTCTCTGTATGGTCAGGCAAATTTCTATCCAGGGGAGGTAGATTAATTCTCATCAATTCTGTCCTTTCAGCGTTGCCCCAATACCTGATGTCCTTCTTTTTCCTCCCCTCCTGGGTCATCAAGAGGATCGACCAGATTAGGAGCAACTTCCTCTGGTCGGGTTCTGCCTCTTACATCCCCGGTTCGCATCTATCCAATTGGAAAATCATCTGCTCCCCCAGAGAGGAGGGGGGTCTCGGTGTCCTTAATCTTCGAGACCATAACATTGCCCTGCTTGGCAAGTGGCTCTGGAGATTCCATCACCTTGATCACCTACCTTGGATTCAATGCATCAAAAATTACCGATCCTCTTCTTTTTGGTGGGATTTCCCTCCGTCAATCCCTCGTTCCGCCTCTCCTTTTTGGAAAGGTGTTTGGAAAGCGTCCAATGCCTTTTTTTGTAGTATTTCGCGCTTGTGCGCTGAGGGATCATCAGCACACTTTTGGTCCGATTTGTGGATCGGTAACATTAAGCTGTCTTCGGCTTTCCCCTCTTTATTTCAGTTGGCGGCGCTCCCCGAGGCATCGGTCGCTGAATCCTATATTGTTATAGATAATGCGAGGCACTGGTCGATTCCCTTCGTTTCTGTTATCCCTAACCATCTCATCCCGCAATTCAATAACCTCCTAAGTATCCTCAACGGCTACGTTTGGGCTACCACCGATGGTATTTCCTGGAGATGGACGGCCTCGGGTATCTTCTCGGTCCGCTCCTTTTACCGTTTCCTCAATTCTAGAGGAACGCGTTCCTTACTATCTCAGTTTATTTGGGAGCCTAGTGTGCCTCTCAAAGTCAAAATTAATTCTTGGTTAGCTTTCAACAACAAACTTCTCACAGTTGAGATTCTCAACAAAAGAAACCTCGCCTGGGGGCAACTATGCCCGCTGTGTGATCTTCTACCGGAAGACAACCATCACCTTTTCACTCAATGCTCGTTCATTCTCCCTCTTTGGAAGATAGTTACTTTAGCTTGGAATTTGAGATTCATCCCTCCCTCTTTAGATGTGGTTTGGGATATCCTACCCGCCGACAACACATTTCGTCGGGCGTGGGTTCTTACAACCCACATCATCATTTGGATCGCTTGGATGGAAAGGAATAATAGGTTATTCCGTCACCTCCGCAAGCCTATAACTGCTATTATAGACGAATTCTTTCTACTGTTTAATCTTTGGGCTTCTAGCCCATCTTTCAAAGCGGACGCCGCTTTGGCGTCAGATAAACTTATGCTTGCTTTCAATTGCCTTAAAAATATTCAGGCCTTATAACCCCGCTTACTGTTTTCTCTTGCTAATGTTTCTTACTTTAATTCTTTCTTTTAAAAGCTTTCTTGTGATTTATTGCAGGGTTGACTTTCTCCAAGTTCCTCATGCTCCTAGCTTTTTGCTTTTGGCTGGCTTTTCTCTAGCCGGATTCTTTTTGGTCCTCCAATGGACTTTTGACTCCCTGTGGAGTAGGAGTGTATCATCGTTTTGTTTTGATGTTGGTGGTAGCAGGTGTTTTTCTGCGGTGGTGATGCTTCTGTTTGTATAATCAAGTTGGAACTTGTTGCTATTTTCTTATCTAATTTCGCGCTACTATCTAGCTTCCTGCTCTTTCTGGGTCTTATTAGCCCTTTTAATCTACTAAATTAGTTTATCTTATAGCTATGTTTTGAGTTTGGGTAGCTTGGTTGTTTAATTATTTTGTCAACGCTATTTGGTTACCTCTGTGTGATCTGACCGCTGCTTTGTTTGTGAGAGCCCTGCTTTTCCTTGCTCGGTCTTTAGAAGCGGCTTACCTCTGTGTGATCTGATCTCTACTTTCTGATTTTTGGTCTTATTGTGTGGGATTTCAAATCACCCTGATTCTGGGGTGATCATCAAGCCCGGTGTTTTGATGCTTTGCTCCAGTGGTGTACCCCACTGTGATTGCTCCACTATGTTTCCCCCTATTCTTTTTTCCCCGCTTGCATTAGTCATACTATTGTGACTGGACTTTGTGTTTTAATCTCTATGCCCTGTGGTCATTGGGAGGAGGCTCGAGAAGGTGTCTCGATCCAGCTTACCGAGGCTCTCTTCATCAGCAGCCTCTTCTTCCCCTGCTGATCGAGTGCGGCTTGCTGTCCTTTTGAGCATCATCTGAGGCTAGCTGCTCTGGCGGTGTTTCTCCTGTGGGCGCCTCTACTGTAGGTTTAGTTTGTTGTATTGTATCTGCTGTCGTTGGGTTTGTTTCTGTTTGCTGTATATAATTTCCTTTTGCTGAGCTACTTTGTTTTACCCCTGGTAAAACCCGTCTTGTAATCTGTTATTCATTTATATTATTTGATTGGCTGGAGTCTTTCGACTCTATCCGTTACATCAAAAAAAAAAATTGTAAACTGGATCTATATACCTTATACAGTTTCATATGGCCAACATAATCACTTAGTAGATAGGTTATTGTTTAATCTCTAATATTATAATGGGAGTGGTGGGGGTTGTCATTTGTAGACATTCATTCAACCATTTAATCTCAACCATTTATTTTTAAGTATGAGTCATATTAACCATTTATTTATTCAACTAAGGGGTAGGCGCCCTCCATACTCACATAGAACATGATGCACTTGGATATCCACAGTCCGCAACTATTTCTGCTTTGTATTTTGTTTCGATCTATAATACCTATGGTTGTACTTTTGTATGTGTGGTTAGACCCACCCTCCAGGGTATTGTTGAGGGTATTGTTGAGGGATTATGTTTTATTTTCTGTACTTTACTTTTGTATTTTCTCTCTGTACGCCGGAGTTGTTTTATTAATTTCTTATTAATGAAACAGGTAGCTTTATTCCACCTTTAACCTCAACAAAAAAAAAAAAAAAAAAAAAAAAAAACTCGTTTGCAAGTAGCAAGTACTATTGTGATCTAGTGGTAAACATTTTAGCTAGTAATAAATAAGAGGTTCGGGATTCAATTTTTTGCATCATCCGTTTACTATGAAATTATTGTGAGAATGTGTGCATGCAAACGGTAGCCACTAACAAACATCACATTGCTTCATTTTTCCCTGTTCTGGATTTGGATTTAGTTGCCATTTTGGACCACTTTTCGTTAACAAGATATGATGTTAATTTGATAGAATAAGTACATGAAGTTGGATAACACAATCATTCACCAATCTTGGAATTGCTCTAATGAATGCTGGATCATATGTGTTGAACTTCCCAATAGAAAAACTCCAGAGAATCCTAATCTCATTAACTTCCATCCGATCCGATCCGATCTGCTTCATACAGATGGTGGCGATGGCTTCATAGAATCACATACGAATCCTTTTTTCTGGCAAGAATAGCCATTTTTTTATATATAATAAAAGTAGAGGATAATACAGATGAGAGAACGAGAACCATTGAGTTATAGTTCAGATGTTAAAAGGGTTGAAACGGGTTACACAAGGTCTCAAGTTTGAGGCTGCCCTTTATAGATAGATATTGCTGAGAGAGAATAGTGCCTGACCTGTATTTCTGTTTCGTTAATTTTTCCTTAATGAAGCAATTTCGTAGTCATCTTTTAATCAAAAAAAAAAAAAAAAAGAATGGTGCCTGACTTGGTACCAGATCTGGATTGAGATTTGAGTTAAAGAAAACTAATTCATGGTGGACAAATGTTTGTGAAACTCATTCATTAATCTAAGTTCGGACTTGAACAACAAAAGGGTGGTTATTAAGGAGACAGAGTCAAAGTTTCTTAGGGTAAGCTTTCTTTTCAGAGATTAGAATATGGGAATATCATCAATATTTATATCTATAAATCTTACAGTTTGACACAGCAATTGTCAAGGGATATTAAAGGCTGCTAGGGGCTAAGTCTCTCATGTTCATACACAGCATTTCAAACACTAATCTACTGAAAAGTACAAGGATAAATAAAAGAATATAAAAAGGAAGATGACAAGGCGAAGAAAGAAAATTCTATCTTCAATTGTGTTGAACCTAAATGAAAGCAACTGAGAGACCAAGTTGGTCTAAGGTACGTTGTTCTGAATTTTGATACTTGCTCGCACCACACCGACTCTGAAAGCTGACAACCCTGGGACCCACATCAAAACCAAGTTAGCATGATCACTATATTTGTGCACTACAAAAAAAAAATTTCGTTGTATAGAACTCTTTAAGATAACAAACTAACAATAGAGGAAAGAAGCGGAACATGCTATCCTTTCCAAAGTTAACCTTAAGAAGCGGAACATGCAGATCGATGTAAACTGCGATTTGTGTTTAACTGCTGAAGAAGATGTCAATCACATCCTTTTTCATTGTCCCAAAGCTCGTCTTTGTTGGGAAATAGTATGTAGGAATTTTGGGTAGTATGTAGGGATTTTGGGTGTTTTCACGTTCCTAACTCGACCACTGCCATATGGGAGTATATTAGAGAGGGTTACATCAAACTAGAGGATAGAAAGGCTTGGGATATAACAATAGCCGCTACAATTTGGAACCAATGGCTAGAAAAAAATGATTTTATTTTTCGCAATAAAGTTTTTAGATTTCGGTACTCAATGCATAAGATTTTCCTTCTTATACATGATTGGGCAGGAGCTCAGGATGCAGCAAAGAGGACCAGGAACAGTGATGGAGGTGAGTAGATCTGGTGCCCAGGTACAGGAGTCCATCTAGAGGCTATCAGGAACTGGGTAGGAGATTAGCCAAGACAGGCTTGTCAGCAGTTTGGTGGTTTTGGTTTTAGGCCCGCTTTTGTTTATGGGTTGTATGCGGAATTTGGATGCTTTTGTTGTTTATGTTGTTGTTTTCTATACTCTTTACTTTTTAGATACTCTTATGTAATATTTGGTGTCTGTACTACTCTGTTTCCTTAATCTATCATTAATGAAACGATGGTCTCGACCATCTTTTATCAAAAAAAAAAAAAAACAATAGAGGAAAGAGACTGTGCCAAATGATGACGTAGTATACAGATGCAGAGCACAGTATCAACATATGGATATGATACTGTAAATCTCAAAAGAGACAGATGAGTAGTTTACTAGCTTAGCATACAAAGGCATACAACTTTCACCAAGTAACAACAATCTCCAATTTCATCAAGGAAGAAGGTAGGTACGATATATCCGCCGAAGATAGCAGAGAGTGGATGCTCGAGGCTTCGGGGAATTTCTCTGTCTCTTCAATGTACATGCGGATTAACGATGGGGAATTGCGAAGCAAGGATGCTATGATTATTTTTTAGCTTTCAATACCTTTGAAGGTTAAGATCTTTGTTTGGCTGGTGATGAACGACGCTATTCTATCGAAGATCAATTTGCACAAAAGAAGGATGCAGATTGATACCATGTGCGGGGAATGTGAGAGAGATCAAGAAGATACCAAACAATTGTTATTCGAGTGTACTAATGCAAAGCGCGCATGGGAGGCGATATGTCCACGGTTTGGGTCGATTCAGAGGCCTACAGAGAGTACAGACGTCTGGAGACGCTGTTGGGTAGGATTAGTCAATCAGAAAGATAGAGTTGAGTGGGGTATCATAGCGGCGGCAACGATGTGGGGATTATGGTTAACTAGAAATGATTTGTGTTTTAGAAATATCCAATGCTCTTTTGTAAATCTTATGCATAAAATTCTGCTTCTAACACATGATTGGACAGGTAACAGAGGGGCAATGAAAAGGCTCCGTATGGAGGAGGAGGAGTAGGACTTGTTGGCGGAGACCACATGGAGGGAGGGGTCCTATCTACGTTCGAGCATTGCAGGAGCTCACTACTGACTACGGGACACTATTGCTTTTCGTACCGTGGTGCAATGTATCTGTATCTTTACCTGTTTTAGTTATTTCTGCTGGCGCGTCTGTATCGAGTCTGTATCTTTTCGTTATGCTTTTATGCTTTCCAGTGTGCTAGATGTGGGACTTGGAGGTCAGGGATTTTTGTAAATAGTACTACTTGTTTCGTTAATATCCAATTAATGAACCAATGACTTGGTCATCTTTTATTAAAAAAAAAAAAACAAAAAAAAACAACAATCTCCAATGTGTTCGTTGAGATGGCAATGATTAAAAAAGAGTATAGCAAAACCAGCAAACAAGCTATCATGTTTGCTTGTCATTCTAGAGAGAAAAACAGGTCAGTGCCTATCAACATAAGATATACAAGTCAACCTTTGATACCGTTCACTTTCCATCACCACTCTTAACTTTAGTTAGTAGCTTTACGCGGTTAAACTCGACTGATGTGACTGGCCAAGGCCGCCACCTTAGAATGTTCCTGAAAGTTGTAGAAGTTACTTATCATTTCTGTAAATCCTTACTGTAGTACCTCTAAACAGATATCAATCAACTAGGAATACTGATGTTCAAGTAAAAACACCAAGTTGTGACCAAGTGTTTAGAGTTTAAGACTGGAAAATATTTGACAAAAAGAAGCCAGTAAACAAATGTTATTAAAGAACAAACTGGAAAGTCTAGTAGTAGTTTGCGTAAAGAAAGTGAACGAATATGGCTTCTAGATGAAGAAAAAAAGGGTCCTATCAGATGGGTCAAAAGGGCTGAAAACGTGCACTGAACTTAGAGTCATGTTTTTTTTTTTTTGAACAGGGAAATGCTAGTGCTAATATGACTCACCAACACATATACTTAGCACTACTGATGCAAGAGTCAATAGACACCCTAATTCGAATATTAAGATATTATCTTGTTTTGAAAGTTTTTATTTGTATTATCTAATGATGAAATATTACAAGTTCAAAACATGCGTCGAGTTACTCAAAAAATAGACAAAATCCCTAACCGCAATGGTGGTGGTGGTAGTGAACTAGGCATCATCTTCTTACAAGTTCAAAACATATGTCCAACAACGGGAAACTATATAGAATCTCCCGCCATGATGCTGGTTGTAGTGAATCATCTTTCAACCAATCGGCGACGGGGAATCTTTCTTTGCACTAGGAGGTATTTGGTTTGATATAGTTGTACCCCATAATAAGGACCATAACAACTCCAATGTTACCTATTAGTATTCCTAATGTTCATTTGGAGTGCACTGCGACACCAACTGCAAGAATTGGCGCTGCCAACAGGTCCGATTGGTGGAGTTACCGAGTTATGACTATTTTAAATGCAGCTTTACCTACCGTAGTTGGTAAGTCTAAAATGCTGATGTATCGTACCCTTTTCTAATCTAGATCCATCATTTATTGTCACCTCATCCTCTTTCCTCAAATGTATAGGTCAATTACTCGAAACCCACCATCTATTTCTTACATCTAAGCAAATTATTCACAAGAACAGAAAAACACCTACGCATAACTGTAGCTGTACAACTAAAGATAATCAGAGCTAAATTATAGTTATAACTTCATCAAACTAAAGGGACCCAATACAAACAAAGTATTTTTAGCATAATTGTGTGTAGAGAACAAGTATTCAACCACCACAAATTAAATTGAGAAAGCAGTTGCTTGCTCTCAGCTAATCATTTCAGCAACTGAGATTAAGTTACAAGGATGAAGGACAAAATGCAATATATAAATATACTAGATTTGCCCGTGGGCACGTGCCTACGGCACGTCTTCAGAACGATATAGCATATGAAAAACCTTGTAAACAATAAATCAATAATTATGTAGCTCAAGTTTGAATAGTATGACAATATTTAAGTTTTTGGGAGAAACTTTTGGAAGGAAAAATGTGTTTAGTGAGTTTAGATCTGGACCTTTGATTTTGGGGAGGGATTGAAGGAGAGCCACTTGATAGCTTTCTTTGTGTTTTATTATATAAATAACCAACTTATGCTATAAGTTCCATACTTGATATTCATTTCTGAGCTGAACTAACACAATAGTAAAATTTTGTACCTACATTTGGTACCAAATCAACATTAAAAAAATTCGCAGTGATGATTCGGGTATACAACATTTGTCTATGTAACAGGTTGTCATCAACATGTAAATATCTAACAAACAATTATCAGTTTACTATTGAAATAATTGGGAGATGATGATGATAATGATGACAATCTCCTGAATTGGTGCAACCACCTCCAGTCCTTCAATCATATACTATACAATCACAGAGAACCACTTACTGTTTAGATTTGGAGGACCTTCAACACTAAACTAGTCGAAAAATGGCACAACAAGAAATTATTAGGAATATGATAATTAGCTTATTCCTGTCGGACAATTATAAATCGAAAAAAAATGAATTTGGTTGCCACAATCATCACATATGCAGTGCATGAACTAAACTCATTAATCTAAATCTAATCTTCATTAAAAAAAAATGGAAGAGATATCAAGACATTCACCATTACCAAAAGCATATTATTTTCATTGAATTCCAATTTCTTAATGTTTGCATGAAATTAGCATGAAGAATTAAGGAGGCACGAAAAATCTGTAGATCAACATTGGTTGTGCTTGCAACAAAAAAACTAGCCATGCTATTAGCAATGCCAAAAGGGGGTGTGTGTCGAGGAGGTGAAGCTGATTACCCCTTAAATGCACATATCAAGACATTCACCATTACCAAAAGCATATTATTTTCATTGAATTCCAATTTCTTAATGTTTGCATGAAATTAGCATGAAGAATTAAGGAGGCACGATAAATCTTGTGCTTGCAACAAAAAACTAGCCATGCTATTAGCAATGCCAAAAGGGGGTGTGTCGAGGAGGTGAAGCTGATTACCCCTTAAATGCACATATCCTTGAACACAGTAAGATTAAATGGATGTTGAGTTTGTGTGGCTCGTTTACGAGAAACACCCTATTCATTAACATCAGGATGTGAATTTGGCCATGTCCAAAATAACTAGTAAAAGCTTATATTGGACAAGGACAAGCCAAAAATCTCCAAGTAAATCTTCAGTATAAGTATACATTGGCGTAGTTGTCGACCATATATGTACCTCGCATTTCACTCAGATCTTCACAAATACTGAATCCTTTTTCAGCTATAATGGGCCTCAGTAATCTCAATGCTAAACAAGAATCACTACAAGAAATTTGCCATATACCAACGGACACCTATAGTGACGGATCACTAAAACTGTGGGTACAGACATTGTATACCCACAGACGTATAGTAAACTGTGGGTATAGGTGGGTATATTCTATAATTTATTTTCCCCCCAATTTTTTCATTTTCCCCCCAAATCCCAAATACCCCCAATTTATAGATTATATCTCAGACTCACGCCCATCTCTCTCTCTCTCCTCTCTCTCTCTCCCCAAACCCTCTCTAGTCTCTCCCCAAGCTTTAGGATCGGGAGCGTTAGGGTTAGGGTTTCCGAACGGATCTTTTCGAATCGGGGGCGAATTCGAGGAGTCGACGTTGTCGCTGAGTTTTCAGAGCCGCGGATGTATCATAATCTTCTTTGTCGGCGGTGGGGGTGGCTAACGGGGGCGGCGGCTGAGCTTTCCCTCTTTCGACGAATCTGCCGTTCGTGTCAACGTTGCTGGTCTTCTCCATCGCCCAATTCCTCAAGCTCTTCACCACTTGGTGCGCGCCTTCTTTCTCTCAATAGTTAGGGTTTGAACGAAATAAATAATTTAAAGATGCGATCTTTCTTGAGGTTGTTTCATTAAAATGTGTTGTGTTTTGTCCCAATTTCGGAAAACTGAGGGAGATTTTGTAATTAATACTTGAGAACAAAATGCATTCCCAAGTGATTGTTGCTTTGGACATGATATATTTTTATGATAGATGAGTGAACACAGAACGTTGGTTGTCTTTAATTGGCATTGAAGAAAAAAGTAGTAGGAAAGTCTTATATATCTTAGAGGATCTTGAGATGCATTGCCCAATAAGATATGTGAGCTGAGTCAGTATTGTGGAAATACTTCGTCAATTGTTCATCAGGCGGAATGCCTTCCTCAGATTCAGCTACTGTGCAGCTCTTGCAGTGGCGATAGGTCTACAAGAAGGGGCTGGAGGTTCTTTATTTGCTCTCGCTACAGTATTGACATGTATTGTAAGTAGTTACTGGTTATATCTTCGTTGCTTATGTATGTATATTTGTTGTTTCCAACTTCCTCACAACTTCAACTTGATATGATTTAAAATGCTAGATCAATGTTACTGTTTGATATTTAACATACAATCAGCACATTTACACATGTATAACTTTATCATGTTGATTCCTCAAGCTTGTGAGTTGGCACTCACATACACTAACTTTAGCTACTAAATCCTTGTAAATACAGTTGCATGCAGTTAGTTGATGATTATAAGTGTACCGAGCATATTCTGTTAGCAACAATCTCCCTGTTCCACATTATAGAGTTTTTTCTGTTGTATGTGCCAACGGACATTAATGAAATGGAAGTTGTAATTTCCTTTAAATTATGTAATTTTGCAAAAACAATTGCTGTTTAAGTCTATGTGTGCATGATTCTTTGAAATGATGTTGCAAACTGAAAACTTTAATTCCACAAATGGTTTTCTAAGTTTTATAAATGAACAGCTATCAAAATAACCTGGTTTCTTTCCTAAAGAGAGGAGGAGAATTTAGAAACCATGCCTGCTCTCCATACCATAAAACAACACATACCTTTAACACACAGCAAAGTATGACTACAATCCGTTTCAAGTGTCACAGTGTTAGCTAGTACATCCTTTAGGTTTAAATATGGCTATGATAGCATTATGTAAAGAGATGAAAACTTTCCTAATTCTCAGCAAATAACCGTTCATCTTTCCTTAGCTTACCTGGTGGCTTACCCAGGCATACCAGGTTTACCCACATTTTGAAAGGAAAGGAAATAATAGGACACTCTTCTGTGTGTACACTGAACATACTTGGGTGTACCCGCACCCAATAATGGTATATGGCTAGTTTCAAGTATATAACTTATATGCTTTTTTTTTAATAAGAAAGATGACTCTGTCATCGCTTCATTAATGAATAGTTAACGAAACATAGAGAAACTAAATACATAAATCAGCCCTAAAGCTTACATCCATAAAATATTCAAAGCTTAACACCGCATACTAGTCCAAAACTTATATGCTTATATGCTTTGTTAATATGATTATACAAAGTAAATTAATCGCCAATATTTTGATTTTGTTTTAGAGCTTATTATAATATAATTTTTTTTTTGTTTTAATTCTCAACTGATAAACTATTTTTTGACAGCAAGATGTATTGTTCAAAGGGAATCTACGAGGGAAGGCAGAGACAAGTTTTGAAAAGATAACAAAGCGGTCGCAAGTGATTCGAATGTTGCCTCTTCGTATTAGTTAAAAGCCCGAATATGGGAGCATTATTTTGTGTAATTTCCAGCACATTCAATTAACAGGATATTTTTTGGAGATCAATATAGGATTTTCCTTCTTATTAATCCAGAGGATGATAAGCCATTGGCAGTAGTTGTACCAAAGCAGAGTCTGCAGACTCAATGTGCTGGTAATACTTTTTTCCTTTGTCTTTCAGATCTTTACTGAATTTTTTAACTTTCTCTTGCCATGTTATAGTCTCTACCATATAAACTTTCACTATACATGTTTTAAAGATTCTGAATGATTTAGTAAAAGTTGTTCTGATTTTGTAAGATAACACACAGCAAAATTCCTCTCTGATTACAACATCTTCAACATGATTAATCAATTATATCAAGTAACACTGGCAGCATAACAGAAAATATCTGGTCATATAATGAAAAATATTTATGAAGAGGTAGTTCTTGAAGTTCCAATAACTACATTCACTTGACAACTATGTAACTCCTGAAAGCAATTTTCAGAATGTTTATTAACAATAGGCTGAGAAATGAAGGAAATCAAGTAGTATCCTTCTTGACATATTATAAGTTGATCATAAATTTTAAACTCCCTAAGGCTGATAACTAGGTAAATCATGGAAAAATTTCATGTATGTTCCAAAAGTCTTATGACAAGCCTGCATCTATAACATGTGATCATTGCATTTTACATTACAGTTGGATATCCTTCATTTCTCCATTATTGTTCTAACAGGCACGCAGAATACTTACGAATAACCACCCACAAATCTTCAGCCTTTGAACTCTGATGAAAGTAGCTTTTTTATATAAAAGGTCAATGATTAAAGTCTCTAAGTAGAGAAATTTAGCACAAGTTCTTAAAAAATGTTCTTGCATATAATTCTCTCTGCTCTATATAAGGTGGTAGTTGATCTTTTGAATTTGACTATACTTGGAATTTGAATCTGATGATGGTCTTTGCTTGGATCACTTGATGTTGATGATTATGTACAGGGCGGCCCTGAGGTGGAGGCCGGAGAGGCGGCCGCCTTGGCCCGATTTTTGCGCATTTTTAGAGCCCCCAAATTTTTTTTTTTGGGAGTTCGCCTCGGACTACCGTTAGCTCAGGCCCGACCCTGATTATGTGTAGAGTAATTTCCTATCTTTCTTTTTCCATTGATGGATTTAGCCGGTATTTCATTACTCCTCTTATAAAATTTTCATTTTTGTCTCTCTCTCCCTTTCCGTTGTTTGCTTAAAGGACAGAAAAACATTTCTTATTGGACAGAAAAACCTCTACCTCTCCATTTAGCTAGATCGTCTCACAAGTATGGCTCGCTACTATTTCTCAAAAGCCAAATGTTGGCAAAACAGGTAACGACAACAGCAGGATTCGAGCCCGTATTTTCGCTAAATAGACGACAACTACATATGCTCTTTTAACCTGTAATCATCTGAACTACAGGCGGTATTTTCCCACAAGGGGTATTCCAGTAATTGGACGTGTTCCTTTAAAAACCCCTCTTCTCCCCCTTTCTCTCTAGGGTTTTGTAAAATTTTCCAAAAGATCTAGGGTTTCGCTTCTCAGTTTCCGCTCCAAATCCGAAACCCTCGTCTTCGAAATCCGGACTTGTAAGTATCTTATTCGCCTCTTTTTTTTTGTGCACTAACCCTAATTTATGCGATTCGACGATTGATTCTGTCTCTTCTCGTTCGAGATTTTTATCTTCTAGTTGTAGATTGCAGTTGCGTTCGATGTAATTAGGGTTTCAAAGTTGGGTTCTTGGAGGAATTTTGATGGATTTGGATATGTGAAGAGAACTAGGGTTTCTGTTAGTTTTGGTAGAGTTTGTTGGTAAACTATAATAATTTTTTAGGGACATTTAAGGTAGAATCTTGAACCTTCAAAGTCATTGTTTTTGCAATCGGAACTTACATTTTTAGCTCTAGGGCTTTATGATTAGTTGCCAATGCTTTATAATGATTGGAAACAAAGTTAGGCTAACTAAAGCTTATTTTTAAGTGGAGGTAGAGGTTTGCTAACGTTAGTTATCACACCTCTAGCTCTATTCAAAAAGTTATCGTAACTCCATTTTTTTGTGATGTTTGGGAAGCCAGCTAAAGTTTAGTTAACCCCATGTGTTACAGCGGAAGAGAGCAAAGTTTAGCAAACTTTAGAAAAATGAGGTTTGAGTGAAGTTTAGATAACTAGACTTGTCCCAATTTTTTTGGCTTAAAAAAGTTGAGATAACTATAGTTATCTTAACTTCAAAAGGGCTCCCAAACAATGTGAAGTTAAGATAACTAAAGTTTGAGAGATAACTCTAGAAAACTCTAGTTATCCTAACTTAACTCCATTCCTAAACACACCCTTATGATTAGTTGCCAATGCTTTATAATGCTAAAAAGCGATTGATATAATGATTATTTTTTTTGTTGAGAACCTTTAGTTGATTGTTTGTGGATTTATTAGGATGTTGTGCTAATTGAGTTGACTTTTTAAATAGTTGTGTTATGTTACTCTTTTATTTAGTTTCTAATGGAATTTATTTTTCTTGGATGCAGGATATCAATGGAGGACGATGCAACTGTAAGCATATTTGAACTTGCTTTATTTTAATTTATTGATAATGCACTCACTGATTTTCGTGGCATATTTAGAAGATAAGCATGAACATGCTAACACTAGAAAATAAAATGATGTTCTATACTTAATAGCTTTTGACAATCTGTTAGAAAATATACTTAAATTGATATATGACAGATTCTTTTAATGGAATGTGGAATCATGAGTTTTACCTTTTTTTGTTTTTCTAATGTTGATTTGCATTGCATAGAAAATTGTTTGGTGTTCTTGCTGTGGAAGCATTTTATGTCACTGTAACAATAGAAGTCATACTATAACTTCTAATGTGCATCTCCATTTTGTTTTATCTTTTTGTCTTTAGAAACTCCTTGTCTACAATTACCGATTGCTCTTACCTCACACCTCGCACTCAGTTACTCTCTAGAATTCTCGTGCTCGTCTTACTGGATGTGGAGTTATATACGGATCTACCCATTCTTTTTCGTGCCTATAAATACACTACCTCCTTCAATCTTGGAGTAGTTGGGGGTTCCTAACTTGTCTATTCGGAACAGTGTTTTAGTGTTTTAAATATCACATGTTGCAGTCGTTATATCCGTTTGGACAGTAACGTTATTGATACTAGTATTCTAAACCTTATTGGCCTATTTTGGCCATTGTTTCATACATATATCTACCCTATTAAACATCGGACATGATGAAAAAAAACATCATACACCATTGGGTTAGGGTTCAAACCCATGCCTAATTGGACCTTAACCGATCGTTTCAATAGAGAAAAATGTGGGGGAAAAATCAGCCAAAAAACCCTTAATTTCTCATCCTTATTGCTTCCTTTCCCAAAAATTCATCACATCATCACTCTCGTTATTTATTGTGTAAACGAAAAGATGTGGACCTAAACATCGGACATGATGAAAGAAAAAGCATCATACACCTTTGGGTTAGGGTTCAAACCCACAACCGATTGGACCCGTAACCCATCGTGTGAACAGAGAAAAAGGTGGAAAAAACAGCTTAAAAACCCCTTAATTTCTCATCCTTATCACTTCCTTTCCCAAAAATTCATCACATCATCACTCCTTTCGTTATTTATTGTGTAAACGAAAAGATGTGGACCTAGGTATTTTTAGTTATAAAACTTGTGAAGAAGAGATTCACTGTTAATTCTCAACTATAATGGACTCTACTGGGTCTTGTAATTGTAGATTAAAGAGAGATAAGAGAAACTAAAACTTCATGGAGATAGGACAAAAATTGTGTTATATTCATTTAGATCTCTTCGATTCTTTTTTATACTAAATTACAACTTTGTTTTTGTGTTCACTATGTCTCTTTTTTATTGGCTAATTGCTTCTATGAGTATATCTACAAAGAGAACATTGAATTAACATCTCCATCGTCAGCAAATAACAAGTTAAAACATTATTTTAAAGTAGCACAAGCAAATTGCTTCTTTGAAGTTAATATAGACATTTCAACTTGTCTTCTAGTTTTCATTCAAAAATTTCCTGTCTTGTCTTTAAATCTTTAATATGTAGGTATTTATCTTTTATGTATTAGATTTCATGTATGGGAATATATCAGTGTAGTCGAAGGCGTAAGGCGCAAGTAATTTCAATTCCTTGTAAAAAGCCTGAGGCGCAAGGCGCAAGCCTCAGTTAACCGAGGCGCACTATTACTTTTTGAAATTTTTAAAATATATAAATTAGATTATATAAACAAAATAACATCATAGCAACAAAATATATCATACAATGAACATATACTTAAAAAGTAAGGTATGGAAGACGTACTTTGTAAATGTAACTTGGAAGTGTAACCGTGTAACAGTGTAAGTGTAATTTATAAGTTGTAACTGTGTAAGTTCTAATTTTTGTACATTCAACAATTAATTTTTTTTTTGAGAATATCACAGTGCAGTATTAGTATTACACTATCACAGAGTATTACAATATTACAATTAAATATTAAGTATATTCAAGTATTCAACAATTAATTATTACATCAAGTTTCATCCAAATAGCCTAATAAAACAGTGAAGCAAAAGCAGCGTAATAAAGCAGTAAAGCAAAAGCATTGCATAACTAAAAAAGCAAGAATACTATTAAAAAAATAAAATAAAATAAAAAGAATAATTTAAATAATAAAAAAGAATATAAATATAAAACCTATCAAAAGACTCAAAACTAAAAAAAAAGAATACTTCAATAATAAAGAAGGGGAAAAACAAGGAAAAAAACAATGTTGAAGCGTGCCTTTCGTCGAGGCGTGCTAAGGCGCAAGGCGCTAAGGCGCGCTGGGGCGCACGCCTCACCAGCGCTTCGAACAAGGGGTGCGCTTCAACTGAGGCTTGAGGCGCACTCTGGGATATCGGCGCCTGAGGCGCGCCTTCAACATCACTGGAATATATATTTTGGTTATAAGTTATAACTATTATTGCTTGTGTTAGGCCGGTAGTATTTGTAAAGTATAATGTGTAAAGGTCATCAAAATTACATTTAAAATATCTACTTTTTCATCCGATATTTTTTAAATATTGCTGATATATCACTAAAACCCGGTATCTGATATGAAAATTTACCTTCCTATACGAGACCGATATCTGATATTTAAAACATTGATTAGGAAAAGCCAATTTTCTCTTTTCTCCATAGTTCCTCTGCCGAGAATTTAACACTTTTTAAGAGAGACTGAATTGTTTGATGTTGCATTAGATTTATGCATGCCGAAGTTTATCACTGGTATTTTGTTCTAGATTGCAGTTCACCTTTTCTATGTTTTAAAGGAGGTTAATTCATGTGTCATTTACATTTAAATTATGTCTAATGACATCTTTATTTTAATTCTTTGTTTTTATTGTTGAAGAGAAACTTGCCCCCTTTATATTTTTCCCGTAATTATCTTTAGCCTTCTATCTTATTATCTTGGAATGTGGGCTCAAAGTTAATAGGTACATTTCTTATAACACCTTTTTTTTAAATTTAAGGTAATTGCCCTTTCATGACCATCTCACGATCTATCTCATTCAGGTTGTCTATCCATTTTGATCCTTGGCCTTGTTTGTGTCATAGGGTTAAAGTGTACCTATAGGATATAATATGCAGCTAGGAGAACTTGGAGAACAAATAGTAATTTATAGGATTATGGCAAAGCTCTCCATGGTGAATAATTTGGTGTCCAACCACTCAGCACTGCATATTAGATAATTGACAGCATGTAATAGGCTGGCATTATATTGTTCTCTTACGGAACTTTTTCTATGTTGTTAATTTAATTTCGTGATGATGTAACTACTCACTGGAGTTTCGAAGACTTGCAACGCCATGCATTCCTTGTGTTCAACATTTCCCTCCAAGTAGCTTTAGTAAGGTTACACTTGTTTGTACAAAAATGGCAATGCACGAAATTGTCATCAAAATCTTCTATTTCATAGTTCATAAATTATAAGTAATCTGTTTTATATTACTTGGAGTTCTTTAGTCTGTAAGAGCATCCACAGTCATTTGTTATTTATCCATTGTATGCATTTTATAGCAAACGACACGCTGTGGTCGTTTGCTATTTATGCATTTTTTGACGAATACGCAACAGTAGATTGCTATAAATGACAGACGATATAAGAAAATACATATTATAAAGGACGGATCTTGAAGGACGGATCTTCAAGATCCATCCCACTAAAAAAAATATTTTTTTTAATTCGTCAAACGGAACTTGACAATCCGTCCCACTAACAAAAAATATTTTTTATTTCGTCATACGGAACTAGAAGATCCGTCCGACGTTTAATTTAATTTCCTGGAAAAAAAATTTGTTTTAAGATCGAAACCTCCTTGGACGGAATTGAAGATCCGTCCGTGGAGGGGCCCACCATTTTTTTTAATATTAAAAAATTGTTTTTAAATCTTAAAAAAATTGCAAAAAATAGTTAAAAGTCGTGGGACGGATCTTGAAGATCTGTCCGATCATATTTTTTTTTTTGCTATATTATAGCATTTTACGACTGCAGCAAATTCGCTTTGCTATATGTATAATATGCGAAAATGCATATTTTAGCAAAACACGATTGTGGATGCCCTAACCACAATTAACAGTGTTTCATTTTTGCATACATGCTAAGTATGCTGTGGTGCCAAATAATGGAGTGTCCCGTTTGCAGTGTTAGTCCATAAATAGCAAATTGGTCCTTTGTAGCAGTAATTTTCATGTAAGAAAACAAACGTTATTTCATATTTTTGTACACTATAGTTTAATTCTCACTATCTATACCAGCTCGGCAACTCCAAAAATTTTTCATGAGATTTGAATATGATGAATATATGGTATTTATTTCAGCACCTATTCTTGGAATGTGTTAGCAGATCGGTTGTTTTGGGTATAGGTATAACAATTATATTTGGAAACAGAATTTGAAAGATGATTGGTTACCCTTAAAAAGTATGGAAAAAAATATTTAGTACCATTTTGGCGTGATTCTGAAATAACTGATAAATCTTTTGATTATGTTTGAATAAATTGTATACAATTGAATAGCTAATTCATTGATCGCATATATTCATCCTGGATTTAAATTTGACATGAATTTTACATCTTTATGTTAGCATGGAATAATATATCACCTAAGAAGCACATGTACTTCCAAACGGCCAACGCACCCGTGTCAGGTGCGTATCGGGTGCCGATACTGCTTGGGTACATCCGGGTGTGTACCCAAGGAGTATCCAATTTCTTAATACGTGTTTGCAACTTTTGGACACAATTATGTTTAGATAAATGTTTGAGGCCCTAGTGTAATTTCAAATAACTTGATGTTACAAGTCATGCTCAAACACAAAACAAGTATACCCAATGTTTTGATAGTTAAAGTTATCATTCTTTTTCTCCAAAAATGCTCATAACTATAATGTATCCTTAAAATTATATGAAATTGTTCAATTTTTGTATTTTTAACAAGATAAATATTTATTAATTTATATATATAATATAAAATATATTATATTAAACGTACCCACCAACGTACCCACATCCTACTTTTTTGGAAAATGACGTATCCCCTTACCTGTGTCGTGTCGTACCCACCCGCACCCCGTATCTGGATCTGTGCTTCATAGATCATCACCGATGGTTTAATTTGCATACCTAGCAGATATAATTGAATTATGGGTAGATTTTCTCCTTCCCCGAAAAAAAAATATTTTCAGTATAATTAGAGTTTTAACACTGTCAAAATCCAATTGTGTACCATCATACTATTGTGTCAGTCAATATCAAAAGCTGAAATGCACGAATTTAGGAAAGTTTATAAAACATGAAAGCACTGGTCTAGTGCCTTGTATCGAATCAGTTCTATATTCAATTCATGTTTTCCCCTTCAATCACATATCTATAACCTGAAAATGCTCTCAGAAACAAAGTCTTTCTACTAAAGCTTTTGGGCGATTGATTATGTGTTGACGTTTCTAGTTTGAATTCTTTAGTTTATCCACTTTACTTCTCTCTTGGAATCTCTTTTTTTAGTTTTTGCTTCTTAATCTGCTTTTCTTTCATTTTTCTTTCTTCCTTTTTTTTTTGATGCAAATCCGATCTAACGTTTCTTTGGACATATGCCTCCTTATTTGATTATGTTCTATTTGTTGAAATTAAGTCAATGTCCTGTGTACTCATCAAAATGCAATCAGGTCACCAATGTAAGAGTATATTATATGTTGATAATTAGACATGACATCCCTAGATTTGAAACTCTTACACCTATTGCAACTTTTCGAATGACCTACTAGAATAAGCATGCTTTGATATTCTGTACTAATTTTGAGCAGTGCGTGTGGAATCATATTTGAATTCTTCTATTTGAAAAGAGACTGCTACACATTGGTTTCTATCTCAAACATTCACTGGGCTTGTCTTTAAGTGATTACTGAGCATTTTCCCTTTGTCTTTTAGCGAGGGATGGACCCAGTGATCATTAAAAAGCAACACCATGTATGTTTGGGATAGAAACCAATGTATGTTTAGCATTTCTCATTTGAAAAATGATGATGATTAAACTACCGTTTGCACGTGTACATAGATTCCTTTGTGAATTGTCTGAAATGTGTTTTTCATAATGTTTGCTAAAATTCTTGGTCGAAATCTTTTGGTGACAGGCTGGAAAGAAAGAGGAAGAGGAATTCAACACTGGCCCCCTATCTGTTCTAATGATGAGTGTCAAAAATAACACTCAGGTAAAGCTTCTGTCTACTAGAATGCGTTGTTTAGGAGCCTAGATGGGGTATTCTTGTTGTCATCACTAACTTCACTTTAGATTATGACAATTAACTTCCTTTTTTCTTAATCTGCTGTTGCATCTATCATAGCATTCTTGATGTAATATTTTTTTCATTTCACATTTCTCTAATTAAAATAGTAATAACTCTTTTGGTTCGTACTTAATCAGGTGCTAATCAATTGTCGGAACAACAAGAAGCTTCTTGGCCGTGTCAGGGCCTTTGATCGCCACTGCAACATGGTTCTCGAAAATGTCCGAGAAATGTGGACTGAGGTACTTAAAACAGCCATTGTCTATCTGTTTGATCAAATTGATCAATCAATCATTTGTCTCATGTAATGTATGTTTTGAATAATTGCAGATACCAAAAACAGGGAAGGGTAAGAAGAAAGCACTTCCAATTAACAAGGACAGGTTCATCAGTAAGATGTTTCTTCGAGGAGATTCAGTTATCATTGTTCTCAGAAACCCCAAGTGATGTCCTGTACTGTCAGAATATGGGCTTTTGCTTGTCAAA
This sequence comes from Hemerocallis citrina, assembly GCA_017893485.1. NCBI lineage: Eukaryota > Viridiplantae > Streptophyta > Magnoliopsida > Asparagales > Asphodelaceae > Hemerocallis > Hemerocallis citrina. Next base: position 1,895,229 of record JACEHZ010000091.1, read on the forward strand.
GATCCCATCTCTAATTCAACTTCTGTTTACAATTTTGGGTGTACTGATGTATGACAAACTGTTTCACAGTTAGTATGTATCTTGATTGTTTTGGGTGCACCTTCTGATGGTATCTGCGTATTAAATTATATTCTATGACGGATGTGAGATATTTGCTGTGTCAAGGATGGAAACATTGTTATTTATGTTAAAAAGTCCATAATTGTACTTGAATCTCAAGAGAATGTGGAAGGTTAGCAGTAATGAACATTTCCCTGTGGTGCAAGTGTGTTTTTGCCTCAAGTCCACGAGATGATGTATGCACCAAAAGAATCATAGTGGGATAGGAAACAGGTAAAATGCAAATTTAATGGAGATAGCTGATGGCTAGTGTTTGTATATATTAGCAGTGTTATGTAGCCCGCATATAAAACCCTGGTATGATTTGATTTTGATGTATGTATAGCCCTTACCAAGTTGTAGTGAAGGCCCAAATGTTATGCTTGTTTCTTGAAAGGTTTGGTGTCTAATAGTGAGAATGAAGATACTGATTTTCTTTGATTGTGAGAAAAATTGTAAATATCATTGTTGCGCCATAAGTTAATGGGCTATAGTCCATTGTTTTAGCCGAATTTGAGAGATGTGAATTTTCACTGATTTGGCCATCTTCTATGAGTTATAGCCCAATGTATTCATCGATTTTGAGAAATTTGAATATCAATATTTTGATCATATTTTATAGGCTCCACTGTTTTTGCCAATTTTGATAAATACAGTTTTTAGTGATTTTGTCACATTTTATAGTTTATAGTTCACTGTTTTCGTCGGAATTTAAAAAATTCTTAAAATATCAATATTTTGGTCATATTTTATGGGTTATATAGCCCATTGTATTTAGTCAATTTCTAAAGATATAAATTTCAGTAATTTGGCCCACATTTTGTGGGCTATAGTCCATTGGTAATTATGAGAAAACTAGATTTGCCCGTGGCCACATGCCTACGGCACGTCTTAAGAACGATATAGCATATGAAAAGTCGTGTAAACAGTAAATAAACAATTATGTAGCTGAAGTTTGAATAGTATGACAATAATTAGTTGTAAATAAAAGTCCATGTTTCCATTAGTATATGGGGAAAAATAATTATAAATTGGGGTATAAAAGTCCATGTTTCCATATATACATATTATACTATATCTTAAGCTAATAGGCCTACCCACCTCCTTTCTCCATTTTGAAATAGAGAAAGAAGAGCAAAAGTAGGGATTCACACTTCCTAAACTGGTGAGTACCACATTATATTATATATTATTATATCTATATATTAAACTAATAGGAGAGAGATTCAACCTCTTTCCTTTCTCTATTTTAAAATAAAGCAATAAGAGCAAAATGAGAAATTCACATTTATTAACATGTGTAGTACACACATTTTCATTAAAAAATATATAAAAGCCTCATACCTATAAATCTGGAACTTAATTACTAGATTTGCTCATTAAGTGTTTGATGAAATGTCTATGTATCACACAATGAGTTTGTGAAAAAATAGTTTTGAAAAAATTTGTTTAACAAAATCAATTGTATCTATGTATGGTGTATGTACTAATTTTTGAAACCCTAATTTACTACCTCATTTTATTTTCAATTTCTAATTTGTGTCTTTGAAATCATGAAATTTGAATTTGAGGAAAAGTACGGGTTGAAGATGGGGATGACTGTAGTATCGGATCCAAGAATGAGATTCGGTAAGGAGGTAGATGGCGGAGAGTAGGGTGAGGCGAACGGAGAGGTGGAGGAGGATGTTGGAGAAGGGGACGTCGTTGCGGTCGAAGACAGCGGAGACAAGGGTAATGAGGAATAAAGCATCTGATAATGTGTGAATTTGGGAGGGGGAGGGGAGGAAGGGGAGGGTTGAAATGAGACGGGTCAAAGCTTGAGTATTGCCGGTCATGATGTATACAAAGGCCGAGCACATTTTTTAGGATAAATTTCACTAAACTATTACCTTGAAGAGTTAATTTCTCTCAATTCTCTCATATTTTTTTAAAGTTCCATATAATTTTATTAGTTTATTACAATTTTTTTAGTCTGTGCAATTTGCACAGGGTAACGCTAGTATATATATATATATATATATATATATATAGAGAGAGAGAGAGAGAGAGAGAGAGAGAGAGAGAGAGAGAGAGAGAGATAATTAAATAAATAAATGAGTTGTTTTGGGGGAATTGAATTTGAGTTTTTGGGAGAAACTTTTGGGGGAAAATGTGTTTTGAGAGATTAGATCTGGGCCTTTGATTTTGGGGGATTGGAGGAGAGCCACTTGATAGCTTTCTTTGTGTTTTATTATATAGATTATGAATATCACTAATTTGGCAATATTTCATGGACTATATAATCCACAATTTTTAGCTGATTTAAAGAAATATACAAACTTTCGGTGATTTGGTTATATTTTGTGGACTAGTCCACCAATTTTAATCAATGTTGAGAAATATGAAATTTCACTGATTTGGCCACATGGTGGGATATATAGTCTATTGTTTTTGTCAATTGTGAGAGGAAAAAAACTCAATATCAATGTTTTGGCCATGTTTTACGTGCTACACAGTTTTTTTGTTGATTTTGATAAATACGAAATTTTAGTGATTTGACTACATTTTGTGGGCTTCCATCGTTCTCGACGATTTTGAGAAAATTCCCAATATCACTGTTTTGGACCTATTTTATGACCTGCAATCCAGTGTTTTTTGTCGATTTTAAGAAAAATGATATTTCACTTATTTGGCCATATTCTATAGTTCATCGTTTTCGTGAGTTTTGGAAAGAAAAAAAAAACTGAATATTGCTATTTTATCCATATTTTATGAAGTAATAATCCACTGTTTTAAGCGAAATATGAAATTTCAGTGATTTGACCACATTTTGTTGACTATCCACTATTTTGTCGAATTTGAAAAATTCTAAATATTACAATTATGGCCATATTTTCAATAATTTTAGCTAATTTTGAATAAAAATACAAAATTTCAGTTATTTGACCATATTTTGTAGGCTGTATATTTCACCGTTTTCGTCAATCTTTAAAAAATCATCATCATCACTGTTTCGCCATATTTCAAGGGCCATATAGTCTACTAATTTTAGCCAATTTTGATGAACATGAAATATATGTGATTTGGCGACATATTGTAGTCTATAGTCCACCATTTTCGTCCATTTTGAGAAAATTTTCAATATCACTGTTTTGGCCATATTTTATGGGTTGTAGTGCACTATTTGTCGATGATTTTGAGGAATATGAAATTCCACATATTTACCCATATTTTGTAGTCTATACCGTTTTCGTCGGTTTTGCGAAAATTTGAAAACGCTATTTTGGCTATATTTTATGGGTTATAGTTCATTGGGTTTAGTGAATTTTGAGAATTACAAAATTTTACTGATTTTGGGCCATATTTTGTAGCCTACATGCCACCGTTTTCGTCAATTTCGAGAAAATTCTAAAGATTACCCTTTTTGCCATATTTTATGGGATAGTCCAATGTTCTCATTCGGTTTCGAGGAAAGGGAAATTTTAGTGATTTTGCCACACTTTGTTGACTATAATCCACCGTTTCTTCGATTTTGCAAAAATTCTAAATACCACAGTTTTGACGATATTTTATAAGCTATAGTCCACCGTTTTCATCAATATGAGAAATACAACAATTCATATTTTGGCCATATTTTATGGGCGTCTACTTTTTTTAGCCGATTCTGAGAAATACAAAATTTCAATGACTTGACAACACTTTGTGGGCTAGTCCATCGCTTTCATCAATTTTGAGAAAAATTGTGAATATCACTTTTCTAGGCTATAGTGGTATTTGCTGATTTTCATAAATTAAGAAACTTCAGTGATTTGACCACATTTTGTGGGCTACAGTCCACCTCTTCCGTGATTTTGGGAAAATTAAAAATATCACTGTTTTCATCATAATTTACGAGTTAAAGTCTACTGTTATAGCCGATTTTGATAAACAAAAAGTCCACTGTTATAGCCGATTTTGATAAACACAAATTTTCACTGATTTAGCCATATTTTGTAGGCCATAGTCCATTGTGTTGGTCAATTTTGAGAAATTCTGAAAACTAATGTTTTGGCCATATTTTATGCAATATAAATATAGTACATTGTTTTTCGCCAATTCTGAAAATTACAAAATTTTAGTGATTTTGTCACATTTTGTGGCCTATATTCTCGTTTTTGTCGATTTTGAGAAATTCCTGAATAACACTGTTTGACGATACTTTTATAGTCCACGGTTTTTAGCCGATTTTGAAAAATACAAAATTTCAGTAATTTGGCCACATTTTGTGGGCTATCCACCGTTTTCGTCAATCTTTAGAAAGTTTTTAATGTCACTGTTTGGTCATATTTCGTCGGCTATTATAGTTCAGTTTTAGCTTATGTTGTGAAATACGGAATTTCAGTGATTTGGTCACATATTGTGGACTACAGTCCACAGTTATTGATGATTTTGATAAAATTCTCAATATTAATGTTTTTGTCATATTTTATGTGCTCTAGTCACAGTTTTTCACAGATTTGGAATTTTCACAGATTTTTTAATTTTGGAAATTTCAGCGAAATTGCCACATTTGTGGGCTATACTCCATAGTTACCAATGACTTAGAAAAAAATCTCAATATTATTGTTTTGGCCATCTTTTATCGGTTATGGTATTTTTTCTCCGATTTTGAGAAATACGGAACTTCGCTGATTTGACCATATTTTACAAGTATTGTTTTTGTCAATTTTGAAAAAAAAAATCTCAATATCGCTCTTTTGGCCATATTTTATAGGCTATATTCCAATGTTTTTATCCAGTTTTGAGAAGTACAAAATTTTAGTTATTTGGCCACATTTTATGGGCTATATAGTCCATCATTTTGTCCATTTTGAGGAAGTTCTAAATATCATAGTTTTGGTCATATTTATGGGTTTCCACTGATTTTAGCAGATTTTGAGAAATACAAAATTTTATTGATTTGACCATATTTTATGGGCTATAGTCCAATATTTTTGTCGATTACTATTTTGAAAATATATTGCGGGTTTTAGTCCACTATTTTTAGCCAATTTTGATAAATACAAAATTTCACTGATTTTGCAACATCTTGAACACCATAACCCATAGAAGTTTAGAAAAAGATAAAATCCGGAATTTCACGAAAATCGAACAAAATCAGTGGACCACCAATTTTGGCTATAAAAAAGTGAAATTCAGAATTTCGCCAAAGATGGTGATAACAACAAAAGTTGGTTAGAAAGAAGAAATTCATAATTTCTCGATATCGACCGATTAAGATCGGTGGCAAATTAGAGATGTTGGATGACTCCAGCCGTGAGACTATGATGATTTTTACCTCCATCAAGCAATATGGTTATGACCACAGGGAGGCATTTGGTGATGGTTTTGTACCCGGAGGTGTTTCATATTTGATAGATGTGATGAGTTGCTTGAAGGGGGTGATGCTACTTGTTGGATTTGCTAGATCTAACTTAAAAGAGGGTGGATGGACCAAACCCAATGATTCTCATAATTTACACCTTCTACATATAGGAACGGCAAGGATATATGGGCAATGCTAAGAGATGGTGTTGGGTTTATGAGTTTGTCGATGGGTCTAGGGGGAGTTGGAAGAGATCAAACCTATCTCTTCTTTCAGGCGTGCGTTTATTCATGTATAGCAAAGGGACCATCGAGTGTGGAGATATTGATTTAACTCGTTGTCAACAACAACAAGTCTCTTATTAATGAAATAGGGTGGTCATATTCCATATTTTCCTTACCCAAAAAAAACAAGAAGAAGAAGTCCGAAGAGGATAAGATGTCCAACAATGTAGATTGGAGATGCTTCATAAACTCTCTCATTTTTCATTGCAAATTAAGGTCTTTGTGGAACATAGAACGAGGGAAGTTCATGATAACAGAGTTCAGTAGTTGTAGTTAATTACATCCAACTTACTACCTTTCCACACCCGCACTATCACGTTTCAAAATCGTAAACAATCACATTATTAGCATCTGCAGCTATGTATCAATTCTCAAACACACTAGTACATACTACAAGCTGACTCACAGAACGATTACGGTGGTGGTTCAGAACCGCCCAACAATTTCTGTGAAATTTCTCAGTAAAATCAGTAGTAGCAGTACTACAAGCACTACATAGAATTCATAGTCTCTCCCTTTCAAAATATAAGTCATTCTAGGTTTATATATATATATATATATATATATATAGGGAAAGCTTCGGTTGAGCACTACCCTAGTGCTCACCGCGTGAACACTAGGCCTTTGGGCGTTCATATCGAAAATCCGAACCGTTCACACACACACACACACACACACACACACACACACACACACACACACACACACACACACACACACACACACACACACACACACACACACATATATATATATATAGGGAAAGGCTCCGTTGCACACTACCTTGGTGCTCACGGCGTGAACACTACGTCTTCGGGCGTTCAAATCGAAAATCCGAACCGTTCACATTGATCTACACATCTAAATTAGTCTAAATATGTAAAATCAAATCATTTGAAATTCATTTGCCCATCCATCACGCGACTATAAAAACAATGAATTTCAGCCATACAATTTTGTAATACTTCAATGAATGGGCAAATGAATTTCAAATGATTTGATTTTACATATTTAGACTAATTTAGATGTGTAGATCAATGTGAACGGTTCGGATTTTCGATTTGAACGCCCGAAGACGTAGTGTTCACGCCGTGAGCACCAAAAGTAGTGTGCAACGGAGCCTTTTCCTATATATATATATAGGGAAAGCTTTGGTTGTGCACTTCTCTAGTGCACACGGTGTGTGTACTAGGCCTTCGGACGTTCATATCGACGATCCGAACCGTTCACATTGATCTACACATCTAAATTAGTCTAAATATGTAAAATCAAATCTTTTGAAATTCATTTACCCATCCATTGAAGTATTACAAAATTGTATGGCTATATATATATATATATATATATATATATATATATATATAAACCTTCGGTTGTGCAATCTAGGTTTCTATATGGGAAAGCTTTGGTTGTGCATTCCTCTAGTGCACACGGCGTGTGCACTAGGCCTTCGGGCGTTCATATCGACGATCTGAACCGTTCACATTGATCTACACATCTAAATTAGTCTAAATATGTAAAATCAAATTATTTGAAATTCATTTACCCATCCATTGAAGTGTTACAAAATTGTATGGCTGAAAATCATTGTTTTTTATAGTCACATAAGGGTTGGGCAAATAAATTTCAAATGATTTGATTTTACATATTTAGACTAATTTAGATGTGTAGATCAATGTGAACGGTTCGGCTCGTCGTATGAACGCCCGAAGGCCTAGTGCACACGCCGTGTGCACTAGAGGAGTGCACAACCGAAGCTTTCCATATGAAGATATGAGCAACTTGCTTATTTAGTAAATGAGCAAGTGATTATGTGGCATGCATGTGATACATTGGACAACTAACCCTTTTAAGGATTTTCCAATCACATGCATGCCACATCATCAATTGCTTATTTACTAAATGAGCAAGTTGCTCATACCCCTTTTTCCCTATATATATACTAGTAGTTTAGACGTGCGATGCACGTTTTAATAAATATAGTTTTTTAAAATAAAAATTTAGACGTAGTCTTGATTTGAACGTAGGACCTCCTTTATAATAGTTATGCACGTGCGTTGCACGGATTGGTAGAACCTCCTTTATAATAATTATGCACGTGCGTTGCATGGGTTGGTAGAATGACAAAATATTTACAAATGACACCACGGCCTTCTCCCATTATAATATTAGAGATATATAGTTAAAAAACTTGGGATTGATATAAAGTACTAATATTTTTAATTTTTTAAGCTCATAAATAAGCAATCGATTGTAAATTGTCCAATTTACCATTCTTCGTAATTTTAGTATTACTCTTTTTATTAAAAAGATAAGGCTAAAATTGAAATTTTCATAAAAAACATTTGATGAACATTTGCTTCAAAAACTTAAATTGGCTTATATTTTGGGGAAGAAAAAAAAGAGCTAGAATATATTTTGAAAGGGAGGGAGTATCAGTAAAGAAGACATGGAAATGAGTAGTCACACTGAAAATAGCATAGACCGTATCTCCAACATCAGAGTCCTGCTGCAAATAGATCGAAGATACTCCGATCGCAGGCGGGGTGATGAGATTGAAGGGAGGAGGAGGAGAGAGCGAGGGTTCTTGGCTTCTTGCTCTCAATTTTGGGGTGGAGGGAGAATTCTTACATGCATCGCGCGGAGAGTGTCAGGTGGGGCAAGTGGAGGTGGAGGTGTCGATGGGCTGGGTGGGCCAGCCCGCTGGGCAGCAGCGGCTCTAGCTCTAATGGCATGGGAGTGCAATAAACTTATAACCGGTCTGCACCTGACTCGAAATCTGCCTCCCACACTTAGAAGTAGTTCAAATGGCAAAGGTGGGAGCAAGGGGCTCTAGTTCTTGCATACAGCAATGTGTTTGAGCTGCTGAAATGGTTGACCTAGTTTAGGACATGAGGTATTGAGGTGATTAGAAGATGAGAATAGGAACCCAATTCGCAAATACTGGAAACACTGGATTTGTCCTAGATATGCAATCGTACTTCTTGTTCTCTGTCTCTACAATTCAGAGACATCGACAGTGTAAGCAATCTGCAGTGTACGCAATCTGCAACATAGACGTTGACAGTGCAAGCAATATGACCACCTTCCTTTACAAAGTGGCAAGAGTCAAAATCCCGTTACTTGAGGTAAAATCTGTGCTAGCAGAGAACACAATTTGGAACAGAACATCTATAAATGTATACTATCATCCTGAACAGTTAATAGAGCAGCTACTGCAACCACTATCAAGCACTGTAGTGATGAACAATAAACAGTTATTTCTAAGGTAAACAACTCTATTATCTTTCTTTCTATTGGGTATATTGCAATCACTGAGAAGTAGGAACTATAAGTAACGGCGATAATCACAAGTTCGTGGCATCAGTATAGAACAGACCAAATCACATTGCAACTGAAACATAGAACAGAATTCATAAACCATAAAACAATACTCAAATGTGCAAATTTCACAAAATTCCAAGTCGGAATCTCTTTAATGATTTAACAACGAAAAAAGAGATCAACTTGATATCATCTAAAAGATCCAACAAAATTTATAAAGTTGGTACTCAGCAATGAAAAAACTACGATATCCAAAACTGGCTTTTAGGTGTTGGTGGCTCTGGTATAGATCTGCTGGCTGGAATGCCCAGACACCATCCTGATGAGACCCCTTGACAACAGATCCTTGATCCCCCTTCGTGCAAGTGATCCATTGATCTGAGAAGAAAGAGAATAATCAGGATGAGAAAGTATCAGGAACCTCTAATTGCCCATCCTCATCTTCAGGATAATAACATTAAATGATGATAGGCAAAATCTTTATGATGATAACATTATTTAAATGATGATAACAGTAAAAGGGTAATGCTGCACCTACTACCAAATCTACTACATTAAGTGGCACACTATTAGTGGAGATTATTGTAGAGTTGGTGGAAGAATTATACAATAGTAGTGTGCCACCTAAGATAGCAAAAAGAGAAAGGTAGTTGATTTGGTAGTAGGTGTAGCATTAGCCATAGTAAAAAAAATTTAAAATGTTTGGTTTTTAACATGTATAACCCTAACAAATATGTTTGGTTTTTAACATGTATACTCCTAACAAATATGATAATATCATATATACCCCCTCACAAATGTGTATTTTCATATATGCCCCTAACAATTTGGACTTTATTCCATATTTACCCCTATGTTAGATATCACTAATTCAATCATGATTTTACCCTTGCGAGACAAATAGAAATTAAAATAAAAAATCAAATTAGAAAATCAAATGAGAAAAGATTTAACAGTTTTAAGGAAAATAATTGAGGAAGCTTATAATCTATCATTAAAAAAATAAAATTTATGGCAAATTTGGGAAAGTGACATGAGGAAGAATTAATATATAGTTCTCACATATGCACGGTTGGTATGACCATTTCTTGAAGAAAAATTAAGAAATTTTATAAAGAGTTAATGAGTCTAGGTTGGATTAACAATTGCCTGGATTTACAAGAATGAAGAAGATAAAATTTAAATGGTAGAGAAGAGAATAATCAGTCTTTTCGTGAAGTCCATTAAAAAAACTGAAAATTCTCCATCGTTTTGCATTTTTTAAACTAGCGGGGTATTTAGGAGAAGTTGCATATATTGTCGGGGACAAACATGAAAATACACATTTGTAAGGGGCATACATGATATTTAAGTATTTGTTAGGGACATACATGTAAAAATAGCTAAATGGTGACTACTCTATGGAAGTAGTTTCCAACCATACAACTAGTGTCCCACATGCAGCAGAAGATTTCTGCCATTTCTTTTGGTTACCATCATTCAGGTTAATAAATAATAAATCTAAATTATCCTTGGCAGGTTTAATTAAGCGCCTCTTAAAATTCAAACATAAGTTGTTTAATACTTAAACTTATGTGACCACACAGGTTAATTGAATAAACTTGTAAGGACATACAACATTAACTGTTACATGTAATATGAACTAACTGTTAGGTTTTGTGAGAAATTAACATTTGGGAATTAGGGTTTTTATCTCTAGATATAAGTTGCTTGAGATATTCACCCTACGTATCAAGATTAGAATACCTAGACTGCTATCACAAGCCATCTCTAAATACTGGTTTGGGTATCGGGTTATAAGCCCACAAACCCGCGTTCCAATATCCATTCAATTGTACGTTCAATACACGTGTTACTCATATGCACATGCAATATTTATATAGAGAGAATATACCAATATATCCAACACTAACCACTATACTATGAAAACATCTAAACGTAATAACTACATATCATTTTAAAAGTTAAAACTACATCTAATTCAATCTGAAGGTACACTTAAGGAAACCAGTACGAAGTAGGAAACGAGAATAAAATAAATAACCATCTACATGGCAAGTCAAGAAAGAAAAGAAGCAGATCATATACGCGAAAGCAAAAGGACGGAAAAACATAAAACATGAACTAGACTGTCTGGGCATCATTAATAGTCCATCAACTACAGCTTTTGTATGCTAATTTTATTTTTTGCAACCACTACATGATGATTCTAACAAAGACAATATGGGACAAGAATCACACAATCTATCTTCATCTATGTCTATATATGCCTACGTGAAGGAGAGCAATCCTTTCAAAAAAATTATACTTTAACCCCCATGAAAACTAAATTTTATTGTTTGGCCCCCCTAAAAATTATGAAAAAATCTCTATATTTATACATGTAATCATAAAATTTTACGTTGGCCCTCCCGGTAAAAAAATTCTGGCTTCGCCCCTGCCTATCTTTGCCAATAAAGAAAAATTATGCATTTACGATATCATTATCCTCTTATGGCCACTATATGAAGACTATCAAGGGTACAACCTTGAATCTAGGCCTAAAGAGCATTGGAAAAAACTCAAGCCAACACTAAAAACAAGAGCTAAAAAGTAAATTTAATGTTGGCAATTAAAAGGTAAAAAAGTAGTTAATGGTTTAGTCAGAGCTCTCTTATTTTGAGAAGCAAACAACCACATCATCACAGTGGATGGATCAATCCAATCAGAACTACAAAGAATGTGATTAGAAATTTCCATATCACAGCACATTGCACCAAATGACGAACAAACTAGATTGTACAATATACGGATGAATCTTGTTATCCTGCTAAATCTTCCCTTATATGTGAAACCAAGTGGAATAAGAATTCCATGGACAAACTTAGTAAGTTTAAACCACAACACTCTTGCATAAAAATGTGCAACATACAATGCAACAAAACATAAACACAAGAAGCACGACAACATACAGTTCCTACCTAGTAATAATTGAAATCATACAACCTCCCACGCTCGTTTTCTATGATTTAAATTAGCACATTCACAATTAAAACAAATATTTAGGAACAATGATCAAACCCTTCTCATCTTATATCTATCAATTCCCACACCTTGCATGTTAATTTAAATAAATTCAATAATTCTTAATGCAGTAAGACGAATAATAATCGAAACCAAATAAAAGTTCCCCACTTTCAAAACAAAAAAGGCTGAGAATTTATACCCTCAATCTCTCAGAAAGCACCGAGGGAGTGATCTGCTTGTACTTGGGGACCTCCGAGATCATCTTATCGTAAGTCGCCTGATCGAAAAGAACCGAGTTGTTCACCTTCTCCTTTTGCTTCCCCTTGCTCCACTTCTGCAAAATCAAATCAACAAACCCTAATTCAGTTCTAATTTCAAGATCCACAAAACACAACATAACAGAAACCCTAGTTGGTATATGAGATCGGAACGGAACGGAACGGACCTTCTTCTTCTGCTTGCCGCCGCCGGACTTGGCGGGCTTGGAGGACGGGGGTGGTGCCTTGCTGTCCTTCTTCGGCGCCATTTTCGAGGTGGTGGATGTGAAGGTGAAGAGACGGCGGCGGCTTCTGGTTTTGGAGGAGGGTTGGGATTAGGGTTTGGGGAGGAGATGTGGATTTGTGAGGGTTTATATAGAGGTGAGGCAACTATGGATGGGTTTCTACTGGGCTTTCAAGCTAAAAAGGAAAGCCCAATAATGTTTATTTTAGGCTTTTTTAACTCCAAAATAATGCCCATACCGTAGTCTGGGCCTTTTCTTTTTACAAAATAGTTGTACGAAGAGTTATTTGGTATAACTGCGTAACTGATACTTTCATTTGCTTAAAAAACCAACTGCTCTGAATTGTATACAATCCAATCAGTAAACCACCAACTGCTCTGAATCAAATATCATATTTCAATTATTTAGGTGAAAAATAATTCTTAATTGCAGTGAGCAAGATCAGATTTCTTTTCTAGTTTCAAATCCAAGAAACCTGGTAAGGGAATTCTTACTCTATGGCTCCTAGATTTGAGATTTTAGATTGTCTTTGGGTCGAATTCGGAGGTTTGGGGGTAATATTAGAACTAACAGGATTAGAAAGGAGGATAGATTAGATTGGGACATTGTTATTGCCTCTACGATTTGGAATCTATGGTTAGACCGAAACGATTTGTGTTTTCGAAGTATTAATCATAAATTTTCAGTTTTGATGCACAAAATTTACCTCTTCATTCATGAATGGACAGGGCACCTCGACTTCAAGAAGAGACTACGATTGGAGAAGGAGTAGCTGCTTTTCAGTTTGGGCAACAATTGAGTTCGGCCTTTCATATGGGAGACTGTGGCTTAGGTGTTATTTGTATTTGTTGTTATTTCATCGCCTTATGTTGGCTTTTTTTTTTTTTTTTGAGGGGAAAGGTGGAATAAGGTCACTCTGTTTCATTAATAAGAGTTTAACGAAACAAACCAAGAGTACTGGGCCCAAATACAAACTACAGACAGAAAATAAAACATATATGAAGCAACATGACGCGTACAAACCAATAAATCCCTCTAACAACCCTGGAGGGTGGGCCGATAAACCAACTCGGTCCAGCAAAAACGTGAGTACGTCAGTTTAGCTTCGTACAGTGCCTCCACGACACATGCACACCTACCCGACACAAGTCTGGTAGGCTTTTATCACCTGCAGCTCCCTTCATCCACCTCGCTGGAGGGACCCCATCTCAGGGCCAAACACCCTGGAATTTAAGACAAGAGAGCGCACATTTCGGAGGGACCCTATCTTTGGGCCCAAGCTCCACCAACGTGCAAGACAACCTATCTCCCAGTATCTTCACACGCACTACCAACCCTCGCAGGTTGCCATGACTGGCCCCGAGAGTGTGGACATGGTGGCAAGCGTGCAGAACATCCGGGCACCCAACCAGCAATCTTGGAGGGACCCCATCTTTGGGCCCAAGCTCCGCAAACGTGCATGACCACCTAACTCCCGGCATCTTCACATGCACTACCAACCCTCGCAGATCGCCAAGGATGGCCCTGAGAGTGTGGACATGGTGGCAAGCGTGCAAAACATCCGGGCACACAACTAGCAAATCATGAAGGGACCCCATCACGGGTTCTACCCTACAATCGAACAAACCTACTAGTTTCACACCCCTAACCACACTACCACAACAAAAACAACCACTGTTCCGCCGAATCACCGGCCTCCCCAAATGGGATCTCGGCAAAGTGTGTGTGAGTGTGTGTGTGTGTTTTTTTTTGAGGGGGGGGGGGTCTCACCCAATGGGATCTACGACAGGGTCGTCGCTGCGAGCCACAGGGCGCGGGGAGGGACGTCCGGCGACAGGGCTCGGGGAGGGTCGTCGTCGGCGCGAACGATTGCCCATCTCCACCTGGCGTCGTCTTGGGTGAGGGAGCTTCGTCCTCTGGTCGCCGCGGGGAGCTCGCCAGTCGCGACGAACGGGGAGGGACGTCGTCGGCGCGAACGATCGCCCGTCTCCACCTGGCGTCGTCTTCGTCCACTGGTCGCCGCGGGGAGCTCGCCAGTCGCGACGAACTCCGCACCCAGCGCGTCGGCGCTTCGTCTTCATCGCGCCGCGGCGCTCCGTCGTGGCTTCGTATTCAGCGCTCGTCGTGGAAAGGCGAGGGAGAACGCCGGGGTGCGAGGGAGGGGGGGCGGCACTGAGGGCGCCGCCGCCCCCAAACAGTGTAGATCTAGGGTTTGTTTAGTGGGATTTAGGGTTTTTTTGAACGGGAGTTGGTGAGAGGGTTTTTTTTGAACGGGAGTTAACTGCCTTATGTTGGCTGTTGAGGCTTTAGCCTATGTTTTGAGAGTTTTTGATGTCTGATTTGCCTTCGGGCTTACTATGTACTGATATTTGTCTGTTTCATTAATTATCATTAATGAAGTGATGACTGTGTCATCTTTTTATCAAAAAAATATAAATAAATAAATAAATAATCTTACAACATGAGCTAAATTGCAATTAGTATACCCA
Source organism: Hemerocallis citrina (assembly GCA_017893485.1). Classification (NCBI taxonomy): domain Eukaryota; kingdom Viridiplantae; phylum Streptophyta; class Magnoliopsida; order Asparagales; family Asphodelaceae; genus Hemerocallis; species Hemerocallis citrina. Next base: position 1,910,256 of record JACEHZ010000091.1, read on the forward strand.
GGAACGACAAGAAAAAAGAGTCGCTCGATTAATTTTGGCAAAAAGTACAATTACATTAACTGTGATGGAATCACTCGTATAACTATGGCCCCGAAGAATCAAACAGAGAAAGATAACAAGACGAAAATTGACAAAAAACAAAAGAAAAACAGAGCAGCTTGTTCCTCAAATGCGCATTCCATAGTTTGGCAATGGTCTCCCTTTCAGATTTTGCTTTTGAAACCCTGAGAGCTCGGTATTGCATCTGCAAACTGCTTCCTGGAATCGGGTCTCCTCTTCCTTCTCGCAGTGCCAGGAGGAGCCTGATAAGAAAAAAACGTACGATTGAGACAATTGTACTTAATGAATTCTACAAATGAAAACAGTAACCAAAATATGAAAGCTCGTACTTAAATATTCAATAGAAGTATGATCTGGACCAGTGGCGGAGCGAGGATTTTCATCTAGCGAGAGCGAAATTATATGAATTGGGCTTAGATAATTATACTATATGCAGTGTTCCGATAGAAATGTAAGGAAAAAAAATCATAAGAATCGGGCTTAGATAATTATACTATATTTTTTCATCCAACTGTAGCCCGATAAGATTCCTTAACTCTCTGAAAAAGAGTAATATGATAGTTTCTTAATGTTTATCCTCCCGACTTAGATAATTTTGCAACATTACAAGTTGACAATATCATTCAGTACCTTCCAATTGCCTATATGAACAACATTTTTTTCACAAAAACTACCCTAGCGTGCATTTTTACTAGGTTTTTATCAGAACTATATATGATCCCTTTTCTAATTCTCCCAAATTTTCGACAGTAACTACCTTGCTTGAGCTATTCCCGAATAGCAAAATGCATGTAAACTATTTCACTACAAAACCTACAAAACTATAGACACTCATATACAATAAAAATCCCAACTTTATATCTCAAAAAACACAGTGAGAGTTGAACATAGTACCAATTGCGAATATCCACGAAGAACGAGATTGACTCTAAACCGATCCTCCCATCCGACCCCACCTTCTCCATCTCAAACCTCAACGCATCCTCCACCAACGCCGGAATGTCGATCCTCATCGCCGGTCTCTCCTCTTCAGGCCATTCGCCTCCGCCTTCGTCAGCAAAGACAGGAATCTGAAGAGGGAGGCTTTGAAGCAGAATGACTTGAAAGGGGACTTGACGGGGGAAGTGGAGGGGGGGAGAGTTTGGGATGAGGGTTAGGGTTAGGCTTTCGGAATGCGAGGGGGAGGTGGCGGTTTTGTAGATGAGGGGGAGGCGTGAGGGGGAGAAGATCGGGGAGCTCGCCAAAGCCACTGAGCATGACATGGTTTTTAGGGTTAGGGTTATGGGTTTTGATTTTGATTTTAAGAAAGAAGAGAGAGCTAGGATTTCGGTGGAGGCCAGATTAAATGAGAGAAGAGCTAGAACCTAGGGTTTCGAGCACTGAAAGAAAGAAAAGAAGAAAGAAGAGGAGCGGATCGGGGGAACTGGAAGAAGAGGAGCAGGGGCTTGGGCCAAGGAGCGGGAGCATGGGATTGGGCCAAGGAGGGGAGCAGTTTGGGCCGAGTGAGGGGGAGCAGGGTTTTAATGCTTTGGGCTTTTAAAAGGGCCTGGCGAAATCTACGGGGAGCGGCTGCTCCCCCTGGCACATTACTGCCTCCGCCCTTGATCGGGACTATTAACATAATACAGGTTCAAGTATATAAGTTTCGTTAGAAGACTTCAAAGCAATATCTATAATCTCTAATCTCTAATGTCTTTCTCTAATATTATAATGGGAGAGTTGTCATTTGTAGACAACCTTTGATTTGTATGTATTCAACCTCAATTAAATCTACACCACACAATTAGATTATATCTAGTCCTAATCTAACTAAATCTCTCAATTAAATCTACGCCACACAATTAGATCTAACCATAACCTAACTAAATCTAAACCACACATTTTGACAACTTTGGTAAAAAGGATTAATATTTTGGCAACTTTGGTAAATTTTAGGTATTAGTAATTGGAAGAACATACTATTTACAATTGAGTAATCTCTTCTCAACTTTGGTAAATTTTAGGTATGAGTAATTGGAAGAACATACTATTTACAATTGAGTAATCTCTTCTCTACTATTTTAATTGGAGAGTAGGGGTTTGTAACAAACAAACTCTAACTTTGTAACTATATAAACACGTATAATATACGTTCAAACTATATCCAACAAATACAAATATGTACCGCACGTGTAGTCCAAATCAAAACATTCAAATATAAACTATTTTTTTTTCTTATTCAATATATATTCATTTAATTTGCTGACTTTATTTTTTTAGACGTGCATCACACGTATATTATACCAGTTGTTTTTTTTTTTGATGAAAACGGATAGAGCCTTTCGACTCCAACCACACCAAAAAACATATATTAGCATAATAAAATGTACAGGTAAAAGTTTTACAAGGGGTAAAACCCGAGCAATAAGGCAAATACAATAGAGTACAACAGCGAATAGCAGCCATAATCCAATTCCTAACAATCGAACTAGGCCGAGAGAACTCCAGGGAAGATGCACTAGGGTAGCCACCCAATGCGAGAGGCAATGGCCGAAAGAGCAGGCGCCACCACCGAAGCTTCCAAAGCAGGGAACCATGAACTGAATGGAGGGAGATGGATCTAGATGCCCACGAGATGAGCTGCTAACCCCCTAGCAAAGCCCTGAGATGAAAACTCAACACAAGCACCACCACTCACCAGGATAGGGAGATGCGAGAATAGCATCATCATCAGAAATGGAGAGCAAAGAATTAAAATAAACACACACACGCAGCAGGAAAACACAGAGAACAGAGATCACCAAAAGGATAAGCTAAGAGCTCTAAAATGCACCACAACAAAGTGCAACAGAAATGTCCAACAAAGGCTAAAAGCCCAAGTCAAAATGCCCAGGGCCAACAAAAGCAAGCCAATCATCAATTAAAAAGAGCCAGGAGAAAATAATAATACGCCAAACTCACCACAAACCAGAATAAAAAACACCTAAGGAAGGGGCAGTCGAGCTGGACATCAGAGAAGCAACAACAAACTAAACCACAACACATCAGACATCAAACACAAAAGAACCCAAGCTCAAAAGAGCACGCCTCACAGAGTGAACCCACTTCATAGCAGCATTACAAACCAAACAGGAAGCTAACATACATAAGTGAGCAGCACAGCCAAAAAGAAGTACGGCTGAGACAAAAAAAAACATACAACTAAGCAAAAATTAACAGCCATTTAATCCAAAAGAAAGAGCGGTTGAGGGAAACCAGTACTGGCAAAAAGAGGGGAGAGCACGGGTGCGATTTAATCACACAACACAAAATATCAGTGCTGGAAGCCACCAAAGCCGCTGAGAATTAAACCTGCAAAGAAGGAGGATGAGAAGAGATAATTGGTAAGCATCAAAGCCAATAAATAGAAAAGACTTAAACCGCATGAAGATTACGAAGACAGTGGAACGCATTATCTAGTAATAAGAAAGCAGAAGAAGCTAATTCTTTGGGTTTCAATTCCGATGACTAAAGTTTGAAGAGAAAGAGGAACTCGTCAATCAACGCTGCCGAAGAAGAGCAGCGTTTCTTGAATAATCTATTGTTTCTTTCCTTCCAAACAATCCAAATGAGAGTGTGAACCGACAAAATCCAAGCGTCGTGAAACGAAGCATTCGGCTGCTTAGTCGACCAAACCGATGCTAAGTTAGAAGGGGTGTTCGCAATGCCCCAAGCGAGTGAGCAAATCTTCCATAACGATATAACAGTGGGGCATAGAGTGAAAAGATGATTTGCATCTTTGGCATGCTGGTAACAGAGGGCGCATAGCTGACCCCAAGCTAAATTTCTTTTGTTGAGAACCTCAACTGTGAGAAGCTTGTTATTGAAAGCTAGCCAGGAAGTGATTTTGACCTTGAGGGGAGCCCAAGACTTCCAGAAGTACCTGGCAGTAGGAGAACTCACTCCCCTCGAATTAAGGAAATCGTAAAAAGATTTAACAGAAAAGGATCCCGCTACAGACCATCGCCATCCAATACCCTCAAAAGATCTCCAATTATAGCTATTAAGGGCGAAGATGAGGTCATTAAAGGTCTCAGTCAGAGAAGGTGGAAGGATGATAGAAAGTGGGATAAACCAATAACGAGTGTCGTTGATCAGAATAAAGGAGTCAGCTAATGAGGCCTTAAGGAAAACCGCCAGACGGAAAAGGGAGGGGAAAGTCGTGGCAAGAGTGGTGTTGCCGATCCACAGGTCTTGCCAAAGCAAAGCCCTCGATCCGTCAAAGCAGGTACGATAAATACCACACTTAAAAGCGGCTGAGGCTTTCCAAAAAGGGGAGGCTAGGCGGGGAGTCGCATCAGGGAACTCCCACCAATTGGAGGAGTTGGAACAATAGCCCCTAATGCATCGAACCCAAGGAAGCTGATCGGAGTGATGGAATTTCCACAACCATTTGCCTAACAGGGCTAAATTATGGTGACGAATGTCCAGCACACCAAGACCTCCTTCATCTTTTGAGGTACAAATCAATTTCCATTGACACAGATGGGATCCAGGCTTATAAGCAGAGGACCCGTTCCAAAAAAAATTACTTCTAATTTGGTCGATTCTTTTAATCACCCAAGATGGCAAGAAGTAGAAAGACATGAAATAAAGGGGCATGGCTGAGATGACAGAGTTAATAAGAGTCAGCCTGCCTCCTCTAGATAAAAGCTTACTGGACCAGACGTTGAATCTGGCCTCAACTCTGTCAATGAGAGGGAGCCAATCTGACCTATGAAGCTTACCCCAGCGAAGCGGGATGCCAAGGTAAGTAATAGGGAAGGCAGCGATGGGACAATTAAAGAAATTGGAAGCCTCAGCTTGGCGATTAGGAGTACCACCCAACCAAAGAACAGATGATTTTTGAAAGTTGATGGATAATCCGGACGCCATTTCAAAACAGTAAAGGAGAAGTTTAAGATTACGAAGAGAGTGGGTGTTCGGTTTGGTGAAAATAATAGTATCATCCGCATATTGGAGGTTGAGCACTCCCTCAAAAGAGGGAGAGCTGCCAAGACCCTCAATCATATTCAGATTCCAAGCATTTCTCAGTAGTCTACTAAAGACATCAGCCACTAGAGAGAACAGTAGAGAAGAAAGCGGGTCTCCTTGACGGAGCGCACATCTGATTTTGAATTTATGACCCTCCGAGTCATTGATGAATAATGCGGAAGTTCCAGAATAAAGGCTGGATTTAATCCAAGAAGTCCATTTGGCACCGAACCCCCGGTTGGACAGAATGTCCAAAAGGAAATCCCAGTTAACGTTATCATAAGCTTTTTGAAAATCGAGCTTAAGAAGAATGCCTTCCAAATGCGTTCTATGACAGAAGGAAATAATTTCCTGAGCTGAGGCGACACTGTCAAGAATAAACCTATCTTTGATGAAGCCAGATTGAGCTGAGTCGATTAACGGAGGAATGACCGCACTCAGTCTAGAAGAAAGAACTTTCATAATGATTTTAAAAGAAGTGTTAATGAGACTAATAGGTCTAAATTCCGAAACAAGGTGAGCCCCTACCAATTTAGGAATAAGCACAATGTGAGCGTAGTTAATGTGCTCAAACGAGAAATCCCCTTGGTGAAGGTCTTGAAACATTTTGAGAAGGTCTGCTTTGAGCAGGTCCCAAAATTTTTGAAAGAAGAAAGCGGGGAAACCGTCGGGCCCAGGCGCTGAGTCGCTTTTTAAGGCAAAAACGGCCGATTTAATTTCTTCCAGGGAAAAAGGATCCTCGAGAGAAGAGAGATCGGGAACTTGATTGCCATACAGACGAACCCAATCGAGCTCAATCGTACGACGTTTCTGCGTTCCTATGAGAGTTTTATAGAAAGAGAGGAATTCACGATGAATGGATTCATCAGAATACAGGTTAACACCCTGAACGGATAACGTGAAAATACGATTGCAACGCTGTCTATGAGAGGCAAAATTATGAAAAAAAAGTAGTGTTCGCATCACCCTCCTTCATCCATTTGACCCGAGCTCTTTGAGCCCATTTAATATGGTCTTGATGGAGGATGTCCGCGTACTCTTGCTTACAAGAAAGGCGTTCCAATCGAAAAGATTCGGAAATGGGGCTCAGTTCTTCCATCTTGTCGATGGAAGCAATGGATTGCAAAAGGAAGTCTTTGAGGAAAGTGGTATTACGTTGCCTCTCGTAACGCCAGATTTTGCATCCATACTTGATGGCATGCATTTTAAGAAGAATATTGCCCAGCCCAGATGAACCAGAAACGGCCGCAAGTCATTCAGACACTAGGTTGACGAAGAGTTGGTCTTCTAACCAAAACTTTTCGAAACGAAATTTGTGTTGGTAATGAAATCGAAAATTGGAGTGAAGCATGATCGGGACGTGGTCTGAGGAGGGATTGGGGAGGGCCTGGACAAAAGATTGGTGAAATCGTGCCATCCAAGGATGCGAGACTAAAAAGCGATCAAGCTTGGCAAACGAGGGGAGCTCACGTTGGTTAGACCAAGTGAAGGATCTCCCGGAGATCGGAAGATCGACTAAATGGAGATCACGGATGCAGTCATTGAATATGCAAGATTGGGAATAAGATGAACCTGGATTCGATCTTTCGGAGGAAAATCGCGTGACATTGAAATCTCCACACAAGTAGCAGAGATCAGAAGAAAATTGCTGTAATGATAGAAATTTGTGCCAGAAAAGAGGACGTCTATCAGGAGTGGACGGGCCATAAACCGAGATGATTGTAAGGGGGCAGTCGACAGGGATCCAATGAAGCTTGATGATAAGAAAGAAGTTCAAACGTTGAACCGAAACCAGAGAAAAAAGTGCTTCTCTGAAGCCCACTAGGATACCACCACTAGCACCAATCGCATCCAGTGAGATCCATTTGGAGATAATGGATCCACCTAAGGCACGAAAGACCGAGGGGGTAGGAGATTCCAACTTGGTTTCTTGTATGGAGATAAGGTCGCAACGAGAAGAAGAAATTAAATCAAAAATCGCCCTTTGCTTAGAAGGGCAATGCAGCCCGTGAATGTTCCAGGAGACGCTAATCATTAAAGAAACGGCGCTCCAAAACTCACGAGAGTTCCTGTCTCCTAAAAGAGAGGAGAGGAGAAGAATCCGAAGAGTCCATAAGGAAGCCAAGGTTGTGAGCTGAGGCTGCCAACTCGGAGTTGGAAAGCGATTCAAAAATGGGAAAGTAAATTGACCCAAGCTTGTTATGGGCAGAAAACGCGGATTGATAAGGTAAGGGTTGCTGACGGGGGGAACTGGGCAAAATGTTATAAATAGGCGAGCTAGAGGAGGCTGCCAGATGAGCATGCTTAGCTAAAAGACGGGCACTAGACCTAATGAATCGATGTTTAGACGTAGAAGAATGAGGGACATCGGATGCAGCAGCATTCCTCTCCTGTGAGGATAAAGTGATGTCCCGATGAGTACCCACAATTGTGGGTAAAGGAGAGGATAAAGAAACCTCATCCAAACCAGAGGTTAAAATAGAAGAAAGGATAGCAGACTCAATTGGGTAGCTAGAAAGAGAGACCATTTGAGCTCGAGCCTTCATGGCAAGAGGAATGGAAGTCCATTTAAGGGACTCAGAAATAAAAGGTTTAAACTCATAGATGTATCGAGTAAAATGATAGATGGAGCCATCATAGAAATGAGAACCCGCTTGGACAATCTTAAAAATGCAAACCAAAATAAGGTAATAAGACATGGAAGAGTACGAGTATAAAAATAAATTGCATAGCCAATTCCGCTTCCTCCTCCGATAAGAGGGAGTCCTGCTCTGTCCAGCCAGATCCCTTGGAAGAGGGTTTGGAGACAACCTTAGTAGGAGAAAAAGCAGGGCCCGACTTTTTCGGTGTAGGAAAGTGAGCTAACTGTTGGAATTGCTCCCAATCTGAAGCAAAATTTGGATTAACTTTCCAAGCAGGCCATTGGGAAGAAGAACTCTTGGCCTTAATAGAGGGAGATGGCGAAATGACCTCAGGAGACACATTGGAAAATATAGGCTGATTGACTTGAGAGGGAGAAGGGGAGATAGCCGATGGCACATTAGAGGAGCTTTTGAGACTATGGCGCTCCGGATTAATCCAAACTAGATTAGGAGATTTTGAGGGTGAGATCTTAGTGCTGGGATTGTAGGATGGAGGCTTGTAAGGAGAGTGAGAGGGGGGTTTGCTGCGGAAAACTCCAACAGAGCTCACTTTCGCCTTAGGAGTTTTAGCCTTTGCTGAAGATGAAGCTCCCGGATGGAAGGTAGCAGAAAGGTCAGATTTCAACGGAGGAAGATAGGAAATAGCCCTAGTAGAGCTCTGAACAGCCGAAGTCGCTACGTGATAGTGCACAGATATAGTAAAGGAAGAGAAACCATCAGTGAGGCAAAATGCTTCAATACGAGACTGAGGGGGGGGGGACAGCGAAAGATTGCCTCTATCTGCAGACTACCAGAGGCCAACCTTGCTTTAGATATGATACTAACAACCTCTCCGATACACATCGCCATCTCTCCTACAAGGCGGAGCGAGTCACAAAAAGATAGGAGACCAACCAACGACACTTTGACCTCAGAGAAATCAAAACTTGAGGGAGACGAAGGAATCTTAACCCAAAGCCTAACCGAGAGAGAAATGTTACCGATGGTTAAAGATGAATTGGAGATAAGGTCTTCTAAAATCTTGGAAGATGGATAGTGGATCACCAAGTCACCATTAGAACAATTATAAAGAACCCAATCCCAGTCATCGACATTGCAGTGGTTACTAAGAAATGAATTCAAAGTGTAGAATGGAACTGAACCACCAGAGAAGGAAACGGCACCAAAGTTGCCAAAATACCTCAAACGATCAGTTAGTTCTGATTTGGAGATGAAGACCTTAGAAAGAGATTGCTTCACGGGTATAGGAGACTGCGAAGAGGAGACCGGAGGGATGGGAGAGGGCTCCGATGAAAGGCTCTCCGAAGGAGGGGTAGGGAGAAGCGGAGCGCTAGATGAGACTGGCTGCTTCAGGGGTTTAGGCGGTTTGGACGCCAGCCATTGGGCACGAAGAGATTGAAAGTCGACAGCCTTCACCAACTGATCAGAGATGGGAACTCCCAATGGAAGCCCAAGGGTTTTTTGAAGCGCGTGACAACGATGCTTGGCGTGCCCAGATTTCTCGCAGAAAAGACACTTCATTTTGAAAGGGCAATCTAGTTTGAAATGCCCCTGCTGAAGACAGCGAAAGCAAACTAGCGGGAGACAACGAGGATGAGAAGGGGAATAGGGAAGAATAGTGGGTGAAGATGGAGGGGAATGGCGGGAATTAAGGGAAAGGAAGCCAGTGCGAAGCTTCGCATTAGCAGGCTTCGAATGGCCCAAAGAATGCAGCCCAGAGGGATGCTGCACAGATAGAAGGTTGTTAAGACCAATATTTGTTTTTTTCTTTTTGACAACTTCAACCCAAGAGAGCTCCATGGGCCTCAAGATAAAGCCCACTAAAACCGATAGCAGAAAGAGAGAAGAGAAAAGAGGGAATGCCCAGACACGATAATGGAGAAATGGCACCAGAGGTGGATGCCACCAACGGAGAAAGGAAGGGGCAATGGGGAAGAAGACCCTCAAAGAGAGGGGAGAGATACAATCCAGGTGTGCTAAAACACCCTGAGAGAAATGTATTACGGGAGTAATACACTGAAGCAACAAGAGTTGATTCAGATTGACTCCCCAGAATGAGTATAATCTCCGATAAGCAAAGGAAATAACCACGCTCGCCGCAAAATGAAATCGATAAAAACGAGAGATAAACCCACACCGGAATCAAAGTCAATCATATAAAAATCACAGAAACTAATAAGGTCGTGAAGAAACTTACAGTGCTATACCGCCATACCTACTAGAGGAATCTGATAGAAACCTGGATGAAGCTTCCAGCCACTGGACACTGAAGATCTGACCTCTGAGGATCTGAGGGAGGGGGGGATCTGACAGAGAGAAGGAGCCGTCTAAACGAATGGCGCTGACAAGGATGGACTGCGCACCGCTAGTTAAGACCGCGACACGCCACCAGCAGCGCCTCGAAGAGGGAAGCTGCCGAGAACGAACCACACCTAAAGGAGGGGTGAGGAAAGGGGGTCGGAGAGATGGGGACGAAGAGCCAGAAGACGAAAAGGGTATGTGGATATGAACAGGTGGAGCAAAATTAATGAAGGGGGAAGGGGAGATCCAGGGCCTCAGGGAGCGAGATCTGAGGGAAAAAGCAATGGAGCAAACTCAGTGAAGGGGATGGAGTTTTCTCAGAAAAGAGCGAAATACTGCAGTAGAAAGCGTCTGATGTCATATTATACCAGTTGTTATTAGTTGAAAACATTTCTCAATATAGAAATATGTATTGACAAAGAAATTACCTTTCCTTCCGCTTTTAGCGATTCCTCAAGGTAACTCAATGCAGGAATGGACCCTCCTTCTATAACCCCTAGTAAATTTTTCGTCAGCATGCACATCTGGAATAGTTGTGCAACTAGCTGGCTCACCTGAAAAGGTTAATGTATATTTCAGTTCTAGCTTCATGCACCTGCATTGCATTGCAGGTAGCGACGCAATGGGGCATTAAGTATTTGGTTCAGAAACCGATGTTTGATCGTTAGGATAACCATGTTGGAATATCGCAGGAAGAGCTACAAATTATGCAGTGAATGCGAGGAAAAGCTCTAATAATGCTTTTAAAGGGTTCTTTAACACTCTGAAACATTAACGAAACATAAATAATTATCGAAATAGGAAAACCTGCTGCTATGTTTTTCCAGCTTCTGTAGCAACTCTTCCTCCTTTCGGGTGACTCAGCTAGCAGCTCAGGTTTCTCCCTGTTAGGTATGGGGATAGGAAAGAATAGTTTATTATATTATTGGAGTCTTATTGATTGATTGAGTAAAATATCTCCTATATATAAAAAAGAAAATGAATGACTAAACTGATACATTATTCCGTATTATTCCGTATGAGACAGAACTAATATTTCTAATCTAACATAATATCTAACAGCCTCTCTCATACTCAAGTTGGTTCCAGGAACATGAGTTTAAAATATTGACGATATTCATGTTGCAGGGACAACACACGGTGATATAAACTTGGTAACGAAGAATGGCATAGGAAAGGCGCTCAAGTAGATGGCGCATGGGACAGCGCACTATGGCACATAGATGATCCTTCTCTTGGATCTTGAAAGGTGTCGAAGTGGAAAGTGTGGGAGTTTGTGTCGGCTCTTGACATTGAAGAAGTTGTAGTAGTAGTTGAATCTTGGAAGGTGTAGAAGTGGGATGTGTGGTGCATGGCTGTTAGCACATGTTTGGATATCACCCCCGAACTGAGAAGTAGTAGAAGTAGTGGTGGCGGACGGTAGTGCAAGATAGCCTCAGCGGACTGAATGGACGTCAGGATCTGGAATGATGTTGAGATCCCCCCCTCAAACTCCTGATGGATTAATCAGTGTGAGTTTGTATTGAGATCTGGATGCGGAAGTTGGTGGGCGTCGACGGAATGTGGAATGAGGGAGACGGAAATTGGGATGGTGTCGATATCTCCCCCTTCTCAAACTCACAATCGATCAACCAGTGTGATTTTGTTGACAAATTACCGGAATCTCTCGGGATCGAGACGACAGTAAAAGCTTAAAGAACCTGCAAGAAAGAGTTTTTTTTTTTGGGTAAACGGGGTAAGGTTACAGATGTGGGTATTGGGTTTTCAGGTATTTGAAATTTGGTTCGGGTATTTATTGGAAGAGGATAGGGTTAGGGTTTTGAGAGGTTCGGGTATGCAAACAGACAAAAAAAACAAGATGACAGCTAGGGTTAGCAGTAGGATGGTTGCTGTGGTTGTGTTGGGGATCTAACGGAGGTAGTAATGGCTTCGGGAAGGAGGTGGAAGATGAGGATGGTGATGTGTGGCGGTGCTGGAAGAAAGGTGTGGGGGCAGTCGGTAGTTGGGATGAAGACAAGGAAGGTTGTTGTCGGGGTGTTAGAGTTTCGGGTGGAGAGTGGGTGGAGTTCAAGCTGCTGTTACTGGAGGTGGCGGCTAAGGTTCTGGAGTGTGCGCCAGGGATTTGCTCATTGGGATTTGGGTGTTGTTGAAATCAGTGATTTGGTCGATAAGATGGTTTGTTGAAGACGATGGAGGTCGACGAGATTTTGGGTTGTTGAGGAAGTGATGATTTGGGGATCTGCCGGGGTCGGAGATTGGGGATGTTGCAGTAGTAGCCATGGCAGGAGTTGTAGTAGCCATGGCGCTTCTTTGGTGGGGTGTCTGGTTGAAGATGATGTGGATGCTGATGGTGGTGTGCGGTTGTGGAGGTGACACCTCTATTGTTGTTGCAAGTGAGAAGATGGGTTTGATGGTGGTGTGCGGTGACATTTCTTTAACAAAATTTTACTTGGAATTTTTCTCCAAGCATCCCACTCTATCTCTACTACTTGGATACTTGAAGAGAACATCCTAAGAAACATTTTGTTTAAAAGAGAGGCCGCAGTTGGCAACTGCAACAAACCCAAAAAATATTCTTGAAGAAGCCACAATTGGGAACTATGGCTTCATTATAACATTTGCTGCAGTTCCCAACCACAGCTTAAACGTGGTAACAACCAGCTCATCCATGAAATACATTTGGTATTTTGTTTCAAAAAGAGGCTTAGTGTTATTGAAATTAAACTTGATTTTGAGTTAAGCTTAATTATGGGTTCATAATCCAAACCCAAAATTAAGCCCAAGTTCTAGAGATTCTCTAGAAACATCATAAAACATTATCACCTCCTCTATATGTTCTAAAGAATTCTATAAAATAATTATCTAAAGATTTGTGTAGAAAATTCTAGGAATTGTAAGACATAAAATCTAGATATTATGGTAGAGAGTTCTAGAAGACTTGTAAGATATTTTGTAATCTTGGAGCCTATAAATAGCTCCTTCCTCTCCCATTTGTAAACAAGTTGAACAAATAAATAAAAAGCAAGTTAAAGAACGAGTGTTCTTCATAAGTTCTCTAATTCTCTCTAAAAATCTTTCAAGTATTTTCTAAGTATTCTTCCATATCATTCTTCATACTTAGAGGGTTTCTTCTCTTGGTTTCACTCGGGTTTCTCGGGTATTACGGTCTTGGGCTAGTGCTAAGCACTATCGGAGTTTCTCTACATGGTATCAGAGCCATTCTAATCTTGTGCTCATCAAGATCGGAGTTTAAGAGAGCTCGGTTTATTCTAAGTATGGAATCAATGGGTCGTGTCGTTGGATTGGGAATGGAGATCTTAAACCAATCTAACTACCGATTATGGAAGTCATGTATGGGGTCATACTTGGTTAGTGAGGACTTATGGGATGTCGTCGGCGGTAGTAGCACAACACCACCAAGGGGAGATGCTGCAACAGCGGAAGCGACAAAGGAGTGGACACAGAAAAATGCCAAGGCGGAGTTTGCTTTGAAGAGGTCAATATCCTCGGGAGTATTTGAGCATGTCTCCAGGTGTAAATCCGCTAGTTCGATTTGGCAAGCGTTAGATCAATTGTTCAACAAGAAGAACGAGACTCGGCTACAATTATTAGAGAACGAGTTGGCGAATGCGAAGCAGGGGGAGTCTTCAATCTCAGAGTTCTTTATCAAGGTAAAAAACCTTTGCTCAGAGATTAATACTCTTAATCCGGAGGAGTCGATTTCAGAAGCTCGGATGAAGCGGTCTATTATTCGTGGTTTACGACCCGAATATACACCGTTTGTTACTTCAGTTCAAGGATGGGCTACACAACCTTCCTTGGAGAAGTTCGAAAATCTACTAGCTTCGCAAGAATCACTAGCCATGCAAATGGCGGGAGTTAAAGTCAATGATGACTCGGGGAGCGCATTTGTAGCTCGGAGGCAACAAAGTTTTAGAGCCAAGTTCAAGGATAGTGATACAAAAAATAATGATGGACGAGAAAGATCTTCTATGGGAGACAAGAAGCGATTCAAGTGCTACCGGTGTGGAAAACTTGGGCACTTCAAAAAGGATTGCCGAGTTAAGTTGAAAGAAACAAATATGGCGGAATCAAAGGGTAACACTGAAGACGAAGAATGGGGAAAATGTTTCACGGTGGAGGCTGCATCTTTAGGTACATCCACAACTAAAAATCTTGGAAATGATTGGATTGTGGATTCTGGTTGTAGCCATCATATTACCGGAGACGAGAAGTTATTTTCTAGTCTTCAGTGTCATGACGGGAAAGAAGCCATCATTACCGCGGATAATTCAATCCACCGCGTTGAGAAGGAAGGGACTGTTGTCATTAAAGGAGATGATGGAAGCCCAATAACTCTCAAGAATGTATATCATGTTCCTGGAGTAAGGAAGAATCTTCTCTCTGTGGTAAATGCGGTGGACTCAGGTAACTACGTTTTATTTGACCCAAGTGACGTCAAATTCTTAAAGAATATTAAAGAATTAAAGGCGGATGTGGTTCACACCGGAGCACGAGTTAAAGATCTATATGTTTTATCGGCCTCCAACTCATATGTTGAGAAGATGAGCACCAATGATAATGTCTTTATATGGCATGCTAGACTTGGTCATATAAATATGACTAAGCTCAAAGTTATGGTAAATAAGGATTTGGTTAATAGGCTCCCAAGGTTGAAGATTCAAGATGAAGGAAAACTTTGTGAAGGTTGTCAATATGGAAAATCACATAGGCTTCCATTTGACAACTCCATTTCACGATGCAGCGTTCCGTTGGAGAGGATCCATAGCGATTTGATGGGTCCAACAAGAACACCCTCCTATTCTGGGTTTTGTTACATGTTGTTGTTCGTTGATGATTTCTCACGGTACACCTGGGTATACTTTGTGAAGGAAAAATCAGAAGTATTTTCAAGATTTCAAGAATTCAAGGTTACCATGGAAGGCGAGTTAGGTCGGAAGATCAAGACCCTAAGGACGGATAATGGAGGAGAGTTTATGTCAAAGGAGTTCCTCTCTTTTTGTCAAGAGCATGGTATCAAGAGGGAATTTACATGCCCATATACACCTCAACAAAATGGAGTAGCAGAAAGGAAGATCCGACATCTAAGCGAAACGTGTAGAAGCTGGCTACATGACAAGAATTTGCCTAAAGCCTTATGGGCGGAAGGCATGAGATGTGCAGCATATGTCATCAATCGAATGCCACTAAGTCCGAATAACATGAAGTCTCCTTATGAGATGGTTCATGGGAAGAAGCCAACGGTGAAACATCTCAGGATAGTTGGATCAATCTGCTACGTCCATGTGTTCGACTCTCAGAGAACAAAGTTGGAGGCAAAGACGAAGAAATGCATATTTGTCGGTTATGATGAACAAAGAAAATGGTGGAGGTGCATGGATCCTGAGACACATAGTTACGTCGTGTCTCGTGATGTTGTCTTTGATGAAGTTTCCTCATATTATGGACAACCTCAAGTCTTGGTCGAACAAGAAGGTGGAGATTCCTTCAAGGTTGATGAACCAGTTCCTCAAATGCCAAGTGAGAGCGGAAGTCTTGAAAAAGAGACGCAAGGTGAACGGGGGAGCACTAATCAAGAGGAAGATGATGATGAAGATCATGGTTCCATGGCTAATCAAAGGCCTAAAAGGAACATTGTTAAGCCTGCCCGGTTCAGAGATGAAAGGTTTGTCACTACTTACTCATGTTACTTTGCCGCTCCATTAGATGAAGAAGAGCCATCATCTTATGATGAAGCTAAAGGTGTTCAAGAGTGGGAGACCGCAATGGAAGATGAGATGAATGCCCTTATAAAGAATGAAACTTGGGATTTGGTTCCGAAAACCAAGGATGTTCAACCCGTTTCATGTAAATGGGTGTATCGAATTAAGTGGAAAGTGGATGGAAGCATTAATAGATTTAAAGCAAGGTTGGTTGCTCAGGGGTTCTCTCAGAAGTATGGAGAAGATTATGATGAGACTTTCAGTCCTGTGGCTAAGATGACTACGGTACGTTTACTTCTATCTTTAGCCGCAAGCTTTGGTTGGAAGTTATGGCAACTAGATGTGAAGAATGTGTTTCTATACGGTGAGCTTGATAAGAGTATCTTCATAAAGCAACCACTTAGTTTCAAATCACGAGAGCATCCTGATTATGTGTGTAAGCTTAAGAAGGCTTTGTACGGGTTAAAACAAGCTCCTCGAGCATGGTATGGAAAACTTGCTAAATTCCTTCAGTTTTGTGGTTATGTACCATCAAATTCGGATCCAAGTCTATTCTTCAAGAAGAATGGAGGAGTCCACGTGGTAGTTCTTCTTTACGTGGATGATATGATAATCACCGGGAACGATGATGCTGAAATTGCTCGTCTACAAGAGGATATGTCGGTGAGGTTTGAGATGAAGAAGTTAGGTGAGTTGAATAACTTTCTTGGTTTGGAGGTTGAAAGGGTAAAGGATGGAATCTTCATCGGTCAACAAAGCTATGCAAGAAGGATTGTTGAGAAGTTCAGGGTACACGAAGGAAAGACACGTACTATTCCGATGGATGTGAACATAAGGCTTAAGCGCGATGAAGGGTCCTTGCTACCCGATCCTCGACCTTATCGCTCTCTTGTGGGAAGTCTTCTATATTTAACCATTACAAGACCTGACATTGCCTTCGCGGTAGGTCTCATAAGCCGTTTTATGCAAGAACCAAGGAAACCGCATTTAGAAGCGGCAAAGAATATCTTGAAGTATATGAAGACAACTCTTGGCATGGGTTTGGTGTACAAGTACAATGCCAATGTTTCTCTTTATGGTTTCACCGATGCTGACTTTGGTGGAGATCTAGATGATCGAAAATCAACATCAGGTTATGTGTTTTTATGTGGAGACACAAGCATGTCGTGGTGTAGCAAGAAACAAGGAACGATGTCATTGTCTACCACTGAAGCAGAGTATAAAGCTTCAACACTCGCAGCTCAAGAGTGTACATGGCTTCGAAGACTCCTTGCAGATTTGTTCGAGCCAATCAATAAATCGGTTGCAATTTATGGAGATAATCAAAGTGCTATCAAGTTGGCTAATAATCCGGTGTTTCATGCAAGGATGAAACATATCGAGTTAGAGCATCACTTCATAAGGGAGAAGGTGCTTGATGGAACAATTGAAGCTTTGGAAGTTCGAAGTGATGACAACGTTGCAGATATCTTCACAAAGTCATTACCAAAAGGTAAATTTGAGTTACTTCGCTCGAAGCTCGGTATGGTTGACAAAATCAAGTTTAAGGGGGAGTATTGAAATTAAACTTGATTTTGAGTTAAGCTTAATTATGGGTTCATAATCCAAACCCAAAATTAAGCCCAAGTTCTAGAGATTCTCTAGAAACATCATAAAATATTATCACATCCTCTATATGTTCTAGAGAATTCTATAAAATAATTATCTAAAGATTTGTGAAAAAAATTCTAGGAATTGTAAGACATAAAATCTAGATATTATGGTAGAGAGTTCTAGAAGACTTGTAAGATATTTTGTAATCTTGGAGCCTATAAATAGCTCCTTCCTCTCCCATTTGTAAACAAGTTGAACAAATAAATAAAAAGCAAGTTAAAGAAAGAGTGTTCTTCATAAGTTCTCTAATTTTCTCTAAAAATCTTTCAAGTATTTTCTAAGTATTCTTCCATATCATTCTTCATACTTAGAGGTTTTCTTCTCTTGGTTTCACTCGGGTTTCTCGGGTATTACGGTCTTTGGCTAGTGCTAAGCACTATCGGAGTTTCTCTACAAGTTTGAGAAAAAAATCCTTAGGTTGTTTATGAAATAAGTAGCTCGGTGATATTCACTAGATTCGATCGCCCTCCCTCGGTGATATTCACTAGGCTCGATCGCCCTATTTGATTGTTTATGAAAAAGTAGCTCGTTCACAAAATGAGGATTAGTTTTTATCAAAATTTAATGAGTCCAAAAGATATAGAGAGCGCATTGCTTGTTTAGGACTCGACACCTTCAGTAAAGTTCAACGGTGATTGTTGAAATAGTACGAGAAATTGTACAAGGTGGGACTTGGGCCCCAAACAGGGGGGAAAAAAGGGGAGTGTCATACCTGGAACATATCTCGATGGTTCACTGCTGCTCAGTGAATCTAAGCCGCGCCCTCATTTCTATAGCTGCACTCATGCCAAATCGTCCTAATTACAACAAGGACTCATGAATCACGATGAGCAAGCAATTGGCACCCGAAGACCAGACAGCTATCCATGCTTTGTGGCAAATGAGTCAGAAGTGCAGTGAAACAGATAAAAGTAGACAAATTAAGGTAGCTGAATTGCAATATATGGTAAGAGGAATTCTTTTTAAACAGAACCTCAATGAGCAGCAGAAGAACTAGCTCACTTCTGATACAACACAAAGCTAGGCATCATATTACATATACAGAATTAAGCAACAACAACAGAACTGGAAGGAACCACTATTTATCCAGCAGCCAGTTTATTCATCATCATCCTCACTTTGTACATGGACTAGAGAACACGCAGGTGCTCAAGTTAACACACATCAGCCTTATAGGGTTCCTAAGTTCCCTGTCAAAACAAAGACACAAGATATGCCATTAATTATGACTAATAGCTAGCCTTTTATTTTTTACTTTTACTTTTTTTTTAAAATTTTAAAACTTTTTTTTGTGGTTGGGGGGTGGGGGGTGGGGGGGGGGGGGGGGGGGGGGGGGAATAAGGCCTTATTCATACACATTTAATCGGATTTTTTTTTAACAAGCAAGAACCTAACGAATCTTCTGATCTTTTGCTCACCAACAAAGAACCTTTCAAGTGAACCATCCTGACACTTGCACTAATAGCTAGCTTAGTTAACTAATACATATTACAACTTCAAATTGGATTATGCCATACATCATCTTGTCCATCACCAAATCAACTAGGAGTGGTATACCGTACCGTACCATTATTGCTCTACCGTACCAAAATATCTGGTACACATAAATCTCTACCATTACCGTGTTCGGCAATACCGAAATATCGGTACGGTAATGGTAACGCCACTGTAGTACCGGACCTTAAAAAGATAATAAAAATTCAGTTGAGTAAAAGTATATATATCTGATTAGCGAATAAACAAGCGAATAAACAGATACTTAGGAAGTCTTGAACCATCAACCATACAGCAATTTTTTATGTAACTTGTTGCTGCAAGTGCTGATAGAACTTCTTAACCACACAAAAAATCAATATTTATTTTGGATCTAGGGCCTCCGTCATCATTTATTATCAAAGGTACACGTAAGATTACAAATGATAGAGAATAATAGTATGGTAATTGAAAGATTCTAACCACATGAGAAAAGTTAGTAGCAGTTGATTAAGAAAAAAAATATTATCTTTTGCAATTTATTGTTCCAATAATGAATGACTTATTATTCATCATCTACACTTTAGATTTTTTATTTTTTTTAATCCATAATTCTGCCTCTTCTCTTTCTGCTATAATTCTACATCTTCTCCTCTCTAATAAATACTAGTAATCTGCACGTGCGATACACGTCCTAATTAATTTTTTAAAATATAGTAAAAAATAAGACGTAAACTGGCATCGAACTTGTGACCTCCCTTACTCATCACATACTCTACAAATTACCCCCAGTGGCAACTTGTATTTCATATGAATGACACTTTTGTAAATAATTATATCATAAATTAATTTGAACTTTGAGGATATTATGATAACTAACAACAGTTGAGTAAATGAATGGTTCATATAACTCCCACTTAGAAATGAATTGTTGAGATTAGATGGTTGAATGTCTACAAATGACAACCCAATTTTCCCATTATAATATTAGAGATTGAGATACTTCTTAATTTCTAAGACTATAATAAAATCGAGCTACCAAATAAATCACAAATATGAGTATTCTTTATTCAAAAAATGAAGTGCAATATAATTCACTTGCTTAGGGTCTACTTGAAAGAAAAATGAAAAACAAAACTACATAGATGAATGTATTAAGTTGTCATAGTGCCTTTATAAAACTATTTACCAAATATATATAAAAGATCATATGACTTGGATGAAAACTAATCCATTAAGTTCTAAATAATTAGTTGAAAACTAATCCAATAAATTTAATTGAAACGGATGTCAGTTCATGTCTTTCAGTCACTATCAAATTATCTAAGAAGTTTTTGACTGAATTACTTTCGGTTTGAGCACCTACAAGACATAGGTTCGAATAAAAATTAAATTCAATATATATTAAATATATTCGGTATGGTACGGTATACCATCGGTATCAATACTGGATACCAGTACCATACAATATAATCTCGGTATGGTACAATACCGAGATTTCAGTATAGTATTACCGAGTTTTCGGTAGTATTCGGTAGGGTAACGGTACGGTATCGGTATGGTATTATGAAATCTTTTGACACCCCTAAAATGACTGATGTAGGGGGTCCTATTCACCGCTACCACATCATCAGCCAATTAAAATCTAATTCTGACTTTTCAATCAAACCAGACCCTAACTAATCTAATTCAAATTCTCAATTAGTTAATTAGGAACTGATATTGCCACAGGTGTACTTACAAAGGTGTGCGTATAGCATTATTATTCAAATTAATATCAACTCCATATCCTTCATAAATTACCTTATTAATCCCACCTCCAGCAGCCTGCTCAGTTTCAGCCTTCTCTTTTTCCTTCTTCTTCCTCAGTTTCTCCGCCCTCTCCCTCTCCATTTTCTACCCATCATCAAACCAAAATCCAAACAAAACTCCAGTATATCATTTGCATCTTAATCAATCAAAACAATTTTCAAAAATGTAAAAAAAGAAAAAAAAAAAAGACAAGTACCTGAATGTAAACAGTCTCTTTAGCCCTCTCTTCCTCACTTAGGATCCTCCCTTTGTCATCACTGAAATATCGTGGCATCCTCAAATTTGCCCTTGCTTTCATTGCTGAAATTGCAGATGGAGTTCTTTTACATAAGCATCCAATTTTAAAAGCCATAATTCTTATTGCCATTTCTGGCTTGTTTACCAGTACTATGCACACCCTTGTAGTGATATATGCTACAAGGTTGAAAGTGATGAAGTAGAGGATAAGGATGAAATAAAATATCGTAGCAGACAGTGACAGAGGAGTTGATGGTTTTGGAGAAACCCAGAACCTTTCTGGTCCTTTCTGGTTTCCACAAGCTGTTTTAGGAAAAATACATACTAAGTATTAGTACCCCAAAATAGGAGGATATACAATTGTGCCACAAGCAACTGGCTCAGTTTTAGGAATTTTTTTCCAAACTGAACCACTTTTTGAATGTTTTTCTAAAACTGATCAATTTTTTTTAAAAAAATTGTATGCTGACCCACTCGCTTTCTTAGACAGCAAGTGTAGTTAAAATTCACTCGCTATCTGAGAAAGCGACTTTTGGTTTTGAATTTTTTGGATTCTTCCTTGGCTAAGATTCGATGTCTCAAAAAGCGAGCTTGTTTTAACCAAACTCGTTTTTTGAGCCAGTAAACAAACTCGTTTTTTGAGACAGCGAGTATCGATTGGAGTTTTTTAACTTTCTCAACCTAGACTCCTTGTCTAAACAAACTCGCTGTTTGAGATAACGAGTGTCTATTGAGGATTTCTTAAACCCTAGGCTCGAATTTTTTTATTTTCCGGAGAAAAACGAGTAGGAGAGTTGAAGTTGCTATCCTCTTGAAGTTTATCGAAATTTAAAAGTATGGGTCTTCCAAAGAATAGGTTTAGGGTTTTGAGAGTAGAAGGAGAGAGGGGTTGAAAAAGATTAAGTACATAAATTTAGATTATAGGAGATTTTGTGGGTAGAGGTTGAATTTGGGAGGCTTAGAATTTTGGGTTTCGGAGTTAGGAGTAAGAATGGAGAGAAGAAAAAACTCCAATCGAGAAAGTTAAAAAACTCCAATCGACACTCGCTGTCTTAAAAAATGAGTTTGGTTAAAACAAACTCGTTTTTTGAGGCAACGAGTATTGGCCAAGGAAGAAACCCAAAAACCCCAAAACCAACAATCTTTTTCTCTGGTTTTGACTACACTCTCTATCTGAGAAAGCGAATAGGTCAGTTTGAATTTTTTTAAAAAAATGAGTAAGTTTGAGGAAAACTTTCAAAAAGTTGATCAGTTTGGGAAAAAAATTCCAGTTTAAGTATCTATAGCATTTGGTGACAATGTGTTAGTTTCGGGTTTCATCCTACCTTGCGTATGTGTAGATTAAGGATCCACTTATGTTAGTTTCGGGTTCCATCCTACCTGGCGTATGTTGTGTGGTCGTGATTTCTCTTGTTGTTAGTTTTATAGCTTGCTTTTGCTATCAGTGTTGATCCTCAGTTGTGTTTTGAGGTGCTTGTTAGCCTCGTTCCGGGATTTGGTGCGAGCTTTGTGGCTGGGGACCTTTGAGGTGCCGATGGAGGGGACATGGCTCTCTTGTGGTCTCCTCCGTCCCCACTTTTTTTGCCCTTTCGAGCACTGTGTTATGGCGTTCCTCTGACCGTCTCGGCGGTTTCTAGAGGCCAATGGCCCTTTCAGAGGGCCATCCTTCAGCTCTGCAGTGTTGCTCGGGGTCTCGGAGGCCTCGGGTATGCTGGGAGTCCTCGTCAGTGCCTCCAAGTGCTTGCGGGTGGAGTTTTGCTTCGGTTCCCCTTTCGAGAAGCTAGTGGTGGGCGATTGTGTCTGTGCTTCTTATTTCTCTGATTGTTGTTGTTTGTCGTTGTTCGTTTTATATTGCTCGCTTTTTGTTTCATTGGGTTTTACTTCTTATAAAACTTTATTGTACTGTTTTATGATTAATATATTTGTTGGGTCTGGCTGGAGTCGGTAAACTCTATCCGTTTCATCAAAAAAAAAAGAGTGGTTGCTACGACCCTCTGTCGGTGCCTCAGGGGGGATTGCTATAGGGTTTAATTCGGATCTTCTTTCCTGCGAAGAGGTACATTGCGGTACTTTCTCTTTGACTGCCCAACTTAAGAGACGATCAGATGATTGGATGCAGACGATCACTGTTGTCTACGGGCCGAACGTGGCCACAGACAGAGAGGCCTTCTGGCAAGAACTGACCGACATCCGTCAGCGCTGGACGGGACCCTGGATTGTGGGTGGGGATTTCAACATTACTAGATTTGCTTTTGAGCACAAGGGAAGAGGCGCTAGCGACAGGCACCGAGCGGAATTCAATAGAGTTATCACGGAACTAGAACTGATTGATATCCCAATTAATAACAGACTTTTTACTTGGTCTAATTTGCAAGCGGATCCGGTCATGGCCAAGTTGGACAGGGTTCTTGTCTCTATGGATTGGGAAGCCTTATTTCCTCTCGCATCTGCCAGAATGATCCCCAGACCTACTTCAGATCACACCCCGATCCTCCTTGATGTGGGGAATCGGGTAGCCCGCAAGCCTAGGAAATTCAGATTTGAAAAGGCATGGCTGGAAATTCAGGGTTTCCATCATATGGTTATGGAGAACTGGGCACTCCCAATGGCTGGCAGGGACGCGGCGTCTCGGTGGTGTGGAAAAATTCGAAGACTGAGGAAGAGGCTCGGTAGATGGAATCGTTCCAGATTCTCGAACATCTGGCGTGATAAAGAGTCCTATCTGGAAGGTATTGATGAGCTGGAGAGGGTGGAAGAATCCAGAGTCCTTTCGCAGGATGAGCGAAACAGGCTCTTAGAGCTTCGTAATAACATTGCCAATCTGTATAGACTAGAAGAGATCAAATGGCAACATAGATCCAGGATTTCGTGGCTCAAAGAGGGAGATGCGAATACGGCCTACTTTCACCGGGTTGCAAGTGCAAGAAGGAGATCCAATCTTATCCTCTCAATTCAGACAGCCACAGGCACATTGCAGGATGAAAAGGTGATTTCCACGACCTTCCAGTCATTCTATAAGGGTCTTTTCGGGAAGAAGAATGACTTCAGGATTCCAATGAGAGCAGACTTCTGGCAGGAGTATCAGAATGTTCCAGGTCATAACTTTTCCTCCTTGGAGGAACCTTTCACGGAGTCAGAAGTCAAAACGGCCATTGACCAGATGGGAGCTGACAAGTCACCTGGGCCAGATGGCTTTCCGATGTTGTTCTTCCAGGTGTTCTGGGAAGAAATTAAAGGAGAATTTATGGCTGTTATGGTGGATTTTTTCACAATAACCTGAGGCTGGGTATGTTCAACTTTGCAGAAGTTGTGTTGATCCCCAAACGGGAGGATTCTAAGTGCGTGGGGGATTATAGGCCAATTAGCCTGATCAACTGCTCGGCTAAGATCATCACTAAGGTACTAGCCATCCGCTTGGGAGGCATCATGGACAGTCTTATCAGCAGAACACAGACGGGATTCATTAAGGGCAGATGTATCCTAGACTGCGTGGCTACTGCTGAACAAGTCATCCACCACTGCCATAAGAGTAATTCCAAGAACTTCCTCCTCAAACTGGATTTTGAGAAAGCTTACGATTCTGTGGACTGGGACTGTTTACTAGAGGCTCTAAGGGGGAGAGGTTTTGGGGATAAATGGATTAGATGGATTAAGCAATGTTTACAATCTAGCAAAACGGCAATTTCAGTGAATGGGAGACTAGGTCCCTCGTTCCCGTGCAGGAAGGGACTCCGTTAGGGGGATCCTCTCTCCCCACTTCTATTCACTATTGTTGCGGATGTACTCAGAGGAATGATTGCTAATTGTCAAAGAGAAGGGTGGATATCGCCTGTGGCCAGCAGCAATACTAATCAGGGATGCACTATCCTTCAATATGCTGACGACACCCTAATCTTTGAAAATGGGACTAGAGCGGAAACAATTTGCTTTAAAGGAGTGCTCTACTGCTTTGAAGCCTGGTCAGGCCTGAGAATTAATTTCCACAAGAGCGCGCTAGTTCCTATTTCACTCTCCGAAGCGGAAACTCGGGAGCAGGCCACCATTCTCAACTGCGCGGTAGAAGAATTCCCAATCAAATATCTGGGGCATCCGCTCCGGCCAGGGAGGCTCACTAAGGCTGACTGGTTGCCTATTATAGACAGGGTGGAGGACAGACTTTCCGGATGGAAAGGCAAATCACTTTCTCTTGGGGGCAGAGTGGTACTCATCAACTCTGTGCTATCCAATCTGCCCATATACTATATGTCCTTTTTTGAACTTCCTAAGTGGGTGATCCAAAGGATCGATCGTATCAGGAAAAGATTCCTCTGGAAAGGTGTAGATTCAAATAAGGGAGGCTACCACCTTATTAAATGGAATATCGCATGCATGAAAAAGAGGCACGGAGGGCTAGGCATCATTGACCTCAGAGATATGAATCTAGCACTCCTGGGAAAGTGGTGGTGGAAAGTGTTCCATCACAGCGGGGAAGGATGGCAGGACTTTATCCAACCCTACCTTCGTGGAAAAGGGACAAGAAGCCTAGGCTTTCGTGTAGGATCCAAAGTATCCCGTTTCTGGAAAGGAATTGCTAGAGCCAGCGGACCTTTCAACTCAGCAATTTCATCTTTGATCGGCAATGGTCGAACCACCAGATTTTGGTGGGACAAATGGTGCGGGCCACATTCTCTTAAGAAAGGTTTCCCAGAGCTGTTTGCTAAAACGAATCGACCGAATATCTCGGTGGCGGAAACATGGAAAAGGGGGACTTGGAGACCGTCGTTCCAAGGAACTCTTTCTCCAAGTTTGCTACAGAAGCTGCATGAATTACAAACGCACATAGTCCAGTCTGGGGCGAGATGCGCCCAAGGACCAGATCACGTACGGTGGGGACTCGAGAACAAGGGAGGGTTCTCGGTCAGATCACTTTACCACCGGATTCACTACCGAGGATGCAGGCCCAGCTGGGCAGCGGTGCTTTGGAAGACAAAAACACCTCTCAAAATTAGAGTGTTCCTCTGGCTTGTGCTCAACAATGCCATTCTCACTAGAGAGAACCTTGCCAAGAGGCAACCTCACATTGCGACAAATTGCAGGTTCTGCAACGTTCACGAGGAAAGTCTTAATCATCTGTTTCTTAACTGCACTAAAAGCAAGGCCATCCTGATAGAGGTGCTGAGAGCGCTAGGAACAACTGAATACCCAAGAGATTATGAGGAACTGTGGGTTGGCCCCAGATTTGCATTAGTCCGTCACGATATGAAAGATGCATGGTTTATTGCCATTGCGGCAACCACATGGGTGTTATGGCTAGATAGGAACAATTTATATTTCCGTGCTTCATGTAATTCTACTTCTAGTAATCTTACTCATATCATGCATCTTATTTCCTTTTGGGCTACAGCTGCTGCCTCAGGAGCAAGAGGGAGGATTGTAAGGGTATTCCAGGTGGATGAGTTTGATGACGAGGAGATAGAGATCGGACCAACGCTTGACTGAGGATTGGACTCTCGCCCCACGTTTACATCTCTTTGTATCAGGCCTTATATGTTGTTTTTGTATTTTGTATTTTGGTTGCCTTTAGGCGAGATGATGTAACCCACCACCCAGGGTTTTGTTGGGGGTTATGTTTTTATTTCCTGCATTGCACTTTAATTTTTCCGGGACTTCGGGTTTGTTTATTAATTACTTATTAATGAAACAGGGTGGCATTATTCCACATTTTCCTAAAAAAAAAAAAAAAAAAAGGATCCACTTATGTATCCAAACCAACACGAAAGCAAATAAAAAGTATAAAATAATCATTGCTGAAGTACATAGCTGGCCCATTGGAGTTGAGATGATAGGGTCCATATAGTCATTTCCTAAAAATATGAGTCCATAGAGAGCCCAGCCCACTTGAATGAATGAGTCAGGCCACAATTGTTCATTCAAGTCTGATAAATAACCTTAAAAACCAAAAAAAAACCAAGCATCATGGAGGATGTTTCTGAAAGGATTTTACTTAACCCTACTGAGTTTTGCTATATTTGCACTGGACCATACCCAACCTTTTGTTTTTTTTGACGACCTACCCAACTGCCATCATTTGTATTAGGCACTTTACCATGCTCGTCAACTCAAACCTCACGTGCAATCATGTGACACTATTATTAATTTTAAGGGTTTTTAAACATGTGCACCCCTAACAAATAAGCTAATATCATATATACCCCTCACAAATCAATATTATCACATTTGCCACTAACAATGTAAATTTTAATCATATATGCCCTTCAGGTTACAAGACATCCAATAGGGAGGAATATTCTGTTTTTCTTAATGGAATTAATGAAAAATGACTAAAATACCCTTCTATCACCTATTTTACAAATGGATGTTTACTAACAGAGGTGACTAAAAGATAAAATGACCCAAATCTTGAGCTAAATGTTGTGTTGTTACATTTTCATTTTCTTGTTTCATACTAGGGTCGGGTTTGTATTTATACTGAAATACACGCTAAGCTGGACTGGTACTAAGCTAAATCAAACAATCATTTTACATTCTATATACAAATAAAAATCCCGTGTTCAAGAAATTTTCGCACCAATCTGCTCAAAAAGTTTCACATAAACTTAGAAATTGGTGTAACTTTGATTAGTCATAATTAGTATTCAACACGTCATACAGGTGTTCACTCCTGATGTCTACTATATCTGCACAACTTAGCTTATCTTTAGTTCTTTGATAGAGGTTTGTTTTCTACATATATCCACAATTTATTTGTAGTATTTTTTCTATCCACATTTATATGATATTGTTGATGCAAGAAAAAAAATTGTTCTCAAATGGTCCCTACTAAAAGACTTGGAATTTTCTTCATTCAGTAATAATAGCTTCCAGATAATGGAAAATGACTGATAGAATCTTCTATCATTCCCCCTAACTTAATGGAAAATGACTAAAATGACTATGATAGAAGGGTATTTGAGTCATTTTTCATTAATTCCATTAAAAAAAAACAGAATATTCCTTCCCTATTGGATGTCTTGTAACCTGAAGGCATATATGGATTAAGATTCACATTGTTAGTGGCAAATGTGATAATATTGATTTTTGAGGGGTATTATATGATATTAGCTTATTTGTTAGGGGTACACATGTTAAAAACCCTAATTTTAATGACTAAACCACAATTTCTTTGGTTTAACCCTTGTATTAATCATCAACATCCTCATCAATCCTGATTTCATCATCTCCCAGGAACTCATTCAATGTCCCATGCTCCTTCTCTGGCATCACCTCCGGCTCTTTCCCCGTCACATTCCCTCCCCTACTTCTCCCCCATATCTTAACCCTCTCCTCCAACCTCACCGTTGACATATCCAATGTTGATCAATAAATCCAATCAAATGTTTTTTTAGGTGACAAATTCAATTAAATATAGTTCTTGAACCTAAGAATTTGGGGGCAATTGTTTAGAGATAATAAACTCAATTAAATGCTATAGAATTTGCTGGAAATTTTAGGTAAAGAAAGTTTCATTCTTCATGATTGCTAAAATATAGTTTTTTTTTATGTTTCATGAATTCTTGATTTCAGTTGAGATTTTATAATTTAAAACTCAAATTTTGAGTTTTTTTTTTAAAGTGTTAGAGGAGAGATGAGAAGATGAATGAAGGATATCGGAGTGTTGGATAGGGTCATGGATTTGGATTCGGGTAAGTTAATGGTTTGTAATCATGGTGGGGTTGAGAGAAAAATAAAAAGGAAAAGATAGAGAAGAAGGGAAGAATAATCATGGTGGGGTTTGTAATAATGGTTAATGGTTTGTAATCATGGTGGGCATCACCTCCGGCATTGGGCCGGGCCAATTTGTTCAACAAGAAAAGTGTTAGATTCAGATCTGGAAGGCAAAGAAAGCGAGGGAGGCTCGCTGAAGGAACACCGAAGCACCATGACCACCACCGTCGTCCGCCATTGACCGATCACCGCTGTCTACCTCCTTGCTCCCACGCCCACCACCGACAAGCTGGGGTCTCATCCCGGGCTGGGGTTTTGTGTTTCGGGATGTAATCGGGTGGAAGCATTCAAGCAGGGAGGTGAGAAGGAGGGAGCGGGTTCGGTCGAGGTTGAAATGGGTTTGGATATATGGTAGTTTTAGTCCCACATTAGTGGGATGAGAGAAATGAGGATGTGAAGTTGGCTATAAATAGTTGGGGCAGACTAACTGAGTAGTGAGTTAAGTTCCATACTTACCTAGCCGGGCTCGGTGGACTGGACCGGCCGATTACGATATGGGCTCATATGATTCACGACACAGCGGTTCCGGGTCCTTAGCAGTCTGGTTCAAAC
Organism: Hemerocallis citrina; assembly: GCA_017893485.1. Lineage (NCBI taxonomy): Eukaryota > Viridiplantae > Streptophyta > Magnoliopsida > Asparagales > Asphodelaceae > Hemerocallis > Hemerocallis citrina. The sequence continues at coordinate 1,939,465 of JACEHZ010000091.1, forward strand.
TGGGCCGCTATCCTAAACATTTAAAACCGGACCTTCCCGCCCAATTTATGGGGGCCGACCCAACGGTACAGTTCGGTCTGAGCTACAAACCGGGCCGGTCTAGTTGGGTTTCGGGCCAAATCGGTCTGGTTGCCATCCCTAGTAAAATGCCAAAAAAAAAAAAAGGTTATGAAGGATCTAGTGCAAATAGAGGAAAACTCAGTAAGGTTAAGTTTTTTTTTTTTTATCGGCAACGGTGGGTTGAATACCCCCGTGTTTCATTTAATATCTATATAATAAATTACAAAGAAAGCTATCAAGTGGCTCACAATCAATCCCCCCCCAAAATCAATGGCCCATATCAAACATTACAAAACACATTTTCCCTCCAAAATTTCAAACCCCAAAACCAAACTTTTCCCCCTAAAAAACTCATTACTTTATTACTATCTCTCTCTTCTCTCTTTACTTTTTCATATTTCTCTCTTTCTCTCTCTATCTCTATCTCTCTCCCATTCTTTTTTTATTTACTTAGAAATTTAGATTTTAAGATTTCGGTTTTGTAAATTTTCAGAATTTTTATGTTTTTTTTTATTGCATATGTTATATTAAAAATAGCAAATATCTTTTCAACAATTAAATTTTATTATTTTCCACACTTAAAGTTCTAAGAAGTTAGATTTTATACCTCATTTATAATTATTTTTCAACATATACTAATGGAAACATAGACTTTTATTTATAACTAATTATTGTCATACTATTCAAACTTGAGCTGCATAATTATTGTTTTACTGTTTACATGTATCGTTCCGAAGACGTGCCGTAGGCACGTGCCCACGGGCAAATCTAGTAGTTTAACAAAACATACAATAAAAAATAAGGATTATGAAGTTTAGGAGTGTTAACAGGCTGGGTTTTGGAACTCATACTCTTCAACCAACAAATAAATAATACAACAAAACCTAATTCTACTGGTCGGCTTACTTTGTCAGAATAAATTTCTCGTTCCAATTTGAGCTCATTCTCTCTCATTTCCTCGCTTGTACACTGTTTGTCCTCGCTGTCACTCGCAATCACACCACCGTCGCCTCTAGCAATGACCCATACATCAACTCCAAGCACCATACGACAGACATCGCAGGCACCCACCAATCTAAGTCCAGGATTGAGACCTCGTTCTTATCCCTTAGCTTTACCACCGCTGACTATCACCGTCACCTCGCAATGGAGACTGTCATCGCTCCCGACGGCTCCATAAATGCCACCTCGCCCTCCAATCCACCTAACATGAGAGTGACCCTAAGCACCTCTCGCTTTGACCTAAAAAGTTCAAAGTTGAGCCCATACTATAAACTTGTGTGACTATCGTCGCCCCACACTAACTAGAAATCATTCTCTAGATAATTGTAAGTTTGTTATAATTTGGATAATTAAGAAAAAAGTTTCGATATTAGGGACTCCTCAATTTTGATTCAAATTTTAAAAAATTCATTTGAAATTCAAATCTCCCCCTACCACACCACTTCCAAATCGAATTTTGGATTTCAAAACACAATTTTGAAAATCAAATCTCCTCCCAAAATCTCTTACCGCGCTACCCCACAAACTCCATCAGCAGCACCCATCACCCCGCCGTGCCGCCGATCACTGTTAGAGATTATGAGGGATTATAACAATAGAAATTAGGGTTAATATCCTAGACTAATGTGCTTGAGATATTTACCCTAGGTATCAAAATTGGTATACTTAGACTACTATCACAAACTAGTATTTATAAGATAAATACTGGTTTGGGTACTGGGTTCTCAACCCGCGTTCCGATATCCATACAATTAGTACGTGTAACACACGTGTTACCCATAGAATAATATTATACATAATATTATTCATATATTGAGAATATACCTATATATCCAAAAATCTCCTCCTATATTCTTAATATATAAACGTACTGGATTATCTCATCAGTTCAACATGAAGCTGACTGGCTGATAGCAGTCTTTAAATAGAAGAAATGCATTACTCAATGTACAGTTCAAATAGACTAAACAAAAATAATTAAATAGTTCTCAAACCATATCACAACAGAATAGTTTACAATGACTAAACTAACTGGAATAATCTGTCATAGTTTCAAAATCAAACAAAGTAAATAAACTTCAAGAACAAAATAAGAGTTTTAAGCTCAACGAACACAAGAGTTTTAAACTCGACAGAAATTTTACCAAGCAAGTGACTAATTTATTCTCGAAAGAAATAAACTGAAACTCTATCATTGCACACTGCTTTATGTTTACTCATCCATTTTAAGCAAATCATTATTTTAAAATCTATGTTGACAGATTCAACCCCTCCATCTTTGCTAGCTTATTCAAAATAAGAATATCAAGAGACACATCTCTAAAAATTCCAACGAATTTCACAAAGTATCTAGTTCCACAAAAGAACTTAGTACAATTCATAATTAGCTTAGCAAAAATGTAACGCAAGCATCACAATCAAATTCCTTTAATTAAATAAAGAACAATAACTATTATGGTTTATACACAAGAACTATACTATGTTTCATATTGGAATGATAGAACAGTCAAATCAATTATGGTTAATTTTGAATCATCAAAATTGGAATGAAACAAGAATCCATAAAAGAGATATATCATCAAAATTTGAATGATATAACGACATTCTAAACATCGGAAATACATCGACAAGTTTTCATATTTCGTATTGGAATAATATGATTATTCTAAGTAAATTCTTTAGATATATAATACCATCAGAATTGGAATGACATTATATATTTGAGAAATTTATGTGGAATCATCAAAATTATCTAAAACATATCAACTGCCTAAAACCAATGTTTAAGTTTGAACTTCTCTATGGCTCCAATTGGATTCTAAAATTTCAAAACAATTAGGATGTTAAAGTTTTGACTCAATAGCTTTTAACTCCATTTCCTCCACAATTTTGATAATTAGATCACTTTCAAGTATCTTAGTAAGAGCATTAGCCATATTTTATTTCAATTGCACTTTATTTCTGAGAAAGTTCAACTAAGCTTCTTTCAGACTTAATGTACTCCTATTACTATTATAGAGTGAGTTATGAGCTACAGTGCATTATAGCTTGATAGTTACATAACAGAATTAGAGAGTTACTTAAACTTCTTAATGGATAACTAGCAACAATTTCTTCAACCCACTTAGCATTTTCTCCTGGAGAGGATAACACATAGAAGTCTGATTTCATGGATGATAACACAGTGCAGGTTTGCCTTTTGATTTTCATAACATTTCTGTTCCTCCTAGTGTAAACATATATCCACTAGTTATCGACTTTCACTAAATTCTGAGCATCATAATGCATCAGATCAGCCATTCATTCGAAGAATGACTAGAGTAGCACAAAGCAAACTCTTGATTACCACTCAGGTATCTCATTAGCCTCTTAAGGGCACTCAAATGTATATGAGATTATTAGTGAATCTGCAGATCATACCTACCTTAAAGGCTATGTCTATTCTAGTGCAGATCTTCGTATACATGAGACTTTCAATTCCTTTAGAATGATCTACCTGTCTCATAGTTGCACCATCATTAGGTGTCAACCTTTTATCATAATCATAAGGTGTTTCAAAACACACTTTTAATCACTATATCCTCACTTTTGAAATACATTTTAATTTGATGAGTTTGACTAAGAGTTATCCCTTACCAACCGAAACTCACCCTTATACCTTTGATGTCCACAATACCTAGGTTTTCCATATTGAATTCTTTGGATAGCACAGTTTTAACTTCATTTGTAATAGAGATGTCACTTCCAAGAACAAACTAGTCAACAACACAAGTAAATAATAGCCAGTATGTGACACGCCACAAAGTTAAAGACACTGATATGAATTACTTGATTCATACACTAGGCTCTTTAAGAAAATTGTCAAATTATTTATTTTTCGGCTATACATATTTTAAGAACATATAATGATTTTACTAAATTGTAAATCATGTTCACTAAACATATTAGTTCAAAACTTTCCAGTACAAAACATCCAGTACAAAACTGTTTAAATATCCTTTATGAATAACAAAATTTTCATTAGATGTAGGTGTAAGAAGAATACTTATCGTAGCAATATGACAAACATGTGAGTAGACATCAAATAAATCTACCACATTTTTCTCAGTCAATCTGTTAGCTACTAAAATGCATTAAAATGCATTACAATTAGAACCGTACGATCTAATCAGAAGACGAAGTGGACTTCAATCGAATTAACAAACTCGCACCCGAAAATTTCATTAGCGCCTTGGACGGTCGACCGCAACTCCCAGACCATCATCCCGAGAAGGTGTCGGTCGACCGCACAGTCGACCATCCCTTTCTCTGTTGGCTACTACTGCTGCTGATTGTTTCTCCTTCTCTTTGATCCTTCGCTTCGAACCCTCTACTTGTATCACCATCTTCTCTTCACACTGAACAAGTATGCAAGACATAAAACCCAACAACTGTGTGTTGTTATCAAGGAATATATAACAGGTTTATTTTGACTGGTTTGGATGATCTTGAAAGATATTCAAAATGTAACCAGATACAAGAGCTAAGGTTCACAATGCACGAAGAAAAACAAAAAGTTTCTACAGAATTCCGCATAATGATATTGAAAATATGCATACTGACATTAAGATGTAAGTAAACAAACTAATATACAGAATTTATTTTGACTGGTTTGGATGATCTTGAAAGATATTCAAAATGTAACCAGATACAAGAGCTAAGGTTCACAAGGCAAGAAGAAAAACAAAAGTATCTACAGAATCCAGCATAATGATATGGTACATATGCATACTGACATTAAGATGTAAGTACACAAAATATACAGAATTCTGTATACGTGGCAAACATTTTTGTACTCTAGATTAGAAATTCAGTGGCATTCAGTTAAATTGTCATCGATGGCAAAAGAGTAAAGATGTGCAGATCAGATAGACAAAGTAGTTAATTACGACGCAGACATGTCCATTAAGTAGACATCTCAAGTGAAATAGACAGTATAAATACAACGAATTGATAAAGTCATAATGCAAAACATTCAGAAGAACATATACATTATATCATATAAGAACAATGACTAAATGGAAATTACCTCATATAGTGTGAATATATTCTCTAATTGGGACACCATATGGACTACAACTCAAAAAATTTCACGCATAAGATGCATATGTATAGAAAGTAGATGGTTTGGAGACTCCTTAACTATAAAACAAGAGGTTTTATAAATAGATAAACTGGACCACTTGATGCATAGAGCTTCAAACAGCTAGATATTTTATACGCATACATCTTATAACATGAAAATTTCAATGAACAGAACAGATGGTCCATAGGGTGGCCACTTTAAGTGTTTACAATCTGTATATGAAACAATCTCCTCGTATAGATCTGAAGGCCGCTTTGCATATATGAATCTATAGATAAGCAGTAAACTGGAAAGCAGGGAGTATAAGAAACCAGAACAAGAACATGCACAATTTTATATGTAACTTTCACATGCCAAAAACAGTTAGTTTGAAGGTGCGATACAAAGTAAAATACATGCCAACCAGACAGATCACACAAAACAACCAAATCCTCTACTCAAACTACATGTCAGTGAGTAAAAGAAAAGGTAATCAACAAATTCACCTCCACGCTTCTATTCTCTCCACCTTGGAGTTGATGCGACTAACAATACTAGTAGTCCCTTTAGATTTCTCATCTTGCTGTGTTCCTCGACCAGGTGAAAGTCCCCTAGCTGGCCTTGCACCTTTCTTTCGGTTTGCATTGCTTGATCTGCCTTTGCCACTCCTCCGAGATCTCACATGAACTGTAGCAGAAGAACTGCCATCAGTTTGACGTGGAACTTCAGTAAGGTTTTCATTCTCACGAAGTGTAGTTTCTTCAAAAAGAGCATTTTCATTAGAAGCTTCTGAGGTATCAGATGCTGCATCCTCCATAAAAGGATTTTCTTCAGGGGCTTGATTGGGGTCATCTAAAGTAGGTCCCACCGAGGAAAAATCTTGTTCAACGGCTTCCTCAGTACTGGAACCGAGAGGGATGTGAGGACTGTTTTGATCATTTTTATCAGATGGATCCAAATGAGGATTTGAAGCATCCTCAAACATGGGTTCCTGCCTTGCTTTGAGAGTATTAAGGATCAGCATTTTGAGGAAATTCATTACTTGGACTGCGTACATTAATGCAGTCAGAGGATCTGCCATCTGCAAATGTGAGTAACAGTGAGTTTTGTAGTGTAATAAAGCAGTGTGGAAATACAGGTTTATATGAGAAGCATAGCCACGCAGAAGTTTGTTGACTGACTGATATAAACTAGTGAGTTAGCACATACAATGCATGTGTGAGGATAAGCGTGGTTGAGATTTAACTCTTGGGTGATTCATTTTCAATATATGGTAAATATAACTTTGACTTAAAATGTGTGTTGAAATTCATGAGTCGATGGTTTAACACAAAACACACAACCTCAACTCTCTATATACAATAGTAGGAAGCTAAATTTGAAACATTGATGTTGAATGCAAGCTAATAGTGGGCACTGCGCAGTGTACAGGTAAAATAATATGAATATATAATTTGAAACTGGAAAGCTTGAAAGGATCACCCATCACACACACAAAATTAAAAATAAATAAAACTAAAGAAAACATGGAAGGAAGATTAGGTGCTTTACTCTCAATTTAATATAACTAGTAATTTACACATGTGATGCACGTCTTAATAATTTTTTTAAAAAAATAAAAATTCTGATTACGTGAGGACTCGAACTTGAAACCTCCTTCGTATTAGTTATGTTCGTGCGTCACACGCGTTGATAGATTTACAAATGACACCAAGGCCTTCTCCCATTATAATATTAGAGATTAGAGATTCATCATATCTCATCCATAACTAACCAACACCATACCCTACTAGTGACCCATTTAAGAGAGAGAGCGAGAGAACTTAATTAAATCCGAAGAAATCTAGCCCTATCTGTACCTGCCTTATTTTTGGCATACACATTGTTCAGATCTAACCTAACTTAAGTGGGCATCAGACCAATGTCCCCATATATCCTGCCTATCTCTAATCTCTAATCTCTAATAATAATATCTCTACTATTATAATGGGAGAAGGCCTTAGTGGTATTTGTCATTGATTTTTTTTTTTTTTTTTGTCATTTTGAAGCCAGGTGACCCATTTTGGTAAATATTTTCGAAAGTGGACCAGTTTGGTAAATATTTTCGGCAGTTGATCAGTTTGGAAATTATTTTCCTTTTTTTGTCCTTTTCCTTCTTCCCCGCGTGCACGTGCGAAAGTGGCCCAGTTTGGTACATATTTTCGTCAGTGGATCAGTTTTGGAATTATTTTCCTTTTTTTTTCTTTTCCCTTCTTCCTCCACGTGCATCGCACGTGCATGATACTAGTAATATTATAATGGGAGAAGGCCTTAGTGTCATTTGTCATTTTGTCATTCTACCAACATGTGCAATGCACGTACATAACTAATATAAAGGAGATTTCCAGTTCAAATCTTCCCTACGGCAGAGTTTTTATTTTTATTTTTTGAAATTATTAAAACGTGCATAGCACGTGTAAATTACTAGTCTACCTATAAAGATATTGACGAATCCATTCCTTTGTCTAGATTAAGCACTTAAAGATTTTAGGTTGCAGTTCTGATGGATGTCTGAGTTCGGGAGTCAGTCCAATCTAGACAACTCAAGACAACCACAAAAGTTAAAAGATGAAACTTAAAATTATTATTTGTGAAATAAATTTACTTGAAGTGGGGAAGATGATCACTTTTGACAAAAATAATAAAACAATATACAAGTTAAAGATTTCATAGGTAGGCTCTAGCAATCAAGTTCTAAGTTCTAACCATTATAGATTCTGCTGCTTATATAGAAGAAAGTAAGATCATATATTACCTGAGTCATATTCGGAGCAAACACCATTGCAACATTACGTGCATTCATCTTATTTATATGTTCTTCTTGGACAACATCAGCCATCAAGTTGACAGCCCAGTCCAGTAAAGCCGCCTCTGTGGGTGGTAGAAGCCTGACAACTTGAGCACACTCCTCTTCTGATTGGCATTGCATCACCTGCTCAGGTGTCAGAGGGTCAAGCACCCCAGTTGGAAGTTCTCGGAACCATGCCTACAATTGTTTAAAAAAGAACAAACAAGCAGGAAAAGCCTCATATTATGCCGAGATAAATTTAAAACGTTAGAATTAACTAATCATTAACCTAGTAAAAAAAAGTGAATAATTTGAAATGTGATGGGAGGCCAAAAACTTAATTGATTGTTAGTGCTTTATATCATAACCAAAGAAATTCCATGTTTGGATTAACCACGCAGCTTCACAAATCGATAGAGACAATTAGAGAAAATGTACCTTAATCAAACCAGCTAGGCAATGCACATCAATTGCATCAGGCACAATTCCACTATTAAGCTGATCCCTAACAATCTCCTCTTGGCTATTTTCTGCATTAATTCTGAAAATACCTTCTGCCTGTTTTAATTACAAGGATTATGAATTTTTTGGTTTCGAAAGATTCAAAGATGTAGCCTTTTCCAGCCGCAGTAGGAAACGTACCTGAAGGCCCCCTCTTTCATACAGGCGTCTTTGCATCAGTAGGAGTATTGTTGGAACACTGTTTCCTCTTGAATCATAAGAGCATTGCATAGACTCGGTAGAAACACCAAACACATTTGCACTGTGCTTGAAATAATTGAAAGTTAAAATTCTGCCACAAAAGCTAAGGAAAGAAGAAGGAAAAGAAATGTTGTGATATGATAATGCAGAAGGTATAGTCATATATATTTAATAGATAATAATTACAAAACCTGCATGAGTGTTATGGTTTCTGCATCTAAAGAATTGGTCCTGACATGCCTTACTTGATAATTATACGTTCTTGTTAGAAGCATATTTTTTTCGTACTATTTTACTTTCTTAACAGGGTGGTTTTCCATATTATTCAAAATGTAAACTGCATTGAAGTTTTCAAAAATGAATAATGCTTTTCATAGTTATTATTTCAGATGCATTGCTCGGGCCTTTTTGACATCTCTTCCCTCAAGCAATTTATGGTTATGTCACCTTGGTCTCATTTTAGACTCCAAAACTCTACGTGATACATATTTTCTTGTCTCTTACCCAATAAATTGATACATAATGCTTATCAATAGTACAATAATTAAAAATTTTATTTATCAGATATCTTTGGCCCATACAAGTACATAAATTTCCCTCATATTAAAACGGTGATGAACACCATCTCCGCTGTTGTTGTGGCTTTGCTAAGTTCAGATCAATCCCCTGACCACCTTGCACATTCACATATAATATCAACTGACTATTCATAATTGGTGGTGTTGGTACCAACAGTAGATTCTACACTTTTTAGTAAGTGCTTCTTCTAAAAGTTGTATTTATAAAACTTTCAGAAAAGGTAATAGCATATTATCATAAAAAAAGGTAATAACATAATGGTAGTGAGTACACAGAAAAAGAGTTTGTTGACTATCTGGCAAAGGAAGGTATCCAATAAATCATGACAGTTCCTAGGACTCCACAGGAGAATGGGGTAGCAGAAAGAATGAACCGCACGTTACTCGAAAGTGCGAGATGCATGAGACTTCATGCAGGTCTTCTGGTCCATCTTTGGGTCGCTACAGTAAATACAGTAGTGTACTTGATTAACCGTTGCCCGTCTAATGCCCTTGATGGAGACATTCCGCAAGAACTATGGTCAGATAAAATTGTCAATTATTCGCATTTGAAAATTTTTGGTTGTATTGCATATTCACTAATTGATAGGGAAGAAAGAAACTGGATTCTAAGTCCAGAAAGTGTGTATTTAGTGGCTACGGCAGAGATTAGTTTGGTTACGGACTTTGAAATTTTGTGATCATTCGCAGCAGGAATGTAATGCTCAATGAAGAGGACTTATACAAGGACAGGCACACGGGTTAAAGCAGTACAACTAGTTCAGATTCATACTTTGGTTCAGACTCAGATTCAGATTCTTAAGGCGGCCCTAGTAGTGGGGGCCCTATAGTGCAGCAGCAGATACAGGTACCATAGGCAGTACATGAGGCTCATGATGAGCCTATTGGTAATGAGCAAGTTATCCAAGATGAACAGGTACAGCAAGAGCAATTCAGGGACCCTGAACCGGTCGGTGAATCGGTACCCATATTGAGGAGATCAGTACAAAGGAGAAGGTCAACCAAGATATTTGATTCATCAGCTAGTATTGTTCACGAGCATGTTCTGTACATAGATTCAGAAGAGCCAGAAACTCATGAGGAGACTTTGAATGATGAGACTCGAATTCAGTGGGAGTTAGCCATGAGGGACGAGATAAACTCTTTGGAACATAACCAAACTTGGGAGTTGACCAAATTACCTACAGAAAAATGCGCTCTTATGAACAAATGGATTTTAAGAGTCAAAGATGAGGCAGATGGCAGTAAGAGATATATGGCGAGACTTGTTGTAAAGGTTTCTCTCAAAGAGAAGGTGTTGATTACATTGAGATCTTTGCACCGGTTGTGAAGATGGCTTCAATCAGTGTACTGCTTAGTATTGTGATAGCTGAAGACTTGCACTTAGAGCAGTTGGATGTGAAAATAACATTTCTCTATGGTAATATTGAAGAAGAGTTGTATATGAGACAACCCACAGATTTTGAAGCTAAAGAGAAAGAAGAGTCTTTATGGACTCAAACAAGCACCGCGACAATGGTACTTAAAGTTTGACTGCTTTATGAGATGAAAAGGTTTCGACAGATGCAAAATATATCATTGTGTATATATTCGTAGATATAAAGACAATGATATAGTTACCTTACCATTATATGTGGACAACATGTTGTTAGCAGGTTCATCGTTCATATATGGAAAAGATCAAGGAAGTGAAAAAGGCGCTAGCTTCAAAGTTTTCAATGAAGAACTTGGGTGAAGCAAAACAAATTCTTAGCATGAAGATTAGTAGAGACAGAAAAAGCAAGAAGCTTTGGTTATTACAAGCGGACTATGTGAAGAAGATGTTGAAAAGATTCAATATGGATGGCACAAGGCCAATCACTTGTCTCTTGGCCGCTCACTTCAAGTTATCGATGAACTTGTGTCCTAAAACGGAGGCAGAGATGGAGGAAATGTCTGTTATTCCTTATGCCTCGGTCGTTGGAAGTTTGATGTATGTGATGGTATCTACAAGACCAGACATCGCACAAGCAGTGAAAGTTGTCAACCATTACATGAAGAAACCAGGTAAACAGCATTGGGATGCAGTAAAGTGGATTCTCAGATATCTAGCAGGTACTTCAAATCACTCTCTTTGTTTTGGGAAAAATTCTTTGCATATACATGATTATGTGGATGCAGAATTTTTGGGCGATCGTGATGGTTGCAAAAGTATACAGGATATGTATTTACAGTTGGAGGTACAACTGTTAGTTGGGCTTCGCAGTTACAAAAGGTTATAGCACAGTCAACTACGGAGTCAGGGTATATGCTGTTGGGAAAACACAACTTTTCCCTTTCACCAGATCGGCGAGAATGCGAAATGTAAACAAAAATAGCACACACAAAAATTGATAAGAAGTTCAGCACAATTTGGTGCCTATGTCTCCGGAGCTGCTGCAGATCTTCACATTAAGAAAGGAAATTGTACAAAGTGTTTTTCCTCATAAAACACTAAAAAAAAAACCCAAAATCCCAAGAATTTTTCCTCACAAAAATTCTCTCTTTACAAAGTGTTTACACAAAAAAAAACCCAACCTAATTTCTTTTCTCAAACTCACTCTTTCTTTCCTTCTCAATTGAGTGGATTGCTTTCGTTTTTGGGATGATAGAAAAAGGAGGGGAAGGGAGGCTTTATATAGACTCTTAAAATAGTAGGTGGGGAAGAAAGTTGTTGGGGATGGTAGTTAGGGGGTCTGGTGGGGGATTGGTGCACCAACTCTTTTCTTGACAATCTCCCACTTGAAGACTGATTTCAATTAGTCTTCACACCTCGATCAATGTAGCAGCTTTTTCCAGTCTCATTATTCGTGTAGGCCAACTGAAGCTGAGCATAGCTTCAATTTGGCAATAGTCACCGTCTTTGTTAACATGTCCGCTGGATTTTGATTTCCACTGATATATTCTAACTTCAAAATTCCATCTTCCAGCAGAGACCGGATGAAATGATATCGCACTTGTATGTGTTTTGTTCTGAAATGAAAAGACGAATTCTTTGCCAGATGGATAGCACTCTGACTGTCGCAATATAAGACACTGTCTTCTTGTTTCTGGCCCAATTCTTTCAAGAAACTTTGTAGCCAAACCATTTCCTTGCTGGCTTCTGTAACAGCGACATATTTTGCTTCAGTTGTAGAGAGAGCAACTATCTTCTGCAGCTGAAAGACCCAACTCACGGCTGTCCTTCTAGAGTATAGACATATCCTGTAGTGCTCTTTCTGATATCGACATTTCCGGCCAAATCAACATCCACATAGCCTGTGAGTGTCGTATCTCTACCTTTGAAACAAAGTGCTTTATCTGTGGTACCTCACAGATATCTGATGATCCATTTAACTGCTTTCCAGTGTACTTTGTCTGAATTATTCATGTACCTGCTAACAGCTCCCACTGCTTGACAATATCCGGTCTGGTACAAACCATGACATACATCAGACTTCCAATTGTTGAGGCGTACGGAACCTTCTCCATGTGTGCATGTTCTTCTTCCGTCTTTGGTGACTGTTCTTTGGAAAGTCTCAAATGAATACCCAAAGGTGTGCTCACTGGCTTAGCATTCTGCATGTTGAACCTGGAGAGTACTTTGTTAATGTACTCAACCTGCGATAACATCAAAGTCCTCGACTTCATGTCTCTCTTGATTCTCATTCCAAGAATCTCCTTCGCAGCGCCTAGATCTTTCATTGCAAATTGCTTCGACAATTCCTACTTCAGATTGATAATCTCTTGCATGTCAGGACCTGCAACGAGCATATTATCTACGTACAACAATAGAATAATGAAGCTATTATCAAACTTTTTGATGTAGCAACAATGATCTGCATGGCATCTTCTGAAACCGTTGCTGCTCATGAAGCAATCAAACTTCATGTACCATTGTCTGGAAGCTTGTTTTAAGCCATACAAGCTATTCTTCAGTCTGCATACAAGGTTCTTCTTGTCTGCTTGTATGAAGCCTTCTGGTTGCTTCATATAAATCTCCTCCAAATCACCATGAAGGAAAGTTGTCTTTACATCTAACTGTTCAAGATGTAAATTCTCTGCAGCTACAATTTTCAATACCAGTCTGATTGTAGTCAGCTTCCTGACTGGAAAGAAAATTTTGTTGTAATCAACACCTTCTTTTTGTTGAGAACCTTTGACTACCAATCTTGCTTTGTAGCGCTTGCTTCCATCGTGCTCTTCTTTGATCCTGAAAACCTATTTGTTATGAAGAGCTTTCTTGCCTGGTGGTAGTTCAGCTAATTCTCACGCCTGATTTGACATGAGCGAGTCTATCTCATCTTTCATTGCAGACTCCCACTTGACTGAATCCTCCACTTGCATTGCTTCATCATAACACTCTGGTTCTCTACTGTCAGTTAGTAACAAGTAGTGCAAAGAAGGCAAATAGCGCTGGATTGGTTTAGGAATTCTGGAGGAGCGTCTCACTTCTGGCGTGCTTGGTTCTTCTTGAACTGCTTCAGGACTAATCTGGACATCATTTCCAGATATCTCCTCGAACTCTACGAATTCCTTCATTTCAGCAGGTGTACTGGAGCTACTTGATTCTGCAGTTGATCTGTCTTTGTACATCTCGGCTTCTGATGATCTTCCAATTTTCATAATCCCAAAATCGGTAACCGAACTCATCACAACCATATCCAATAAAAACGCATTTATTAGATTTCGAATCTAATTTAATTCTTTCAGCAGAATCAATATACACATAAGAAATACAACCAAACACTTTCAAGTGTGAAAGGTTTACCTCTTTACCGCTCCAAACTTCCTCTGGTATTCCACCATCCAAAGGTATTGAGGAGCCACGGTTGATTAAGTAGGCAGCAGTGTTGACGGCTTCAACCCAGAACATCTTGGGTAAGCCGGCGTGTATCCTCCTGCTTCTGGCACGTTCATTCAGAGTTCTGTTCATGCGCTCTGCTACGCCATTCTGTTGCGGTGTCATGGGGATCGTTTTCTCCATCTTGATGCTGTTGTTCGCACAGAATTCTCTGAATCTACGATCTGTGTACTCTCCACCATTGTTAGACCTCAGACGCTTGACTTTCAAACCAGTTTCATTTTCCAATATGGCTTTCCATTTTCTAAAGGTATCAAAGACTTCGAATTTTTTCTTCAGAAAATATACCCACACCTTCCTTGTAGAATCATCAATGAAGGTGACATATACAACGTGCCTGCTAAAAATTGAACCGGAGATGGTCCTCATACATCAATATGAACCAACTCTAACTTTTCTACCTTGGGTGCCTTGCCAATCTTTGCAAAGCTGACCTTCTTCTATTTGCCGAAGATACAATCCTCGCATGGGCCAACATCTACGCTCTTCAGATCTGGCAGCTTCCCCTTTGACATTAGTGTCTTCATCCCTTTCTCACTCATATGACCAAGTCTTTGGTGTCATAGGTTTGATTTTCCATCAGCATCTGCACTTGCAATGATACTCTCTAAGTTTGAGGTTACATAGAGAGTACCGATCTTCTTACCACGAGCAATGACGAGTGCTCCTTTGGTAATCTTCCATCCACACCCTGAAAAGGTTGTACAATAACCTTCTCCATCCAGCTGTCCTACTGAGATCAAACTTCTTTTGAGGCCAGGAATATGTCTCACTCCTTACACCTTCCATGTAGTCCGGTTTGACAACTTTATTCGAATGTCTCCATTTCCTACGATCTTCAAGGTCTCATCATCGGCTAGATGAACCTTTCCGAAATCACCACTGACGTAGTTCTCCATGATTTCTCTGTATGGGGTGGAGTGAAAAGATGCCCCTGAATCCAAGATCCATAATTCAATCGGACTATTGACTCTTAGAATTATAGCATCGCCTGCTTACTCGGTCACGTTGGCAGATTCCTGTATGCCGGTAGCTTTCTTCGGTGCTCGGCAATCCCGTTGAAAGTGACCCCTCTTGCCATAATTGTAGCAGTTGAAAGCTTTCTTTCCCGATCTAGATTTATCTCGTCTAGATTGCGATCTGCTGCGATTAGAGTTTCTTTCTGAAGTCCTTTCTCTTGACTCCGTGTGCAAAGCTGAGGAGGAGGTTGATGCTTCACTTGATTCTCTCAGCCGAATTTCTTCACTCAATACCAGATCTCGAACATCGTCGAACTTCAATTTACTGTTTCCCGATGAACTACTGACTGTTGTAACAGTAGCATTCCAACTGTCTGGTAGAGAGGATAAGAGAATCAATGCTCGAACTTCATCATCGAACTCAATTTCTACTGAACTCAACTGGGTTGTGATTGTGTTGAGTTCATTCAGATGTTGAGCCACCAATGCGCCTTCCGTCATCTGCAAGTTGAATAACCGCCTCATCAAGTAAACTTTGTTTGAGGCCGATGGCTTCTCGTACATGCTAGAGAGAGCCACCATAAGACCCGTCGTGGTCTTTTCCTTCACTATGTTAAAAGCAACATTGCAGGAGAGCATCATTCGGATAACTCCAAGGGCTTGTCGGTCGAGAGAGCCTAGTCTTCCTCCTCCATGTCTTTTGGTTTTTTCCCGAGAGAGGTTGATACAGATTTTTCTGATACAGATGATCTTCAATCTGCATCTTTCAAAATCCAAAGTCCGCACCATTCAATTTTCACCTTCCCTTCGTTTGCGGCCATCGCTCGCACTCGAATCTGGCTTCCCCTGGATCGTTTTTGACTATTCTTCGACAAAAATCACAACCAGAGCTGTGATACCAGTTGTTAGGAAAAACACAACTTTTCCCTTCCACCAGATCAACGAGAATGCGAAATATAAGCGAAAATAGCACACACAAAAATTAATAAGAAATTTGGCACAATTTAATGTCTACGTTTCCAGAGCTGCTGCAGATCTTCACTTTAGGGGAGAAAATTGTACAAAATATTTTTCTCATAAAACACTCAAAAAAAAACTAAACCAAAATTCCAAGAATCTTCTCACAAAAATTCTCTTTCTACAAAGTGTTTACACACTCAAAAAAAAACCCAACCCAATTTCTTTTCTCAAACTCACTCTTTCTTTTCTTCTCAATTGAGTGGATTGCTTTTGTTTTTTGGATGATAGAAAAGGAAAGGGAAGGGAGGCTTTATATAGCCTCCCAAAATAGTAGGTAGGGAAGAAAGTTGTTGGGGATGGTAGGTAAAGGGTCTGGTGGGGGATTGGTGCACCAACTCTTTTCTTGACATATGGTACTTACACAGATAACGAAAGACATGTCATGGATTTCGGGGCTTATGAAATAGTTGGGCAGAAAGCAACCTATAGGAGAGCTATGGTGTGACAGTCAAAGTGCAGTTTTCTTGACGAAAAACTCGGCATATCACTCTAGAACTCGGCACATTCAAATGAGATATCATTTTATTAGAATGGCGGTTGAGAAAAATTGGTTGAAGCTATCTAAAATTCTTGGCACTAAGAATTTGGCGGACATGCTCACGAAGGTAGTGGATAGGTGGAAACATCAGTTCTGCTATACCGCTATTGGATTGTCTCTAAGTTAATAAATGAAGAGACTCGCAGAGGCACATGCCTAGGCTAGGCCAATGAAAGAATGAAGAATATATTAGAGACTTCGTGTATATGTCTCCAAATGAGAGATTGTTGGGGTTTGTGGATCCAAAATACACGATAATAGGGTTGAAGAGGACAAACGACAAAAAGAGTCGAAGATGGAGCAAGCAGCTCAAAGCAGCCAGCAGCTGCAGGCAGGGTGCGATCGACTGACCGTCCGGCTGACTGCCCGACCAACGTCACAGTCGACCGAACGGTCAACCGTCACGCTCGCTGTTACAACCCTGTACTCCTGAAGGAACGACCAGTCAACTGCGCAGTCGACCGACCCACTCTCTGTTTGATCCCTGTACAGTCGAGGCATGAACGGCCGACCGTCCAAAGTTGCAGTCGATCGGTGTGGCACTGATTGATCTGCAGCTGAGATTAGATCTAAAGTAAACCTATATATATTGTATTGTACGATTTTAAGGTAATCGAAAAGAAAAAAAGAGATCTATCAGTCGTCAGAGAGAGAAGGCGAGACAGAGAGAAACCATACAACTTTGGGGTGAGTTCTTGAGAGATTTGTAAACTTGTTCTTCATATTTTTAGTACAAATCATAAGAGTGTCTCTGCGCGGGAACGTAGCCATTGCATTGGGTGAATCTCGAAAACTCTCGTGTGTTCTTGTGTGATTGTTTTTTATTGCTTTTGTTCTCTTGCTTTTGATTCTATTGTTTTGCATCTCGTTGGTAAGTTATTCCGCAGTTAGATTTCAACACTACTAACGTTCCTTATGCAAAATCTACAGAATTCACCTTCCAACTGACACTAGAATCAATCCTTCTAGCAACTCTAAAAGCAATGTTAGTACACAAAAAGTAGTAAATCAAAATTCCAAATGTACAAGTCATACATTTTACAACAAAATCTTTGTCCATTCTTCCCATTCTCCAACCAATTTATAGCCATCGACCTATCCAACCAACATTTCATCACATTTTCAATTCAAATAACAAGCCATTCCAAAATCCAACAAAAACTAACCAAAGTATCCAACTTATGAGACACCAATTACTCATAAACTAATCTACCGAAACATACCCTATAGTTTACTACATTTAATTGTAAAATACCTTGACATGACTTTCGCTATCCGAAAAACCCTGACATGCATTTTACTACTAGGTTCTATGCTAAGTACATTGTAAAAATAACTCATTCTCAATTCAAACAATCTCGTCATCTCCACATTTTACGCTATGTTTTGATAAATTAGCCAAAACAAAGATCATTCCAAGCACAATGCCCATACAAAATTGAGAAAAGAACAAGACCTGGCACTTGGGGCTCTTCTTGGAACCTCAGGCTCAAACTCCACAGGCAACCCAAGAAACCCCTCAAACCTATCAAAGGTTACATGAGCCACATGCCTCACATTTGTAGGCCACCCTATCTCCATTCCCCCCTCCTCCTCCCCCCCTTCTGCCCTGCACTGAGCCAGTGATCTCCTAATCACAGTCACCAACAAAGCCAACACTGAAATCTCGTCTTCCTCCTCCTTCACTCTCCCACTCTTCCTCGCTTCCTCCTCTTCCTCCACTTCCTCTGAGATTAAAAGGGTTTCAAGAGCATCATTAGATGAGCAGGAAAGTTGGGAACTTGGAGATGAAGGGAGTTGAGAAGGGGATTGAAGCACTGCTGTCATGGTTTGGGGTATTTTGGGAATTAAATTTTTTTTTTTTTTTTTTTTTAAATGGGGGGATTTCACAACATGGGTTCTTCTTCTTGCTGTGACAAGATTGGATTGGAGTTGGATTGAAGCAAGGATTTAGGCTGGTGGAACGTGAGAATCATTAACTTTCCAAAACCATTTGTTTATTGGGTTTTTTAAAAAAAATAAATTTTCAAAAAATGGTTGGAGAAAAAGAAGATAAAAAAGGGAAGTTTGAAGTGTAGATTGTGGTTGGAGGGACTTTTGCTTTTTTTGTTGAAGATTGGATTGGAAGGATTCAAAAGCTAAAGGAAACATTTGCGGTAGTAGGCCACTTTTTGAAACTATTTACGATTTTAGGTTCCTTTCCAAACTATTAGCAATTTTGGTGAGCAAGTGCCACGTCAGTAGCGGCCGCTATTGGGAATAGCAATATTTTCATAACGACCAACACATTGAACTCTCACACTTGGCAGATTTGTACAATTGCAAATCACTTGGTGTAACGGAGGTCGCTATTATCAATAGCGACCTTGTATAACCAAGGTCGTTATTCCCAATAGCGACCGCAGGTTGACCCAATCGCTTTTCGGCTCACCTGAGGTCGCTATTGAAAATAGCGACCTTAGTTAGACGATGTCGCTATTGACAATAACGACCTCAGTTACACCAAGTGGTTTGCAATTATACAAATCTGCCAAGTGTGGGAGTTCAATGTGTTGGTCGCTATGAAGAGGCAGCTATTCCTAATAGCGGCCGCTACTGACATGGCACTTACTAGCCAAAAGTGCTAATAGTTTGTCAACTGGCTTAAAATCGTAAAAAGTTTCAAAAAGTAGCCTAGTACCGCAAAAAATTCAAGCTAAAGGAGGTGAAGGGGTATTTTGGGAAGAGATGAAATAATGTTCTGTTGAATTAATGACTTTTATGCCAAGAATGCCCCCTGTAAGATGAGTATGTTTTGGGAAATTCATTGATTTGTATAAGGACATTGAAAGCACAGAGTCATAGTTTCTGCTAGATTGGGGAGTTCAAAATTTAATGCTTAAAAAGGTGACAGAGAGAGTTTGCTGGAAACAACTGGTTTTAATAAATTCAACTTATACTTGTTGAGTGCAATTACCAATTAGGTAAATTATTATTCAACCATTCATTTCATTGTCAAGGACTACTGCAAAAAGAATCAGTTGTGTGTGTATAGCTGTGGTACAACATATATATATCTGCAACAGTATCTGTAACTGTAACTCTGTAACTATATCTATAACTGCAATTGCAATATGTATGTAATTATACTTTAGAACTGTAATGCTCATCTTTTTACAGGTTCCAACGCAATTTGTGTGATGATATAAGTCAAGTTACAATTTCTCTTCCATTATTTTGACTGGTAGTTTACACATGCGATGCACGTCTTAATAAATATAGTTTTTTTAAAAGTAAAAATTCAGACGTAGTCAGGATTTGTTCTAAAATCTCATTTACAATAGTTATGCACGTGCATTGCATGGATTGGTAGATGGGCAAATTACACCAAGGCCTTCTCCCATTATAGTAGTAGAGATGATACAAGTCAAAGTTACAACGTCTCTAATTCCATTATTCAATCTACCACCTGATAATCATCATCGGCTAACTTGCCTGTGTTGAACAGTGTAAGCTACAACTCACATACAAAGTATAAATTTTTTTCGTCCTTAACTAAATATTGAAAATAAGTGAACATTGTTAACTATTTCATACTTATAATTGTCAGTATTCCACCGCAAATAAATTATAACTAGTTTTGTAATTAACTAAGTAGAATGATTACAAACTGCAATATTATGATACATGTAAGTTTTAATGTTTGCCCCTTATCGTTGACATTTTGATTTCAGAATCTAATATGCATCGCAACCAACAGATAGAGAGAAGATCGCTAAACCGTACGTAGCTCACATTGTAAACGAATATCTCATATTCTCTGTCTTTTAAAAGAAAAAGACAGAAATGGCATGATCTAAATTTTGGGGACACCTGTGAAAGGAGAGGGGGATTGTCATTTTTATAAAAAAAAAATATAGTTGAAATGAACCTTAGTTACATCAAATAAACTATATAAAGTATGAATGTTACTGACAAACTAACCAAATCAAGATTTAAGAAGAAAAAAAACTGTTTAATAAAAGACTGAAAAGATTTGATAATTGAGCTTATGATAAGGATCCAAAGATGACACGTGAGAAGGTTGCCAGACTTTCATTCTGAAAGCCTTTGCCTGAGTTATGGGATTTCCCTTCGGCTGAGGACACACATTCTTGAGTAGGTAAGCTATGGTCAAAGACAGCCTAACAAGGTCCTATTATGAATTTCCTATAATGTGCTTGTTAATCTAACTATAGAAGTAGCATGTATCAGGTCTACATTCTGTGAGCGAGATCATGGAAGAGATAGATGTCACCCGGCGAGCTACTGAGCTTTTGGTTTCCAAGTGTACAACAAACTTGGATGTATCTTAGATGTTAGATTGTATTAGTATTTTGTTGTTTTTGTGCCGACGAGCACGGGCTGGAGTATCGGATGTTGTAGATCTTTTTTGTAATCCCGTTAATCTATCATTAATGAGATTGGTGACCTCGGTCACTTTTTATTTCAAAAAAAAACTCTACTATAGAAAGTAGTATTATGAAAGCAATACATTGGTATGGGTAAGCAAGGAGAGAATTTTCTCAGATCGAAACACGGTGACATTTGTCATCTTTAAGTGAAAATTAATACATTGTTTCTTGGAAGATCAAAATATGAGGAGATCAAGCTGTTAATCTCTTAGTGTCTCTTAGGTAGTGTTCTTTTTCTCCTCTTATAAGAGATTTACCTCTTATAAGAGGTGGTTCCCCTCTTACAAGAGTTTTTTTAGTGTTCTTTTTTTTATCTCTTATAAGACATTTTTCTCAAAATATCTTATAAGCCTAAAAGACTTCTAATAGCCTCTTTCAAATTCTTATAAGACTTCTATCACTTAAAAAGTCTATATTACCCCAAAGTCTATATTATAATTGTTACTAATTAAACTAGTTTATATATTAGTCTATAGTAGTCCGGAATATGCTATCCTAGAAAAAGTGTAATCATATACGTAGTTGACTGTAATATGCTATCCTAGAAAAAGTGTGGGAATTCATTCTTCACAATCTCGAACAATTATGTTAGGGATGCTGTCGAAACAATTAGTTGACTGTAATTTTATTTAATTTTTATTTATTTACAGCTAAGGGAGAATTTATATTAGCTCATTGACCTTAAATTTTTTTAATCCAACTTTTTTGAAACAAATTATTATTATTTATATTTATACATACTAATTTTCATACTAATTAAAAGTCTATAGTAGCCCAGAATTATAATTGATGATTTACACTGATTTGTGAATTTAACTTGGTATTAAACTAGTTTATATATTAGTAATTTGAACTTATCTTTTCTTGTCCTTCATCTCACTATTTTTATACTTTGGGGGTAATATAGACTTTGGGATAATATAGGCTCTTGTAAGAGGTGAAAAAAGAACAGAATTCTCTTATAAGAGGTTCTTATAAGAGGTTATTTTTATGTAAAAAGAACACCTCAAAAAGATGCTCTTACTGTAAACCTCTTATAAGAGGGAAAAAAAAGAACGGTACGAGAAGTATTTAGGCCCATCTGACTATGCTCACATGTGTTAGACCAAGAAGTATTTTTGTGGAACAGGGTGGCTTCGTTAATAGGTGCCATTTGTACCTAAGCCCTAAGTAGCTACATGTCTCACCTTGGTATCTATACCCCCGTACTAAATATATCTCTATTATTATACAAACTCCAAAATGTGAAATTTGTCGACATCCTTAGATTGGTGAAACATTCATCTAATAAACATAATTAAGCTTAGTTATATATTTTGAGTAAAATGGAAGATACCCTTTCTTCTATTTGCTAGCATGCATTCCAAATTTCCAATAGTTGAGTTGGGCCCATTGAGAGAGAATGATTCCTTTGATTGAAGATAAAATGATACTCAATGCTTATTGGTGTCTTTTGGTCTCCTAAGCTTTGATGCAAGAACCAAGGCTTGGGGAAAAGCATGCTTCTTGAATCTCTTTTGTTTTCTTTACTCTATGAACAAGTGCAACAATGCGCAAAAAGATCAAAGTAGGAGATGATCGAGTAACATTTCAATTCAAATTTCAAATTGAGTTAAGAGATTGGGATTACAATCCATTCAAGAGACCAACTAAGGCTGGAAATTGGGTCGAGTCTGACCTGCGTTCGTACTGAGCAAGTATTTTTAAGTGAGACTTAGGCCGATCAAGCTTTTGAGTTTGTTCTTGAATTAGGCCGTGTTTGAATTTAATGGGAATGAAATGTCAAGGGTCATATATTTTTTTTTCTTTTTAATAGGTTGATCCGTGCGAATTTACTATTTGCTTGCAGATTCACTAAGATTTTTTAGTATTCAGTGGGATCCAAAATCACTAAAATATTAATTCGAATTTACGTTTAGGAGATCCAATTTCATGAATGCTTTGTAAATACTATCTCACATAATATTACACTAGCGGTAATTTTTTGTTGTGCATTCAAATTATCCCACAAAGAATAGATCACTTGGTTGAATAAAAATAAGGTAAATAGAACAACATATCCAACCAATCCAAGCCCATAGCAGCAACACTCACTGGAGCAGGATCAGGCGCACATTATCTGCCACTTCCAAGGTTGCAAAAGACCTGGAGCTGGGGCTGGATCATGGTGGTGGTGGTGGTGGTGGTGGCCATGGTTGTGGTGGTTGTGGTGGTTGTTGTGGCGGTGGTGATGGTGGATGAAGTTGTGGTGATGTTGGTAGTGGTTACTATCCGGAGTGTGACCGGGGTCAGAGTTTTCTTGGCTGAGTGAGAAAACGCAGACCCAGAGAGAAGCATGTCAGCATGAGCGTATCTGAGTTTCAGAGTGCCCTAAGCAAATTTTAAAATGAGGCTTTTTGCAAGTTTACAAAATAAAAAAAAGAATTATTTAAATACAGACACTAAATTAATAATGTAATTATTTCTTTACATAATCTCAACAGTAAAGTTAATTTAAATTTTTAAAAATAATTGCATTAATTTAATAACTCAATTCTAAAGTTATTACTAAACAAACTGTCAAACTCATTGAGTGATTACTGATTAATTTAGTTACTAAAAACTCCACCAGGACCACCACAGATGATAACTTTTAAAAAAAAAAACCAAGAAGATAGAAGATGAAGTGAAATTACCTAGCACTGTCGCACGACTCGGCGGCTCGCACAGCAATGTCAGCGAAGTAGCGAACTCGCACAGTCGCAGTGTCGCACTCGCAGGGAGAGATGGTGACGGGCGACGCGGCGACGGGCGACACGCGACGCGGCGAGAGGGATTCTGATTGAGTAATTTCTGGTTCTGGTAGTGGTCTGGATTAAGAAGATCTGAAGATTTCAAATTTTCAATAATCAAGATGAAGAACAGTAGAATGCAAAAGATGAAAAGAAAAGTTGAGGGTTGAATCAGTTGAGATGAAAAGAAAAGAAAACTTAATTCAAAACTCTTCTTCTCAACAACACATTTGCTCAGAGCAATTTTTAGGCATAACACTTGACATTCACAACAATTTGGAAGTTGACTCAGTTGAGATGGAAAGAAATTGTGAGAATGTAAAATGTTCAAATAAGGAAAAATGGAGAGCAATCAGCACTGGCGACAGTTCGGTTGCCTTTTTTTTAAATAACAGTGAATATATATTTTTTTAAAAATGGGGCCCTAAAAGATTTGGGGGCCCAAAGCAGCCGCTTGGGCCCAGATCCGCCAGTGCATGTCAGCAACCAAAACCAGGGATGACAAAGTTTGTGTAGGATGACATTGATTAACTTTTGATTTCTATTGGAAGTTTGTAATTGTTAGAAATATAATCGTGTAACTAGTTATAGACCGGGTTAGGTCCGTGCTTTTGTTTGCTATCTATATACATGTAAGTTATGTATTCAGTAAGAACATCCACAATCGTGTGGCCTTTATGCATATTTTGCATATTTTGCCGAAAAGAGCGCTGCAGTAGTGTCGCATTTATGCATAATATAGCTTTTTTGATACAGTAGAATGATATATTTGAGAATGGATATAGCAATATCCATAATATAAAGGACGAAACATCATGTTTCGTCCATAATATTTTATAATTTTTATTCAAGTCTGATGATATTGTGTATATTAAAAATTAAAAAAAAAATCTCAGATTATGTTTTTTTTTTAACTAAAAATTTAGTTAGTTAATTAGGTGATTAATTAGTTTAATTATATATTTAGTTAGATAATTAGTTAGATAATTAGTTAAATAATTAAAGTTAGTTCTAATTAATCAAAAAAAATCCTTAATTAAGTTAATCCCACAAATGGGACGAGTTTCTTCCCATTGGTGGGTCCCACCATTTTTTTTTAAAAAAAAAGGTTAAAAACTATTATAAATTGAAAATCTTTAAAATAATCGCAGGAATTTAGACGGATCGGTTCATTTTTTCTACAACTTTGCTATATTTTGTCTTTTACCCACTGCAGTAAAACAACAGAATGCTATTTTCAATTATGCATATATGCATATTTTAGTTTTCACGACTGTGGATGCTCTAAAGAAAGAGATGCAATTTATCCTATCACAATCTCTCTCTTCTCTTTTGTAGTATCATAGCACTAATTTCCAAATCGGACAAACCTAGTTTACCAAGCCACCTCATCCCAGCCTCCTTCTCAATCACCTCACCATCGTCACTCCCTTACCATAGTCGACATCAGCAAGCTCAGAACCCTCGTTCCTCTCTGATGTTGTAGATCCCAACTGAAGAAAGGGGCAATGGCTCAGATCCAACTGTACTAGAAGTCATCGGCGTGAGATCCGTTCGTGCTCAACCTCGTCGGCCTAATACTAACCCTGACGACTCTAATTCACAGGAATCTGACTACTCTATCCACTGGAACATCCCATGCCATTGCTCCCCTTCAGATCCGCATTGATTCCAACCCGAATCCACTCCAAACTGTATCTCATGACAGATGATTGGGAAGCAAATGATAACTCAATCTTGGGCTCTATGTGGAAGCTATGGAACCCGATATTCTTGATACTGCGATGCAATGTAATACAGCTAAGGAACTTTAGGAGCATCTTCAATCAACATACTCCTGATTGACTAGTATGACACAAGTGTATAGTGTTCAATAGACCTACTATCGTTGTCAGAGGGGTAATCGAAGTTGCAATGATTATTATCAAGAAGACATGTGATGAGTTGCAGGAACTCTTTCAACTGAGCACTGCTCTGGAGATGATGTAGGAGCGTCGACAGTGGCTTCATTTTCTCACCTTCTTTGCAAGGTTTCCAAAATCTCATGAGACTGCCCGACCTTTACTAATGGGAGGCCCCGCCTTCAAGAGCTTGTTAGAGGCTTACAAACTCATTAAGGAAATGTTTCCCCACCTTCCTCCAATGACAAGTGGTGACACCTAGAAGAGAGGTCTGCATTGGCTGCTTCTCAACCTCGGTTTAATCGAGGAATAGGACGTCATGGATGTGGTGGTGGACGCACAGGTGGTTCTATTGGTTGGAGTCACACTAATGATAGTTCAGAGAGTGATTTAATTGAGCACCTCACCAGTTAATACTATGTGCAATTATTGTGAGAAGTCTAGGCATTTGAAGTGGGGCTCCCTGATAAGCATTCTCAGAACTCTCAGTCGTGGCGCACTGCACATGTAACATCTAGTTAAACCACTATTCAGTTAGATGATGATGAGCTTCAGGTATTTCAACGATTCCGAGATTCTCATCAGAAGTCATCCCCTTTTGCTACATTAGCCAAGTCAGGTACTGCTTGCTTGACTGCTAGTGCTCTTTCATCACGGGTAATTGATTCTGGGAATTTTGATCATATGATTGGGATTCAGGTATATTGTCCTCTATTAGTAGCTCATGTCGTTCATTTTGTAAACTAGCTGATGGTTCTACCTTTCAATTGGGGGGGTCAGACATGTTGACCTTACTTCCACTTTACCACTAAGTTCATTCTTTCTAAAATTCCTTGACCTGAGTTATCTTTGGATTCGTGTCAATTAAGTAAACATCTGTGTGTGTCTTACCCTCATAGAGTCAATAAATGGTCGAGTCAACCTTTCAGTTTGGTTCACTCTGGTATATGGGGGACTTTTCCTGTTCAGTTTTGTTACTTTTGTTAATGATTATTATCGTTCAACTTGGTTCTATTTAATGAAATCTCGTTCGGAAATTTTCTCTGTTTTCCAATATTTCTTTGCTGAGATTAGAACCCAGTTTAGAGTTACTATGAAAATTCTACGCAGTGGTAATGCAAAAGAATATTTTACTTCTCAGTTCACAAAAATTTATGTCATCCATTGGTATTCTTCATCAGTCTTATTATCCTTACACCCTTCAAGAAAACAGGGTGGCTAACCTAAAAACGATCACTTGTTGGAGGTTGTCAGGACCATACTTTTTCATAGACATGTTCCTTGGCGCTTTTGGGGAGGATGCGGTTCTTACTGCTTGTTACCTTGCTAGCCACATGCCTTATTTATGTTAGGTGGTTAGACACCATTCTCTGTTTTATTTCCAACTTCAGACCCATTCCCACTTCCTCCCAAAATTTTCGGGTGTCTTAGTTTCGTTCATGATCATCGTCCTGGTCGCTCTAGACTAGCTCCCCGTTCTTTGCGTTGCATTTTCCTTAAGTACTCTCGTTTCCAGAAAGGTTATCCTTAATTGCATCGTTATTTCATTTCAGCTGATGTCAGCTTTCACGAGTCTCAGTCTTATTTTTTTGTCACTTCGTCTATTGTGACCCCCCTCCATCTGATGAATGTAACACCCCTGCCCCGAGCTCGAAAAATTTATACAATTTAGAAGACAAATTATTTATAGTATAGTACAACTGCTCACCACAGGCTGCCTCTCAAAAGGTGGTTAACCGAATTGGTGACTCTTGATCATAGGCATTATTATTTATAGTTAATTATTTTTTGTTTAATTCCCGATGTGGGACAAATCCATGCTCAAACTCCTCTTTTTTACAACCCGTGAGCACAGCACAGTTGGCCATGCCCACGTCATCAAATAGCACAACATAATGGTCTTTTCTCAAATACGCGGGTGGTGGCCCCCAGATGTCTGGCCACGTCACCCTATGGTGATGTCAACCTCTCAACTACACACACCACAAAGTGCTGTTTCTTCAAGTCGTGGGCCCCCCACCTATACTTACCACTTTTTTTACCAAACATGCCATTAGTTTATTATTTTTACCAAACTACCATCTTTATTATATATATGTATATATATATACATACTACTATAGTATAGTTCTTGAAATTACGGGGTGTTACAATGAGAGTGATTCTGAATTTCATATCTACCCTAGACCCTCAATCTCTACTTCTAAATTTGTGACACTCTACTCCACACCAACACCACTGATCTTAACTTGTGATTTTGTGACACCTTGCTCCACACCGATACACCTAAGGCCTGCAATCACTCATATGTACAAACAGCGTATAGACAACACATGAAATATAAACAACACTATTGTGCCTGTTGTTCCCTTCCCTCCGACCACTGGAACACCATCCTCTGATTCTATTCTGGAGCCTGTTGTCGAGCCTACAGTTCCATCCATTGTTCCTCCACCATCTGTTTCCTCTACTGGTGAGCCTTCTAATCTTGACCTTCCCATTGGCGTGCGCAAAAGAATCGCTATACTACACATCCCTTATATAGTTATCTTTCATATGCTCAATTGTCTTCTACCCATTCTGCTTTCACCACTGCTTTAGACACTTATCATATTTCTAGGTCATTATCAGAAGTAGAATCACACACTGGTTGGAGCCATGATGCAGGAGAAGATGGATGCTCTTGAAAAGTTAAAAAAAAGGGTACTTGGGATCTCCCCTCCCACACGACAAGCATTGTGTTGGTTGTAAGTGGGTGTACACCATTAAGGCACACCCCGATGGTTCTTTGGTCTGTTTGAAAGCTCGGTTAGATGCAAAGAGCTATTCTCAGAGCTATGACATTGATTACAATGAGACATTCTCTCCTGCGGCCAAGATGACTTATGTTTGGATGTTTGTGGCCTTAGTTTCTTGATTTCATTGGCCGCTCAACTAGCTTGATGTTAATAATGCTTTTCTCTATGATATTCTTGAGGAGGATGTTTATATGGAGAGTTACATGGTTTTGTTAGTGAAGCTCAGTCTACAAGGTTCTACCTCTTAAAAAGATCTTTGTATGGACTCGAACACTCTTCCCATGCTTGGTTTGGTCATTCTACTGAGGTTGTGACAAGGTTTGGATTGAGGAGGAGTGATAGTGATCACTTTGTGTTCTATCCGCATCATCAGGGAAAGAGGATCCTCTTTGTTGTGTATGTGGATGACATTTTAATTACAGGAGATGATCAGACTGGTATTCTGGATCTGAAATCTTATATCAAATAGAGTTTCAGACTAAAAATTTCGTGCAACTGAAGTATTTGTTGGGAATTGAGGTAGCGCAACCTAAGGATGTAATCTTCTCATCACAACGAAAGTATGAGTTGGGCATACTTACAGAGAGTGGTATGTTAGGGTGCAGGCCATCTGTCACGCCCCACTTCCCAAAAGGAAATACGGAATACGGATACGTGACTAAGCCCAGCGAATGATTTTCATCATTCATAAGCAGTTCAAGAATCTTTACAACATTTCACAAGAATAATCAGAGTCGAAAGCAAAAGAATCAACCAATCATGCACAATTGAATCAAATAGATCAACAGAAATATACTTGAAATCCAAAATATAATATAATCTCAAATAAATCAAGTCTGAACAGTTAATAATATCCTGGGTCACATTGCCTAAATACAGATAAATCCAAGTATCAAATACGATTGTTCAAAAGCAATAGATAATAATAATAGCAAAAGAAGTCCAGTACTAATATTGCATTTCTCCAATACCATCGGGCAAACGACCATCCTGATCTGCAATCAATAAATTGCAGGACAAGGAAAAAGAAAATAAGTACCCGTCAATGCAAGTTACGAGCCGCTTGTAATGCAGGATACAAGTACATGGGAAGCTAACAAATCTAAATAATCGCAGAAATAGATATAGCATGGTATAGCAGATTCAACTAGCATGGTATACTAACATGTATCAAGTGTCAAAGTCAAAAAGCATGTAGACAGATATACAGATAGTGTCAAATAATGGTGTCACATGATAATGTCAGACATATAGCAAATAATCAGATGTTCAGATAACAGGTAGCCAGATATCAGATACAGATAACAAATTCAGATTCAGATACAGATACAGATGTCAGATTTAGATTTTTATAAGTCTTATATTAATTACTAACTAGGTAACATTTCATGTGCCATCCTTTTATTACATTGTTGCTACATTCAAAACAGTTACGTTTGTAGATTTCGTAGGGGATCATATAGGGCCATGTACTCAGGGTTCAGATAGATCAGATAATCAAATCAGACAGATATAACCTAGTGGTTCTCTTCTTCTCTACACCTTCCTATAGGAAGTAATGTAGACATGGTCAGATAACAGATTCAGACAGACAGATAGAACCTAGTGGTTATCTTCTTCCCTACACCTTCCTATAAGAAGTAATGTAGACAGGGTTAGAATAACATATAACAGATAATCATATGGGAAACATGGGCCCCCTTCTAAGTACAAATTTCTATGCTTTCCCACTACTAGATCTTTCCTATAAACCCCGGCGTGATCATTTTATAATTATTATCAGACAGATGTGTATGTGCATGAAACAAAGTAAATCTAGCATGATATAACGATCCACAAGTTCAGAATAACAGATAAGCATGTACAGATAGTAAATAGTCACATAACAGAATAAAATGGAGTACTTTCTAATTCAAGACAGCACGACAGTACAGTACTAAAACAGCGATTTCCATTATCACAAATATCAAAACCTGAATTCGTCAGAGAATCTAGAAAATAGACTTCCAACCGAATCCAGTGGATACATATAAGTCATATAGTGTTTTAGAAAAACATAACTCAAAACTGATTTGAAACCAGAAAATACGTTCAGCCAGAAATCAGTAAATCAAATTCTCAGTCAGGATAACAGCATTAAAACACCTCAAATAAATCCAGAAAAAATCTGGGATATTTTCCTATATATCTAGTATCAGAATATAAAGTTTCATAATTTTTCAGTAAGATTAGTTTAACCAACGAAAATCAGAAAACATCAAGAAACGACAGTTTGGCAAATCTGGAATTCCCAACACTGCTATACGAAACTGTAATATCTCGCAAACCGTGAAACAAAATCCAAATCCGCCAAAGGAAGAAGAAAAGAGACAAAATAAACTATATTTCATATTTCATAAATTTTTTTCATACAGGAAAATGAATTAAGGTGAAAATACCAATCTTTACAGAACGGCGAACAAAATCCAGCAAATATAGGTTTTAGAAACAAGCATGAAACGGTATATAAAACTCATCAATAAAATCCACCAAAATTCTAGATAATCCCTAGATAGATATAGAAATACTTACCAAAGTTTCATATCAAAATAATGTGTAGCATAAGTATCAAAATAGTTTAGTCATTAGAATCATCAAGAAACGAAATCTGAAAATAAACTACACCTCTGTAGTAAAACAATCATATTTCACACATATGAAAACGAAATCAATCAAGGTTAGAGGGGTTGGAAAGAAGACGGATTTCTCTAAAAATCGTGTTTTATACTGAAATTAAGATTCGAACCTTAATATGGTCTAAATTGCTGATCAAGGCAGATTATTGGCAAAATACAGAATTTACTTTAGGAACAAAATCAACATGAATCACACGAAACTTGGTCGAAACATCACTAAACATGTCTACTAAGTGTCCAAATATCATGAAATAGGGTATACGACATGTCCACAACAAGTATATCACATAGGTCTCACAAGCACACAAGTTCTCATAATTGTTTCACATATACATCACATTAAGAAACGGTCACTCCTAAGTTAATTCATGTCATATGTGTCGTGAGGCAACTATGGTCAATAGCACTATAGAGACAATACTCATCAAACATACATCACACATGAGTTGTCTCTAGAACCCAACTACACTACAAGCGGTATTTAGTACTTGTATATGCAAAGGAATTTAATACAAGTTACTTGCCTTAACCGATGACGAAACCGACGAAAATCAAGAATAAGAATAACGGGAACGGATTCCCGGGCCGCGAACAATGGATACCAACGAACCACGAACGAGAACGCGAACACACCAAAACCCACGAACAATGGCCAAGCACGAACCCAAAACACAATGCGAGCACACACAACTACGGCGAACACCCAAGCGGACACGAGCAAGCACACGGGAACGACAGCAGTAGACGGCGTCGGCTTGCGGTTGCGCAGCTAGTTGTCGCCCTGCTGCCCTCGGTGGCACACCGAAACAAAGCAGAAAGAGAGAGAACGGGAGGCAGCGGAAGGTGGGTGCACATCTAGGG
The DNA here is from genome assembly GCA_017893485.1 of Hemerocallis citrina. Classification (NCBI taxonomy): domain Eukaryota; kingdom Viridiplantae; phylum Streptophyta; class Magnoliopsida; order Asparagales; family Asphodelaceae; genus Hemerocallis; species Hemerocallis citrina. The sequence goes on from JACEHZ010000091.1 coordinate 1,971,556, forward strand.
TGTAAGGGAGGATGGTGTGGAGGAGCTCGGGAGTTGCAAGGAGGTGCAATGAGGGTTTGGGAGTGGGAAAAATGGTGCTAGGTTTCTTGAAGGAAACGGGGGATGCATGGGTGCTATATATATATATATATATATATATATATATACACACACACACACAGGCACGGATTAGGGTTGGAGAGAGGGGGAGCGGCACACACACAGGCACGGATTAGGGTTGGAGAGAGGGGGAGCGGCACAGCTGGGAGCTTGCGGGTCGGGTGGAAAATAGGATTGGAGCATATAGGAAGTAATTAATAGCATGGGCTTAATTAATAGGGTATGGTATATATATCAACAGAGTATGGTTATAAGTGAATTTGGGCTTTAGGGAAAAATCTGGGTGTGGGTTTAATAATGAGGCAAAGAGTAATAGATAATGGGTTGGATAAAAAAAATTGATCTGATATTGAGTAATCAATGGCTATTAGTAATTACTGGGTTGAAGTATAATTGGGTACAAGTATCAAATGAGTCTTGGGGGTTTAAGAGATCCAAAAAAAATGACAGGGCAAACATGAATAAATTAAGAGGACAAAATGGAACTAAAATAAATAAATTTAACAGTGAGAATCAAGAAAAAAATAATGGCACGAGCAAAAAGAGACGAATCAAAAGGAGAAGACCAAATCAGGAATTCAAATAAAAGATGATTAACAATAAAAATAAATATATTGAAACAAAAGATCCAATATACGGTCCAAGAAAAAGATATAAGAAGAAAACACCAAAATGAAAAATACACTCAAAATACACAAAATGAAAAACAGGGGTTACACCATCACACACTCCGATGGACCCAAACTCCAAGTCAGTGCCAGATTAGAGAGACTTGTTGGATGATCCAGGGAGATATAGGAGGCTTGTGGGAAAATTGAACTATCTCACGGTCACTAGTCCAGATATTGCGTACTCAGTAGTATAGTGAGTGATCAGTTTATGGCTTCCCCATGTACAAGCAATTGATCATAGACTGGTTGTCCAAAGTTGAATTGCTGGGTTCTCATATGCTAACTAGACTGGTTGTCCAATCACTAGGAGATCCACCACTGAGTATTGTGTATTTGTTGGAGAAAACTTAGTTTTATGGAAAAGTAAGAAACAAAGTGTTGTGTTTCGTTCCAGTGCAGAATCCGAATAACGTGCTATAGTTGATCTCACATTGAGAAGACTTGGATCAAATGGTTGCTTATTGAGCTAGGGGTCATCCAACATGACTTAATGTGTATGTATTGTGATAGCCAATCTGCAATTCACTTTGCTAGTAATGTTGTGGTTCATGAGCGAACAAAGCATATTGAGGTTGATTATCATGTGTTTCGCAACAAGATTAATAACACTTCGTATGAGCCTCCACATATTGAGGCTAAACAAATTAGCACTAATCACCCGCTAGCTAATGCTATTACAAAGGCTCTTGAAATAGCCATAACACAGTTCATTAGTGACAAGTTGCCATGTACGATGTATATGCTCCAACTTGAGGAGGAATATTGAAATATAATTGTGTAGCTAGTTATAGACCGGGTTAAGTCTGTGCTTTTGTTTACACGTGCGATACACGTTTTAATAATTTCAAAAAATAAGGAAGATTTGAACTGGAATCCTCCTTTATATTAGTTATGTACATGCGTTGCACATGTTGGTAGATTGACAACTGACACTAAAGTATTCTCTCATTATATCATTATAATATTAGAGATGTAAATTATGTATTCAGTCAAGAAAGATATATGATTTACCCTTTTTTTTGGTGGGGGGGGGGGGGGGGGGGGGGGTGTTTAAAGGCTAGCCTGGTCTCAACTAACTTTATCTATCCCTAACCCATCTATCCCTAACCCTTATTATCTTAGCGATAACTAGTGATAGTTTTTAACTAATTAACCAAGATTAGTAGAGGATTAGCATTGAGAACAGAGGAGGTGGATGTAGTATATAAATAGAAAGACTGGGAATTGACAAAGATTTAAAACTTACCATTTAATGTATATATACTTTCTCTTGTGTTTGTATATACGTGTACAAAAGATGTTTTATTGATACTTCTTAATGAAATATCACTGATCAAATTGAAAAATATGAGACACATAATTAAAAGGAGTGATTTCCTCATATATATATATAGTGATTGTAATTACCTGGCCGGTGAGACATCATATGGATGATTCACATAGATTCAACTTAGTAAACTTTCTCCTTGTGAATATCAATGTACTTATTATTGATATATAGGTATATTCTCACTATATGAACAATAATATGTGTAATATTGTTCTATGGCTAACACGTGTGTTACACGTACTAATTGTATGAATATCGGAACGTTGGTTGAGTGGGTTGAGAACCTAGTACCCAAACCAGTATTTAGAGATAAATACTGGCTTGTGATAGCAGTTTAGGTATTCTAATCTTGATACCTAGGGTGAATATCTCAAGCAACTTAAATCTAGATATTAACCCTAATTTCCAATTGTTAATTTCTCACAAAACCTAACAATCTTGAGATATTGTATTAATCAATCTGTGAGATTAAGCAAGGGGGTTACTAGATCCCGTCGTTCTCATCGAAACCCTCGAAGCCGTCGAGGTCATCGTCGCTGACGGTGACTAACGCCATCATCATGGTTGGCATCATTTCTCCAACTGCCGTTCGCCGCCAGTCGTCGCCCTCCTTCGTGCAAGGCCATCGACCTTCAGTCGAGGCATCGTCCAGAGCCGATCCAAACCCTTGACCATGTGTGACATCGATTGTGGGAGCCTCGCTGCCCTCCCTCAGAAGCCGTGGTCAGTGATCGACAGCGCCGCCTTCCAACTGACGTCGTGCTCCGTCGTCTTCCTCCTCCTGTTCCTCTTTGCTGTGTAGATCCGAAAACGAAGATTGAACCCAAATTTGTTTTGGCCTCTTTTGATCTTCAGTTGTCACTTGCAAGATCTGTTCTTGTCTTATCGAATCCGAACCTGATCCATTAAGAATTCTGGTGAAGGAGATGGGAGAGGAGTACTCTTATGTGGTCCCTAACTTTGAGCTTTATCCATGGTTTGTTGTGGAGAGGTTGCTGATTTGGTTGAATTTGTTGAGGGATTTGTTTGCGACTACGCCTTCTACTGCAGTTGGAAGCCTCAGAGGAGCTTGCAGTTTAGACGCACACAAGGTGTTCGATGCTGGGTCTTTTTGGTGCAGAATGGTTTGTTGTTTGGATTTATTCCCAAACAGACATGAGTCTAATCAATTGAAGGGGAAGAGATGGTGAAAGATAAGTTCTTTACTTTCCTCGTATTAAATTTCTGTTAAATATTTTGCTATGTGCTGAAAGTTTAAAACATTCGTTGTAAGTTTATGTTTTGAATTATAGAATTACTGTGATGCTAAGTGGTTAAGTTCAAGACTGTATTAATCATTTGTTTAATTAAATACAAGTTGAACAGTTGTTTTGGCTATGTGCTAAAACCAAATATCTAATTTGATAAGTTAAACTTTATGTTTTGACTATAAAGTTTGGATCTCCAAATTAAATTGTTGCTAAAATTAAACAGTGTCAATAATTCGTTTAATTGGCTAATTTTAACAATTTGATGAATGTAGGAACTTCAAAGTTACTTACAAATTGTGTGTTGGAGACGATGGATATGCATCACGAATGAATAAGTCTGCATTACGCAGGCTTCTCCATCAAATTTGGAAAACACTTCTAACTTGAAGTGTCAGTATGATCTACTCTAATCTTTCTTAGTATTTTTCATGTGATGAATGTGTTAACGTTTTGTGCGTTTGATCATATGATTGAGAGTTTTAAATCATAGTTATTCTCGCTTTGAAAACTAGCATGTTTAGGGTTGTTAAGTATTTTATCATACTATATGTATAGATATTTTGACAAATCCATTGTTTGCAGTTTGTGTGAGATCATATATTTGCTTCTTAATAAAATATTTTTTTTTTTATGTATAAAATGTATAACAAATGTCTATAACTTAGAAGAGAGCATCTCTTAATGTAGGATATAACTCAATTAGTTACGTTTTGTTCTTTCTTGTTCATTGTACTGTGTGTGCAAAGTTGAATTATAATATGTTAGTCATTATCTCATCTAGCGTTATGAAGATGATGAAGAACGAATAAAGAAAAGAACTCTTCGTTCAATGTGTTTGAGCAAGTGGACATTGTTAGAACCATTAGAGAAAGCAAATAATTTTGTAAAATGTGTTAGAAAAATTTTGTATCAACTCTTATAAAGTGCATATATTGTCAATCACATATATATATATAAGTTGAGTTTAACAAATGAGACAATTAATAATAATAGTTCTAATTGTGTTCTTGAACATAGCATAATTGGCTAGGATTTGAGAACAATATATTCAATTGTTTTTTAGAAGATGTGATTTAATTACCAAAACTATGGGGAAAATTGAGTTATAAGCTATTGAGTAAAAGGCTTTAACATCCAAGTTGTTTTGAAATTTAGAATCACTATGAAATATATATTAAATTGAACTATATATTAAATTGTTTGTTCTTGTTAAAACTTATAACTCTACTAAATGTCACTTCATTAAATATGACAAATGTGAAGTTTGAATTCAGATTTTGATCACTGGAAAATCCTTTTGTATGGTCTCTAGGAGTTCACAACCTTTTGAATCAATACTTTCTGATAATTGTGATCTCAGTAGCTTTGTAACTATGTAAGATAATTGTTGGTCAGAAGTATTTAATTGCTTTTGTAGATGATTAATATAAGTCTGCCATATATATGAAGAATGAAGCATTTGTTATTCTTAATGAATTAAAAATTTAGTTAAGTGCTAAGATCAAGGGTTTAGTGTTGATGGAGGTGGTGAATATGTTTAATAATTTGCATTTGGCATAATCTCTAGTGCACTATATTTACCATTGTCAAACAATATTGATAAAGTTAGAATCAAACACTCAGTGAAATGTTGAATTCTATGACTGTTAATTTGACTTTGATTAATTATGAGTGATGTTACATTATCAATCATATTTCTAATTTGTTACCACACTCTAAGTTACTTACACCTTGCAGATTAACGGTATAAAAACATAAATAATTTTTGTCAAAGTGAAAAATGTGGTATGATACATTTGTTAAAGTACATGATCCCAGAAGGCCTAAAGTAGGACCTATAACAAATATTTGTGTATACTTAGAAAGTGCAGAATATGGTTCTATGGACAGTTTTGGATCTATCTAATTTGGGTTAGTAGAATCTGGACTTGCAAAGTTCTTTGGCGATGTGTTCATTAAAGACAAATCTATGAAATTATCAGTCATACTGTCACGGTCAATGATTCACAGTTGGAATCAAGAACTAGTTCTACTGACACTTAAACTTGACTAAAAAATGAGCTAAGAAGAGTCTTTAGTAGAAAATGAGATAATTTCGTGTCATACAATAATACTTTAAATTAGTTGATCTGTCGGAATGGGCTAAAACTATAGTCAGTAAGTCGGGTTTTGTAGAACAAACTTATTTTTGATTGTTCAGTAGCAATTTTAATGCACTTCCAGTAGCTTAAGAATTGATTGAGATAAATGGGGTTGACTGATTTGTTGTTTACGCACATGTTTTTCATATTGCTACAATAAGGATTCTTCTTACCCTTACATCCTTGAAAATTTTGTTATTCATAAAGGATATTTAAATAGTTTTGTACTAAAAGTTTTGTATTTGATGTTTTGTACTGAACAATTTTGTACTGGGAAGTTTTGAACTAATATGTTTAGTGAACAAGATTTACAATTTAGTAAAATCATTGTATGTTCTTAAAACATGTATAGTCAACGAATAAATAATTTGACAACTTTTTGAAAGAGTCTAGTATATGAATCAAGTAATTCAGATCAGTGCCTTCAACTTTGTGGTGTGTCAAATATAGTAGCTATTATTTACTTATTCTGTTGACATGTCTGTTCTTGGAAGTGACCCCTCAATTACAAATGAAGTTAAAATTGTGCTATCCAAAGAATTCAACATGAAAAACTTAGGTATTGTGGACACCATAGGTTTAAGGGTGAGTTTTGGTTGACAAGGGATAACTCTTAGTCAAACTCATCAAATCAAAATGTGTTTCAAAAGTGGGGATATAGTGATTGAAAGTGTGTTTTGAAATACCTTATGATTATGATAAAAGGTTGACACCTAATGATGGTACAACTATGAAACAGGTAGATCATTCTAAAGGAATTGAAAGTCTCATGTATACAAAGATCTTCACTAGAATAGACATAGCCTTCGAGGTAAGTATGATTTGCAGATTCACTAATAATTCCATACACATTTGAGTGCCCTTAAGAGGCTAATGAGATACCTGAGTGGTACTTAGGAGTTTGCTTTATGCTACTCTAGTCATTCTTCAAATGAATGACTGATCTGATGCATTATGATGCTCAGAATTTAGTGAAAATTAATAACTAGTGGATATGTGTTTACACTATGAGGAACAGAAATGTTATGGAAATAAAAGGCAAACATGCACTATACTATCATCCATGAAATCAGACTTCTATGTGTTATCCTCTGCAGGGGAAAATGCTGAGTAGATTTTAGAAATTGTTGCTAGTTATCCATTAAGAAGTTTAAGTAACTCTCTAATTCTGTTATGCGACTATCAAGCTACAATGCACTGTAGCTCATAACTCACTCTATAATAGTAAGAGGAGTATATTAAGGCTGAAAGAAGTCTAGTTGAACTTTCTCATAGATAAAGTGCAATTGCGACAAGTATGACTAATGCTCTTACTAAGAGACTTGAAAGTGATCTAATTATCAAAATAGTGGAGAAAATGGAGTTGAAAACTATTGAGTCCAAACTTTAACATCCTAATTATTTTGAAATTTAGAATCCAATTGGAGCCATAGAGAAATTCAAACTTAAGCATCAATTTTAGGCAGTTGACATGTTTTAGATAATTTTGATGATTCCATATTAATTCCACGAATATATAATGTCATTCCAATTTTGACGGTATTATATATCTAGGAAATTTACTTAGAATAATCATATTATTCTCATACGAAACATGAAAACTTGTCAATGTGTTTCCGATATTTAGAATGTCGTTATATCATTCCAATTTTGATGATATACCTCTTTTATGGGTTCTTGTTTCATTCTAATTTTGATGATTCAGAATTAACCATAACTGATTTGACTGTTCTATCATTCCAATATAAAACATAGTATAGTTCTTGTGTAGAAACTATAATAGTTCTTATTCTTTATTTAGTTAAAGAAACTTGATTGTGATGCTTGCGTTATATTTTTGCTAAGCTAATTATAAATTGTACTAAATTCTTTTGTGGAACTAGATACTTTGTGAAATTCGTTGGAATTCTTAGAGATGTGTCTCTTGATATTCTTGTTTTTAATAAGCTAGTAAAGATGGAGGAGTAGAATCTGTCAACATAGATTTCAAAAATAATGATTTGCTCAAAATGGAGGAGTAAATATAAAGCAGTGTGCAAGGATAGAAATTTCGTTTATTTCTTTCGTGAATAAATTAGTCACTTACTTGGTAAAACTTCTGTTGAGTTTAAGACTCTTGTGTTCATGAGCTTAAAACTCATATTTTGTTCTTGAAGTTTATTTGCTTTGTTTAATTTTAAAACCATGACAGATTATTCCAGTTGGTTTAGTTATTGTGAACTATTCTGTTGTGATATGGTTTGTGAACTATTTAATTATTTTGGTTTAGTCTATTTGAACTATTCGGATTTATAATTGATTTAGTCCTTATGAACGATACATTGAAGTGATGCATGTCTTCTATTTTAAGACTGCTATCAGCTAGTCAGCTTCATGTTGAACTGATGAGATAATCCAGTACATATACATATTGAGAATATAGGAGGAGATTGTTGGATATATAAGTATATTCTCACTATATGAACAATAATATGTGTAATATTGTTCTATAGGTAACACATGTGTTACACGTACTAATTGTATGGATATCGGACGCGGGTTGAGTGGGTTAAGAACCCAGTACCCAAACTAGTATTTAGAGATAAATACTGGCTTGTGATAGCAGTCTAGGTATTCCAATCTTGATACCTATAGTGAATATCTCAAGCAACTTAGATCTAGATATTAACCCTAATTCCGAATTGTTAATTTCTCACAAAACCTAACACTTATTAGGATTTTTTTCCAAATTCTGTCCCCTAATTAATTAACGTGTTTTTATAATTTAGTCTTCCAAATGACTATATTATTGATAATTTAGTCCTTAAATCAATGTAACTTACCCATATTGGTCTCTTTTACAGTGATTAATAAGCCGAGTTTAAAAGCCTAACAATAAAATTGACCTTAATTAAAAAGTATATGGAAAGAAGAGAGAGCTTTGGGCTGCGGTTTGGGTTGCTGTCGGGTCTGGGTTCGATTCCGGACGGTAACATTTATTTAAACCCTTTACAGACCGTAACAAAGCTGACCCCAACTCACTATGGCAGCAATGAGTTCCTCTCTCTAGAAATTCTAGACAGAGAAACTCCTCAAATAACCCCAAAAAAACCCCCAGAAACGAAAGGTCGATCGGGGAGGAGGGGAGGAGTCCCTTGCCACCTCCTTCTCCTCTTCCTTCCCCTTGTTTCCGCTACCGGAGCGGTGTAGGTGTCGTCAGAATTAGGGTTTCTTGATTTCAGATTTTGTAGAGGCAATCGGCGCATAGTAACTATCGATGCAAGTGGCTGGCGTCGAGGGTGGGTGTTGAGTCACTAGGGGAAGTGGAGGCAGCGTCGAGGCGGCTGTGATGGCTGCCATCTGACGACCGATGTGGAGCATCGGGGTGTTGTCCACGTCAAGGGTCAGCTTTGAGGGCTGCCGGATGGTTCAACGGAAGAGATCGACGACAACTTCGGGCATGGAGAGAGTGGAGGGAGTGATAGAGATGAATATTTATTTTTGAATTTCAAATTGGGTTTTTGAAATTCAAATTTTGATATGGGGGTGTATGGAGGGGGAAATTTGTGAAGTGATTTGAATTTCATACTAGATTGTTGAAATTCAAATCAGATTGGAGAAAGTGTTGTAACACCCCACAAAATTGGAAATTATAATTTTGTTCTCATGTGTTACGCACGTGTATTTGTAACGTGTTTTCACTATGTATCTTGATTTTCGACTATTTATGCATTTCTCGTATTGATTTTATCCTATATATTTCAATCTTGATATTTTACGTACTTTTTACGTGTTTTCGATGTACGTATCAATTATGTATTTTCACCGCTATGTGCAATATTTCTATGGGTTTAAATTATTTATTTTATGTATTCAAATCCATTTTATGAAACGGAAATTCATTTTCTCGCATTTTGATCTAAATACTTTTGTACGTGTAATGCACGTATTTTCTACGTACGTAATAATTATGTCGTGAAATATATATAATTAATAAATATATTTTCTATATTGTATTTTATTATCTTTAACATTTTTTAGTTGATAAAACCGAATTTCATATTTTTATGTTTTACGTACGAAGTACGTGTTTTTTTTCGGTGCTCGTATTTAAGCGTATTTGTTTTTAAAATAAATTTCAGAGTGTGTGTAACATCCCGTAATTTAATAATAAAATATATGGTATAATACTATGTATAGTATGTATATATATGTGTGTGTGTGTGTGTGTGTGTGATATATGTATATATAGTTTGTAATAAAATGAATGGTGAATAAGTTTGGAGAGTGGGCAGTTATGTTATTGCTTGGAAAACATAATAGAGTAAAAATGTGTAGGTGAATGGGGGCTCACGCGAGAAACACAACATAGGCTTTGACTGTTGCATATTTGATATATATGTAAGGAAGAGTGTACAGCAAAACGGTGTTGTTGGTAACGTGCCATGGAGTAGAAGAAGGGGGTGGCCGGTTTTTGTAGTAGATGGGGAAAGGAAAGGTTGGGAGTTTTGGGAGTTAGGGTTTTGAAGAGGTGAAAAGGAATTAGAAGTGTGAAAGGTTGAGTGGGTAATTAAGAGAGTAATTTATTAGGTGTAGAATTATGCAAATTGAATCCTAGCATTGTCCTATAAATACTCCTCTTCTCTTCTCATTTCACACACCAAAAATAAAAGAAATAAGAGAAAGAAAAAAAAAAGAGTAAAGTGTTCTTGCTTGGAAAAGTTCTTGCTAGGAGGAGAAGAAAATTGCTAGGAGCTAGGAGTGGTGTTCCAACTTTCTCATTGATTTCTTTTTTCATAGAGGTGGGTATTCTCTACTTTCTAATTATAGAGAATGTGCATGCTAATAAGAAAATAAATGAGCAGTGTAGAATTTGATTTGATAAAGTAGAACAAACCTATGCATTGTATGTAATGAAAGATGCTATGTTTAGTAAATTAATCAACATTATGCTAGTTGGTAATGAGAAAAGAAATAATTGATTAGTTTATCATAAACTAGTATACATGAATGTAGAGATTTTTGATTATGTGAATAATTGTTGAGTTCCTTTTGGATAAGCAAATACATTTTTTTTAGTAAAGTAAATTTGATGCTATGGAATTCATTTAATTGTTATAATGATATAATATGCTATCTTTGGTTAAAAGAAATGAATGCAAAATTTGTGTTTAAGAAGAAACAATTTTTAAAGTTTGTTTTATGTTTCAAAAATATGACTTTTAAATCTATGAGTTACTATTAAGAAGTAAACTCAATTTATATAAACAAATTTCAGTATAACAAAAGATTAGAACGAGTGGATGGTTTGCCGTCTCCAATGTATATACGTATACAGGGGCTAGAGGGGCACTTGCGGGAGGTTCGCACGATGAGGAGTCTGTATAACATTCGGGCGGGGGTCTTGCTGTGGCGGTTCTCCGGGACTGGGATCCATACTTGTGGAACGTCTCAACTTTGTTTTACTACCGGGTAGTTTGTCATGGCGAGGGATCGAACCCTTTATTATGGAGTACGTAGGTGCTTGCCCTCGGACCTATGTAGTATGGGTTGCATAGAATCCGAACAAGTATGCATTAGTGTCATCTTAGAATAAAATGTGTGCATTAGGCATTAAGGCATCGCATACACTTACATGTTTAGAATAATCACTTTTGACCAGTACAACACACGATGGATTTACCGGCGTATATTCCCCGGCGTTTTACTAGAAACGCCGGGGTAGGAAGAGATCAGGAATGGGGCATCAAATTGGATGGTTATACGCCGGCGGCCTCTATAAAACGCCGGGGATTTATGATATTCACCGGCGTTTTTTATTAAAACGCCGGTGAAGGCCATATTCACCGGCGTTTTAATAAAACATGCACAGATAAAATGTACGAAAAAAACTTCTCCCATTCACCGGCGTTTTTTAGTTAAAACGCCGGTATAGGGTTTGGAATAAATTTCTCCCAAACCCAATACTATTTCCTCCTTCGATCCAAAAAAAAACCCCAATTTTTTCTCCCTCTCTCTCGCGCTCTCCCGCCTCTGCCTTGGCCGCCATCGCTGTGCCCTCCGTCGTCGTCCCCGTGCTCCGTCGTCATCCCTCGTCCACTCTCTCACTCCCATCTTCGCTGCAAGTCTCCCCAACCCTCTCTCTCTCTCTCTCACTCGCATCGTCGCCACCCTTCCCCCATGGCTGTCCCATCGCCCTTCCCCCTACCCTGCCGTCGGCACTTCCCCCATCGCCGCCCCCTCCCCCGCCGTCGCCCTTTCCCCCCATCGTCGCCCCCCTCCCCTGCCATCGCCCCTTCCTCTACACAAACCCTATGTTTGTTCTTGAAATTTATGAATCGTTTTATTTTTAAAATTTTTGTTTCTGAAATTTCTACACAAACCCTATGTATGATGTAGTTGGTATGTTCTTGAGATTGGTTCTACAATTTTTCCCAACTCTCTAATTTAGCTTGCTTGTATGTTCTTGAGGGTATACTTGTATGCTTGTATGACTAGGTATGACCATGGAACAATTTGGGTTTGAAAGAGAAGAATGCGATAATTTCTGAGCTGGGTTGTTAATAGGGATAATTTGGAGCCAAGTTGCCTGAGTACAAAATTCCACTTGTGCTAGATTTCACATATAGTTGTAACTTTAATTGTGGTTTCTCTGAACTATCTTGATGGACTAGAAGTGAGATACCTCAATGGTATAATTGATCTTTTATGCCATAGCATGATCTTTTGTGCTAAATTTTTGCTCTACTTACTACTGATTTTTGGTTCATTACGGAACATCGGTTGAGTTTGTTTTGGTTTGGAATATGCATGTTCAGTTGGTTTAACCACATTTAAATTGCCTTCATGTTCAGTTGCTTCATGTTCAGTTGGTTTAACCACATTCAGTTGCTTCATGTTCAGTTGATTCCATTTTATTATGATGTTACCACTCGACCTGCAAATGGAATATAACATGTTGATAGTTTTGAGTATATTTCATAGTTTCATAAATATATAGTTAGTGCAAAGTAGTGAATGGTTAGATACTTCACGAGTAATGCCATTCTAGTTTATTCAGTTTGCACTTTGTACAAGTAAATATCAAATGTGTATCTCTTGTTATCTACTTGATCCATTGTGTGTTGCTGGGGAGGCGATACTCTTCTAGTACTTATAATCTGAGATTACTATTAGCTTTTGATACTAAACATCTGAACCTTTATGTATACAAAGTCATTTGGTTGAACCTATCAAAGTTCATCAGCATAATATGTTTGCTTTGGCATGATAAACTTCAGTTTATAATGATCATCTGATACTTTGCATTCACTCATACATTGTGAGCCTGTGATCAACTATGGATACATTATGAACCTGTGTATATTAGTGCATATTGAAGTATACCTTATGATGCTAAATTAGTGCATATTGAAGTATGAACCTGTGTAATATTCATATTCCATAAGTTGCAATCATCTTTTCAGTAATAATGTTGTTACGTCTTAAAGAATGAAAATATTACCATTGTTGGCTTGATTAGTTTCATAGCAAAGCAAAGGGAAATAGGAAGGGATGTGTAGAGAGAGAGAGGGGGGGAGGAAATGGGTGAATTTTTTTCCGTACTGACCCACTTTTTTAGTTTTGCAATTTGGAGATGAGATGGATCATATATCTGAAGCACACTATGATTTTTGTAGGAGTGACTAGTGATGGAATTTTTTTTATCTAAACTTTATATACAATTATATCATGATGTCTAGATGAGTATCAGTTTCGAAGATAATGAGATTGTTGCTTGTTGCTTGGGTTTGAAAATGAGATTGTTCTTTCTCATTGATTTTAAGTGATGATGAGATGGATTATGTAACTGAAGTTGCACACTATGATTTTTGTAGGAGTGACTAGTGATGAAATAATCCTGTTTGAACTTATCTTGTGGTTTCAATTGACAGTTATCTCATGAGTATTATAAAAGTATAAGTTTCATCTCAGTTAGTATCTTGTTTGCCTGAATTTGACAATGAAAATATTCTTTTTCAGTCTTTGTAACTCAATATTTTGAACTTCATATTTTGGTTATGAATGTGATGAGATCACATTATTATGTTTCATTATGAGATTACAATTTGATGATATTATACTATTATGCTTCATTCATATTTTATTGGGGCTCTTTTAGTTTTGCAATTGGTTTTGATTACAAGAGTGCTCAAAATTTTTTTATTTTTATTTTTTAAATTTTAAATTTTTTTTTAAAAAAAATATAGCTACACCGGTATTTTTACAAGCGCTTGTGTAGCTTTCAGCAAAAAACTGACAGTCTATACCGGCGTTTTAAGAACGCCGGTGTAGGTGATGGCCGAAAACAGTACTTCCAAACGAAACCACACATTCCCCGGCATTTTTACGACCGCTGGTGTAGTTTTAACCTACACCGGCGGTCGTAAAAAACGCCGATGAATGTCCCTAAGCTACAGCGACACGCAATTCAATGACACTTGCACCGGCGATTTATAAAATGCCGGTGGTATCTACAGCTGGTTTATAAACGCCGGTAAATGTGCAAAAAAAATGCCGGTAAAGACTGTTAGTCTTGTTGTGGACACTTTATTGTTCATTCAATTTATTGTGATTTGATAAAGTATTGAGATCGTTATATGTACGGCATAGAGAGCATGACCGAGTATAACATTTTCGTCAGTTGTAAGTGACTGATGTGCCCACAGCTTAATATGCAAGTAATGGATTTTTTATGAAGAAATAAAGATGTTATGATGCAGTTGATGACTTACATTGATAAAGTTGTATATGTTGTATTTTATTTTTAATATTGTATTTCTTTTATTCTTCCGCTGTGTAAACAAAATGTAAAGACTCTGATGTATGTTGAAAAGTTTTAAATTCCTTGTAAAATTGTACAAAGTGAAGTGTAAAGATCCTGTGAAATCTCGAATTCGGCCTTATTTGGAATTCGGGGTGTTACAAGTGTGGAGTGGAAAATTTCTGTTATTTGAATTCCAAATTAGATTTTTTTTGGAAATTCAAATTAGATTCAGAGAGTGGTGAGCAAGATCTCGTGTCGTGAGTTGGGTTCTTGATTGATTTCAAGGACTCATTTTGAGATGCCTTAGTAGCTCCCTATTATTGATCATTGGTGAAGGGACGAATCTGCATCGACGCGGTGTACGAGTTTGTCGACATCGTTAGGTTTGTTGTACGAGTCATCGATATGATGGTGGATGTACGAGCTGTGACTATTGTGGTAGAGGTACAAGTCGTCGTCGGTAGGGTTGATTGCGGCAGTCGTCGCTAGTTTGGAAGTTTGAGCAAGTTAGTGCTGTGGTGAGAGAGGTATGAGACGTTTCAGGTCTAGTCGATGACCGAGTCGTCACAGAGATGGTGCTTGGGCTAGTCGTTGTCGATGTCATGATCGGGGAAACTGCCATCATGGCAGTGATTGAGCTCATCGGTCCGGGTTAGAGAAGGGACAAGTCGTCACCGGAAGGGTGGATAGGCAAGTCGTTAGCAGAATAGGAATTAGGCGAGTCATTTCACGGTGTATCGTAATGACAAGGCATCATCGAATGAGGGTCGAAAGCCGTTGCTGGTGTGGTGGTCGGGTGAATCATCACTAGAAGGTGAATTGGCAAGTTAACACTAAGATTAGTGTTCGATGAGCTGTCAGCTGATTGATCGATAGGAAACTGGAGGCGCGCCATCTGGTAGGTGGGAGAACATGTTACAGGAATCTTCGTCTACACGTTTACCTTGGGGAGGGACAAATTATTGTTGTAGGCTTAGCTGTGTAATGTTTCTCTGTTGTTCCATTTAGGAACAGTTAGATGTAATTATTGTACTAGTTTGTTTCATTAGTTTTTTTATTAATGAATCGGTGACACGGTCACCTTTTACTCAAAAAAAAAAACCGACCCCAACTAGTTGAGAAAAATGCTTTGTTGTTTGTAATGAGGAGGGGAGCTTTGTAGGGTGTAATATGTGCAAAGGAATCTTAAGATCCCCCCATGGATTTTATAATTATTATTTTTTTAACCGTTAAACGGTGGGTTGAATACCCCCCGCGTTTCATTAAAAAGACTTTAACAAAACATACAACCAAAAATAAGGCTTATGAATTTCAGATCCCAACAGGCTGGGTCATGTAACTCATACGCCCCAACCAACAAACAAAAAATACAACGAAATCTAATCCTACTGATCGGCCGACCTCGTCAATTTGAACTCATTCTCTCTCTCTCAGTCCCTCGCTTGTACACCGTTTATCCGCTCCGTCGCTCACACGGACAACTCCGTCGTCCCCAGCAGTAACTCATACCTCAACTTCAAGCACCATATGAGTGACCGCAAGCACTTCACCAATTTGACAACTCACTGTATAGATTGAGTCATGGTTCTCATCCCCTCACTTGACTCTTGTTAACTCTCGCTACCACCCGCAACGAAGACTGTCCTCTCCCCTGACTTCTCAACAAACGTCACCACCCCCTCCAAGCCCCCTGACATGAGAGAGATCTTTGACCTGAATAGGACAAAGTAATAAAGCCCAAATTATAAAATTGCCAGGCTACCGTCGCCCCATCAACTAGGGTACAATTTCCCGCTAATTGTAAATCAGTTTTAATTAGGACATTTAGGGAAAATTTTGGATATTAGGGACTCCTCCACTTCTCTCTCTCACACACACCACCAGATCACCACTCTCGTCTTCTCCAACTCCACATCCCAACATCAGACTCACGCCCAAAATTTCACTACCCTCCTCACTCCTCACCTTCCAACGTTGAACTCAAGCCAAAGAAAGTATACCTGCCTCGTTAAGCCAAAGAGATTAAATATAATTAATTGGTTAGACACAATTATTATTTTGAAGTAATCCTAAATTATTATCGTAATAAATGTTGGATATATTGGTATATTCTCTCTATATAAATATAGCACGTGCATATGTGTAACACGTGTAATGAACGTACAATTGATTGGATATTGGAATGCGGGTTTGTGGGCTTATAACCCGATACCCAAACCAGTATTTAGGAATAAATACTGGCTTGTGATAGCAGTCTAGGTATTCCAATTTTGATACCTAGGGTGAATATCTCAAGCAACTTAGATCTAGAGATAAAACCCTAATTCCCAATTGCTAATTTCCTCACAGAATTTAACAATCTTGAGATATTAATTAATTTTGTGAGATTAATTAAGGGGAATACCATCGGTATTGTTCAATCCCGTCGGATCCCTCAGTAGCCGCCAGATCACATCGGAACCCTAATGCCGTCGCTCGCCGATCGCGTCGCTGGGTCCGTCGCTCGCCGACCCGCTGCGAAGCCGACCGCCCGTCGCTTCGTCGCACGTCGATCGCGTCGCGAGTCGTCAGGCGCCGAAACCCACTGGGTCGCACCGGTTCCTCTCTCTCCCTTCTCCGATCGCAGTCGAAGGCAGTCCCACTCAGGCGCCGACTCCTTCTCTCTCTCTTTTTCGATCTGTGTGGAAAACTCAAATTGAAGAAGAAGTCAGATCTGTGGACCCTAATTGAAGAAGAAGACAGTGAAGAGAATTCTCATATCTCATCATCAGATCTGTTAAGACACACAGAAGGGGTTCGATGCTGGATCTCTTTGGCTCAGAATGCTTTGTTGTTTGGATTTGTTCGGGGAAGAGATGACGAAAGATAAGTTCTTTAATTTCCTCGTATTAAATTCCTGTTAAATATTTTGCTATGTGCTGGAAGTTCAAAACACTCGTTCTAAAATTATGTTTTGAATTATAGAATTACTATGATGCTAAGTGGTTAAGTTCAAGACTGTATTAATCACTTGTTTAAATTAAATACAAGTTGAACAGTTGTTTTGGCTATGTGCTAAAACACTATAAAAATCGAATCTCCAATTAAATTGTTGCTAGAATTAGATTGTGCTAATAATCTGTTTAATTGGCTAATCTTTAGCAATTTGATGAATGTAGGAACTTGAATGTTACCTACAAATTGTGTATGTTGGAGACGATGGATTTGCATCATGGTATGATAAGTCTGCACTATGCAGGCTTCTCCATCGAATTTGGAAAAACACTTCTAACTTGAAGTGTCGGTATGATCTACTTTAATTTTCTCAGTATTTTTCATGTGATGAATGTGTTAACGTTTTGTGCGTTTGATCATATGATTAAGAGTTTTAGATCATAGTTATTCTCGCTCTGGAAAACTAGCATGTTTAGGGTTGTTAAGTGTTTTATCATACTATGTGTATAGATATTTTGACAAATCCATTGTTTGCAGTTTGTGTGAGATTACATATTTGCTTCTCTAAAATTTAAAATAAAATAAAACTGTATAAGATGTATAACAAATGTCTGTAACTTAGGAGGGAGCATCTCTTAATGTAGAATATGACTCTACTAGTTACGTTGTGTTCCCTCTCGTTCATTGTACTGTGTGTGCAAAGTTGAATTATAATATGTTAGTCATTATCTCATTTAGCGTTATGAAGATGATGAAGAACGAGTAAAGGAAAGAACTCTTTGCTCAATGTGTTTGAGCTAGTAGACATTGTTAGAAGCATTAGAGAAAGCAAATAATTTTTGAAAAATGTGACAGAGTATTTTGTATTAACTCTTATAAAGTGAATATATTGTCAATCGTATAGATAAGTTGAGTTTAACAAATGAGACAATAATAATAGTTCTAATTGTGTTCTTGAACATAGCATAATTGGCTAAGATTTGAGAACTGTATATTCAATTGTTTGTGAGGAAATGTGATCTAATTATCAAAACTGTGGGGAAATGGAGTTAAAAGCTATTGAGTCAAAGCTTTAACATCCAAGTTGTTTTGAAATTTAGAATCACTATGAACTATATATTAAATTGTTTGTTCTTGTTAAAACTCATAACCCTACTAAATGACACTCCATTAAAATATGACAAATATGAAAGTTGTGCTCAGATTATGATCACTAGAAAATTATTTAGTATGGTCTCTAGGAGCACACAACTTCTTGAGTCAATACATTCTGATATTTGTGATCTCAGTAGCTTTGTGACTAAATGAGACGATTGTTGGTCAGAAGTATTTAATCGCTTTTGTAGATGATTAATATAAGTCTGTCATATATATGAAGAATGAAGCACTTGTTATTCTTAATGAATTAAAAATCATAGTTAAATGCTAAAAATCAAGGGTTCAGATTTGATAGAGGTGGTGAATATGTTTTAACAACTTTAGAGAAGTTTGCATTGAGCATAATCTCTAGTTCACTCTACTTACAACAGTCAAACGGTATTGATAAAAGTTAGAATCAAACACTGAGTGAAATGTTGAATTCTATATTATTGACTGTTGTTTGTCTTGTGTAATTATGAGTGATGTTGTATTGTTAATCATATCTCTAATGTGTTACTACACTCTAAATTGAATACACCTTGTAAATTATGGTATGAAAACACAAACAGTTTTGTTAAAGTGAAAATGTGTGTTGTGATACTTTTGTTAGAGTACATGACCCTAGAAGGCCTAAAGTAGGACCTACAACAAATATTTGTGTGCTTAGAAAGTGCAGAATGTAGCTCTGTGGACAGATGTTGGATCTATCTAATCTGTGTTAGAAGAATCTAGACTTGCAAAGCTCTTTGAGGATATGTTCATCAAAGATAAATGTATGAAATAATCTAGTCCTACAGACTTGTTCAATGATTCATTGTTGGAATCAAGAACTAGCCTTACTGACACTTGAAAACTTGAATGACAAATGAGCTAAGAAGAGTCTTTAGTAGACAATGAGATGATTCTGTGTCATACAATAATACTTTAATTTAGTTGATCTGTCGAAAGGGGCTAAAACTATAGTAAGTAAGTGGGGTTTTGTAGAAGAAACTTAATTTTGATTGTTCAGTAGCAATTTTAATGCTTTTTAGTAGCTAACAGATTGACTGAGAAATATGGGGTAGATTTATTTGATGTCTACTCACATGTTTGTCATATTGCTACAATAAGTATTCTTCTTACCCTTACATATATTGAAAATTTTGTCATTCATAAAGGATAATTAAAAGGCTTTGTACTTGATATTTTGTACTGAACAGTTTTGTATTGGAAAGTTTTGAACTAATATGTTTAGTGAACAAGATTTACAATATAGTAAAATCATTGTATGTTCTTAAAACATGTATAGCCAACGAATAAATAATTTGACAAATTTTTGAAAGAGCCTAGTATATGAATCAAGTAATTCAGATCAGTGCCTTCAACTTTGTGGTGTGTCAAATATAGTGGCTACTATTTACTTGTTCTGTTGATATGCATGTTCTTGGAAGTGACCTCTCTATTACAAATGAAGTTAAAATTGTGCTATCCAAAGAATTCAACATGAAAACCTAGGTACTGTGGACACCATAGGTATAAGGGTGAGTTTTCAGTTGGCAAGGGATAACTCTTAGCCAAACTCATCAAATCAAAATGTGTTTCAAAAGTGGGGATATAGTGATTGAAAGTGTGTTTTGAAACACCTTATGATTATGATAAAAGGTTGACACCTAATGATGGTGCAACTATGAGACAGGTAGATCATTCTAAAGGAATTGACAGTCTCATGTATACAAAGATCTGCACTAGAATAGACATAGCCTTTGAGGTAGGTATGATCTGCAGATTCACTAATAATCCCATACACATTTGAGTGCCCTTAAGAGGCAAATGAGATACCTGAGTGGTATTCAATAGTTTGCTTTGTGCTACTCTAGTCATTCTTCGAATGAATGACTGACCTGATGCATTATGATGCTCAGAATTTAGTGAAAGTCGATAACTAGTAGATATGTGTTTACACTAGGAGAAACAGAAATGTTATGGAAACAAAAAGCAAACAGGCATTGTGCAATCATCCATGAAATCAGACCTCTACGTGTAATCCTCTGCAGGGGAAAAGGCTGAGTGGATTGAAGAAATTGTTGCTAGTTATCCATTAAGAAGTTTAAGTAACTGTCTAATTCTGTTATGCGACTATCAAGCTACAATGCACTGTAGCTCATAACTCACTTTATAATAGTAAGATGAGTATATTAAGGCTGAAAGAAGCCTAGTTGAACTTTCTCATAGATAAAGTGCAATTGCGACAAGTATGGCTAATGCTCTTGCTAAGAGACTTGAAAGTGATCTAATTATCAAAACTGTGGGGGAAAGTGGAGTTAAAAGCTATTGAGTAGTAAAAAGCTTTAACATCCAAGTTGTTTTGAAATTTAGAATCCAATTGGAGCCATAGAGAAGTTCAAACTTAAGCATCAATTTTAGGCAGTTGACATATTTTAGATAATTTTGATGATTCAACATAAATTTCACAAATATATAATGTCATTCCAATTTTGATGGTATTATATATCTAGGAAATTTACTTAGAATAATCATATTATTCCAATACGAAACATGAAAACTTGTCGATGTGTTTCCGATGATTAAATTGTCCTAAATATCATTCCAATTTTGATGATATGTCTTTTATGGTTACATGTTTCATTCCAATTTTGATATTCAATGTTAAACCATGATTGAAACGGCAGTCTTTTCATTCCAATATGAAACATAGTATGGTTCTTGTGTAGAAACTATAAAGTTCATGTACTTTACTTATTAAAGATACTTGATTGTGATGCTTGCGTTACATTTTTGCTAAGCTAATTATGAATTGTACTAAGTTCTTTTGTGGAACTAGATACTTTGTGAAATTGTTGGAATTCTTAGAGATGTGTCTCTTGATATTCTTGTTTTCAATAAGCTAGCAAAGATGGAGGAGTTGAATCTGTCAACATAGATCTCAAAAATAATGATTTGCTCAAAATGGAGGAGTAAGCATAAAGCAGTGTGCAAGGATAGAATTTCAATTTATTTCTTTTGAGAATAAATTAGTCACTTGCTTGGTAAAAACTTCGGTTGAGTTTAAGACTCTTGTGTTCATGAGCTTAAAACTCATATTTTGTTCTTGAAGTTTATTTGCTTTGTTTGATTTTGAAACTATGACAGATTATTCCAGTTGGTTTAGTCTTTGTGAACTATTCTGAATTAGATATGGTTTGGAACTAGTTAATTATATTGGTTTAGTCTTGATTGAACTATTCAGTTTTATAATTCTATTGGTTCTTATGAAACTATACATTTATGATGCTTTTCCTTTATGGACTGCTATCAGCCAGTCAGTTGTATACTGATCTGATGAGATAATCCTGTACTTTATATATTGAGAATATAGGAGGAGATTGTTGGATATATTGGTATATTCTCTCTATATAAATATAGCACGTGCATATGTGTAACACGTGTAATGAACGTACAATTGATTGGATATTGGAACGCGGGTTTGTGGGCTTATAACCCGATACCCAAACCAGTATTTAGGAATAAATACTGGCTTGTGATAGCAGTCTAGGTATTCCAATTTTGATACCTAGGGTGAATATCTCAAGCAACTTAGATCTAGAGATAAAACCCTAATTCCCAATTGCTAATTTCCTCACATAATTTAACAATAAAATCCTCTATCAGGGGGGTCCAAACGGTATGATATTAGTGGATTTCCCTCATCAGAAAGAGCTTCAAATAAATACATATATGGAAATTGCAAAATAATTAATGCTTCTAGAGAATACAATGTGTTAATCTCAAATCCGTATTGCAACTTTCTAGGGTATTGTAGATTCTCCATCATCTTTTTCATAATTCTCCAATCTGCATGCCAAACATATCCCCAAAGGTCAATCTGATGTCTAGTTCTAGGGTCGTAAAAAAGCGAGGTAATGAAAAAAGAATGAAATTCAACACTTCAGACGAAAAATGCTAAAATTTCAGTCATGGCAAAGCAAATAACTATCAGTATTATTCAGACAATCCAATTCCAACAAGCAGAGAAAATCTCATAACCCACATCAATAAATCACCATTAAACCCACATAACAATCCAAGAAGACCAACAAAAGCAACACTGACACACACCCTAGGCAAAGAGAACACCATAGCCAATAACACTGAAGAAGAGAGACACCAATACAGAGAAACCCATAGTAGCAGAACTCGTCGGAGCCGGGGCAGGCGTATAATATTCTCCACTTGGAAATGCAGGAGCTGGTGCAGGAGCATGGTTGTGGTGCCCCCCATGATGGTGGTCATGGTGGTGGTGGCCATGGTGGAGATGGTGGTGGTGTCGGTAGTGACCACCCGGTGCTGCGGCCGGAGACTCCGACAGCTTGGCAGTGTCAATTGCAGAAGCAAAAACAAGCATCGCAGCAACCAAAGCCAAGGTAACAAAGTTTGTGTAGGATGCCATTGGTTAATCAACTCTTAAATCTTAATTTTCTTGATTTTTTGAACTAATGAATCAAAGATTAAGAGGAGATTGGTGAGGAGATGGGGAAGAGAATTGAGGTGGGTTATATAGAGAGAGATTTGAGTATAATGGTAATTATTTTTTTGGCATCGAATTGTGTGTGAATTTGAAATGGCTGTTTGTTTCCATGGTTGGAAAATATAACAATATTTGCTGTAATTATTATTGCATGCAGTGTATGGAAAGGATTTATATGGTTGCTAAAATTAATTAATAATTAATGGAAGGTCAATTTGAGGTGGATTCAATGTGTTTTCGTGGGGTTTTAGGGTTTAATTAGGGTTTAATGCTATGACTAGCCGTTGGGGGGGGTTACATTGGTTTGAGGGATTAAGGCTAATTTCGATTATTTGTGTATGAAATGTAACTCCACTAATTACATTAATCTATACTAGTAATTTACACACGTACGATGCACGTTTAATAATTTTAAAAAATAAAAATAAAAACTCTTAACGTAGGGAAGATTTGAACCAGAAATCTTCTTTATATTAGTTATGTACGTGCATTGCACAAGTTGGTAGAATGACAAAATGACAAATGACACTAAGACATCTCTAATCTCTAATATTATAATGGGAGAAGGGCTTAGTGTCATTTGTCATTGTGTCATTTTGTCAACACGTGCAGCGCACGTGTTGGTAGATTTTTTTTGTCCTTTTCATTCCCCTTCCCATTTTCTCCACGTGTAACGCACGTGTAGTAAATGTTTGTCATTCTACCAACCCGTGCAATGCACGTATTGGTAGAATTTTTTTTTTGTCCTTTTCATTCCCCTTCCCATTTTCTCCACGTGCAACGCACGTGTATAATACTAGTTCTCTCATTATAATATTAGAGATTAAGTTTGTTTTGTTTTTTTAGACTGAGGAGGATGCTAAAGGGGGTCTGTCTCCCGATCAAGGAATGTTCCTAATTTGTAGTTGCTTTTATTTTGTTTTTACTTATTTTGTCTATTAAAAATCTCTATACTGAGTGAGAGGAATTGGCAAGTATAAGGATAGTGTTAATTTTCATTATTATCCACCTTACATGTGTGGTGCCTATATACTAATTTTAGGAGATATATTGCAAAAAGATGAGAACTTGAAGGATGTCTAAATAAGGTGAGATATGCAAACTAAGTATAAAGAATATGTGTCAAAATAGGAATTTGCCTGAAAATATGTAAACCAAATCTTTCAGAATATCTAGCTAAATTTGCTAAACTGGCATCTATATCGAACCTTTTTTTTCCCGTACTCATTATGGTCTAGATTTTTAGCACATGCATGCATGGCCTCCGCAGAGCAGTACTAATGAATTATTGGACATTAATAAATTGCTAAGAAAAATAAGAAAAAGAAACCTTAAAAATTGAGAGGCGAGAGGCGAGAGAGAGAGGGAGAGGGAGACGAAGAGGTGGGCACCTTGGGAAGCGAGCAAATATTTTGCTCACTGCTCCTCTCTCCACCTCCTCGTCCTCTGTGCCTCATTATCCTCCTTCATAGGGTTGGCAAACGGGTCCGACGGGCCGGGTTGGATCGAACTCATCCGGGTTTGCACCCAACTTGGACGGGTTCGGGTTGGGTCGTTGAGTTAAACGGGCCGGACCGGACCGGATCGAAGGCGTGAATTTGCGACCCGCCCAACCCGGGTCAGGTCGGGACGGGTCGCGGGTTGGCCTGGCTAGAGTTAATTTTTTTTTTACTTTTAAAAAAAATGTAATTTTAATAATAAATATAAAAAATTGTAATAATAATAATAAGATTTAAAGAGTGAAATTGCCAAAAAAATGATATATTATTCATATGATTTCAACTTATACAAGTTTCATAATTTGTAATAAGAAATAAATATTTTTTACAAATTTGTTTTATACAATAACAAATTTCTTATATACAATTTCAATTTATTTCAATTTTTCTAATTTTAAATAACAAGCAAAGATTTAATACAATTTTTTATCTATTTACAATTGTCTTCAATTTGATGGCCTTTAATTTGTTGTTGTTGACTTGTTGTTGTTGGTCTTGAATTCTTCATTTTGGTTGCTGTTGTTGTTGTTGTTCATCTTCTTCTTCTTCCGGCGAGTTGCTCCCACTTGTAGACGTCGATAATGCTTTTCCTTGGGTCCTATCTTCAGCGTCCAGCCAATCTTCTATGTAGACGAGCATTTCTAACGATTAGGGCTTCAAGCGATTCCTGTAATCAGTTAGAACCCTGCCACTTGTAGAAAATGCACTTTCAGAAGCAACTATAGAGACAGGAGGAGTTAGTAGATCTTTAGTCATATATTTAAGAATACTATAAGTGTGTTCATGGTCTTTCCACCATTGTAAAATATATAGTGAAGAACTAAAAGACTCAGAATATTGTTGGTTATACCAATTTAATTCATTTAGTTGATTAGTCCTAGGTTTTTTTTATTGAATTTGTGCAAGTAAATTAAATGTTCTATCATCAAATTTACTCTTACCCTTACGTTTAGAAGTAGCAGAAGAAGAACTAACTAAAAAAGTTGTTCTACTAGAAGCAAAACATCTATCATAATATCATATAAGTTATTTAATGTCGATTCAAATTTAACTACAAAAGAAGCGCAATCAATTTCTTTATCATCATCCCCAAGTAAATTAAAAAATATTTCAATTAAACTCTTCGTACCTTCTAATTTGATACGAGGATCCATCACAGTAGCAAACAATACAACATAGGAGGAGGATTAAAATACTTCAAAAATTCTGTGTATGCAGGTTTTACATTATCACCAACAAAATCATCATCGATCATTTCTTTAAAAGTTTGCATCATAGTAACTATTGAAATAAAAATGCTACTAGAAGTAGATTCATAGATTTTGAAAGCTTGAAAGTTGCTGTTTTAAAAGGTTCTAAAATTTTCAACAAAGATTCAGCATAATACCAATCGACGGGAGTCATTTCAAAATTATGCATATTTTTTGCAATACAAAAATCATTTACACATTCTTTATATTCAGTAACAACATGTAGCAAATCAAAAGTAGAGTTCTATCGGTGTTTAACATCTAAAAGGTACATTTTTAAGCCTACACCAGGCTTTCCATTCTTAAAATATGGTGCCACTTAATACAATAGAATATACACAATTTCTAATTTTAACTATATATGGTTCGACTATTTTTAATGCATCTTGAATACATAAATTTAAAATATGGCATGCACATCTAACATGAAAAATATTGTCAGATGGAAGGTTTAATGCGGTTTTTAAAATACTAATTGATGAATTATTGTTAAATGCATTATCAAAATTTATACACATAATTTTATCGCGAATATGAAAAACATCACAAATTTCTATAATACGGTTTGCAATTTCATTGCCACTATGGGGATAGGGCAACGCGACAAGTGATATGATTTTTTTTTGAAGAATCCATTACAAAAGAAAAGGTCTCCACCGGCGCTTTTTTGGGGCTTCACCGGCGTTTATAAACGCCGGTGTATAACCTACCAGCGTTTGGAAAAGCGCCACAACAAGTGCTGGTGGAGTGCGTGCCGGGAATTGTTTGGCGGCCTACACCGGCGCTTTTGAAAACGCCAGTGTTGGTGAAATATACCCCGGCGTTTGCAAAAACGCCGTCCTATACTTTTTTTATTTATTTTATTTTAATTTATTTTTTTGGGGAAAATCTACCCCGGCGTTTTGAAAAACGCCGGGGTAGGTAAACATTTTTATAAAAAAATTTTTTTTTAAAAATTTTTTTTAAAAAAAATTTAAATTTTTTTTTAAATGAATGAATATGACTGGCCAACATGAATATCTATGTTGCTGTAGTTCTGTTGAACAGTGTATGATCCTTCAGTCTCTGCAAGGAGCAAGTTGTGGGATTGGATTCTGAAGTTAAGGCTAGTAGAGATGCCAACAATGTGTATGCGAAATCGGTATGTCTTCCCTGTTTCGGATAAAATAAGTCAGCAGTGACATAATGGTAATCTTTTAACTGCAAGAATTGGATTACTTCCTATTTATACATTACTAAACAGAGATATAGGAAAAATGATAAGGACTATAACTACAAACCAAATCTCCATAGCAGTAGAGCTGTCTATGGAAAAATGAATAGATGAAATAATCACCTGGTTCCACATTGATTGTTTCATACTCAATACCGTTGGGAACAAGTGTTGAATTGTATTGGTAAGGCCCTTTCCCATTGATCAGTACACCATCAGGCATCCCTAGCTCCTTACCCTCATCAAGTGCCTTCCTCAAATCCTGAACACCAAAAAATAAATAAATAAATAAATAAATAAAATACATTCAAATCTTGTGCCAAAGTCTGATCGATGAAGTTTCAGGTTTTGATTATACCTTATGGTTTTTGTTAAACCAATCTCCGATGAAAAGGGTTATGTCCCCATCAGGCTTCTTAAAGGGCAAAGCAACCACTGCCCGATTGTTCACAATGATGCCACCATAACCTCCAGCTGCTCGATGGAAATTGAGTGATGGGAAGGAAAAGAAGCTTCCAATTTGATCCTTTACATGGAAATTGTAAGTCCAGTTCCAGCCAGAAGGGATCGGGCAGTTTGTTCCCATTACACCATCTTGCCAAGAGTTGCGCCTTTGCTGGACACCATCTCTGAGATTAAAAAAAATAGCACATGGTATTATAATGAATAGAAGATTTGCTGAAATATATTGAATACTACATTGTGAATGCAGTGTTACCATGTCATCAGTAGAGGTTCATCCAAATTGTTTTGAACATTAGCAATGACATTCCAGTTGGTAGTCATGTTAACAGTATGTCCTGGAAATTGGCCGTTGATTGCTATCACCTGTCAAAACCATCATAATTATCAGAAGTAAGTAGGGAAGTCAGGGTGGTCTTGAAGAAGATATACTTAGAAGTAGCATTTATAAATCACAGCTACAAGAAACTTTATAATCTTTGTATATTCATTAGTGAAAGAAAACACTTTCACATACCAATCTCACATAAATTAACATCTACCAATGTACGGCATGCAGCAGTTCTGATACACTACTTGTCTCTTAATATTTGTATGTCACATTTCTGAGCTAGCACTCATCCAACAGTTATATTTCCATATGAAGAACTATCCAGATAAGGTACAATTAGCAAGACCCGAAAGAGACAAAATCTGTCTCCGATATATACTGACTTGATCCAACCATTTGATCCAACTTAACAAAAAATTACCATGTGAATTTGTCCAAATGACAGTAGCTTACTGACACAACTTGCAGACAATTTACTCTAGATAAATGCGATAAACATAATTCAATAACTTAATGACACATACAACTACGTACAATACTGCAAATATACATGAGAACTGGACTAACAAAGTACTCGACTAGCACATATGCATGTAGTTTGCAAAATATACATGCAATAGAAACAAAATTAAGTATCGAACACATTCTGTGAAGCCTCTAGCTAGTTATGATGTGCGATTTAGCATATATAACTTGTATGAGTTGTATGTTATTAAAATTAATGATGTATAATAACTTGATAAATTAATGAACATAACTTTCTATAGATTTTCATTATTAAACTCAAATTAGAATCCTATAATTGACAAAAAAAATCTATAATTAGAATCCTATAATTAACATAACTTTCTCCTCACGTGTTTTGTGAACATGCTTTCCATCTGTGCTCAAGGACTAAGGAAAAGAGCCTGTGCATGAAGTGCATGTGCTAATCTAGGCCCTTTAATTACAAACATTTTTACCCCTCCATCATTCTATCATCCTGATAAAATTATTGGATATATAACTGGATCATATGACAAGTATAACTAAAATGATCTATAATTTTAGAGTTGTTGCTATTTGCTAGCCAATATAAAGACTATCTGATCAATGTGTATGTTATTAAAATTAATGATGTATAATTACTTGATAAATTAATGAACATAATATCGTGCTCTTTATAGACATTCATATTTTAACCGGAACTCTTTGAAACAGCACAAATTTCAGTATTATTTTATATAATATTTAATACTCAAAATCTAGCTAATTGCACATAATCTAACACTCATTTGATTACTCACTATGCACATTTATACACAAATTAAACCGATCAATCCAATAATGGCATCATCCATCACAAACAACAACATATGCTGAACTTCTCAGAATGTAATTAATCACCTGTTCCATTTCCAATATCTTGCATACTTTTGCTACCATCTCCACTCTCAGTATTTCCCAGAACAACTGTAGTCACAAATTCGGAAGCACGCCACCATGGATGGGCTTCACCATCTCTAGACGCTCCCTCCGGCCTAAATTTCATTTTCTAAAGCTTAACCTATAATTCAATTGTCCTATGAAACTGCATAATTAAACAAGGATAACAACAATAAGCTAATTATGACACTGAAATTAAACTAAAGATTACAGAACAATAAACTACTGGTTAATATTGATGTTACAGTTAGAGCATATATATAAATCTACAAAATATTCCATGAACTCCTCAAACCTTATGAATTGGATCGAGGGCCAAATATATATAATTTTTATATAAAAAAATCCATCCCCTAAATGATCAAATAACATTAACTTCAAACCTTACATCAAAATAAAATAGAACAAAACAAAATTCAATCAAAATAACATGCAAATTAATGAACCAACTTTGGACATAGAAAGCAAAACAATCAATGAGACCCATAACAGAATTTTGAGCTCACAATTAGAAGAAGAAGAACAGTCACAAGTGATTCTATCAATTGGAGTGAGATCTAGGGTTTCCTTCTTCAAGGCGGCGATTGCATGGATCAAGCGACGCATGGCAAGGAAGACGCAGCCAGATGACGGGAAAATTGATCGGACTTTGAAAGCGATGGACGCGAACTTTGAGGGAAATTAGGGTTTCGCTGGGATCGACCTGATAGAGGATCACTTTTGAGGAGAGACGATCTATTTTAGGGCTGGTTGATCACGCGGTTGATCATGTGGGGAGAGAGGGGGGGGGGAGCTTCATGTGGAGGGAGAGAGAGAAAGGGAGAGAGAGAGAGAGAGACAACAAAGAAAGGGGATTTGGGAGGAGAGGCGGCGTGGGTTTTGGGAAAGAAAAACCCCTAGAATGGCCGGCGTTTTCTTTATAAACGCCGGCCTATATTATAATAGCCCGGCGCTTATTAAAAGCGCTGGTGTATGTTAACTTTTTAGTTTCTCCACGAAATAACACATTTATACCCCGGCGTTTCCCAAAAACGCCGGGGTATAAATGCCGCTAAATACAGTTTTCGTTGTAGTGATCTAATCACTATCGATCCAATGACAGGTTATTCCCATCTTTGGAATATTGTTGCAATCCGTCCAACAATCGGAAGTTAAACTAACTCTACAAGTTAAACTCCATAAAATTGCAATCAAAACTTTCCTCATTTCATTGTACATTTTAAAACAATCTGATTTGCAAGTATTCCTAAAGATTCTTTTAAAATGAGGGTTTAAGGCGGTTTGATTAAAATTTTTCAAATCCCTACTCTCGGGATAGGCAAATGGTAACTCTTCCTTGATTACTAATCGGGCCATTTTCCGATGAAAAAATTCGGGATCATAAGGGTGGCTATTGTAACACCCCGCAAAATTAGAAATGACAATTTTGCCCTTGTATGTTACGCACATGTATTTTGTAACGTATTTTCACTACGTATCTTGATTTCCGACTCTTTATGTATTTTCCGTATTAATTTTATCTTATTTGTGTCAACTCAAATACAATATTTCAATCTCTGTATTTTACGTACTTTTTACGTGTTTTTGATGCACGTGTCACCACCCCTACGTACAATATTTTATATGTGTTTAAATTATTTATTTTATGTATTTAAATTTATTTTATAAAATGAAAATTCATTTTCCCCCTATTTTGATTAAAATGCATTTTTCAATTTTCTGCACGTATAATGCACGTGTTTTCTACGTACGTAGTAATTACGTCGTGAAATTTATAAATAATTTTCTTATATTGTATTTTTATTATCTTTAACATTTTTCCATTGATAAAATCGATTTTCGTATTTCGGTGTTTACGTGCGACACACGTGTTTTCGGAGTGTGTGTAAATTAAGCACATTTATTTTCAAAATAAATTTCGGAGTGTGTGTAACACCCCGTAATTTCAAAAATAATATATATATATATATATATATATATATATATATATAGAAAATATATAGTAAAAAGTGGTTGGTTTGGTAAATAAATATATAGTTTGATTAAAATGTGGCTAGTTGTATTGGATTATGCATGATGGCATATATATATATATACATATGGTAAATAAGATGGTATGGTATATGTTGAGAATTGAATGTGGAGATGTGTGATGGGGGGCCCACCGTATGAAAGAAGCATCACTGGGAGCTTGTGCTTGGTTTCAGTTGGCCATGATGACGTGGAGTTGTCAACTGGGGCCCGCCGCTTGAGTGCAGCACTAAAGTGCTACTGCTGTCTCTTCGTATTGCACATGGGAAGACTCTTGGAAAGAGAGTAGTCCGTTTTGTATCTGAAGAGTTTGGGAGTTGGGTTTTTGAAGAGTTAGAGAGTTGAAGAGTTGGGAGTTTTGAGAGTTAAGAAAGTGAAGGGTTGAAAATTAAATTGAGTAATTTATTAGGGGGTAATGCTACACCTACAACCTTTTCTTACAACCTTTCTTTTACAACCTTAGGTGGCACAATTTCATTGGAATGTATTGTAGAGTAGGTTGTAGTGGGTTGTACACATCTCCAATGAGATTGCGCCACCTAAGGTTGTAAGGTTGTAAAGGTTGTAGGTGTAGCATTACCCTTTATTAGGTGTGTAATTTTGCACTTTGATCCCAGAACTTATCCTATAAATACCCTAGTGTTTTCTTCTCTTTTCACACCAAAAAGTAAATCAAAACAAGAGAAAGAAAAGAAAAAGAAAGAGAGAATGAGTGTTCTTGTGCTTTGGAGTAATCTTGCTAGGAGGAGAAGGAATTGCTAGGATTGCTTGGTTGGAGCTAGGAGCTAGAAGTAACATCTCCTTCTTTATTTGCATCCTTCATTAGAGGTGGGTGTTATCTACTTTCTAATTATAGAGAATGTGCATGCTAATGAGTAGTGTAGAATTTGATAAAATAGAACAAACCTGTGCATTGTATGTAATGAAAGATGCTATGATTAGTAAACTAATCAACATTATGTGAGTTGGTAATAAGAAAAGAATAATTGATTAGTTTGTCATAAACTAGTATACATGAATGTAGAGATTTTTGATTATGTGAATAATTGTTGAGTTTTCCTTTTGATAAGCAAAAACATTTTTGGTAAAGTAAATTTAATACTCATGAACTCATTTGTTTGTTTATAAAAGATACAAAGTGCTATCTTTGATTAAATGGAAATAATGCAAACTCATATTTATTAATAAGAAGAAATAATTTTGAAAGTTAGTTTTTTTTTTCCCTAAAATGTGGATTAAAAACCTATGAGTTGCTGTTACAGAGTAAACTCAGTTTGTATGAACAAATTACAGTCTAATGAAAGATTAGATCAAATGAATAATCAAGTTTTGTGAAAATAATTGAATAACAGAAAACTCGAACAAAAGCATATCAGTGCGTTTCAATATCAATAATCACATTTGGATTTATTAGCTAGCGGGTACGCCATAAGTCATTACTGTAGCAGGCGGAGGTGCTGGGTTCGAAACTTGACACCATCTTTTAGTTCTTGTTTGATTTTTTTAAAAGTAAACAACAGAGCAAACGATATAAAGAGTTTGGGCTCACTGTTGTGACACAAAGTCCACATGAACTATTTGGCTTGCGGTTTGGTCTTTGGGTGCTGTCTGTATTGGACGGGGAGCCTGGTTCGAAACCCTGTGGTTTCACAAAATTCAATTTTTTGCCACCAAAGTTAAACTTGGAAATACTTAATATATGAAGTTACAAATTTAGCATATTTTAACATACTTAATATACGGAGCTACAGATTTATCATATTTTTACATACTTAATCTGCCACATGGTTCTGCTATTGATGTTATAATAGAAATTTTAAAAAAAATGATGTATTCATTTAGATATGGTTTTCGATTATATACCCTTTAATGAGTTATTGATTTCAAAAAAAAAATTGTTTATTTGAGTATGTGACATTTATTTTAGAAGAAAAAAAAAATCATGTGAACTGACTTCTCTTGATGAGATTATACATTTAATTGATTTAAGGAATACTTGATGTGGATTGAGATATATTATTTTAAGCTTGAATTGCTATTGATACTTAAAGAGTTATTGTTTAATTTACTCTATTTCCATGAAAAAAAATTATTGTTTGATCTTGAATTGTGAATGAATAAGTGAATCAAGATTAGTGGCAAGACTAAGAAAAAGATTGCTTTGTGGATAAGATTTCGATCATTTGTGAATGAATTGAAGATGAAATTATCTAGGTTTAAGACATGTTTATTAAAGGGTATGTGTACCCATGATTTTTCTTGTACATGAAAAAGATTGTGATTTAGAGTTAGTGAGACCTCGGGTACCGGCACTATTAAATTGAAAAGAGTTGAGATTATGTTTTGAGATATGGCCATGGAGCTATCTCGTATTTGTTGATAAAGTCGTATTTGTTGATAAAGTCTGGTAGGAGGTAAAACTAATTCTAGATATGAAAATTTATTCATGTCTTGAACTTAAGAATTAGGTACATAAGTGAAGATGTAGTAAACCTGGGCAAACGTAAGTGGCGTGCTCTATATAGTCGGCGGTAGATCTCCGTGGCTATAGACCCAATTGGTGGACCAAGGTTGCTCCGTGGGAGACGGACTTTTATATTTAAATCTGGGACTATGAGGACGGGTCAGCGGTGGACTCCGGGATCTTGAGTAGTCGGGCAGATAGTTTGCCATACTCCAATGTATATACGTATACCGGGACTAGAGGGTCACTTGCGGGATGATTTGCACGATGTGGAATCTGTTATAACAGTAAGCGGTGGACTCCTGAGCTGTGATTCAAATTCGTGGAATGATCTAACCTTGTCTTATTACTGGGTAGTTTCATGGCGAGGGATCGAACCCTTTATTGAGGAGTATGGGATGCATAGAATCCGAACAAGTGTGCATTAGTGTCATCCTAGTACAAAATGTGTGCATTAGGCATTAAGACATGGTATACACTTACATATTTAGCGCAGTCACAATTTAACACTTTATTGATCATCCAACTTTTGTGATTTGTTAAAGTAATGAGATCGTTATTTGTACGACATAGAGAGGATAGCCGAGTATAACATTTTCGTCAGTTGTAAGTGACTGACGTGCCTACAACTTGCTATGCAGGTAATGGACTTTGCCATGAAGATGTTATGATGCAGTTGATGATTTACATTGTTATAGTTGTACAAGTTGTATTTTATTTCATTGTTGTATTCTTCCGCTGTGTAAACAAAGATGTAATGAAATCTGATGTATTATTGAAAAGTTTTAATTTCCTTGTAAAATTGTACGAAGTGAAGTAAAGATCCTGTGGAATCTCGAATTCGGTCTTATTTGGAATTCAGGGCGTTACAGCTATCAACTAGACCGGTCCTAGGATGAATTTTTTGTTGGCCGAGTAGGTCAACAATAAGTTCTTTTGGATGTGTCGCCTAATTGTACCCGTGCCCTCACCCTTCTTCCTTTTGTATGGCTTCGAACATGTTTTACACACTTTTAAACCTACACCTGGTACATCTTTCGTCTGGAATATAATCATAAAATTTGTGCCAATTACTTCTTTCTCCTCTAGTTTTCCTACTACTAGCCGGTTATGTTGTTTCGGTGGCTTGTTGTTGTGGTTCTTCTTCTAATTCTATGTCTCATACAAACTCATCGTGTGTACCGGAGGATTAGGGTAGTTTTCGGCAGGATCATTTTGTAGGACAATTGGAGGCCTACGGGAAGTGCTGGTGGAATCTTGTCCACTTTGGCTACGGCCGCTACCTCGTGATCTAGACATGTTAATATGTAGTAGTGTATGTAAAAAAATTAAACACAATGTAGGCGCGATAAGTTACAAAAAAATCTAGAAAACAAGAGGGTTGTGAGAGAGAAGACCAAAAAACCAACAAACAAAAATGATAAAAAAATTAAAACTGCAAAAAAAATAAAAATAAAAGAAGAGGGATATAAAATTTTGATACTGTTCACCGTGGATACTCGTATATAAAAAAAACCCGTAAAAATAAGAATAGAAGTAGAAGTAGAAATCCGGAATTGAAGACTTGAAGAGAGCTTGGAGGAGAGTTGAAGACTTGATCACTTGGAAGAGGGTTGAAGACTTGAAGACGTAGTTGAATTTTGAGTTCGATACGATCGGAATTTGTCGTTTGATCGTGTATATGTCTTGCTACCTTGTTTGTTCAATTGTTCACAAAAATTGAAATGAACTGAGTAATAATAGTAGAGAGAGTAAAGTGTGAATTTTTAGTGTGGATTTTAGGAGTATTTATAGAGGACAAAAAAAAACAAAAATAATCCAAAAATAATGGCTAAAAGAGCCGTTGAGAGCTCTCGGTAAGGGGGATCAGCCCGTTGGACCCGCAGGTCGAACGGTCGACCCGCACGGATCGACCGCGCAGGTAGAACGTACGAGTCAAACGGTTCGCAACCCGCAGGTCGACCCGCGGGTTTGCGGGCGGGTCGAGCAATCTGCATCCGAGTTATCGGGCCGGGTTGATCGGGTTAAATTCACCTATTTTAAGACCCGGGTCGACCCGTTTCTGTTAACGGGTTCGACCCGAACCGAAACGGCATTTCGCGGGCCGGGTTAAACGAGCGGGTCGCAGGTCGACCCGGCCCGTTTACCATCCCTACTCCTGCACATTCCCCAAGCCCCACGAAACCATCTCCCTTTCCAATTCCCAAACCTTCATCATCACGAAAATCAGCCTCTCCATATCCCCAACCCACCCAAAATCCAAAAAATTCCACCAATATCATTCCCAAAAAATTCCTGTCAACCCACAAGATGGAATGCCGGTGTATGAAGTGCAGCAAAGGTGGCACTTGGCAGCGTCATGCATGAGATTTGGGTTTCATTGCTTCAACTGCAAAAAGTTCGACCAGTGTGTTCGAGACTGTTCAATGTACAACATGCACAAGCTACTAGAAGTCGAGGTCGACCATAACTCACATATTGCAAAAGACATTCCAACCCTTCATGCAAGTGTCTTTCTCCACTTGCTCAACCCCAAAACTCAACGAGCCACAAAAGATCTAGAGAATGCTCTCAATTCTGCATTGCATGGTAGCGATTGGTGGTGGCGCCTACAAAAGTCTGGTGATGATGTTAACCATGTGCAGTTTCCCACACTTGCTATTGCGGAGAAAGCCATCGCCAAAGCTCTCTTCAAGTTCTCTGGCTTCACGGCAATGTTCAACCTTGGTTCTTGAACTTTGGTGCTCAGTTGAAATCGAAGCCCAGATATATGTGGATAAATGTGCCAATGCTTCCATTTTACTTTTGGAACCAGGCATCGCTAGAAAGCTTGGTGAAACCATTTGGAAAGTTCATCACCGTGAGCAAGGAATGCTTGACATGGAGACTAGGGATTAGACCCTCGTGCTGATTCAGGTAGAAGATGTGACTCTCATCCCTAAGTCGCTTACAGTGAAGCTCTTCACCACAGTACCATGGAACTTGGTGACCCATGTCTATGTTGTCCCAGTCCTCCTACTTAACCAACCATTCCCGGTGGCATATGTGGTAAATGGTAAGGTGCAGCTTTTCACCACAAGCAATGCAAACTTCTGCAAAAGTCCAATGCACATTTTGGCTGCCCAAAGACTGCAGCAGTCAGTCCTACGACTAAGAAGAAACAGGACACTGCCCCACCAACATTAGTTCCCACAGTTATTCTCAGTTTGACGCCGACGATGGCGAAGGAGATCGCACCAGCGAATTTTAGAGGGAGGTGGAATTTAACAAGAAAACAAAAAATGGTAGTCTTTAATAGGATGAAGTTAACTTTATTTTGTTTTATTTTAATTTAATTTAGTTTATTTTAGTTTAGTTTAGGACAAGTTCCGTCAACTAGACATATTCTTAGAAGTTGATTTGAAAACTAGACCTCTTGCAAACCGGCTAGCTTGATTACTGGACCTTAGTAGCACTTGCTCCAATACTGAATTGGATGCATTGCTCTAATAATACGATGAATTATTGAGCTGATGATCCAATTTCTCTAGTTAATAGTTCGATTTGGCGAGAGTTTTTGAAAGGGGTTTAAAGGGTTTAACTAGGGTTGAAAGTGGGTTTAGTAGAATTGTATGAAGTCAACAGGCTGGCCTGCCAAATATTGGGCTCTGGACGCAACGAATAGTCCATTAGGCTAAAATAGGTTTAGGAAAAAGGCCACATTTTTTTGGGATCATGTTTGTTTTGGCTAGGCCGAGCACCAACTCAGCCATGAAACATTCCAAAAAATAATAGTCCTTTAGAAGTAGTTAAATTTAGTAGAGATTCTATCAAAAAAATTTGTGGTATAGTGGTTTTTGAGAACTTTATTACCTTTCTGGTTAACAAACTTATATTTTCATCTCAAACTTTATCTCTAAATAGACTAGTAACTGCACGTGCGATGCACGCTAGTATTATACACGTGCTTTGCACGCGGGAATTTTTTTTTTGAGGGGGGATGAAAAGGAAAAAAAAATTACGTGATTTACACGTGGGGGAATTTTTTTTTGGTGGAGGGGAATGAAAAGGGAAAAAAAATAAAATTACCAACACATGCGTTGCAGTTGTCAGGTTAAGAACTAAGGGCTTCTCCCATTATAGTAGTAGAGATTATTTGTACTTGTATTATATGTATTAGTCATTATTATGCGGAAAAGATGTTCATTGGTTTTCCAGATTGATTTCGGTTTGACAAAAAAAAAATACATGCACAAAAATTTAAATTTTAATTAAAAAATTGATGATAAGAGAGGCTGTATAGATATTGTGTGAGGATAGGTAAGTGGATAAGGTGAATGCAGTTATTATCTCTACTATTTAATGTATAACTTTGAGAAAAACCTTCGCAAATATAAATCTCAACTACCAAAAAATAAACTAGAGATATGCTAACTATCCACTCTTTTTTTTTTGATGCAAGCTAACTATCCACTCTAAATCAATTACCTAACAAGTCATTTTCACTTTTAAAATTTTTAAAAAAGGGGTATATTTTAGTCTAGTGTCAGAAATTAAGACCTCTTTTACCAGTTCCCATGAAATTTTTCCCAAATTGTCCCATTTTTTGAAATTTTTTTCCAAACTGCCATATTTTTTATAAAAATTTTCAAAATGCCCTACCCGCTTTCTAAAAAAACGAGTTTGGTTAATTCTTCATCACTTTTTCAGAAAGCAAGTCTTAGATTTGGGTTTTGAACTTGCCTACACTCGCTTTCTCAAAAAGCGAGGGGATTTATCCCAAACTCGTTTTTTGAAAAAGCGAGTTTCGATTGGGTCTTTAACCTCCAAGCTTGAAATCAGATATCATTTTTCTTAAATTCTCTTTCTTCCTACTCCTCTTGTAACCCCGAAACCCTAACCCATATCTCATCTCATTTTCGTCAAATAACCACAAAAATTCGTCGATTAACCTATAAAATTGCTCTCAAAACCCTAAACTCATCTTCCGAAAGATCCAAATTTTGAAATTTTGATATACTTGAAGAGGATATCAACTTCAACTCTTCTACCCAAATATCTACGACTGTATCCTTTTGAATAAGCTTATGAAGGCATGATGCATATTGGCCTATTATTTTGTTCATTTTCATAGGTTTTGTTTTTGGGTAGATAATAACTCGTATATTCGTATAAATATACGTAGGTATGGATTACGATATTCCTATTTGGTTATATTTTGGTGGTAAAATAATTCGTGATCCAAAGATTGGTTGTTGTTATAGTGCAGTGGATCCAAAAATAATTTGGGTACGTTGTACCATTACATTAGCAGAATTAGTTGAGAAAATTTTATGAAGTTACTAATTGAGATAGGGATCAATGGAATGTGAAAATTTTAGCTCGATACGCAGCAGAAAAAGGAGATGGTTAGTATTTTATGACAGTGCCCGTTTTTACTAATAATGCTATGAAGTCAATAATTGATAGGACACTTGATCTCAATTGTACTTGGTCTGCATTAGAGTTATATATTTAGCAAATCCAAATATTGAATGCTCAGCCACATGATATTCCTAGTTCAAGCTTCGTACGGGTAGTACCGACATAGCAGATGAGGTCTAACCCCGTTCAAACTTCACAAGCAATCTCACTGTCCTCACAAGAAGATACCTTCACAAATACAATAAATCCGGATTCTACAGAAGTTGAGATGCCATGTCAACCTGATCCGG
Organism: Hemerocallis citrina; assembly: GCA_017893485.1. Taxonomy (NCBI): domain Eukaryota; kingdom Viridiplantae; phylum Streptophyta; class Magnoliopsida; order Asparagales; family Asphodelaceae; genus Hemerocallis; species Hemerocallis citrina. The sequence goes on from JACEHZ010000091.1 coordinate 2,010,778, forward strand.
TTAAGGACTATGTTCCAAATGACACTTTATTTGAATTATTTCAAAATGCTACTATTAACAACGACTTATTAGATGATGATGAAGAAGAGGAAGAAACAGACGATGAAGTTAAAGAGAGTGTAAAAAATGATGATGGGGGCGAAGATGAGAAGGAGATAGAGAAGTCAGAAAAATGAGATCTGATTTCGAGTTTTGGGGTTTAAGACCCAAACGACACTCGTTTTTTTCAAAAAGTGAGTTTGGGATAAATCCCCTCACTTTTTGAGAAAGCGAGTCTAGGTAGGTGCAAAATCTAAACCTAAGACTCGTTTTCTGAAAAAGCGAGAGGATTTAGCCAAACTCGTTTTTTCAAAAAGCGAGTACGGTATTTTGAAATTTTTTTTAAAAAAAATAGGACACTTTGAGAAAAACTATCAAAAAGTGGGACAGTTTGGAAAAAAATTCAGTTCCCATCTGGTCTCACATTCACTATTGCCACCCCTAGGCATGCTATTGATTGAGACAAATTTATTGAGGTTGGCAACAGTGCTAGCAGGCAATCAAGAATGAATATTCCGGCATGAGTAATCTACTTTTCAAATGTTTTTCTATCTTTACCACTTTTAATTTCCATAATTTTGTCTCCTTTTTGCAAAAGGTTTTTTGCCATTCTCATGCTATGTTTTTGCAGGAAATCCCACTGAAAAAAGCTGATATTGACCTAACCGTGACAACATGGCTTGATTTTAATTTCCTTTTTGGTGATGAACTAATAATCCATATTTATCCTCCAAATGGCTCCGAGGAGAAAATTTCTTATTTATGGTGAGTATTATTGTCGAGGAGATCATGTGGTATTCTTGTGATATCTTGTTCGGTATATTTTATAGCGAGTGGTGTTAGGATTTATGTCTTACATACAAGCTTCAAAGTAAAAAAAAAAAAAAAAAAAAAAAAACAAAACGAGAAAAAGTTTCGAAGTGAAGAAAAAAAGCGAAAGGAGGCGCTGGATAGGCTACCTAAGAAATACAAGTTGACTTCTAAAATAGAGGTCGGCCACAATGAGGGTCGACTACTATTTTAGCAGTCGACAACAATCTAGTCGAGAGCTTTATGTTTGCTCCCGACATAGAAGCAGTCGACTGCCTCTTTGGACAGTTGACCGCAAGTGGCAGACATCAGCATATGGGCCGACTCTTTGGGATTTGTTTAAACCCAATTTCCTCCTCAAGTCATATCGTATGACGTCCAGATCACAGGCGCTGGGAACTAGAGAACAAGGGAGGGTTCTCGGTTAGATCACTTTACCATCGGATTCACTTCCGAGGATGCAGGCCCAGCTGGGCTGCGGTACTTTGGAAGACAAAAACACCTCTGAAAATTAGAGTCTTCCTCTGGCTTGTGCTCAACAATGCCATTCTCACTAGAGAGAACCTAGCCAAGAGGCTTCCTCACATTGCGACTAATTGCGGGTTCTGCAACGTTCATGTAGAAAGCCTGAATCATCTGTTTCTCCACTGCACTAGAAGCAAGGCCATCCTGATAGAGGTGCTGAGAGCACTAGGAACAAGTGACTATCCTAGAGACTATGAGGAACTGTGGGTTGGTCCCAGATTTGCATCAGCCCGTCACGATATGAAAGATGCTTGGTTTATTGCCATTGCGGCTACCACATGGGTGTTATGGCTAGATAGGAACAATTTTTATTTCCGTGCTTCATGTAATTCTGTTTCTAGTAATCTTACTCATATCATGCATCTAATTTCCTTTTAGGCTACAGCTGCTGCATCAGGAGCTAGAGGGAGGATTGCAAGGGTATTCCAGGTGGATGAGTTTGATGACGAGGAGATAGAGATCGGGCCAACTCTAGACTGATGAGTGGACTCTTGCCTCCACATTACTTTTTGTATCAGGCCTCTGTATTCTGTATTTGTATTTTGATTGCCTTAGGTTGGATGTTGTAACCCACCCCCCAGGGTTTTGTTGGGGGTATGTTTTTTATTTCCTGCACTGCACTTTTATTTTCCCGGGTTTTCGGGGTTGTTTATTAATCACTTATTAATGAAACAGGGTGGCATTATTCCACCTTTTCCTCAAAAAAAAAAAAAACCCCGATTTTTCTTATTTTTGGATTTTTATTGTATCTTTATTTTCTTTCTTGATTATTGTATCTGGATTCTTTCTATTATATAATTTTGCTTTTCTTGGGACCTTTTGCCTTTTGTGTTGTTATGTTGCTGTATCTTTCTATATGTAGGGGTTTCAATTTGGGCCTGTATAGGCGATCCTTTATTTGTTTCTTGTGATGGTTCTTTAACATTTGCTTTTGGTTGGCCAAATGCCACTGTTTTGTTCTCCCTTTCCTCTGTTTAGGTGCTTTGACTGCGTTTTGGTTTCTTTTCGATTGGGTGGTTGTCCATTTGGGACCTGGGTGTTGCTTTCACCTGGCTATTGCTTATGCTTTGTGTGCTCTTTGCTGAATGGGGGTTTTGCCAATTCAGCTCCTGCGTATCTTTTGCAGCTTTTTTATTCGCTTTTTATTGGCGCTTGTTTATTGTGATTAGCCTTTGCGGGAGGATTTATTCCTCTTCTGTTGTGCTGGTTGGGCAGAGCTGACTGCCTATTGTGTTTTCTGTGTTGTACATTGCTCTGGGCTTGGCTTTTTGGCATTTTTCAGGTTGGTGGTGTATGGTTCTACTGCTTCTAGCTTGCCCCTCTTTTCAGGTGGGGTTCAGGTCAATTTTCTGCCTAGGTGGGTTGTTTCTTCATTCGCTTGACCCGGCATGTTGCGTGTCTTTCCGTGGTCGTCTGCTTTGGGCACTGCTGCTGTTTGTTGGTTTTGCGTCTGTTGTGTTCTTTGCCTGTGCTGTTGTAAATGTCTTATTTACTAGCTTGCCTTGCGTTTCTGCAGGCCTTTTGTTTTTTCATTTTGAACTACTTGTATTACTCCGCTTTTTGTTGCACTGTTTTGATTTTATATATATACTATTGTCCGGGCTAGAGTCGTTCGATTCTATCCTTTACATCAAAAAAAATATTTTTTTAAGATCCAAGCATTTGTACCATGTTTGATGAATCGTTTTACAATTTATCTCTATTATGGTTTTGTACAGGCTGTTGCAAAAGATTACAATAGAAATAGGCCCAAGATTAGTAATAGGAATTCTGATTAAAATAGGGAAATTGTGCATAATTGACTATTCTGAGGTTATCTATGATAATGGTAAAACTACTTTTTGTTGAAATTTTGATTATAGAGTTTGAAATTGGGTCCGGCTGTATATTGATTTAAGAACAATGCTGTCATGCTGAATTGAACCTAGAGCGTGCAGTGGAATCTGATTTTGACATCGTCTGTACATTTTTGCATTATGTTAGGTGTTATTGTGTATTTTGAGACAGTTTTAATGTGCTACAATCCTCTTGTATCAGTTTATCTTGTTTTTGCCTTAAATTAAGATCAATGTGCTTCCATGTAGCTAGTAATATTATTAGTTACTTGTTTAAGGGAATTTGAAGGCTTATTCATTACTTTGCATGATCAATAAGTGGTGTAACAAATGTGATTTCTATGGGTTACTAATTGACTTCTCCATCTTTTTATGTTTCTCTTCAATGTAAATTCGTACATTTAGTATCTCGAAATATGAATGATACTATACCTGTGTTGTATTTTCCCCCCAGGGATTCAATTCTTACCGGATATGAACTTCAAGAACGATCTCATTTTTGATAATTTGGAAGGAGATCAAGCACAAAGTCACACCTAGAGCAGTAGAGGCAAAGAGCTAAAGATGATTGGGTGTATCTGTGTATAGATACTTGTAAAATTTGTAGTTTATACAATTTGTAAGATTGATCTCAATCTCAAGTTCATTTTATTTTTTTTTTTTACCAATGAAGTTCATTTTATATGACAATATTCGAATAATCTACTTGTATTTCTACAACTTGATACTCTAAACTTGGCTGGGAATATATTAAATATATTGATTTTTCGTATATCTTTGAATCTTCTTATATATATATATATATAGGGAAAGCTTCGGTTGAGCACTCCTCTAATGCTCACCGTGTGAACACTAGGCCTTCGGGCGTTCATATCGAAAATCTGAACTGTTCACATTGATCTACACATCAAAATTAGTCTAAATATGTAAAATCAAATCATTTGAAATTCATTTGCCCATTCATTGAAGTGTTACAAAATTCAACCGAAGCTTTCCCTATATATATATATTATATATATATATATACCTATCCCGACGTTTTCCAAATGCCGCTGTAGGTACGGACTAAACCGGTGGTTTATAAAAATGCGGGGTAGACCCATGTCTATCGCGACATCTTCTTTCCCGGCACTTCTATCGGCATTTTAAAAAATGCCAGTATAAAAAATGCCAGTATGATCTATACCGGCGTTTAAAATGCCGGGGTAGGCCAAAATAAATACGATGTAGCCCGTTTGTGTTGTTGTGTTGTAGTGTGACAAGCCATCTCTACTACTATAATAATGGGAGAAGGTCTTTGTCCATAACTCAACCCGTGCAGCGCACGTACAGGTAAAATTTTTTTTATAACCCTTTTCATTTCCCCCAATTTTTCCCCACGTGCACAACACGTGTATAATAGAGAAGATAATTTGTCCAAATTTTTTTTTTGCCCTTTTCATTCCTCCCTCCCAAAAAAAAAATTTAAATTATCCACGTGCACAGCACGTGTATAGTACTAGTAAACTATATAACTGGGTAACTTTATTAGTGCCACGGAAAATCTAGTGGGATAAAATTTCTACCAAATTTACGAAACCATGTAATATGGCTCAAATCCATCTTCTCAATCCATTTTCCGTTCAAGTTCACATTCTCAAAACAATCCCTAATTTATAACAAATAATTAACTACCACCTATTGCTAATAGTTTTCATATACCCTACATAAAGTCTTCTCCCTTAACTTGAGTGACTAGTTTTCATGTACGTAGTTTGATTTGTCTTATACCAGGAATAACATGAAGCACTACATTAGTCCTCATATTGGATCCTATTAAAAGGTGGGACAAAAACCATAATTAGCAACAATAAAAAAAAATTCCTTTTTCTTCCATACTTAATAGAATTCAGTGTCCATTTATTGGTAGCATTAAACATAAACTGTAACTTAATCAGTACCCTTTTTTTTTTTGATTAAATCTGGCGAGTATATTGATAAATTGACTAACAAGGTTGATATCCTAGAGTAATAAAGTATGGATTATTTCTAAAAATATATAATAAAATAGATTAAGATTCTATCTAATATTTGTTTTTATCCTATCATATCCATTTCGAAATAATTGACTACCCTTTTAGAATCTCTTTTCCACAACAATAATCGTGATAAACTTTATCTCTCATCCTCTCATTTCTATATAAACTCATCCTCCTCCTCCAATCCATTTCACTTCACACTCATTTCAACTCTCTCTCAATTTCTCTCTCTCAATTTCTCTCTCTAATCTCTTTTAACTCTCTCTTTATTAATGGAGATCACAAGTAGGGTTTCATGGGTTCTACTTTTCACTTTGTGTTCTTTGAGCAGCCTCGGAAAAGTCAAGGCATCTCATGTTCTCTATAAATATGACCACCGCGATTCAGTTCCGGCCATCGTCGTCGACAACAAGTACCGGACTGGCTATCATTTTCAACCTCCAAAGAATTGGATCAATGGTAATCATTGTTAATTTCTCTCTCTAGTTAACTACTTTTTTCCCGTTTTTTCAACCTGTTTTGGAATCTCAAACACTCGTAAAGAGTTTTAGATTCTTATAAAAGTAGAAGAAAAAAATAAAGAAATAGAGTAAAGAAAAGAGTTGAGTGTTTTCTTTTCTTGGTCATGTGGGTGCCTCTCATGCAAGAGGCGCAACGTAGAAAATTGAAGTAGTTCTTTACTAATGTGCGCCCGCCGGCCGACGGACGAATCCTGACCGTCGGATCATTGATAAGTAAGAATCCTATTTTGATAAACGCGTTTGGTTTATAATTGATCGTTGACCGCGATATTCTGGGAACGGTTTACTCACGCATCTATTCGTGTTGCTAATGTGCATCACAAGTTTATTCAAAATAATGTATTAATTTGCAAGTTTTTTTTTCTACTTGAAAGGATGACAAAATAATATCTCTAAAAAGTTTGTCAAATCAAATAAACACGTGCAATGCATATGCATAATTATATAAAGGAGATTTTAGGTTCGATATCACACAACGTTAGATTTTTTTAAAAATATATATTTATAAATACGTACACCGCACGTGTAAATTACTAGTCTAGATTAATTGACGAAAAATAACCGAAACAAAAAAATCATATGTTTTTTTTTCTACTTTAAAGGATGACAAAGGGATGGTTACTATTTTGGGCACTTGCCAAAATTTTAAATTATTGATAGAACCTGTTAATAATAGTATCATTTCGGTATGTATATACTTGGTAAGTGAATTTCTTATTTTCCTAAAAATGGTCTCTTTATGCAAGCTTTCACAACCCACACCAAAACCTACGACTTTATTAATCGTTATATACTAGTGATAGCCATGCATTTATATATGTGTATAGGTATACGATCATCTTTAGATTCAATGGAGGAGGTGACTCAATAATGTGTAGATAATTAGAGCATTAATTAAGTAATTAATGTCTGTATAGTTAGTTCCATTCCAGTTGGGTCCATTAAATATTGCTTTATAAAAATTATATTAAAAAAAACTTAGAATTAATGAAAGTGCGGAAGCTGTACGTGCATTACACATGCTACATATGATCTTAATAATGTGACGAAGAAAATTTAGCAAGTAAAAGACAGATCTCTAAGAAAAACTAAATTTCAAGTTGCATTAAAAAATGTTTGCATGTGTGTCCATGTTAAAGGTCAGATCTACAGTAAATAAATGAATAAATAACAAGAGTGGGGTAAAAGTGATTACTAAATTAGAGATGATATATTAGCACCGTCACATTTACACGAAATCCGAACCCGACATTGGATCCATGTCCGAGTTCTAAAATAAGATTTGATGCATTTCCGAGTCTAGCTCCGAGTCCACTTAAAATAGAAACGATCCGGACCCAGACCCGGACCAGTTAAAAATACCCCTAAAAAATATGGAATTTGAATATTATGATTATAGGATATACATGTAAATAGTAATTGTTGAAGATTGATGTGTAAATATAATATTTATTCATGTACTTTAGTGTAAAAATTGTTGGAACCGTAGGGTATCAGGTGCAAAAAAAATTTAAGTATAAATATTTATTCACCACTACCGAACCCGTGAGGTACCAGATCCGAATCCGAATAGTGGAGGACCCGACTCGATAGGACCCGATAGCAGCTCTAGATAAATATACATAAGTAACACAGATGTGTGATTTATGAGCTTAATTTAAATTAATTAAGCACAATACAACAGTGAAAAACCAACATGTTCTAGAATCATTTTCAGTATTATTCTATCAATCTTTTTGTTCTAATATCTTTGCAGTTTTATTGTCACTAATTTCTTATTTATTCAAACCATGTCCAATTTGCTCACTAATTTAGATTTTCTCTTGCCTCATAATCTGGCAGCAAGTTATGCTACGCAGTGATGTATGGGGGTTAATTTGGGTTGTTTATAATCTACCAAACATGTTACGTGCATTTATTTGTTTCTATAATGGCTTCTATATTTAATCAATAAATGTAAGGCTTCGGCCATTTCATTAAAATATACATATACATTTAGATTTTCTTATTAATTTATAGTTTTATACTAGTAATTTACACGTGCGATGTACGTTTTAATAATTTAAAAAAAAAAAAAAAAAAAAAACCTCTGACGTAGGAAGGATTTGAACTGGAAACCTCTTTTATATTAGTTATGTATGTGCGTTGCACATGTTGGTAGAATGACAAAATGGCAAATGATACTAAGGCCTTCTCCCATTATAATATTACTAAAAATTTACACGTGCGATGCATGTTTTAATAATTTCAAAAAATAAAAATAAAAATTCTGACGTAGGGAGGATTCGAACCGGAAACCTCTTTTATATTAGTTATGCACGTGTGTTGCACATATTGGTAGAATAACAAAATGACAAATGACACTAAGACCTTCTCCTATTATAATATTAGAGATTAGAGATTAGAGATAGAGATTAGATTAGATGATCAGATCACACGTGTTGTGCATATTGACTATTTAATACGGACCACTTTAACTTTTTTAGGTCTTTCCAACATTTTCAATTATTAGGGGCATATCCGATTAGAACCCGCAATACCTACTTCACCATGGCATTTTTTTTTGTTTTTTATTTAATATAATATAATATAATATTTGTATACCAGGCATGCACAATGTTCATATTGACTGATTACTTTTTTTTTTTTAATGTAAGTGCAGTGTTAGAAATAATGTTTTTAGCTCTCTCTTATAAAAGAGTGATGCTACACATAATTTATGGATTATTTAGTAGTAGAAAGTACTGCATGCTCCATCTCATCTCCAAATAGAATAGAGTAGGAGAAAGATATAATAGGATTTTTTTTTCCTTTCAACTCACCGTTGACAATCAAAAAAAAAATATTCCACTTTAATTACTACTTGTCTTGCTTCTTGAACAATTATAAATGTGAATATCTTACAAATATCAAATGCTTGATGCTAACTTTCGTGGTACTTCTGTTTTTCATGTGATTGGTTACCTTACAATGAATGCCGCCATGATCAGATCCAAATGGTATGTTAAATTTTCATATTCACATCTCATATATCTCTTAATTACATGATGATTAACTTTGTTTATGATAGATTAAGTAGTCTAAATCAATCCTTGATATAACATGTTGTATCAGGTCCAATGTACTTTAATGGCATCTACCATCTGTTCTACCAGTACAATCCTCGTGGTGCTATATGGGGTAACATTGTGTGGGCCCACTCGGTATCGAAAGATATGATCAATTGGAAGGCTCTAAAACCTGCAATCTACCCATCTATACCCTCTGATATTAACGGATGCTGGTCCGGATCCGCTACAATCCTCCCGGGCAACAAACCTGCAATCCTCTATACGGGGATAGACTCTGAGCACCGACAACTCCAAAACATTGCATACCCGAAAAACCTGTCCGACCCGTACCTTGTCGAATGGGTCAAACCCGATTACAACCCAATAATCGAGCCGGTTGATGGTATAAATGCTACCGAGTTTCGTGATCCTACGACCGCCTGGCTGGGCCCCGACAACATGTGGAGGTTAGTGGTTGGGAGCATTAGAAAACACCAAAATCGCGGAATGGCAATACTGTATCGGAGCAAGGACTTTGTACATTGGACACGGGCGAAGCACCCGTTACACTCCTCTAAGGGAACGGGTATGTGGGAGTGCCCAGATTTCTACCCGGTTTCTACCAAAGGGAAAATCGGAGTTGACACCTCAATGCACGGTAACGGGTTGAAATACGTATTGAAGGTTAGCTTGGATTTGACCCGTTTTGAGTACTATACAATAGGGTCATACCGTCACGATTTGGACAAGTACATACCCGATGCTGCAACTCCGGATAACAAATCAGGTTTGAGATATGATTACGGCAATTTTTACGCGTCCAAGACATTTTTTGACGCAGGGAAGAATCGGAGGATACTTTGGGGGTGGTCTAATGAGTCTGATAGTCAAAATGATGATATAGCCAAGGGTTGGGCTGGGGTTCAGGTTAGTCCAACTTAAATTAACAAATTGTTAATTAACATCATTTAAGTACTAATTATATTGTTAAATGTAGACAATTCCTAGGGCAGTTTGGTTTGACAGCAATGGGAAGCAATTGATTCAGTGGCCAATTGAAGAGCTTGAAGCACTAAGAGCGAAGGGAGTACAAATAAAGAACAGGAACCTTGTGAGAGGAGGAGTAGTTGAGATCTCAGGAATAATGACTTCACAGGCAAGGACTACTACATTCTCACTTTATTTGTATTTTTTTTGTATTTTTTTTTAAAGAGTATGTTTTCCGCATTAATTAAAGAGAAGATAACGAAACGTATTTCAGTACTCATAAGAGTAATTTGATACAGCTTTATTGTTTCACTACTAAATTTGAGACAATCACTAAGTAAAAGAGGTAATAATTTATGCTAAGTATTCTTTTTATGTACCAGTTTCTATGTTTTGAAGTTTGAATTGATTGCCAAAATTTCATGCTGAGAAGTTGGACTTTGCTTCTGAATTTTTCTATTTTCTTGCCTACTTTTTTATTATTCTCTTTGAATACATGTACAACCCTGAAACCTACACACAAAGACACTCTTTTCTCAATGAGTTCAAGTTGGATTCGAACACTAGACTAAACTAGCAAAGAGATTGACATGCACTTGCAACGACTTATATTATTGTGTCTTTTCATGTATTGCAGTCAGATGTGGAGGTGACCTTTGAGCTATCAGATTTGTCAAAGGCTGAGACATTTGATCCAAGCTGGACTGACGCTCAAAAGCTCTGTGAGATGAAGGGTGGAGACTTGAAGGGTGGGGTTGGACCATTTGGACTCTTGGCCTTGGCTTCTGCCAACAAAAAAGAGCATACTTCTGTCTTCTTCAGGATTTTCAAATCCCCCACCAAATATGTGGCCCTTATGTGTCATGACCCTTCAAGGTTTTTTTTTTCTAACCCTTTCTTTCACTTTCTTAAATTCATTTTGTTACTTTTTTTTCCCCCCATTTTAATTAGTTATAGTTATGGTTATTTTATTTTATTATCGTTAAACTGTGGGTTGAATATCCCCACGTTTTATTAAAAATATTTTAACAAAACATACAACCAAAAATAAGGCTATGAAGTTCAGATCCCAACATGCTGGGTCATTGAACTCATACACCCCAAACAACAAACAAAAATACAACGAAATCTAATCCTACTGATCGGCCGACCTCGTCCAAGTTAATTTTTCGTGCCAATTTGAGCTCATTCTCTCTCACAGTCCCTCGCTTGTACTCCATTTATCCGCTCCGTCGCTCGCACGGACACCTCCGTCGCCGCCACCAGTGACTCATACGTAAACTTCAAGCACCATATGAGAGACCGCAGGCACTCTACCAATCTGACAACTCCCTGTACAGATTGAGTCCTGATTCTCATCCCTTTGCTTGACCCTCGGTGACTCTTACTAGCACCTCGAAACGAAGACTATCTTCTCCCCTGACTGCTCAACAAACGTCACCACCACCTCCAAGACCCTTGACATGAGAGAGACCTTAGGCACCCCTTACTTTGACCCAAATAGGACAAAGTAGAGCCCAAACTATAAAATTGTCGGACTACCGTCAACCCACCGACTAGGATACATTTTCTTACTAATTATAAGTTAGTTGTAATTTGGATATTAGGAAAATTAAAGTTACGGTTATTGTGAATGTGATTGTATTACTTTTTCATAATTGTAATCACAATCTAGTGACACTTTTTGAATAATTACAAACATAAATCGAGTGACAAGATATCAAGTAAGATGTAGTGGTCGAGCCAGATTGAAAATTTGCCTACCAATACTCTCAAGATCTCCGATATTACAGAGAAATGGCAGCCAATACCCGTTACTCACTCCGAGATTTGATACCATTACAATCACAAACTATATCCATTTTGAATCTTTTTTTTTTTAATGAAATTAAATTGGGGTTTATTTGATTGATTATTAAACATTTAGGTCATCACTGAGGCCAGGGTTATACAAACCAACATATGGTGGTTTTGTAGATGTTGACATCAGGAAGCATGGGAAGATTTCCCTAAGGAGTTTGGTATGTTAATAATTCTCATTCATCTAATATTATCTTTTATAATTATTTAATTATTTTTTTCTAATTACATTGTTGTTGAATTGTATAGATTGATCACTCTGTTATTGAGAGCTTTGGAGGGGAAGGCCGAACGTGCATAACTTCTAGGGTTTATCCAACTCAAGCTGTAGGAGAAGATGCCCATCTGTTTGTCTTCAACTATGGAGAAGAAGATGTCAAGATTTCAAAGCTCAAAGCGTGGGAGATGAAAAAGCCATTGATGAACGAAGCATGACCGGCGACGACCTACCATTACATATTATTCTTCTATCTTGAATTTGGTATAAAGTGTAGATGTATTTCAGTTAGTATATATGATGATGAACTCAATGATGAACGCTAACAATAATTGTTTTTTAATATATAAATATCATTTAGTTGTATTTTTCTTTCTTTGAAAATGTCTGATCACATAGAAATGAAGTTTTATGAATACTGAACATACAAGGGTATTAATATTCATAAATGAAATTTTGACAACAGACTGAGAACCCTTTTTTTTTTCCGTCTATCCTAAGAGGGAGTTACTTTTCCTCACGTAATTTCTAAATGAAAAAAGAATTACTAAAACAAGAATTTTAAACTCTACTAAATAAAAAATTATAACTCTGAATTTTTCTCTTTTTTTCTTCTAGTGGGCGTTTGTTATGTGGGAATGTGCAAGAGAATTTCATATTCTCTCTTAGATTACCTTACTTGGTACGTGGCAAGCATAGTTTTGGAAGGAAAGATAAATTTCCAAAGGAATCTATCTCTTTTCGTGTGACCTTATGATGCACCTTCTCTTTTGGATGAGTAACAACATTTATAGTGCTATTCTCTTTTCGTGGGACCTTACGATGATGGCGTACATTTGGATTGCTTGGACTGAAAGAAATAAGCGTTTGTTCGATAAAGTTTCGCGGTCTATCCCTTCTCTTGTGGAGGATCTTCTTTTCTTTACTAAATTCTGGACTTCAGCCATCTCTCAAAAAAACAAATTGAAAATGCACATTCATAATTTGGAGGTTGAGGGGGCTTTATTTTTACAAAATACCTTTCTACCGCTCTAATTGTAGTGAGGTGTACCCTCTGGGTTTACTTTGTTTTGATTTTTTTTTTATTTGCTATCCTGTTAATTTTGCTGAGGTGTATCCTATGTTCTTTTTTGGCGTATTAGTACTGTCTTTTCCTTTCTTCCAATATTGCTTATGCTATGATTGGTGTTAACTCCATCTATTTTCGGTTTGGTATGCAGTCTTAAGTTGGATCCCCTCGGTTCTCTTTTGGCCGTGTGCTTTTTCGACGGTTGGTGCCTGGGGAGATCTGTTCTTCGGGACTGATTTTGGCTGCTGTACTTTTTGCTGCTGCACTTTTGCTGCTGATGGGTTCTGATTTCTGCTGTGGGTTTTGGGGGGTTTTATGATACTTTTGGTGTGTCATTTGTTGTGGTGGCTGGACCCTTACCTCTGCGGGGGCTTTCTTTCTTCTGTGGTTTTTTGCTCTATGGAGCCCCTACTTACTCTTTCTCCTTTTTTGACCCGTATGGTGTCTGACCTGGCTTGCTGGATATTTGGTTTCTGTTTTCTTTCTCTTTTATTTGGCTTATGTTTGCCGTCTCCTGTATATGTATCTTACCTGTTCTTGGTCTGTTATATGTTCTTTTCGGATTGGTTTCTTTGCCGATGCTTTGGTTGTTTATGTGATTTTGGTTGTGGTAGCCTTACGCTGGTCTTTCAGCGTAGTTGGGTCGGTTGTGGTGCCTTAGGTATCACTCTCTGACTAAGGTTCTAGGCCTGTTTTTGTGGCTTTCTTTTTTGCTCTGCAGTTTGTTTGTAGCATTTTTTTTATGTCTCTCCTTCCGAGCTCCTTGGCGTCCCGCTGCGGCGGTTCTTGGCCGTTTTGCTTCCTCTGTGTTGTGCGAACCTCTGGGCCAGCCTCTGCCTGGGTGATGTGCTGATTTGTGTCTGGTCTCCGCTGCTTAGGTCTCCATTGTGGGATTGGCCTTGTTTTTGGTTCCGACTGCTGCTGTGTGTTATGTGGTTATGTTGGTTTTGTGTCGGCTAATTACTTATTAGCTTCTTCTGTTTGTTTACGTTGTTGGGTGCTTCTATGGGATCTGCTTCTGCAGTTTACCCCATTGTAATTGTAAATTGTGCTGTTGTACTGCGTTTATGATTATTAATCTATTTTTGGCTGGAGGTTTTCCCTCCATCCTGTATTTTCAAAAAAAAAAAAATCCCTAAGGAATCAAAATCCTTTGTTGGGAAGGATTTTCATTCCCCCAAAAACCATGAGATTTGAGAATTCTCATGAGATTTCCATAACAAACAATAAAATAATCCAAAAAACTAGAATAAAAAAATATATTCCTCCTTAAAATCATGGAATTTGAGCATTCTCATGTGATTTTCATAACAAACAATAAAAAAAACCCAAAAAACTAGAATAAAAAATTACAATAATAAAGGATTCTCGGAAATGTAATGTACCATACCAAACGCGATAATGTAACATTCCTGGAAATCAATATTCCGATCTTCACATTTCTGGGAATCCTTTCATTTCTATAAATTTTTCAATCCGTGTACCAAACGCCCCCTTAAGATTTTTTATTTGTTTTCTTTAGATAATACAAGCCCGAATCACATAGGGAAATATATATGTGTTGTTTGACACTTGTTAAATAACCTGATTGAGTTCTTGATTGCAACTCTTTACTAATCTACTTTTGAATACTCAAATGGATATTTTTCAGTATCAAAAGATCAATGATGCTGACTTCTATCTTATGATCTATTTTTTTTTTTTTTTTAATTTCACAATAAAGCATTCCTTTAATTTCAATAAAATATGGTTAAAGTAATAACTCTTTAATTTATAAGATTAATTAGTGTTTGTTATATTATGGATTAGTTAGTCTAAGACATGTAGCTACAGCAACAACAACAACAACAAAGTCTTAATCTCAAATTGTTGAGGCTGATTACATGAATCCTTTACCTTACTCAACACCATTGAGGGCCATTTTAGTCAAATTAATAATTTTCAAATTCTTATTAATAATTTCAACCTAAGTTCATTTAGATCTACTTATAGTGCTCCCCTATCCATCCTATCAATTTCCTTATGGAGAAAGTTATCATATTCGATGTATCTATACAAACCAAGCTGCACCTCATAGGTTTTCCCATATTTTATCTTCAATTAGTATAAACTCAACTTTCTTTCTTATGCAATTATTTTTTATTTTTTATTTTTGTGCATTTTTACTCAATAATCATAGCATCCTAATTTTGCCTGCATTCAGTTTTGAACATGTCTTCTCTAAACCGCCTAACACCATGATTCATAAGCCTAATATTCCTGTCATTTCCAAAGTACCCATAAAGTATGGCTTGAGCCAACATGCTTAATATAATTAATTAGCATTACTACCTATCGGGACAAGGAATATCATGAGGGTGGACTGAAATGGTATTATCGACAAGATTGCTAGTAGATTGGAGGGATGGAAAGGCAAAATGCTATCATTCGGGGGACGTCTGATCTTGCTCAACTCGGTGGTTAGCTCTATACCGCTGTTCTTTTTGTCTTTTTACGAAATGCCAGTTTGGGTGTCCAAAAAAATTGACAAACTTAGAAGACGATTTCTATGGCATGGGGCGGGGGAAGGAAGGGGGTATGTGTTAGTTAAATGGGGAATAGTGTGTAGACGGAAAGAACTGGGTGGCCTGGGGGTTGTCAATATTCGCCAAATAAACCAAGCATTACTAAGGAAATGGTGGTGAAAACTCAAAGTTAAGACGAAGTCAAAATGGGATAGATTGGTAAAGGCGACTTACTTAAAGAATGGTTGCATGCACCAAAAACAGAAAAACAAGGGGTCCATGTCCGGGTTTTGGAAAGGAGTAAGCCATACTAGGGACATGTTCATCTCAAGGGTGACATTCTTCATAAGAAATGAGACTACTACATGTTTCTGGAAGGATAAATGGTGTGGAGAAGGTTTCCAGAAGCATACAAATTCGCGACCGATAAGTATGATAAGGTTGACAGACAGTGAAGGAATGAGCAATGGAGACCAAGACTAACAGGAGACCTCACCGGTGAGGCTAAAAGACAAAAACAGGAACTTATAGGTTTCTTACAGGACTGGAAGCCAACTGGAGATGACCATGAAGACAAAGTTAAATGGGATGGTGAAAAGGGTGGCATTTACTCGGTGAAATTGGCATATAAAAGGCTAAATGACGGGTGAGTTAGAGTTTATGACCCTATATGGAAGGTAAAAATACCTCTTAAGGTCAGGACTTTTAATTGGTTGGCATGCAGAAACGCAATTCTAACAAGGGATAACTTGGCAAGGAAAAAGTGGCAGGGACCGGCTCACTGTGTTATGTGTAACCAGGATAACGAAACAGTTGACCATCTACTTCTGACATGCAGTTTCGCGAGGCCAATCTGGGAGGATCTACGTAAACTTCAAGCACCATATGAGAGATCGCATGTACTCTACCAATCTGACAACTCCCTGTACAGATTGAGTCCTGATTCTCATCCCCTTACTTGACCCTCAGTGACTCTCACTGGCACCTCGAAACGAAGACTGTCTTCTCCCCTGACTGCTCAACAAACGTCACCACCACCTCCAAGCCCCCTGACATGAGAGAGACCTTAGGCACCCATCACTTTGATCCGAATAGGACAAAGTAGAGCCCAAACTATAAAATTGTCGGACTACCGTCAACCCACCAACAAGAGTACATTTTCTTACTAATTATAAGTTAGTTGTAATTTGGATATTAGAAAAATTATAGTTATGGTTATTGTGAATGTGATTGTATTACTTTTTCATAATTGTAATCACAATCTAGTGACACTTTTTGAATAATTACAAACATAAATCGAGTGACAAGATATCAAGTAAGATGTAGTGGTCGAGCCAGATTGAAAATTTGCCTACCAATACTCTCAAGATCTCCGATATTACAGAGAAATGGCAGCCGATACCCGTTACTCACTCCGAGATTTGATACCATGATTACAATCACAAACTATATCCATTTTGAATCTTTTTTTTTTTTAATGAAATTAAATTGGGGGTTATTTGATTGATTATTAAACATTTAGGTCGTCACTGAGGCCAGGGTTATACAAACCAACATATGGTGGTTTTGTTGATGTTGACATCCGGAAGCATGGGAAGATTTCCCTAAGGAGTTTGGTATGTTAATAATTCTCATTCATCTAATATTATCTTTTATAATTATTTAATTATTTTTGCTAATTACATAGTTGTTGAATTGTATAGATTGATCACTCTGTTATTGAGAGCTTTGGAGGAGAAGGCCGAACGTGCATAACTTCTAGGGTTTATCCAACTCAAGCTGTAGGAGAAGATGCCCATCTGTTTGTCTTCAACTATGGAGAAGAAGATGTCAAGATTTCAAAGCTCAAAGCGTGGGAGATGAAAAAGCCATTGATGAACGAAGCATGACCGGCGACGACCTACCATTACATGTTATTCTTCTATCTTGAATTTGGTATAAAGTGTAGATGTATTTCAGTTAGTATATATGATGATGAACTCAATGATGAACGCTAACAATAATTGTTTTTTAATATATAAATATCATTTAGTTGTATTTTCTTTCTTTGGAAATGTCTGATCACATAGAAATGAAGTTTTATGAATACTGAACATACAAGGATACTAATATATATTTTTTGATAAAAAGATGACTCAGTCATCGCTTGATTAATGTAAAATTAAAGAAACACAGTACTACTAATTACAAAAGATCCAAACTATCTCCTCTATCCACCTTACTACAACCACGTAACGACTAGAAAAGCAGAAAGTAAGATACAAGGGATTGTAGACAATGCCCTACACTATGCCACACACAGATGCGACAGTAGTAAGATACAAGGTAAAGTAGACATAACCACATGTACTCGATCTGAAATAGTGGTCAACTCATTCCCTTTGCTCTCCTCCAATGAGTCCTACTCCTCTTCCATACGCAGCCGTTTCATTGCTCCCCTATGACATGTCCATTCATGAGTTAGAACCAATATTTTATGCATGAGACACGAAAATGTACAGTTGATATTGCAAAAACATAAATCATTCCGGATCAGCCATAAACACCACATAGTGGCTGATGCTACGATACCCCAATCCTCTCTATCTTCCTATCTAACTAGATGTACCCACCAATGGCCCCAGACATCTGAGCTAGACCTAGGGCTTTCTAGACACCCAAAACGTAGGCATACCACCTCCCAAGCTAGTTTGGCCTTAGTACAAGCGAATAATAAATGGTTGGTCTCCTCATCAGTGCACTCACATTCCCCGCATCTAACATCAATTTGCAAATTCCTTTTCTGAAGTTTGATCTTTGATAAAATAGCATCATTCATGACTAACCAAGCAAATACTTTTACTCTCAATGGAATCAAAAGCTTCCAGATAATATTTGCGTCCTTACATCGCAAACCGCCGTCGTTAATCCGCTTGTACATCGAGGATACTGAGAATTTTCCAGATGAATCGAGCATCCAATCTCTGCTATCTTCGATCTCGTTGTTGTACCGACCTTCCTCCCTAATAAAATTATTTAGGTTAGTCAATTCTATTAATTTCCTATGGGATAATTGGCCCATAATGTCCAGCTTCAGTCTCTTGTTACTCCAAACATTCGACACCACTGTGTCAATATTAATCGTCGCCTCTACAGCTTCTGGGAATAAGCTCATCAGGCTCACATCCCCGCACCACCTGTTCTGCCAAAATCTTGTGTCTTTCCCGTTCCCAATCCTACATCTAGTGTATGCATGGTACATCAGCCCCACCTTCTCCACTCCCTTCCATAACATCAAGGATTTCACGAATGCACTTTTCCCTCCAAAACGGTATAGTTTCCTACTTCTATATTTAGCAAAAAAATTGCACCACCAATTATTGCGTCGCCTCTTCATCTTCCACCACCACTTGCTTAGCAGTGCTTTGTTTATATCCCTTATATTCAGAATTCCTAGTCCGCCATATTCTCTCCTTTTGCAAACTCTACCCCATTTAACTAGCAGCATTCCTTTGTTTGATTTGTCAGCTCCTCTCCATAGAAATCTTCTTCTGCTTTTGTCTATCTTCTGAATTACCCACTAAGGAATCTCATAGACAGACATCAGGTACGTCGAAAGACTACTAAGCACCGAGTTCAGTAGTGTGATTCTACCACCTAGCGTGAGGAATCGTCCCTTCCATCCAGCTAGTTTTTTTTAAAAAATTTTTCAATCAATGGTTGCCAATCCTCTCTTTGAAGAACCCCAGGTCTAATGGGGATACCTAAATAGACCAGCGGGAATTGACCAATTTCGCATCCGAATAGCTCTTGATGGTATCGATAGGGATAGATAGTTGCTCGTTAATAGGAAGAACACAAGTCTTAGATAAGTTTACTTTCATCCCCAACCAAGCCCCAAAGCACTGCAAAGCCATACCAATAGCGCACATCTCTTCTTCTTTGGCCACTTCAAACAGCAGTGTATCGTCTGCATATTGAAGGATTGATATAGTTTGTGAAATTCCCCTGGCTCTGATACCCTGAATGGTCCCTCGAGCCCTACCTCTACTAATCATTTCCGCCAGTCCATCTGCTACAATAGCAAAAAGTAAAGAAGACAATGGATCTCCCTGCCTAAGGCCCCTCCTGCATTTTATTTCTTTACCAAACTGTCTATTTACCTGAATAAATGACTTCCCCCCTTGAACACATTTCCTAATCCACGTTCGCCATTTGAAACCAAACCCTTTCAGCTTAAGCGCTTCATCAACTCAGTCCCATTCCAGCGAATCATAGGCTTTTTCGAAGTCTATTTTTAAAAGAAATCCGCCTGCCTTATCCATGTGCCTTCTATATACAATTTCGTGTGCAGGGGCCACACTATCCGTAATATCTCTACCCTTGATGAATCCGCTTTGAGACTCACCTACCACACCATCCATCTGAGGAGACAACCTTTGCACTAAAACTTTTGTAATGATCTTGAATGAGACGTTAAACAGACTAATGGGCCTGAAGTCATCTACACCGGTAGCCTCTTTCTTTTTCGGAATTAAGACGACGTTAGCGTAGTTAATCCTATCCAGGTTCGCATTACCATTGTGAAACTCATTGAATATGTTCATCAGATCCGCTTTGATGATATCCCAGTATATATTGTAGAAGAAGATGGGAAAACTATCCGGCCTAGGGGCTTTGTCCTGTCCCAAGGTTTTCACAGCATGAAAAACCTCCTCTTCCAAGAACATAGCTTCTATGCCTTCACTCCCCTCTATTCTTGACGAACTCCACATATCAGGAAGTAGCTTACTCCTGAATTCTTTGTTAATCCTGAAGAGCTCCTTGAATCTTTTGTCGAATTCTTGCCTAATAATTCCTTCATTCTTTGTCCAGGACCTGTCAATGAGAAGCCCACTAATGTAATTCTGTCTCCTTCTTCCATTTGCCACCTTATGAAAAAATTTGGTTTTCGCGTCCCCCTCTTTAAGCCATTGCACCATAGCGCGTTGTTTCCAATATTGTTCCTCCATATCTCCAATATGCTGAATCTCAACTCTATTTTTGAACAGCTCGTCGATCTCAGCTTCCACTAGATCCCTCCCTTCTTGAATAGTTTCTAGCTCTGCCACCTTATTGCCCAATTCCTGTAATCTATCTTTGTTAGCTCCAAATTCCATCCTTACCCACTCTTTGATCCGCTTTCGCAATCTCCTCATCTTTTCAATCTAAATCCCTACTGCAGTTACCTCCCTAGTAGTGGCCTTCCAAGATTCTTGTATAATCTAGCGAGTAATAGCTGACAACCTCCAAGCTTTCTCGAACCTAAAAGGACACCGTTTTTTTATGTACCCCTCTCCACACTCCAAGACCAGGGGCAGATGATCTGAGGTGTATCTCGTTATTGTCTTCACTTTAGCCAAAGGAAAGACATCTTCCCAGTCCGTGGACACCAAAATCCTATCAAGCTTGGCTAATATCGGATTAGATTGCATATTAGACCAAGTGAACTTTCTATCTATCTGTTCCATCTCCATTAACTCTAGTTCGTCTATGATAGAGTTGAAGTTATCCTGGTTGTAACGGCTTGGTCCCCTACCTCCATGTTCGTGTCGATATCTGGTGATGTTTAAATCGCCCCCCCCCCCCCCCCCCCCATCACCCACGGGTCTGCTCAATCCTTCTTAATATCTCTAATCTCTTCCCAGAATTGACCTCTCCTCCTAGAGTCATATGGTCCATAGACTGTTGTAACCAAATGAATCCAGTCATCGCTTCACCTTCTTATTCTAATAGTAACCGAGAAATCCCCTATCCTGTGATCCAACAGCTCAAAAATTGTTAAGTCGGACACCTAACGCTATACCCACTGAATAGCCAACTGCCGGTTTGAACCTCCAATCAAAATCCTTAGCCCATGAAGGTTTCTGGAATTCTTCTGTAGATGGATTCTTGATCCTAGTCTCTTAAAAACCACATATATAAGGTTTCAGTATACCCACAGCATTACTAATAAGTCTCTTTTTACGCTTTTGACGCATACCCCTAACATTTCAGAAGAGATATGACATTAAAAAAATAGTATAACCCCTATCATGCACTCTCTGAAGATGCAACCTATCTCCTAAGGTTTAACCTATTTGATGTCCTCTCTAATCCTAACGGCATGTTGAACCTACTCTACTCTGTTCGAACCCAAGTGTAGACCGTATAGACTAGCAAAGTAGATAAGAGAGTCATCATTTAGTAAATTTGAAACTGAGTAGTTCATCACAAGATTACCTCCATACTCTGATGCCGGTTCTTTTCCTTTTGCCGCCCCCCTAATAAGAACTTCCTCGCTCGGTCCCTACGAATCCCATTTGTCTAGTTGTCTCTTGCTTTTTCTTGGAAACTCCATCACCCTTTTGCCTGTGCTTCCCAGATCTGCAATTCCTCCCTCTTTTTCTCTTACTTCGATCTCAGTTTCTGAAATAAATTTGTCTTCTCTAATCCCATCTAACGCAGCTATCATCTCATCCTCTTCCTGAATCTCAAAAACCGGTGAGCTGTCGGCAAGTTTCACCTTAACATCTGGTTGATTCTCTCCTTCTTCAAAACAATGTTGCTGAACTTCCCCTTCTCCGCATAATTGTTCTGCATGAATAGAGCCAGAGATATCTGTCTTTTGATTGAATATTCCGAGTTGTGGGCCTGCTCTTGTCTGCTCCAATAAAATGGTGCCCGGCCCATTCAGCCCAGGTCCAACTCTAGCAAACATTAATGCCTTCAATGCTAACCGAATCGAAACCTCAACATCCTCCTTCGAAAATGTCAGCGCTGCATTAACTCTGTCCCTATCACCATGCCCCTCGAGCCTTGAGCCTGCCACATTTTTTTTAAATCCCAGGTTTTAAGGACGTCTCTTCTCCGCTCTTTCGCCGCCTATCCCCATAAATGTTGACATAACGGTATCTTTACGACCTGTCCTAGGCTCTCCCATGCCTTTGTCCAGCGGTCCCACTTTAGTAGGGATAGTGTGTAATGAACATCCCTGATTGAGGTTGATCTGATCCGACGGTGTAGACGCTCCCGCGTGAGTCACCGTATCTGGACAGCCACGATTGAGAATCTCCCTATCCAACGGCCTACGATCGTCTTCAACCTCAAGCTCCTCCCCAATCTGCCGTTTCGCTTCCTCCTCTCTCCTTGAATCTCCACAAAACGAAACAGTTTTTTTAACCTCCGTTATTACCTTAACCTCGAATCTCTCCTCCTCGAAGTCGATGCTAATCATGGAAGGAATGTCGTGCATGTTGGCCACCCCTACTCGAATACGCGCGAACTCGATGTTGGAATGCACCATTGTTCCTCTATCAATGTCGAGAACCATCCCGAAGCTTCTCACCACATCTTGAAACCCAGTACGCATCCAACATTGGTAGGGCAGATTGTACAAACGTAGCCAAACGGAGAATAGAGACTCGACCTTCAGCGCCCCTACGTCTCGCGACCATTGCCTGAATGTCACATAAAATTCCATGCCGTCGCTACCCCTGCCCTCTAAACTTTTCATCAAAAGCAACTCCGCCACACGATTCTCGTTATTGCAATGAACTAAGAAGCTATTAGCTGCTCTCGGAGTCTCCTCCCATTTCCAAATTGATGACGCTTTGGTGGTGGCCTTTAATAGATCGTCAATGTCGGCACAACTTGGGTGACCAGTATGCGCCTTAACCAAAACGCAGTTCTTGTACCTCCTTTCAAACTCAGCCATGATCAGAGTCGGAGTTATCTTTTCCAGCGCCATCTTTCTCCTCCCAGCAGTGCTCTCCTCTGTTTTGCTATTTTCCGACCTGAAAGATCTAATCGAAGAGGTCGCGTCTTTGTTGGAGCGATGGCTGTTGTTTTTGTTGTGTGGGCACGCCGTTGATATGTGACCGGAATGTTTGCAAAGGAAACAGAACCAATCGTTCTTGTATTGATGGATAGAGTGCCCCCTCTGAGCACACTTATGGCACAACTGCTTTTCGGCGACCCAATTACTCCCCGATGAACCCCTGCTTCTCTTGCTATCTTCTCCTCCGTCTCTAACCCTGTGCTTCTTTGCTTTGACGAGAACCCATTCTCCGTCTTCATCTTCCTTCTTCCTTAGCTCTGTTCTCTCCGGTGATTGAAGTGGCCTAAGGGCTCTATGCCCCTCGTCCCTTTGACGATCCCCCCTTGTAACCTCTGCATATGATCTTCCCTTCACTTCATCTGGATAGCGTGTGGTAATTCTTTCAGCCTGACCTCGAACTGGTTCCCTCGATCTCCATGGTCGAAACGAAGCTCCCTTGTTCTTGAAGAAGACCTTCCCCTTTCCCTGCTTGCGCCTTCGTGCTGTTGGTTGCGTCGCTTACCAGAACCATCGTCCCTTGCAGCTTCCCCTCCTCTCTTTGGCATCTCAGGGATGGGTTAATGATGTCGACTACCAGCGTGGATGGAGGATTTGAAGTAGCTGGGAGAAGAGGCTCTATGTGAGGCTCTCTTCATGTTAGGAACTAGTGTTTTATTGTCGTGCTTTGAATGTTTTAGAAAGGAGAATATCTGTACAAGGATATTAATATTCATAAATGAAAATTTGTCAACAGTTTGAGAACCTTTTTTTTTTTTTGGTCTATCCTAAGAGGGAGTTACTTTTCCTCACGTGATTTCTAAAAGAAAAAGGAATTACTAAAATAAAAATTTTAAACTCTACTAAATAAAAAATTATAACTCTGAATTTTCCTGGTTTTTTTTAAGGTTTTCTATTTGATTTCTTTAGATAATACAAGCCGCAATCACATAGGGAAATATATATGTGTTGTTTGACAATTGTTAAATAACCTGATTGAGATCTTGATAGCAACTCTTTACTATCTACCTTTGAATACTCAAATGGATATTTTTCAGTATCAAAAGATCAATGATGCTAACTTCTATCTTATGATCTATTTTCTTTTTTTATTATATTTTTATTTCACAGTAAAGCATTCCTTTAATTTCAATAAAATATGGTTAAAGTAATAACTCTTTAATTTATAAGATCAATTAGTGTTTGTTATATTATGAATTAGTTAGTCTAAGACATGTAGCTACAGCAGCCAGCAACAACAAAAAAGTCTTCCATCTCAAATTGTTTTTTTTTATCATAAAAGGTGAGCCAAAGCCCTCCCCCCGTGTTTCATTAAAAGGTTTTTAAAAACAACATAGAAGAACATAAGAACCGAAAGATGATGTTCATGTCACCCCACACATGGGCCATGATACTCATACTCCGCAAAGTATAGATCTCATCCCTTACAATGAAGATCCTGTCCAAAAGAACAAAAGAAAAGGTTCATTACAAAAACACTTCGATCGCCAGAAGCGTCGAAACCAAACAAAACGAAGTGGTAAGAGAGCACTTCATAGCCCCTATAGGCTAGTGAACCCTGTCCCTACCAATCACTCCTCTGTTGACCCTTCTCTTTCATCTGGGTCTGTATCACTTATAGGAGTAATGATGTCTGCATACATCCCTTTGATCTTTTTTGTTGCCTCCTCACCTGCCGTTTGCGACCAGAATATGATGTTAGAGATAATTTTGACTAACAGTTGTTGATGCATGATGTGTCTGTGGGAAATTCTAAACACCCTTAATTTCAAATTGTTGAGGTTGATTTCATGAATTCTTTACCTTACTCAACACCACTAAGGGCTATCTTGGTCAAATTAATAATTTTCAAATTCTTATTAATAGCTCCAACCTAAGTTCATTTAGATCTACACATAGTGCTCCCCTATCCATCCTATCAATTTCCTAATGGAGAAAGTTATCATATTCGATGTATCTATACAAACCACCTCATAGGTTCTCCCATATTTTATCTTCAATTATTATAACCTCTACTTTCTTTCTTATGCAATTATTTTTTATTTTTTTATTTTTATGTGTTTTTACTCAATAATCTTAGCATCCTAATATTGCCTGCATTCAGTTTTGAACATGTCTTCTCTAAACCGCCTAACACCGTGATTCATAAGCCTAATATTCCCTTAGTTTCCAAAGTACCCATAAAGTATGGCTTGAGCCAACATGCTTAATATAATTAATTAGCATTACTGAACCCAACTGTACTGTAGGAAAAGGAACTGCATTCTGTAGTATTCACAATCCCACTAAATAAAGAGAACACAACAAAAGGAGAAACCTACCGCATAAAGATGGACAAATGATGCAAAATCCTTTTAAAGTCATAAGCACAGCAAATGTTGGGAAATTAGAGGAAAAAGAATAAGACATTCTGCAGAGCATCACAATCATCAGCATCAACTTCACCATTCAAAAAGAAGGGCATGCAATATGGAGCCGGAGCGCATAAAAAAGAGTGCTAGTTGTAGAACTACAAGGCAAACAGTTCATTCACTCTGTGCAATCTGGGGACCAAATTTGAAAGTTGGTTAGCTGTGTCGAAAGGCATACAGAAAAAAGAGATAAAGAGTACAACAGAGCAAATAGTTCAAATGTACGCATGCAAAAAAAAAAATGATGCCAGTTAAACTTTATCCATAGTACTTAGCATGCTCAGAATTCCATTGTCATCATATTCATGATTAGTGAACTGCAACTGTTTGCATGCTTATCTGGTAGTAGTAGTTTCAGAATATCTGCACTCTTTGTGACAGCAATTTCAATTGAGAATACGAATTGTGTATAGTTCTATGCATATGTTTGCATGCGAGCTAAGTGTTGTTTTGCTCTTTGGCCACCTCAAATTCTCCTCCTTCATGAAGCATCGAGATCAGGGTTGAACAGTTGAATCATAGTTTCACATGTACATGGTTTTCGAAGTCATAGTAGCTGGACACAGACTGATGCAACTTGGGGGGAATATAAACTGATGAAGTGAAAGCACTGTACCGACAAATACAAAAGTGAGGCAGTACACGAAAGAAAATTGACAGAATCAGGAAATATTGGAGCCCTCATTGTTAAATATGATCTGCATAGTAGTGCTATAAACTGCTCTCTCTAGGAAATCCATCCCCTGAGTTTCTCTCTCTAGACATTTTAGAGAGAGAAGCTCTCCCCCAAAACCCAAAAAAGAAAGAGAGCAAGCCAGGAAATTTTCGATTTGGGGGAGGGGGGAGGACTATCTCCTCCTCCTCCTTCCCCCCACCATTAGCCTCGCCACCGAAACGATGGCGAGGTCGCCTGACATCGGCAAGGCTTTCATTCGGGGGGTCTTGGAGTTGGGGCGTGCCGCCGAGCGTTGCGGGAGCGGAGCTGACTTGGGTTGAGCATGGCGGTTGTTCATACGATGGGGGGGGGGGGGGGGGGGGGGGGCAGCGATTTGTGGGTTGCCGGTGAGGTCAAATCGGAGGGGGTTGGCGTCTGATGTCGGGGTGGTTGCGACGAGGGTGTTCGTCAACAGCGCTGGAGGCTACTTGGAGTGAACGCTCTCGTCGGGGCTGCCAGCATCGGGGGTGGCAGCGATTCGTCGGGTTGCGGTTGTGAATACATGGTTGCCGGTCGTGGAATTCGTCGGAGTTGGCCATGATGCTGGCATCATCGGGGAGGGCAGGTCGTGGCTCTCTCCGACGAGTTGGCATGGCTGGTCGGCCTCAGAGACCGACGACAAAGAGGGGAAGGTTGCTGCCAATAGGGGGGTAAATTTAGTTTTTGAATTTCAAATTTGCATTTTGAAATTCAAAATTAGATTTGGGGAAAAATTTGAATCGATTTGAATTTCGAACTGGAGATTTAAAATTTGAATTAGATTTGAAGAGTGTGGTTCGTGTGGAGGAGAAAAGTTTTTTCCTCCACAAAAGGAATTCTAGTATATCCAAATGATTTTTTTTGTTAGCAGGAAATTTGAATTTCAAATGGATTTTTGAAATTCGAATCGAAATTGAGGTATCCTAATATCCAATTTTTCCCCATAAATATTCAAAGTATAAACCAACTTACAATTATCAAGAAAATGAATACTAGTTAATGTGGGGCTGTAGAGAAACTCCGATAGTGCTTAGCACTAGCCCAAGACCGTAATACCCGAGAAACCCGAGTGAAACCAAGAGAAGAAACCCTCTAAGTATGAAGAATGATATGGAAGAATACTTAGAAAATACTTGAAAGATTTTTAGAGAGAATTAGAGAACTTATGAAGAACACTCTTTCTTTAACTTGCTTTTTATTTATTTGTTCAACTTGTTTACAAATGGGAGAGGAAGGAGCTATTTATAGGCTCCAAGATTACAAAATATCTTACAAGTCTTCTAGAACTCTCTACCATAATATCTAGATTTTATGTCTTACAATTCCTAAAATTTTCTACACAAATCTTTAGATAATTATTTTATAGAATTCTCTAGAATATATAGAGGAGATGATAATATTTTATGATGTTTCTAGAGAATCTCTAGAACTTGGGCTTAATTTTGGGTTTGGATTATGAACCCATAATTAAGCTTAACTCAAAATCAAGTTTAATTTCAATACTTCCCCTTAAACTTGATTTTGTCAACCATACCGAGCTTCGAACGAAGTAACTCGAATTTACCTTTTGGTAATGACTTTGTGAAGATATCTGCAACGTTGTCATCATTTCGAACTTCCAAAGCTTCAATTGTTCCATCAAGCACCTTCTCCCTTATGAAGTGATGCTCTAACTCGATATGTTTCGTCCTTGCATGAAACACCGGATTATTAGCCAACTTGATAGCACTTTGATTATATCCATAAATTGCAACCGACTTATTGATTGGCTCGAACAAATCTTCAAGGAGTCTTCGAAGCCATGTACACTCTTGAGCTGCGAGTGTTGAAGCTTTATACTCTGCTTCAGTGGTAGACAATGACACCGTTCCTTATTTCTTGGTACACCACGACACGCTTGTGTCTCCACATAAAAACACATAACCTGATGTTGATTTTCGATCATCTAGATCTCCACCAAAGTCAGCATCGGTGAAACCATAAAGAGAAACCTTGGCATTGTACTTGTACACCAAACCCATGCCAAAAGTTGTCTTCACATACTTCAAGATCTTCTTTGCCGCTTCTAAATGTGGTTTCCTTGGTTCTTGCATAAAACGGCTTATGAGACCTACCGCGAAGGCAATGTCAGGTCTTGTAATGGTTAAATATAGAAGACTTCCCACAAGAGAGCGATAAGGTCGAGGATCGGGTAGCAAGGACCCTTCATCGCGCTTAAGCCTTATGTTCACATCCATCGGAGTAGTACGTGTCTTTCCTTCGTGTACCCTGAACTTCTCAACAATCCTTCTTGCATAGCTTTATTGACCGATGAAGATTCCATCCTTTACCCTTTCAACCTCCAAACCAAGAAAGTTATTCAACTCACCTAACTTCTTCATCTCAAACCTCACCGACATATCTTCTTGTAGACGAGCAATTTCAGCATCATCGTTCCCGGTGATTATCATATCATCCACGTAAAGAAGAACTACCACGTGGACTCCTCCATTCTTCTTGAAGAATAGACTTGGATCCGAATTTGATGGTACATAACCGCAAAACTGAAGGAATTGAGCAAGTTTTCCATACCATGCTCGAGGAGCTTGTTTTAACCCGTACAAAGCCTTCTTAAGCTTACACACATAATCAGGATACTCTCGTGATTTGAAACCAAGTGGTTGCTCCATGAAGATACTCTTATCAAGCTCACCGTATAGAAACGCATTCTTCACATCTAGTTGCCATAACTTCCAACCAAAGCTTGCGGCTAAAGATAGAAGTAAACGTACCGTAGTCATCTTAGCCACAAGACTGAAAGTCTCATCATAATCTTCTCCATACTTCTGAGAGAACCCCCGAGCAACCAACCTTGCTTTAAATCTATCAATGCTTCCATCCGCTTTCCGCTTAATTCGATACACCCATTTACATGAAACGGGCTGAACATCCTTGGTTTTCGGAACCAAATCCCAAGTTTCATTCTTTATAAGGGCATTCATCTCCTCTTCCATTGCGGTCTCCCACTCTTGAACACCTTTAGCTTCATCATAAGATGATGGCTCTTCTTCATCTAATGGAGCGGCAAAGTAACATGAGTAAGTAGTGACAAACCTTTCATCTCTGAATCGGGCAGGCTTAACAATGTTCCTTTTAGGCCTTTGATTAGCCATGGAACCATGATCTTCATCATCATCTTCCTCTTGATTAGTGCTCCCCCTTTCACCTTGCGTCTCTTTTTCAAGACTTCCGCTCTCACTTGGCATTTGAGGAACTGGTTCATCAACATTGAAGGAATCTCCACCTTCTTGTTCGACCAAGACTTGAGGTTGTCCATAATATGAGGAAACTTCGTCAAAGACAACATCACGAGACGCGACGTACCTATGTGTCTCAGGATCCATGCATCTCCACCCTTTTCTTTGTTCATCATAACCGACAAATATGCATTTCTTCGCCTTTGCCTCCAACTTTGTTCTCTGAGAGTCAAACACATGGATGTAGCAGATTGATCCAAATATCCTGAGATGTTTCACCGTTGGCTTCTTCCCATGAACCATCTCATAAGGAGACTTCATGTTATTCGGACTTAGTGGCATTCGATTGATGACATATGCTGCACATCTCATGCCTTCCGCCCATAAGGCTTTAGGCAAATTCTTGTCATGTAGCCAGCTTCTACACGTTTCGCTTAGATGTCGGATCTTCCTTTCTGCTACTCCATTTTGTTGAGGTGTATATGGGCATGTAAATTCCCTGTTGATACCTTGCTCTTGACAAAAAGAGAGGAACTCCTTTGACATAAACTCTCCTCCATTATCCGTCCTTAGGGTCTTGATCTTCCGACCTAACTCACCTTCCACGGTAACCTTGAATTCTTGAAATCTTGAAAATACTTCTGATTTTTTCTTCATAAAGTATACCCAGGTGTACCGTGAGAAATCATCAACGAACAACAACATGTAACGAAACCCGGAATAGGAGGGCGTTCTTGTTGGACCCATCAAATCGCTATGGATCCTCTCCAACGGAGCGCTGCATCGTGAAGTGGAATTGTCAAATGGAAGCCTATGTGATTTTCCATATTGACAACCTTCAAAAAGTTTTCCTTCATCTTGAATCTTCAACCTTGGGATCCCATTAACCAAATCCTTATTTACCATAACTTTGAGCTTAGTCATATTTATATGACCAAGTCTAGCATGCCATATAAAGACATTATCATTGGTGCTCATCTTCTCAACATATGAGTTGGAGGCCGATAAAACATATAGATCTTTAACTCGTGCTCTGGTGTGAACCACATCCACCTTTAACTCTTTAATATTCTTTAAGAATTTGACGTCACTTGGGCCAAATAAAACGTAGTTACCTGAGTCCACCGCATTTACCACAGAGAGAAGATTCTTCCTTACTCCAGGAACATGATATACATTCTTGAGAGTTATTGGGCTTCCATCATTTCCTTTAATGACAACAGTCCTTTCCTTCTCAACGCGGTGGATTGAATTATCCGCGGTAATGATGGCTTCTTTCCCGTCATGACACTGAAGACTAGAAAATAACTTCTCGTCTCCGGTAATATGATGGCTACAACCAGAATCCACAATCCAATCATTTCCAAGATTTTTAGTTGTGGATGTACCTAAAGATGCAGCCTCCACCGTGAAACATTTTCCCCATTCTTCGTCTTCAGTGTGACCCTTTGATTCCGCCATATTTGTTTCTTTCAACTTAACTCGGCAATCCTTTTTGAAGTGCCCAAGTTTCCCACACCGGTAGCACTTGAATCGCTTCTTGTCTCCCATAGAAGATCATTCTCGTCCATCATTATTTTTTGTATCACTATCCTTGAACTTGGCTCTAAAACTTTGTTGCCTCCGAGCTACAAACGCGCTCCCCGAGTCATCATTGACTTTAACTCCCGCCATTTGCATGGCTAGTGATTCTTGCGAAGCTAGTAGATTTTCGAACTCCTCCATGGAAGGTTGTGTAGCCCATCCTTGAACTGAAGTAACAAACGGTGTATATTCGGGTCGTAAACCACGAATAATAGACCGCTTCATCCGAGCTTCTGAAATCGACTCCTCCGGATTAAGAGTATTAATCTCTGAGCAAAGGTTTTTTACCTTGATAAAGAATTCTGAGATTGAAGACTCCCCCTGCTTCGCATTCGCCAACTCGTTCTCTAATAATTATAGCCGAGCCTCGTTCTTCTTGTTGAAAAATTGATCTAACGCTTGCCAAATCGAACTAGCAGATTTACACCTTGAGACATGCTCAAATACTCCCGAGGATATTGACCTCTTCAAAGCAAACTCCGCCTTGGCATTTTTCCATGTCCACTCCTTTGTCGCTTCCGCTGTTACAGCATCTCCCCTTGGTGGTGTTGTGCTACTACCGCCGACGACATCCCATAAGTCCTCACTAACCAAGTATGACTCCATACATGACTTCCATAACCGGTAGTTAGATTGGTTTAAGATCTCCATTCCCAATCCAACGACACGACCCATTGATTCCATACTTAGAATAAACCGAGCTCTCTTAAACCCCGATCTTGATGAGCACAAGATTAGAATGGCTCTGATACCATGTAGAGAAACTCCAATAGTGCTTAGCACTAGCCCAAGACCGTAATACCCAAGAAACCCGAGTGAAACCAAGAGAAGAAACCCTCTAAGTATGAAGAATGATATGGAAGAATACTTAGAAAATACTTGAAAGATTTTTAGAGAGAATTAGAGAACTTATGAAGAACACTCTTTCTTTAACTTGCTTTTTATTTATTTGTTCAACTTGTTTACAAATGGGAGAGGAATGAGCTATTTATAGGCTCCAAGATTACAAAATATCTTACAAGTCTTCTAGAACTCTCTACCATAATATCTAGATTTTATGTCTTACAATTCCTAGAATTTTCTACACAAATCTTTAGATAATTATTTTATAGAATTCTCTTATACATATAGAGGAGGTGATAATATTTTATGATGTTTCTAGAGAATCTCTAGAACTTGGGCTTAATTTTGGGTTTGGATTATGAACTCATAATTAAGCTTAACTCAAAATCAAGTTTAATTTCAATAGAGATCGTCAAGCAAGTTTATGGTTTGCGCTCTACTTTAATCTATTCTGTTAAGTGTCAATAACATAAGTTAGTTAGTTTGTTAGTGTGAAGTGTCAATAACCAAAGTTAGTTAGTTTGTTAGTCTTTGCATCTAGCTGCATTCTAGTCCAGATTTATTTCTGCACATAAATCTATATATATAGGATCCTTTGTACATTTTATTTTTGAGATAATTGAATGGAAATCTGAGCACAATGCTCTTCAAAGTTATCTTTCTCTCCCCGACGATTTTTACATGGTATCAGAGCAAAATTGGGGAAATTCTTCCGTTCTTTGCACTCGGATTGTTCGATCTCAGATCATTCATCCTCTGAATCTTTCATTGATTCTTTCTTCAACGTTGTGTTCTGTTTCGATTTCTTGAATCAATTTTCAAGAATCTTGTTCACATTCATATTTCAATTTCCATTTCTTTGATGATTTGATTCTGAAAATTTCTTTGCTATGTCTTCTCCTAATGATCCCGATCATGATTCCACCGTTCATACTCCTCCTCCACCTCACAATGCTCAGATTTCCAATTACCAACAAGATATGTTGGATCCCTATTTCATGCACCCGAGCGACAATCCTGGTGTGGCTCTTGTTTCACCGCATTTGAACAACCAGAATTATCACTCGTGGTCACGTTTGATGCTAGTTGCTTTGCAATCGAAGAACAAGTTGCAATTTATTCATGGCACTTTGCCTCATCCTGAAGGAGATAACCGCCAATCACTTGCCTGGGATTGTTGCAACACTATGATCATCTCTTGGATTACTCATTCGGTCGATCCAGATATAGCTCATAGCATCATGTTCATGAGCACTGCTGCTGATGTCTGGCAAGACTTGAAGGATCGCTTCTATCAAGGTGACATTTTTTGCATTTCTGATATAAAAGAGGAGATCTATAATCTTAGGCAAGGCGATTCTTCGATTAATGCATATTTTTACAAACTGAAGAAACTCTAGCTGGAATTGGAAAAATTTTGCCCTTTACCTACATGTAGCTGTAATGTTAAATGTGCTTGTGCTCTAATTCCTAAAATCAATCAATACCGTGAAGAAAACTATGTGATACGATTTCTTAAAGGATTGAATAAGCAATATGCTCCTGTTCGAGCACAAATTATGCTTATGGAGCCTTTACCTAATATTATCAATGTATTTTCCCTCCTTATTCAGCAAGAGAGGCAGTTCTTCATTCCATCCAGCACTATTGGTGGTGTAGTAGCTCAATTGTCAAATTCTGGCTCTGGTAGAGGCAATTCTGGTGGAAGAAATAGTTATTCTAATAGAAGTGGCAGAACCTCTTATGGTCGCGACAAAGGCACCCGAGTTTGCACGTATTGTAACAAGACAGGTCACGTGGTGGACACTTGTTATAAGAAACATGGCTACCCTCATCACTACCAAAAATCTGGTATTGTTCACAACTGCTTGAATGAATCTGGTGATCCTGAGGATGATACTCGTTCCTATAAGTCTGCTTATCATGAGGAAGGTAATGAGGACCAAGGAAAATTAGCCTTTACTGCTGAACAACATCAAGCATTGTTGGCTCTCTTACAAAATTCTAGCACATCTCGGTCTCATACTCTTAATCACCTCACTACAAGCCCTACTTCCAATATTGGTAATGTTTCCCTTTCTTCTACTCCTAAAATCGATTCTTGGCTTATAAATACTGGAGCCACAGATCACATTTGTTTTTCTAAATCATCTTTTCAATTTTTAAAGCCATCAAACCTATTTCCATTAAGCTTCACAATGGCAATTCCATAATTACAAATTCTGCAGGGACAATTTTCTTTACAAATGATTTTTACCTCACCAATGTTTTGTTCATTCCAAATTTTTCCTTTAATATCATATCAGTTCCTAAGCTTGTGAATATACTTCAATGTAATCTCATTTTTTGTCTTGAAAATTGTGTCATACAGGATACATCTACCCAGAGGATGATTGGAGCAGCTGAACTGACCAATGGACTTCATTTTCTGACCTCACCTTCTGTCAACAAACATCTCAATGCAGAGCATTCCAATTTTAATTTTGTAAATAACATTACACATTCCAGTTTCAATTTTCCATCCACGAATAATTATGATATATGACACTTGAGGTTTGGGCATCCCTCCTTTGAAAAACTTGTTCACATCAATAAAAAATTTCCTTTTGTAAAAGCTGTCAAAAATTTCCTCCCCTGTGATACTTGTTTTTATGCTAAACAAAAGAGATTGCCCTTCCCCATTAGTTCCCATGTTGCTTATAATTGTTTTGATATAGTGCACATGGATATTTGGGGGCCTTTTTCGGTTCCTTCTTTATTTGGACACAGATATTTTTTAACTGTTGTGGATGATAAAACACGATTCACTTGGGTTTTTTTGATGAAACTCAAATCTGAGGCTTCATTTCAATGCAAAGTTAAATGCATAAGGTCAGACAATGGTTGTGAATTTTTACTAAAACAATTTTATGCTGAGAAAGGTATAATCCACCAAACCTCATGTGTTGGTACCCCTCAACAAAATGGAATTGTTGAGAGGAAGCACCAACATCTCTTAGGTGTTGCTAGAGCAATACTTTTTCAAGCAAAATTACCTACTTGTTTTTGGGGTCATGCTCTAAATCATGCAGTCTATATCATTAATAGATTGCCAACAAATTTTTTGAAATTCAAATCTCCTTTTGAGGCTTTATATCACACACTGCATGACCATACTCATTTAAAAGTTTTTGGTTTTTTGTATTTTGCTTCCACTTTGCAAGCAAATAGAAAGAAATTTGATCCAAGGTCTAACAAATGTGTTCATCTTGGTTTTCAAAGTGGTGTTAAAGGACACATTTTGTTTGATTTACATTCAAGACAACTCTTCATTTCTACAGATACTATTTTCTTTAAAACTATTTTTCCTTTTGTTTCTCATGATGTCAAATTTTCTTCACCGTCCTCTCCTGCCATATGCACTCCTCCTTCAGCATCCTCTTCTCTTTATGAGTTTCTTAATTTTAATCCTAATTCTGCATCACATACTTCTGCATCATTGCCTAATTCTGCATCTCCCAATTTTGTATCACCATTATCTTTATCTCGCCCACTATCCTTCCTACTGACATCTCTAATTCTGCCACTGCCATAACTGACACTAGAAAATTTTCCAGAATTAAAAGACCCCCTACTTACCTTCAAAACAACCATTGCTCCATGCTCACTAGTAAAGTTCATTCTTCAGATTCTCCTGCTACTTCTCCATCATCCTCCACTGGTTGTAAGTATCCCATATCACAAGTTCTCTCTTATGATAGTCTTTCCCCTGCACACAAACATTTCTGCTTAACCATTTCTTCCAACCCTGAACCTTCTAATTATGAGGCTGCTATGTGTGATGAAAATTGGAGGAAAGCTGTATAATCTGAATTAACTTCTCTGGTCAAGACTAATACTTGGAAACTCACTACCCTTCCTCCTAATAAGAAGGCTATAGGATGTAAATGGGTATTCAAACTCAAATTCCATGTTGATGGTACTATTAAGAGGTATAAAGCTAGGTTAGTGGCAAAATGCTTTACTCAAACAGCTGGAATTGATTACATAGAGACCTTCAGCCCAATTGTAAAAATGACCACAGTTCGGCTTCTCTTGGCTTTGGCAGCTTCCAACAATTGGTATTTATATCAATGTGATGTCAACACTACTTTTCTGCATGGTGACTTACATGAAGAGGCATATATGAAAGCCCCTCCCGAATTGGCTGTTCCTAATAAGCACACAGTTTGTAAACTCAAAAAATCTCTATATGGCCTCAAGCAGGCTAGTAGACAATGGAACTTCAAACTCTCACAAACTCTGCTTGCTTCTGATTTTCATCAGTCCAAGGCCGATTATTCATTGTTCACTAAGCCTTCTTCTACTGGTTTCACTGCCATTCTTGTATATGTTAATGACATGATGCTTGCCGGCAATGATCTTAAAGAGATTGACAGCATTAAACATAAGTTAGACTGCAAATTCAGCATTAAAGACTTGGGGGCTTTGAAATACTTCCTAGGTTTTGAGGTAGCCAAATCTAGCAAAGGGATCACTATTTTTCAAAGAAAATATACTCTTGATCTAATTGAAGAAACAGGTTTATCCGCAGCCAAACCGTGCTCCACTCCTATGGAGCCAAATACCAAGCTTCATAGCACATCAGGTACATCAATGCAAGATCCTTCACAATATAGGAGACTCCTTGGTCGTCTCCTTTACCTTAAGATTTGCTATGCTGTCAACCGCTTCAGTCAGTACCTGTCTTCTCCTACTGATGAACACCTCCAGGCTGGATTGCACATTCTGAAATATCTCAAAAACAGTCCTGGCCAAGGGCTATTTTTCAGCAAAGATTCCTCTTCCATTCTCAAAGGTTTAGGGATTCTGATTGGGGTTCTTGCCTAGACACCCGAAGGTCAACAACCAGTTTTTGCTTCTTCCTAAGATCTTCATTGATATCTTGGAAGAGTAAAAAGCAATCTATTGTGTCACGTTCATCATCAGAGGCAGAATATCGAGCTCTTGCACATGCTACTTGCGAAGCTCAATGGCTCATCTACATATTAAGAGATCTTCACATCACTCATGCTTCCCCGGTTGCATTATACTGTGATAACAAATCTGCCTTATACATAGCAGCAAATCCAGTGTTCCACGAGCACACAAAGCACATAGAGATTGACTGTCATGTTGTGCGAGAAAAGGTCCAATATGGTCTATTGCATCTTCTTCCTATCACTTCTAAGGATCAAGTTGCGGACATCTTCACCAAACCCCTACATCCAGGACCTTTCAATTTTCTACATGCCAAACTTGGAATGATTTCTATCCATTCCAGTTTTTTTTTTTTTTTTTTGGGGGGGGGGGGGGGGGGGGGGGTTAAGTGTCAATAACCAAAGTTAGTTAGTTTGTTAGTATTTGCATCTAGCTGCATTCTAGTCTAGATTTATTTCTGCACATAAACCTATTTATATAGGATCCTTTGTACATTTTATTTTTGAGATAATTGAATGGAAATCTGAGCACAATGCTTTTCAAAGCTATCTTTCTCTCCCCTACGATTTTCACATATTCAGGTCAAAGTGAAGGGTGCCTAAGATCTCGCTCATGTTAGGGGGCTTGGAAGGAGAGGTGGTGTTTGTGGAGCCGTTGAGGACGACGACAGCTCCGTTGTGAGGTGGCGGCGATCAAGCTAAGGGAGGAGAACGAGATCTCAATTTGGATATGAATATGTCAGATTTGTGGGTGTCTGCGGGTGTATGGTGCATGAAGTTGACGTATGGATCATTGTTGGGGCGACGGTGGTGGGGTTGCGAGTGACGGCGATGACAAACGGTATACATGCATGGGAATGTGAGAGAATGAGCTCAAATTGGCACGAGAAAATTGTTGTGACGAGATCGGCCAACCACTAGAATTAAGTTTTATTGTAGTATTTATTTGTTGGTTGGGGAGCATGAGTTCCAAAACCCAGTCTGTTGGGACTCCTGAACTTCATAATCCTTATTTTTAGTTGAATTTTTTGTTAAATTATTTTTAATGAAACGTGAGAGCATTCAACCCTACCGTTGACGATAAAAAAAAATGATCTGCATAGTGTAGATCTTTTGATTTTCTTCTGCTTACATGATTTAGTGTAATTTGGAAATAAGTTTAAACACCAAATTGTCACACAGCATAAGAGTAACAAGCTTTTCACGTGTTAAAATTTTACTCTGTAAGAGCATCCACATCCGTTTGCTATATTATGCAAATATGCATATTTTAGCTCTAAGGGAGCAGCAGTTGTTTGCTATTTATCCATATTTTGTCATAATTGCTACAGTAGATTTCTATATATGAGGGGGGATATAACAATATGCATATTATACAGGACGAAACTTCAAGTTTCGTCCGATATATTTTATAACATTTAAACATCGGACGAAAATAGAGGAATTTTTTAAATTAATAGAACCCCAAAAATGTGAAAAACGATGTAGATTTAGGATATTTACTAAGTTACTTAATTAATTATTAATAATTAATTAGTTAATTATACTTAGTATACTAATTAGGTCATTTAATAAATAATTGGGCTTAGTTAAATACACATAACTAATTAATTAGGGGGTTATGTGGGTTATTAGTGTTTGACCCTAGGGGTGTAAAATGAACAGGACGGCCTGTCGTCCGTCCAAGTCCAGCTCGAGAAATGGTCCGACCGTGGACATTCCGAACTGTTATACGAACCGAAGTTGAACAGATTATTAAGTCCGATGTTTCACCGAACTCGAGCCGGACATAAGTCCGTCCGAGTATTATTGTGGTCTGATACTTTACCGAACCGAGTCTGGACTATAAAAATTTTGTCCGATCTGGACCAAGCCGGACATAAGCCCGTGCGAGGAAAATTTCGGTCCAAGCTTGAACATATGACTGTCCGATCCCGTCCGGTCCGATTTACAGCCCTACAGCTCCCCCATCGGACGAAACTTCTAGTTTCGTCTGTGGGGGAAATATTTTTTTAAAATTTTTTATTTTGCTCCGACGAAACTTCAAGTTTCGTCTACCAATTTAAATTACTAAAATATTCAATTCAGCCCAAAAAAATATTTAAAAATAATTTTTTTCACAGAGAAGTTTCGTCCGATCAAATTTTGTTTCGACTTCGCTATTTTATAGCATTTGATGACTGCAGGAAAATCTACTTTGCTATATCTATTTTATGCATTTTGCTATTTTTTGCCTTTGACGACTGTGGATGCTCTAATGAATTTCGGTTGAGGGAGTAGAAACACTTCTTAAAGAGCACCTCTTGAGGAGTAGCAGGATAAAGGCTAAAGAGTACAATTTTAGATAAAGCATTTTTGGCTAAACTCGGATTAAATCAACTCTCCCAAACACCTATGTTTAGTCAAACAAGTATTTTGCCATCAGAGCAACTCTACCGATGCATTATCCATTTGGGTTGCCATTTTAATATTTGACAACTTAAAGAATAACTTTAACAAAAAATATCTATAGATTCTGCACCCATAATTGCCATTTTGGTTGATATAATATATATATATATATATATATATATATATATATATATATATATAGAGAGAGAGAGAGAGAGAGAGAGAGAGAGAGAGAAAGAGAGAGAGAGAGAGAGAGAGAAATCTTCGGTTGCACACTACTTTGGTGAGCACTCCGTGAGCACTCACGAACTAGAGACCTTATGAAAAATCCGAACCGTTCATATCGTTCTATATGCCTTAGATAGCCTAATAATAAAAAATCAATTAATTTGAAGTTCATTTGCCCATGATTTACATCATCACAAAATTGTATGGCTGAAAATTCTAACAGCCTGATGGATAGGCAAATGAACTTCAAATTACTTGATTTTTTATTGTTAGGCTATCTAAGGCATATAGAACAATATGAGCGGTTCGGATTTTTTATAGGGTCTCTAGTTCGTGAGTGCTCACGGAGTGCTCACCAAAAGTACTGTGCAACCGAAGGGGACTCTATATATATATATATATATATATATATATATATATATATATATATATATATATATAAAATTAGTTGTAAATAAAAGCCCATGTTTCCACAAAAGTCAGGAAAATGTAACCTCACAAAACACATTTTCCTGACTTTTGTGGAAACATGGGCTTTTATTTACAACTAATTATATATATATATATATATATATATATATATATAGAAAAATCTTTCATTGTGCACCACCCCTCCGTGTGCACTCGTGTGCACTCCGGCTTGCCGCCTTCATACCAACGATCCAAACCGTTCACATTGATCTACATATCTAAATTAGTCTAATATGTAAAATCAAATTATTTGAAATTCATTTGGCCATCCATCATGTGACTACAAAAAATAATGATTTTGAGCCATACAATTTTGTAACACTTCAACGGATAGACAAATTAATTTCAAATGATTTGATTTTACATATTTAGACTAATTTAAATGTGTAGAACAATGTAAACGGTTCGGATCGTCGATACGAAGAAGGGAAGGCCGAATGCACATGCCGTGTGCACCATAGGTGGTGCACAACGGAAGACTTCCATATATATATATATATATACTAGTAATTTACACATGCGATGCACGTTTTAATAATTTCAAAAATTAAAAATAAAAACTCTGACGTAGGGAGGATTTGAACCAGAAATCTTCTTTATATTAGTTATGTACGTGCGTTGCACATGTTGGTTGAATGACAGAATGACAAAATGACAAATAACACTAAGGCCTTCTCCCATTATAATATTAGATATATATACAGTGGCGTAGCTAGGATTTCCATCTAGGGGGCGCGACACTTACTATAAATTTTTTTTTATAATAAACACATTTGTAAGCCTCAAAATATCATATATTACTACCAAAAACACAAA
The DNA here is from genome assembly GCA_017893485.1 of Hemerocallis citrina. Lineage (NCBI taxonomy): Eukaryota > Viridiplantae > Streptophyta > Magnoliopsida > Asparagales > Asphodelaceae > Hemerocallis > Hemerocallis citrina. The sequence goes on from JACEHZ010000091.1 coordinate 2,051,679, forward strand.
CTATTACAATCACTAAATAGCAGTTTTCTTTAGCAATAAAAAACCCTTCGAGATTTCATATTCTGAAAATATTGAATGATATCTTCATTGTCAATTGCATCCAATACATCTCTTTCAATATATGAAACCAAACAATCATTCATCATCTCATCTCCCAATCGGTTTCATAATGAAGTCGTGATGATTTTCATTGCAGAAAATACTCTCTCTACTATTGCGGTTGCAACGGGTAATAGCAATGCTAACTTCAACAACAAATATACCAACGGATATGCACGATATTTTTTTAACTGGACCTGCTTTCTAGCAAGCCCACTAATCCCTGCAACTTCAGAAAATCGGTCATCAGAATGCACATCCAAAATGTAGGTATCAAGTTGCCGGTCAAGATGCATTAACTCAATGTTAGATAAATCAGATGGATAAAATTCAGCAAAACGGAGCAATTTTCTCTTATCATAAACAAAAAATGAATCGCTTGGATCAAGACAAGCCATACACAACAACAACTTCGTATTTGCCGCATTAAAAATGAATCACCACCACCTTGGCCACCATGATCAGCTTTAAAAAGATAACAATACAAACAATAAACGGCATCTGTTGTAATGCTATATTCTAGTCAATTAGGGTACTTTTTGAACCACGAAGCCTGAAATCGACGCTTCTCATTTGCATAATAACGCCAAGGAAAGTTGTGATCCTTAGGTTGACAGGGTCCTTTTTGCAAGTAATATCGTTGAACATTCTCTCTTTCTTTAACATCATACTCATAAATATTTTTCTTAAATTAGGATCAGACGGATACTCTTTTTCTACATTGCAAGTAGATGGGGGCTGGACAACGGGCTGTCGTGGGGATGGGGGTGGCCTCGGTGGGGGCTCTTGGCTTCTTGAAGCAGCTTGTTCTTGAGAGTTTTTAAAAAACTTGAATAGTGTTGTATTTTTTTATCTGAAATTATATCTAATTCCAACAAATTAATATCCCTAAAAGGCTAGTAATGGGGACTCAATTCATTCAAATTTTAAACTTGTCTAAGGTATGTAGTAGCCAACAACGTATTCATATAAAAGCATAAATAGATAAACGAAAGTACTCAATTATCTTAAATCAATGTCTTTGTCTCCTCTTCTTTGTCAACTTTAAGTACTTAGTGCCTACGTGTATTTGAGGCCACAATCCTGAAAGCATTAGTTAATAGTTTGAAGTGATCAAGATCTATATCAGATAAAAAATGGATTGGTTTTCATTAATAATAGCTAGTCCCTGAGATGAATGCAAGTGAGAAGATGTAATCAAAAATAGGGAAGCCAAATACAATGCCCCATTGGTTTTCATTAATAATAGCTAGTCCCATGTCAATCTTTCACAGATAGGAGACCCTGATGCAGATTCTTGCTGCATGATCCCCACAATCTGTTCAACAAGCTGAGAAATTTGCCAAGATCAATTCATACCCATCCAGAGGATGGAACACCTTGTCGGCAATTATATTTGGTGGAGGCTTCAGGTTCACCAAACCAGGGAACCTAAATAGTAGACTAGAGCATTACCAGTTCATACAATTAATATAGTTTCTGCATGTTTAATTAGGCTTAGATTGGTTTTGGAATCATTCTAGTTGCTCATGTAATATCAGAATGCTTATAGATCATGATGATCCTCATACCTCAGTTGATAATATTCTACCCATTTTCATGGTCTACTTGATTCTTCTTTCGGATTTGGGAAGTTTCTCCCCTAAATTTCAATTGGTGAGTTGGTCAACTTTATGTTAATTAAAGGACCTTAGGTTAATTCGACCAAAGTATCACTTTTGTGGCTAATAACTCCAAGACCATCCTTCAATTCTCTGAATTATAGCAGAGAAGTATTCTTACTCTATGGAGCAAGGTGTCATCCTCAGTAAATGTGCATCCTAGCCAACTAAACTAGTTTACTATTCTGTTAGAATGAAATAATATAAATTTCTCAATACACTCTGGTAAGTTGCAACAAAAGTAAAGATCAGAACCAAAAAGGGAAGAGCAAAGGAAAGAGGGAAAGGAGATTGAACATGAAAAATGCACATCTTGGACAGAAACAGTAAGTCCGAAAATACCTAAATTATTAGCAGACTGTCTACATGATAAAACCTGACAAATATATGTTCTGCCTTCCAGGATTATGAGGAGGGAAGCATATCTATCTCAAAATGTAAATCTTGAGATGGGAATCACCAGAAAGGGTAAGCATAAATAGAAAGAGCCTCAGTGCAATACACTACATGGTCTCAATGTTCTTGTTAAGATGGTATCTTCACTAATTCACCTAACAATCTAACATGTCATGTTCATGTGTTTTATGTGTCCTGTCAAAGTTTCCATTTCCTGAATTCTAACTCTCAGGTTGATGGTTTATCCAACAAAATTAGATCAAAACATGATCAGAGCTGAAGTGTCACAACCTCATCCACTATTAGGAGTTAGGATAGGATAATTATCTTCATAAAAAGTATATAAGCAAGCTTTATTTCCAGACCTTCGTTAAATGTAAGCATAGCATCAAACAAGTGGCGTGCATAGCATAGCATCAAACAAGTGGCGTGCATAGCATCAAATAAGCATAGCATCAAACAAGTTAAAAGGATTGATATGGCTAAAAATAGGATTAAATCGGGACCGTTCACATCGGACACGAATCTTAAAGCTCAGGGGTAAAACGGTAATTCCACATACAAATGGGTCTGAAACGGGTACTGGGTCTCCTTCTCACAGATCCAATAACCCGCGAACGGATCCACCTCAACTGGGTACGGGTCCCAACCCGAAACACACCCAGTCCAGAAAAGATAGAATTAGGGTTTCTGATTAATCCTAATCAACGGCTCTGATTCACGTCTATCTTTTCACCGGGAATTAAGGGATTACATTCCTAATCTGATTACAAGGATTTTATACCTTATCAGATCACAGGAATCACATTCCTTATCTGATCCCAACGGCGACTATAAATACCCCCCACCCATCTCCATTAAGAGGTAATCAATCTTTTTCTAGTTAAACGCTCTTTCATAATCATTTCTGGATACTGACTTGAGCGTCGGAGGGTGCGTCGCCGGGATCAACCCCGGTGTCTCGCACTTCCTTGCAGGTGAACGGCGGGAGTCAACGGTCAAGCTCCGGCGGAACAGGTTAGGTGTTTGCTATTCAGGTTTTCCACAAACTCACAAATACTGTTTGTTTGCCCCCACACCGAATTTAGCGGCAACAGATTGGTGCCGTCTGTGGGAAAACCATACGAATAGCCTCCTCCTCTTCTCGTCGACTAGCTCTTCTCTAGCCATGCCTCCCAGAAAAGTAAGATCCAGGGGGTCCAACCGTGGACCCAGCCCTATTGATCAACAGCAGGAAGTCCCCGTCCATCCCGCTCCGCAGCAGGGGCAACTTCCTCCTCCGGCCGAGGACCATCTTCAGCAAGATCAACCTCCTCTTCAGAATCAGCAACCCCCCAAGGTTCCCACCGGTCCTCAGAATGCCGGTGCGGGGGGCTCTCGTATGAAGCAACCACTCAATCGGGACCGCGCCTCCATACACAATGCCTCTACGGATTCCATGGCCTCTCACAATCCCCAAAATCAGAAGAAGGAAGAGGACCTACGCCACCGTCTGGACGAGAAGCGGGCCCGAGAGGGAGCCTCCCGCCAGCAACGTCCGAGTGAGCGGTCCCCTCACCACTGAGATCACAGAAGAAGACCACGCTCCCCCGCGGGTCGGCAGCAGCCTAGGAACGATGAGGCGCCAATCACCCGCGCCGAGACCCAACGAGTTTGGAGCACAACTCTCTCATAGAGTTCCTCCTCACACTCGTCTCACAAACAGCTCTTTCCCAGAGCCGGGCTCTTCCGCTCCGCTCACCTCCGAAGCGGACCTCTTCTCAACAAAGTTCGAAGCACAACTCCCTCCAAGAGTTCCTCCTCACACTCGTCTCACAAACGGCTCCCTTCCAGAGTCAAGCTCTTCGCTCCGCCCACCTCCAAGGCGGACCTCTTCTCGACGAGTTTGGAGCACAACTCTCTCCTAGAGTTCCTCCTCACATTCGTCCCGCAAACAGCTCTTTCCCAGAGCCGGGCTCTTCCGCTCTGCTCGCCTCCGAAGCGGACCTCTTCTCAGACAGTTCTGAGCTCACAACTCTCTCCTAGAGTTGCTCCCCAAACTCTTCTCCCAAATGGCTCTCTTCCAGAGCCGAACTCTTTGCTCCGCCCACCTCCAAGGCGGACCTCTTCTCAACGAGTTCGGAACTCACAACTCTCACCAAGAGCTCCTCCTCACACTCATCCCGAAAACAACTCTTTCCCAGAGCCGGGCTCTTCCGCTCCGCTCGCCTCCGAAGCGGACCTCTTCTCAGACAGTTCGGAGCACACAACTCTCTCCTAGAGTTGCTCCTCAAACTCATCTCACCAATGGCTCTCTTCCAGAGCCGAGCTCTTCCCTCCGCTCGTCGCCGAAGCGGACCTCTTATCAACGAGTTCGAAGCGCATAACTCTCTCCTAGAGTTGCTCCTCAAACTCATCTCGCAAATGGCTCTCTTCCAGAGCCGAGCTCTTCCCTCCGCTCGCCGCCGAAGCGGACCTCTTCTCAACAAGTCCGGAGCGCGCAACTCTCTCCTAGAGTTGCTCCTCAAACTCACCTCCCAAATGGCTCTCTCCCAGAGCCGAGCTCTTCGCTCCGCTCGCCTCCGAAGCGGACCTCTTCTCAGACAGTTCGGAGCCCACAACTCTCTCCTAGAGTTGCTCCTCAAACTCGCCTCCCGAACGGCTCTCTTCCAATCCGAGCTCTTCCCTCCGCTCGCCGCCGAAGCGGACCTCTTCTGAACAAGTCCGGAGCGCGCAACTCTCTCCTAGAGTTGCTCCTCAAACACATCTCGCAAATGGCTCTCTTCCAGAGCCGAGCTCTTCCTTCCTCTCGCCTCCAAGGCGGACCTCTTCTGAACGAGTTCGGAGCTCACAACTCTCTTCTAGAATTGCTCCTCAAACTTGTCTCACAAATGGCTTTCTTCCAGAGCCGAGCTCTTTGCTCCGCTCACCTCCAAGGCGGACCACTTCTCAACGAGTTCGGAGTCCAGCTTCTTCTACATGGCTGCTCCCACAACTTGCTAAGCACCACACGATGGTTCGGAGTCCAGCACTCGGCTCGACTCTTCTTCCTCGGCTCGCCCGCAGACGAGCCGGAAGTAGATCGCCGTTCGAAATTGCTCCTGCAGCCGTTGAATGGATCGGAGTCCAACACTTGGCTCGATTCTACTTCGCAAGTTCGCTCCTAAGCGGACTAGAAGTAGCTCGCCATTCGAAACTGCTCCTGCATCCCTTAAACTAACCACACGATGGTTCGGAGTCCAGCACTCGGCTCGACACTTCTTCCTCGGCTCGCCTACAGGCGAGCCGAAAGTAGATCGCCGTTCGAAATTGCTCCTGCAGCCGTTGAATGGATCGGAGTCCAACACTTGGCTCGATTCTACTTCGCAAGTTCGCTCCTAAGCGGACTAGAAGTAGCTCGCCATTCGAAACTGCTCCTGCATCCCTTAAACTAACCACACGATGGTTCGGAGTCCAGCACTCGGCTCGACACTTCTTCCTCAGCTCGTCTACAGGCGAGCCGAAAGTAGATCGCCGTTCGAAATTGCTCCTGCAGCCGTTGAATGGATCGGAGTCCAACACTTGGCTCGATTCTACTTCGCAAGTTCGCTCCTAAGCGGATTAGAAGTAGCTCGCCATTCGAAACTGCTCCTGCATCCCTCAAACTAACCTCACGATGGTCAGGGTCCTATGGCTCGACTTTACTTCACCGGCTCGTCCTTAAACGGGCCGGAGGAAGATGGCCATTCCGAACTGCCCCCACGACCATCCGAGCTGAGCTACCCATCTACCGAGAAGCAAAGTGGCGGAAAATGTGCCCCAAAATCCGTGCTCGGATCTGCCGAACAAGATGCATCTACCGAGCAGCTAAGCAGATGAAGAGCAAGAAGAAAAAGAGGCTAACGGGTCAGGGTCGGATCCAATACCCTCGGTCCGACCCATACCCTTCTTAGCTCCTTCATTCTTCTCCTTCTTCAGTCTTCCCGCCAAAAGTACCCAACACTTCTGCTCTTCTTCACTGTGCGAAAGAACGAGGCAGGGGAGAGAACCCGAATGCCTCTCCTCCCCTTCCTCTTTCTTCTCAAAGTCAAGACTCTTCACTCCGCTCACTTCCAAAGCGGAGCTCTTCTCCACAGGTTCGGAGCACAACTTTCTCCTGGAGTTCCTCCTCAAACTTGTCTCTCAAATAGCTCTTCTCGACGGGATCGGAGCTAAAACTCTCTTAGAATTGCTCCTTGCGCTCACTTCAAAGAATGGGTCTTCCCAGCACCTCTTCTCCTAGGAGTGGAGCTCCTCTTCAATAATCTCCAAAACCAAATAGAATAGAGACAACTTCAGAGCCCCTCACCTCTCCCATATGCTGACCCATCCTCCCGAGCCGAGGAGCAGAGCTTCATCGACCCATCCCCTTCATCAACTCACTGAGCTTCTCCTCACGCTCGAGCCATCCGAACAGCCGAGCTACCGAACAGCTCAGCCGAACGGCCGAGCCACTGAGCACGGAGGGGCGAAATCTTCAAGGAACACTTCCTCCAAAACGCCTCAACGCCTCGGCCAACAGCACTGAGTCTCTGAGCCGAGGTACCAGGGTACCGACCCTCGTATATGGCAAAAAATCGTCCCGAGGCGATTTCACCGTTAGATCATCTCAAAATTCGCACCCAATCGTGATGGACGGATCAGATCGCGCTACGTCACCACAAAACGACAAGATAACGTTTTCTCGAAACTCGTGCCTCTTGTCTCGTGATTCGCGCCACGATCGTGATCAACCGTCCAGATGGCTCTTCTACAAATCGAGCTCCCCACTCCGCTCGCCTCCAAAGCGGAGCTCTTCCCAACGAATTCGGAGCTAAAACTCTCTCCTAGAGTTGCTCCTCAAACTCCTCTTCCAGATGGCTCTTCTACAAATCGAGCTCCCCACTCCACTCGCATCCGAAGCGGAGCTCTTCTCAAACGAGTTCGGAGCTAGAACTCTCTCCTAGAGTTGCTCCTCAAGCTCCTCTTCCTGATGGCTCTTCTACAAATCGAGCTCCCCACTCCGCTCGCATCCGAAGCGGAGCTCTTCTCAAACGAGTTCGGAGCTAGAATTCTCTCCTAGAGTTGCTTCTCAAGCTCCTCTTCCAGATGGCTCTTCTCCAAATCGAGCTCCCCACTCCGCTCGCATCCGAAGCGGAGCTCTTCTCAAACGAGTTCGGAGCTAGAACTCTCTCCCAGAGTTGCTCCTCAAGCTCCTCTTCCTGATGGCTCTTCTACAAATCGAGCTCCCCACTCCGCTCGCATCCGAAGCGGAGCTCTTCTCAAACGAGTTCGGAGCTAGAACTCTCTCCTAGAGTTGCTTCTCAAGCTCCTCTTCCAGATGGCTCTTCTCCAAATCGAGCTCCCCACTCCGCTCGCATCCGAAGCGGAGCTCTTCTCAAACGAGTTCGGAGCTAGAACTCTCTCCCAGAGTTGCTCCTCAAGCTCCTCTTCCTGATGGCTCTTCTACAAATCGAGCTCCCCACTCCGCTCGCATCCGAAGTGGAGCTCTTCTCAAACGAGTTCGGAGCTAGAACTCTCTCCTAGTGTTGCTCCTCAAGCTCCTCTTCCTGATGGCTCTTCTACAAATCGAGCTCCCCACTCCACTCGCCTCCAAAGCGGAGCTCTTCCCAAAGCGGAGCTCTTCCCAACGAATTCGGAGCTAAAACTCTCTCCTAGAGTTGCTCCTCAAACTCCTCTTCCAGATGGCTCTTCTACAAATCGAGCTCTCCACTCCGCTCGCATCCGAAGCAGAGCTCTTCTCAAACGAGTTCGGAGCTAGAACTCTCTCCTAGAGTTGCTCCTCAAGCTCCTCTTCCTGATGGCTCTTCTACAAATCGAGCTCCCCACTCCGCTCGCATCCGAAGCGGAGCTCTTCTCAAACGAGTTCGGAGCTAGAACTCTCTCCTAGAGTTGCTCCTCAAGCTCCTCTTCCTGATGGCTCTTCTACAAATCGAGCTCCCCACTCCGCTCACCTCCAAAGCGGAGCTCTTCCCAAAGCGGAGCTCTTCCCAACGAATTCGGAGCTAAAACTCTCTCCTAGAGTTGCTCCTCAAACTCCTCGTCCAGATGGCTCTCCTACAGCCGAGCTCTTCACTCCGCTCACCTCCAAAGCGGAGCTCTTCTCCACAAGTTCGGAGCACAACTTTCTCCTAGAATTCCTCCTCAAACGTGTCTCTCAAATAGCTCTTCTCGACGAGATCGGAGCACAACTCTCCCCTAGAGTTGCTCCTTGCACTCACTTCACAGAATGGGCCTTCCCATGGCTCTTACGAGGATCTTCCCAGCACCGCTTCTCCACTATGCGAGAGAACAAGGCAGAGGAGAGAACCCAGATGCCTCTCCTCCCCTTCCTCTTCTCCTCTTCTCCGAGCTACTACGGGCAGAGGGTGAACAGCCCTGATGCGCCGAGCCGAGGTACCGGGGTACCGACCCTCGTATATGGCAAAAAAATGCTCCGAGGCGAAGTCACCGTCGGATCTCTCCAAAATTCGCATCAGAATTCGATGGGCGGTTCAGATCTCGCTACGCCCACAAAACGACAAGATAACGTTTTCTCGTGATCTGAACCCCATCCTCGTGATGCGCGCCATGATGAACGGCCCAGATCCTGCCACGTGTACCTTCCGAATTGCCTTTCATCGGCCTGCTCGACCGAGCTACCGAACAGCTTAGTCGAGCAGCCGAGCTACTAGGCACGGAAGGGTGGAACCCTCAAGAAACGCTTCCTCCAAAATAGCCAACTCAGCACCTCGGCCACCAGCCCTGATGCGCCGAGCCGAGGTACCGGGGTACCGACCCTCGTATATGGCGAAAAAACTCGCCGACCCATATCAGCCATTGGATCTTGTAAAAAAGCGCGCTCGTCATGATGGACGGATCAGATCGCGCCACGTCACCACAAAAACGACAAGATAACGTTTTCTCGAAACTCGTGCCCCTTGTCTCGTAATTCGCGCCACGATCGTGATCAACCATCAAGATTGAGTCGCGTAGCTTGGATCTGCCAATCTACCAAACTGCGGAGCGGCGAAAAATGTACCTCAAAATCCGTGCTCGGATCCGCCGAACAAAGCAAGCAGATGAAGAGGAAGAAAGAAAAAGAGGCTAACGGTCGGGGTCGGATCCGATACCCACGGTCCGACCCATACCCTTCTTAGCTCCTTCATTCTTCTCCTTCTTCCCCAACACTTCTCTTCTCCACTGTGCGGAAGAACAAGGCAGAGGAGAGAACCCAATTGCCTTTCCTCCCCTTCCTCTTCTCCTCTTCTCCACTGTGCGGAAGAACAAGGCAGAGGAGAGAACCCAATTGCCTCTCCTCCCCTTCCTCTTCTCCTCTTCTCCACTGTGCGGAAGAACAAGGCAGAGGAGAGAACCCAATTGCCTCTCCTCCCCTTCCTCTTCTCCTCTTCTCCACCGTGCGGAAGAACAAGGCAGATGAGAGAACCCAATTGCCTCTCCTCCCCTTCCTCTTCTCCTCTTCTCCATTGTGCGGAAGAACAAGGCGGAGGAGAGAACCCAAATGCCTCTCCTCCCCTTCCTCTTCTCCTCTTCTCCTCTTCTCCACTGTACGAAAAAACAAGGCAGAGGAGAGAACCCAAATGCCTCTCCTCCCCTTCCTCTTTCTTCTCAGAAGAGCTACCGACCTACCGAACAGCAAAGTGGGAAAAAATTCTCCTCAAAATCCGTGCTCGGATCTGCCGAACCAGACTCATTTGCCGAGCAAACCAGATGCTCCCAGAGAGGATCCGAGGTGCCGATCCGAGGTGCCGGGGTACCGACCCTCGTATATGGAGAAAAATTCGACCGATCTCATCTCACCGTCGGATCGTCTCAAAATTTGCGCTAAAACATGATGAACGGCTCAGATCTCGCCACGTCACCACAAAATGACAAGATAACGTTTTCTCGAAACTCGTGCCTCTTGTCACGTGATTCGCGCCACGATCGTGATCAACCGTCCAGATTGAGCCACGTAGCTCGGATCTCAAATCCGAGCTACCAAACTACCGAACCGCAAAGTGGCAAAAAATCTCCTCAAAATCCGTGCTCGGATTGGCCGAGCAAGAAGCAGATCCGAGGAGCTCAAGAGAAAAAAAAAAAAAAAATTCAAAGAAGGGTCGGGTCGGACCCATTAGGGTCCCAACCCGAACCAACCCTTCTTCTTCTCTCCCAATCTCCCGCCAAAACAAAAAACAAGAACAAACCCAAGAACTGACCCCCTTCTTCAACCTCGGCTCTCCAATACATCGCCTAAGCTTGAGCTCGAGTGGCCTCATCTTCGACCTAAGCTCCAGCTCGTCCAGCCTGACCTCCGGTGGCCTCTCCTCACCTAAACTCGAGCTCCCCAAGCTCATCGTCTTCAACTGCCGAGCTCACAACTCCACTCCGAGCTCCACTGCCGAGCCCCATGCCGAACCGATCTCCTCTATCCGCCGAAGCCAACAAGCGAAGCCTCACCATGGCCTGTCTCCAAACTCCGCCATGGCCGACCACCTCCGCTCCGAGCTCCGCGATGCCAAAGCTCTCCAATACGCCGACCTCGTCATTCACAGTGAGCTCCTCCGTCAACCCCGAACACCTCCGAGCTCCATGACACTGCAGACCTCCTCTATCGAGTTCGAGCTATCCTCCGAAGCTCCGAACTCCACTTTGTCACGAGCTCAACCCATCACCAAGCTCTCCACCTTCGTCGCCGTGCTCGCAACAATCGTCGAAGCTCCACCTCTTTCTCGTCACATTGAGATTGGTCATCCGCCTCCCATCTCCGTCATCAACACGCCGGAGCTACCCCACTGTCGAGCTCGCCAAATCATCACGAGCTCACCCTCACGGCAACTGAAGCGTCGAGCTCTTCAAAACGCCGACCCACTTCGCCGGAGCTCCATTCCCGTCTAGCTTCATCCCCAAGCTCGAACCCAATTCTCCACAGTGCCAAGCTTCGCTGCTCCAAACTCCTCTCAACCTCCGAGCTCCAGCTCTCTACCTCGTCAAGCGCCGAAGCGTCGACTCGCCATGCCGAGCCGAACTCCACCTGTCGAAGCTCCGAAGCGCCGACCTCTCCCTCCATGAGCTAGCTCGTCGATAATCCCACCGCCTCGCCACCTTCGTCGAAGCTTCTTGCCGAGCCAAGCTCCCCTGTCGAAGCTCACCGTTGAAGCTCCGTCATCCTCCTCGACGAGCCACCGCCTCGCCACCTTCGTCGAAGCTTCTTGCCGAGCCAAACTCCCCTGTCGAAGCTCACCGTTGAAGCTCCGTCATCCTCCTCGACGAGCCACCGCCTCGCCACCTTCGTCGAAGCTTCCTGCCGAGCCAAGCTCTCACTCTCGCCGAACTCCCTCCGTCGTCGAGCTGAACCCGTCACCTCTCCAAGCTCCACCGTCGAGCTCCAAGCTCCCTCGTCGGAGCTTCCTTCGAGACGAAGACGAAGGAGAAGTGCGGAGAAAGAAGAAAGAAGCAACGAAGAGTAGAAGAAGAAAAGAAGCAGAGGGAAGCAGAAGCAGAGGAAAGATAGAAGCAGAGAAAAGAAAGAAAAAAAAAAAAAAAAAAAAGTGAGTGCCACGTGGCAATGCCACGTGGCTTCGTTACATTCCTCGGCAGATCCGAATCACTCCGCCGAAGCGCCGAGCCGGGGTACCGGGGTACCGATGCTGTAAATTGAGAAAAAAAGGGACCGACCAACACGATCCGTCCGATCGTCTCAAAATTCGCGTCGCGACACGATCGACGCTCAGAAACGTGCCACGTGTCCAGATCGCGATCTGCCTCACGATGCGCGCAGATCTGATCATGATGGACGGCCAGAAACGCGCCACGTGTCCAATCGCGATCTGCCTCACAATGCGTGCTCATCTGGTCATGATGGACGGCCAGAAATTTGCCACGTGTCCAGGTAATATTTAAATTATTTATTTATTTATTTAATTGTTTTTTTTATTTAAAAAATCCGAAAAAAATATTTAAAAATCAAAATAAATTAATTAAAAAATTCTAAAAATAATTATTAATTCAGAAAAAATTATTTTTAAATTCTGAAAAATAATTATTAAATTAGAATAATTAATTAATATTTTAGATAATTAATTATTTAATTCGGAAAATGAATAAAAAATTCAAAAAAATGAGAAAAAATTCAGAAAAATCTGGAAAAATCACCAAAAATCCAGAAAATTCTGAGAATATTTTTGGGCATTTTACAAGCCCATAATAACACTGTTACGCCCCGAGCAAGATTCCAAACTCCCTCAAGAACACCGATAAAATCCCGTACGCCATTGAAACAGTAAAACTACTCCTCAAAGGCTGATCAAACTCAGTCTTCGGGAGTGGGGGGCTCGTGATATGGCTAAAAATAGGATTAAATCGGGACCGTTCACATCGGACACGAATCTTAAAGCTCAGGGGTAAAACGGTAATTCCACATACAAATGGGTCTGAAACGGGTACTGGGTCTCCTTCTCACAGATCCAATAACCCGCGAACGGATCCACCTCAACTGGGTACGGGTCCCAACCCGAAACACACCCAGTCCAGAAAAGATAGAATTAGGGTTTCTGATTAATCCTAATCAACGGCTCTGATTCACGTCTATCTTTTCACCGGGAATTAAGGGATTACATTCCTAATCTGATTACAAGGATTTTATACCTTATCAGATCACAGGAATCACATTCCTTATCTGATCCCAACGGCGACTATAAATACCCCCCACCCATCTCCATTAAGAGGTAATCAATCTTTTTCTAGTTAAACGCTCTTTCATAATCATTTCTGGATACTGACTTGAGCGTCGGAAGGTGCGTCGCCGGGATCAACCCCGGTGTCTCGCACTTCCTTGCAGGTGAACGGCGGGAGTCAACGGTCAAGCTCCGGCGGAACAGGTTAGGTGTTTGCTATTCAGGTTTTCCACGAACTCACAAATACTGTCTGTTTGCCCCCACACCGAATTTAGCGGCAACAAGGATAATTGGCATGAATAAGGCATTTCATCAAACAAGTGGCATGCATTTTTAACAACTTAGAACCATTAAAAATAAACCAGTAGTTAAACTTAAACCTTCTCTATTTCCAACTTCAATCATCAGTATTCAGTGCATAGAAGAGTAAAAACTAATGGTTAGAACTTAGAATTAGTTACCCACTTTGTGTTTGTTGTTTGATCTCTTTCTTACTCCTCTCGAGCTCCTCTCAGGTTCTCCGAATCTCCTTTGAATTTGCAATGGGCTTTGTAAGTTGAAATCAAAAGAGAAAAAGAGAAAGAGAATGAAGGTCTGATCTTGTGATGTAATAGGAAAGGAAGAGGAAGACTGGAAGAGTGTCGTGAGAAGAAGAAGAGGAAAGGAAGAAAGATTGAGAGAGTAAACTAAATGGGTTGGAATTTTACACATAAACCCTTATTAAAATTTTTTTTACTAAATAATTTTTTTTTAAAATTTTTTTTTAAGAATACCAAGAGCCGCAGCTGCACCCCCTAGGTCCATGGCAGCTATACCACTGTGTGTGTGTGTGTGTGTGTGTGTGTGTGTGTGTATATATATATAGGTAAAAGAGAAAAAATATGGTGTGTGATATATGGCAATGTCATTTGGTTTCCCAAATTTGATTTAAAAATATTCATTTCTAAATTTGACAACCCAAATAAAAAATAGGTGTGGTCAAATATAAAAATGGAAACCTAAATGTGAAGTTGATGTCGATGCTCTAAAATGATATTATTATTCTAAATTTCCAATAGATAATTTTTGGAACAAAGAAGTTGAGTGACACAGTGCAGTGCTTTGATAAACACGTTGAATGTTTACGTCGGTAATATTTCTAGTCAAGAAAAAGAAAAACAAAGAACTTGAAAATTCTGGATCTCTTAGAGCATCCACAACCGTGAAAGCTAAAAAACTAACAAAATAGATAAGTAGAAATATCATTTTGTGGTTACGTTGCAGTCATAAAATGCTAAAAAATAACCAATGAGATGAAAAATTGATCAAATTTTAATTTTTTATAATTTTTTTTTCTTATATTTTTTTGCGTAGACAAAACAAAATAAAACATCAGCGGACGAAACAAAATAAAATTTCGGCGGACGGAAGGTGAACGTTATTTGGTTTTTTTTCTTCTTTTTACAGCTTAGTGACCCAGAGAAAATGATATGAGTCAATCAATAATCCATAAAAAATTCAATATTCCCAATTAATAATCCATGGAAAATCATATGCAATCCAACCCATATAATCCCAAAATAATCTAAAATATTGTTTTCTTTAAGGATTTTTTTAATTATAAAAAATTTTAATTCCATGCGACGGAAACATAATATTATCTATAAAATATTTGGATGAAACATCATGTTTTATGAAACATAATGTTTCGTCCACAATAATATGAATATTGCTATTTCTTCTGCCAAATATAGCCGTCTATTATTACTCAAATGCTAAATTATGCATATATATATAACACATGACTGCACCTTTACTCAAAATACCACACACGAACTGTCAGTTTTTGATGAATCGGATAGAGCCAAACGGCTCCAGCCATCAAAAATATATTAATCAATAAAACAGTTAATAAACAATACAAATAATCAATGGTTTTACAAGATGTAAAACAGAAATGAGCAAGAAAGAAATACAATAAGCGAGCAACTAAGAGATATAATAACAGACTCAACATCAGCAAAACAAAGGGTGGAGCCACAGCATGACGCACCACGCCGTTACCCGAGAGCGGAGCCAACGGCCCGGAAAAGCGAGCAATGAGAAGGAGACAAAAGCCAGACTGTCGCACTCGAGTGAGGAGGTGGACCTAAGCAATCGATCCAAGACAATGGTGGATGAAACTCCTCCCACGACGGCATACAACTCCACTAGTAGACTAGAGGGACTCTAGCAGCACAACGGGGGAAATGCACTGCCTACAACAGTGAAGCCAATGAGAAGGCAAGACTCAACTGTGCCCTAGCTGAAGAGCTGACACGGAAGCTGCTTTCCTCGCAAGAAGCCGAGGACTCACTCGGATCTTCGAATGGTCAAAAACTTTCTTGTTGTAGTCTCGCTTGACATGGGGAGCTGCTACCCTCACACGAACTGTCTGTTACAATAGTATTGTCATATGATACAACAAAAGATACTATAAAACATGCTTGAATACAGGTGGCGTTTATAGTGACAATGTCTTTCACAAAAGACAAAACATATGACCACTTGAAAGAAGCAAGCAACTACTAACTGGTAACCCACATTTCATTTCATCAAACACCTATCAACCATAAACCACAACCCCTGTCCTCTCCTCTCCTCTTTTCCTTAAACCCTAAACCCCTAAATGTTATTCTTCTCATTCTTCACCTCAAAACTCAAACCCTCTCTCAAAACCCCACCAACCTCCTCCTTCTCCCTCACCCAAACCTCCTCCTCCTACGTCAATGTCAAACCCAAGCTCAAACATGACCCCTTCTTCGCCTCCATCCCCATCCTCTCCCACTCCAAAGACCTCCGCATCCTCCTCACCCTCACCCATCTCCTCTCCCTCCAACCCAACTCCTCCATCCCCATCTCCTCCATCTCCAAGCGCTCCCGAGCCTTCGAAATCCATGGCAGAGTCATCTCATTCCTCCGAAAATACCCCTCTGTTTTCGAAGAATTTGTGGGGCCTCAGTACAACCTCCCCTGGTTCAAACTGACCTCAGAAGCCATACAACTCAATCAGCTGGGGCGATCGGTGTATATCACTCAAAAACCCGAGATTTTACAGAGGCTCAAGAGGCTTATTATGATGACGGAGGCGAAAATGCTGCCCTTCAAGATTGTCCAGGGAATGCTTTGGCATTTGGGGTTGAATGAGGATTTTCTGCAAAACCCGGATGGGGAATTTGAAGTTGTTGAGATTGGAGATGGGGAGAAGGGGCTGAGAGTTGTTAATCCGAATGAGTGTATTTTTCGCTCTGCCATTGAGAGGAGTGGGAATGTGGGTGAGTTTCCATTGTTTCCTTCGAAGGGGGTGAGGTTGAAGAGGAAGGTTTTGGATTGGATGGAGCGGTTTCGGAGTTTTAGGTATGTTTCGCCTTATGAGGATTGGTCGAGGTTGGAGCGGGGTGGGGAGATTTTTGAGAAGAGGGTGGTGGGTGTTTTGCACGAGTTGTTGGCTTTGTTTGTGGATGGGTCGGCGGAGAGGAGGAGGATTCTTTGTTTGAGGAAGCATTTGGGGTTGCCGCAGAAGTTTGATAAGTGTTTCGAGAGGCATCCACATGTGTTTTATTTGCTGTTGAAGAACAAGACTTGTTATGTTGTGCTTAAGGAGGCGTGTTGTGGGGGGGAGGGAAGTGAGATTGAGGAGCACCCGATGTTGGATGTGAGGAAGAGGTATGTGGAGTTGATGATTAAGTCGGGGGAGATTTTGAGGAGGAGGAGGAGTGGGAAGCATTTGAAGGAAGGTGGAGAGGAAGAAGGTGTTGGTTCTGAGAAAGAGGAAGATGGCAGTGAATGCGAGGAAGAAGGCATTCAGGATTCTTAGCTATCTGAATAGACTACCAAGATCTTCTGATGAGGTTAGTCTACTTCAGCTCCATTGTTTCAGTTAGTTTTCTATTGCTGCAACTGTCAAATTAGAAGTGAAACAACCATTAGTATGCATTACAATCATACTAATGTGAAGATATTATATTAGTAATTCATCATGTTAACCATCTTTTTTTTATTGATGTAAGATGAGTACTAGTGGTTTCTACATGTGGTTTTGTGTATCCACTATGTTAGTATGTTATCTTCAAGCTCATATATGAATGTTCTACTTCTACACATTAGAGAAAAATACTTTGAACTGTTGATTCATCACTGCGAATGTCATTGAATGGATTTTTCCAATTAAAACTTTTTTTAAGTACTTATCAACTTGCTATGCATATGTTTGATATATTACATATGTTTACCGACTGAACAAGGGATTCCTTAGATTGGTAGTTCGATATATTATACATATTTATGAAAGATTGGATTTTGTTTAACACCTACTGTCATCTAGAATAAGTTATGGTATTTCATCAAAAGGTTCGATAAGGACAAGTGACTTCTTTCAAAATATGAACTTATAGAAAGAGATTTGAGGGTTTTAAATTACTAGTGTACAAGTTCTCATATCAGTTGTAATTAGTAATGTGGAAGGATTTTAAAGAGTTATTGTAGAGGGTATCAAGAGAAGGAAGGCAGTGCACGGATAAAATCCTATTCCACTCTCAACTAATCTGCTCTGCATAAATAAGTACAGTTAAAATAGCTCCAGGCACAAAATCACAAATCACCATTCTTTAAATTATCTGTGAGTATTTCTTTTCTGCGGGGGAATCTTATGCTTCCAGTATCTTATTACCACAGACCTAAAATAACAAAGGAAAAAGGATCTCATTTCAAAGTACTCCATGAACATAAACATTGCTTCTTAAACCAGTTCAACAATCTCTCCGTTTCCAAATAATAGATTCTGATCATTAATTTTCTTTTCCTCTTTAAATAAAAGGAGAAAAAGATAAATTAATTCCTAAATGTTATCCTACCACAACAAAGGCCACTCCTTCTATCGCTGTTGATAAGCTCTCCCTTCACCGCCCCCATGGGGATGGTCTACAGTCGAAATGAAATGGGAATTAAAGAAAAAAAAAAGCTTGTTTGTCTCTGTTAGATGTTCTAGTTTACTCTATCTTATCTCCCAGTGACGCTTCATCTCACTCATTGTACCTGTTAAGATATCTGTACTTAGGAATGTAGTCAACTGATCATTTCCTATCCTATGACGTGTAGAATTGTTCTCCGTCTACTTCATCATTGTCAATTTGGCTATACTCATTACTTAGGTATGCATAACCAATTAACTACCATTGGTTTGGGTCCGCGAACAGTGGCTTATTGTTGATCTTCTTTATAAAAGTTTTTCCTTAATGTCGTGGGGATTCTATATGCAATGCTCTAGAAGTATATATATCCTATGATTATATAGGAACAACACTTTTCCTAACCTCCTCACTCATCTCGATCTGATCAGCAGAACTGAACTTGAGTTCCCTGGCCTTGGGCCTAGTTTGTAGATAAAAACTTCGAAATTTGGTCCCAGACTAACATGAATCATTTGGTAGGCTTGGCTGTTTATCTATCGGAATACACATTCCAATAATATCCATAGGTATACATTTTTTCTTTAGGTAAAGACCAGACCTATAGATATGCATGCTATCTTAGTTCTTCTAGTTATCTATAACCAAATGTAGGCACCCGATTACTGCCACATGCTGCTAGAGGTGCAATCTAATAGGAGACCAGCAATGCCTTATACATTCATATATATGTATGACATTGATATATGCACACAGATAGAGATACAGATATAGTTTGGTAATGAAATATTGTACTTGTTATCAAAAAAAATAATATCGTATTCATATATTACAAAATTGGAAATAGATGACACAAAGTGGAGCCAGAATTTTCATTTAGCTTGGGCACAAAAAATAATATAACCGGAGATTTTAAGAAATTGAGTCAACCAAAAAGATCCACTCAAGAATTCATTGAATCATTTACGGACTGAAATCTACAAATTTTGGTATGGTTTCAGATCAGACTCTGGATATCAGGTTTCGTTTCCACCCCTAGTGGGGTGGCAAAATAAATCTAAAAGATAGTAAAATTAAAAAAAAATCAAATAATAATTACTAAAGCATGAACGGTTTTATCTAAGTAATATGACAAAGGTAAAAACAACACAAGGGTTTGCATGACTGTGGCACTATGCACATCTCATTTATGGTTACTCGGCCCTAGTGGTAAAATGTCGCAACTGTTAAATCATTTAAGCCACACATCTAGCTCTAGAAAATTGACCTTGTTAAAAAATGGTTAACAGTACAGCAATGATAGCAATTGTGGCACATTTATGCTTCTAGCAGTAAAGTATGTAAGGCAATATGAATTCTATCCTTGGCAACAATAAAACTACCAAATATCACGTTGGGATCGTGCCCAACCTAACTTACATTTGGCTTTGCCCCATAATGAGACCAGCGAATGCATATATGAAATGGGTAGTAGTTTATAAAACCAAATGTAATAAGAGGATACAGATATAGATCAAATGTGTACTGGAAAAACATTAATCAAAAGAAGAAAAAAATTGTAGGAAAGTGTTTTATTGAAGGAAGTCAGAAACGAAAATGTGATATAATTGAGATGCAACTGTCTGACATATATGTCTTCCATACAAACTTAATAAGAAAGCTACACCACCTTATATAAAGCTTATAATCAATTAGTATCTTTGACACCAAATTTACATATTTGTTTATGCATTTTTATGTATATAATATATTATATGATTAAATCTATTAGACTATTCTATAACCATTTCCAATATCATACAAAAAAAGAGGTAATTTTATCCAAATTTGGGTCCATGCTTTTATCTGAATTAATTCATGTATACTTAACATATCCCTTAGTTATGTACAACAACATTTCATATTAGTGTCCAGATCCGGATCTTTTACATATATCTCTACGACTCTACCCGTATCAGACTGGATTATATTTTTGGGATCAATATCCAAATACGGTTGGAAAATATCCATGTCTGATTCTACCCCTACTGTGCAAGTGCAAGAGTCATGAAGAGGAGATGGGAAGCGTGCATTTTGAGCCCTGTTTGGTTTGATGAAGTTGCGAGGTAACTTTGTAACTAGATCGTTGGCATAGGTTTGTCTTCTTAGATATTTTTAGGTGCAAGAAATATGTTTCACGTATTTGTTTATATGTAATTACTAGTATAAATGAAGAGAGCTGATACGGGGAAAGTAAATGATAGTCTGTTTGCTGCCGCAAAACAAGCACCACCTTCCAGACTAACTTTAGATGAACGTTCTAACTGGGATCAACATTACCTAAAATGACGTTCCTCAACTGAATATTGCTTGCTATAAACCTGGATAATTTGGTGATTCACACCTACAAACACAGCCAGCTTTTGCAAAACTTCCCCTAGAAGGTACAATGTAAGCTTCATTATTCTTCTTCTAGTAAAATCTTCCACTAATAATTTACTCTGTTCTTCATTTTCTTTATTTCTTTTGGCGAAGCATCCTTCCTAATTTTCTTCTTGTCCAGTTTACAACATCTAGCTCATCATCTTCTTTGTTTGCATTTTTGATTTTTTGATACTATGCTACCAAAGTGGTCACTCATGCTATGGTGACCCAACCACTTTTGAAGTCATTCAAAGTGGAAAGACATCCACTATTCAAGTATTAGAGTGAACGCGTACATTTAGGTCACTTGTATCTCTCTGTACTTTTATTGAGCTGGTTCCTAATTGATTATGAACTGCATATATTGTTGGGTAACTGTGGCCCTACTACTACTGTCTATTAACTGTCTTACTTTCTGATTCATAAATTCTGAAGTGAGAGATCAGTTCTTCTGATGAACTAGGTATTTCTGGTCCATGTCTATCAGTTTAATACTGATTTGGGTTAAATTGTTGGTTTGCATTTTGTTGGCAAGTTCAGCCTTGTTAAAGGGTTTGCAAGTTCGTCTTGGTTAAACGTAAATTGTATCCTCATTGCAACTTCGGAGTTTTGCCGTGTTAGTTGTAGGATTGTATTAGAGCTTGAATACAAGTCAGTCACCTCTCATCGGAGGATTCTGTTAGACCGGATTTGATGTATCTAGGGTTTCGGAGAGGCTTTGTGTCTTAGTTTTATTTTAGCCGTCGTACCCTTTTCTGAGTTTTCTCTTATCCTGATGTATTTCTTTAAACACAAAGCTGACATTAAATTCGATCAAAGTTTAATGACTAAGAAAAGGATTAATGTGGTGGTCCCCAAACATTTAGCATATAAATTTTGTCGTCATCGTCATCCAAATTCACGAGTATCCTATTTCAATTCATGCTTAGTTATGGTGAGAAAGTATTTGATTAACAAGACAAATTTTCTGTTGAGAAAACCCTTCTTTTGGTCAAGCCTTGAGCTTTAAAGGACACAAGTAGGCATGTAGTTCCATCCCATCTACTCTTGTGAGCTCAACAAACCTCACATTTAATGTTTTCGTATTTCATTATTTATATTCGAAGCTCTAAGTCATCCATAACCTACTCACCTTTCTCCTCTTTTCGCTTTCTTCAGCAATGGCTCCCTATCTTGCAACAATGCAAGCTCTTCTCCTGGTGCTGGCATTGACCAAGATTGATTCCTCATCCTGCTTCTCAGTGAAGGGCTCGGTCGCCTGCCTCGACTGCAGCCCTCACCATGATCTCTCTGGTTCTTCATTCGTCTGATTTTTGTTTATATATATCGTCATTACAATCTTGTTTTTTCTTGCATACACCTATTCCCTTATGGCACAACTTCGCACCACTGGCTTTTCAACCAAATGCAGCAACTGGAATTTGTGCTTGTTTTGTTATACTCTTTTAAAGTGAAATGCAAGGACTTTTCATTGTTTGCCTTTTGTAAAATTTTAGTTCCATCCTAGTATTTCTTGAAACTACAACGAACCATTAAGAACTATCGCTGAAGAATCATCATATACCAATTTGCGCATAAATCCGACAACAAGAATAACACTCAAATCTATGAGGAAGTTAGTGTCAATTTCAGTTATTAACGCTGGCCACTATCTGAATCTAGCTGATAAAACTTAACAAATCCGTAGTTTCTGTCCTTCATTCATGCTTACTTTCATGTTAACTTTTAATGGGTCAATGCAGGACTGAAGATAGCAGTCAAGTGCAAGAGTGTGACAAGCTTAATGTATGCAGTGACTGATACTAAGGGAGGCTTTGAGGCCACAATGCCTACAAACTTCTCATCTTCTTCATCTTTGTCACTCGACTGCCTCATAATGTTGTTCAGTGGGCCTATCCAGCTCTGTTCCTTGAAGAAGTCCAGGCTCGGAAATGTCATCAAGGCTCAAAGGTCAGAGAACTCTTACGCGTTGTCAGCTCCTCTCACATTCTTCACAACCTGCACGCCAGCGAAAGCTGGCAAAAAACAGTTTGATGAGGAGAAGAGCCCAGCACCTCCTGCAAGCTACCCTCCTACCGGTTTCCCTCCTGGTGGGAATTTCAGCAATCTTCCACTGATCTTCTTCTTCCCTCTCCTTCCCATCATCGGAATTCCGTAGATGTTTTTAGTATGTAGGATTTGTTGATTATGCCCTTGAGAATGTGAGGTGAGATACCGAATCTTAGCTTGTATTAGCAGTAGTAAGTAAAGTTTGTCGAGTCCTCGTCGTATCAAGCTATTGATGGTTGATTCTGCTGGTGGTGTTAGCAGTAGTAAGTTCCTTCGATCGCTGTTGTTTCAAACTACGTTGGCACCGGAGTGTAATAAAAATATAATGGAAATTTCTTTGCCCCTTGCTGGTCTAATTTTCATCACTGTTATTTTCTTCACATAAAACTATCCTATGTTTGAATGAATGCACAAATAAGAAGCATTAAAAGACATCTTGTCACAAATGGCGCTAGTCTTCGGCACTGAGCAAAAAGGTAGGTTGTTGGAATTCCGCTTGCATAATTTTGATTTATGGGGAGAAAGTGTATGGCTTACAAAACACTTATTTATGTTTGGACATGCCTATAAATTTTGATTGGTAAAGGAGGCAAGGAGCAGGACAACAAATGGGTACATATCCATTTAAGATGGTTTAATTCGAAACAGAACATCATAGAGGCAACCTATGTACAAACAAATATTACACAGAATCAGAACACCATATAGGAAGCAGTTCCACAAGCTACAAGTACCCACAAAATATACCAGTTTCGAATTTTCAAAGAAGTAGATAAAGGAGACGGCAAAGGACATCCTTTCTGTGAAGCTCAAGGAAGCACTGATTGCGGCGATGCGACAATTTTCAAAAACAGTGAGATGCGGGTGCAACTAGGATTTAGCTAATATTTAAATAATTATTTTATATAATTATACATTTATATTAATATTTATATTTTTGTATAAAAAAACAAAATTACTGTCATTCATCATTCATTAATATTCAAAATGATAATATAGCACAGCATAGTTATAAAACTCTAAACATAGTCATAAAACACTAATAAGCCTAACATAGTTATAAGGTCTAATATAGCACAATATAGTTAGAAAATGAAACATGAAGAGATGATTTTGGGATCTGGGAATTAGATGATGTTTTAGTGAAACGGGTTTCGGGGTTTGGGACAAAAGATACCTAAACCCACACTGGAAAACCAAATACGCAATAAAAAAATAAGACATGTGTCGCGCCACACTCAATACCGCACCCAACCGCATCCAACAGCACTTTATTTTATGATTTTAATTTAAATTCACACACCCCATTGCACCCCGCCGTATCCTGTACGTGTCCCACTATACCCGTGTCCGATACGAATTCGACTTGAGTACGAGTGTCTGTCTCCGTAAAGAGTATGTGCTACCTAGATGAAGCTTCTATTCAACTATTCTACCTAGCACAAGGGACTAGGGGGCACATTTTTTTTTATAACGCTGTGAATCTCTCTTTGTAAAGCTAAGTACTCTTCTAGAGGTAAAGAGGTAAAGAAATCGTACCTGCAGGATCTGCAATAGAATGCTAGCCGAAAACATAAAAGCATGCAAGACCACCAAGCCTGCACGTTAACCATCTTTCAGTAAATGGGCAGGTGAAGAGAGAAGAAGGTTAAGGAAAGACTGGTGGAACGTATTTATGGTCTGGAGATCATCGAAGAAGCAAGAGAGCTCGATAGAGAAGAATTAGTAGAACTTCAGAAGGTGAGAGTGGATTTGGACATTATCTTCCATACCTAAGATAATTATTGGCGACAAAGGTTGCGCATCAATTGGCTCCTAGAGGGGGACGCTAATATTGCATACTTCCATAGAATCGCTAATGGTTGGAGAAGATCTAACTTCATTTCAAAACTTCAGATTGGGGACCGGTGGGTCTCTGTGGAGCAGCCCGTTCGAGCCCATATCGAGAATCATTTTAGAAGACTCTTAGGAGATTCTAGAGAGAAGTTTTGTTCTCTTAATGATACCTTCTGGTCTCAGCCGACTGTGCAGGGATTAGAAGCCCTTGAGTCTCCCTTTGTGATGAGTGAAATTATTTGTGCTGTCAAAGATCTGGGACAGGACAAAGCTCCAGGTCCGGACGGGTTTCCTATCTTTTTCTTCACACATTTCTGGGATGTCATTAAAGAGGATCTGTTTTGTATCTTTGAGGAGTTGATTGAGAACCAGGTTCAAATTGACCGGCTCAATTATGCGACTATTGTGTTAATCCCTAAATCCGAGACTGTGAAAGAGGTTGAAAATCTTAGGCCCATTAGCCTCTTGAATTCATCCTTTAAGATCATTACTAAGGTTCTCACTAACAGGTTGACTCCGGGGATGACGGTCTTCATTCATTCGGCACAAAGTGGATTTATCCGAGGGGGAGAGATCCTTGATAGTATCGTTGCTGCTCATGAGACCATCTTTCAGAGTAACCGAGATAGAGAAGAGGGGTTTATGCTCAAACTTGACTTTGAAAAAGCATAGGAGACTGTGGAATGAGATTGAGTTATTGAGGCCTTGCATACTAGATGCTTTGGTGCCAGATGGACAGGGTGGATAAATTTGTGCATTAGAGGTGGTAAATCGGCAGTGTTGATTAACGGGGCACCGAGCAATTTCATCATGTGTAAGAGAGGTCTTAGACAAGGGGATCCGCAATCTCCTTTGTTATTCACCTTGGTCGCGGATGTATTGTCGGAAATGATTTTGCATTGCTCCAACCAGCATCTTCTTCACGGTATCGGATGTTTGGATGGCATTCGCGGTATTCCTATTTTGCAATATGCTGACGATATATTGCTTTTTGGGAGGAACGACACTAATGAGGTGCTCATTTTCAAAGGTATTTTAATGTTCTATGAGGCTTGGAGTGGTCTGAGGGTCAATTATGATAAAAGTTATCTCATTGGGTTGGGGAGATGTGACGATACCTCATCGGCTCCTTTGGCCAATGTTCTGAACTGCAAAGTAGGAAAATTTCCTATTAAATATCTGGGAGTTCCGTTGCTCCCCGGGAAGCTCATTCGTAGTGACTGGAATGTCCTTTTTGAGCGCATTGAGAAACGTCTCTCTGAGTGGAAGAAGAATCACTTATCGTTAGGAGGTAAAATTACCCTGATTAATTCGGTCGTATCTAATGTGCTCATTTATTGGATGTCCATTTATGAGTTCCCGTCCGGGGTAATCAATAAGATTGATAAAATCCGTAGATATTTTTTTTGGAAGGGGAGTGGAGAAGATGGCAAGGGACTGCCCCTAGTGAAGTGGAGCTGGGTTTGTAGAATAAAAGAATTCGAGGGTTTGGGTATCCTTTGTTGTGCGCGAGTACAAATCAAACCAACAAGAATCAATGCGGAATACAAAGAGAGAACCAGCGAGAAAACACAAAAACAAACCAACAAAAGAGGACGCACAGATTTAATGTGGTTCGGCAAAATACATGCCTACATCCACGGGGCGGTTGGGGTTTCTTCTTCTTCAAATTATCACCAATGGGCGAAAACAAACCCTTACAAATAATGACGGCTGCAAAACCGAAATAGGGATCTCTAATTTTTCGTCACAGATTACAAAACCCTAACAAGTGTATTTATAGGGAAACTATTGGGCCTTTTCGAATTGGGCCTGATCTAGTTCAAAATCTCGTCGACAGTCGACTGGTCGACTTACCAGTCGACTGGCAATCCATCTGGCAGTCGACCGATCAGTCGACTGATCCTCTGCTGCTGCTTGTATCTTTAGCCTTCGAAAACTCTCTGGACAGTCGCCTGATCCTTCTATCAGTCGACTTATGCTGTAACTTTCTTTTGCTGCAGATACTCCAAAACAATCTGAACCAGAATCGAGCCATTATCCTACAATCTCCACCTTGGCGAGATCTTCCACCAACCAACAATCTCCACCTTGGCAAGATCTTCCAAGTAGCCCAAGCAATCTCCACAAATACTCCAAATGCTCATCATCAAATGTAACAACAAATCCAAACTCCACCTTAGTATGATATCACATACTAGGCGAACAAATAGCGAAGCACTATTCCAACCGCCCATTCCAAATCATCAAACATGCAAAATATTAGCCAGGTTCATGCAATGCTTGAACTTGGCTGCTCCAACAACTTTTGTCAACATATCAGCAGGATTATCAGCTGTCCCAATCTTCACCAAATGAATATCACCATCCTTTATCAAATCACGCACAAAGTGATAACGGACATCAATATGTTTGGTCCTCGAATGATGAACTTGGTTCTTCGCTAAATGAATAGCACTCTGACTGTCACAGTGTACCTCCACCTTCTCTCGATGAATCCCCAAGCTCTTCAAAAGTCCATGTATCCAAATGGCTTCCTTCATGGCCTCAGCAACCGCCATGTATTCAGCCTCAGTAGTAGACAACGCTACAGTGGACTGCAAATTTGACCTCCAACTTATAGGTGCTCTAGCCATCGTAAACAAATAGCCTGTAGTAGACCGCCTCTTATCTAGATCACCTGCATAGTCTGAATCAACATATCCAACTAATAACCTGCTAATATTGTCATCCCTTTCAAATTTCAAACCCACATCTGTGGTGCCACTTATGTACCTTAGAATCCATTTAGCTGCTTGCCAATGCTCTTTACCTGGATCATGCATATATCGACTAACCATACTCACCGCCTGAGAGATGTCTGGTCGAGTACAAACCATGGCATACATCAAACTGCCAACTACACTAGTGTAAGGTACATTTGCCATATACTGTCTCTCCTCATCTGTACTTGGAGACTGAGAAGCACTAATTCTGAAATGACTGGCTAAGGGTGTACTTACTGGTTTAGTCTTCTCATCTATACCGAACCGTTTCAGCACCTTCAAAAGATATTGCTTCTGTGTCAAACTCACTATGCCCTTTGCCCTGTCTCTAGCTATCTCCATCCCAAGTATCTTCTTGGCTTCGCCAAGATCCTTCATCTCGAATTCAGAACTCAACTGATTCTTCAAATTTTGAATCTCCTTAGCATTCTTAGAGGCAATCAACATGTCATCCACATATAATAACAGATATATGAAAGAGCCATCCTGCAACTTCCTGAAGTAAACACAATGATCAAACTCACTTCTGGAATATCTCTGCACCTTCATAAACTGATCAAACCTCAAATACCACTGCCTTGGAGATTGCTTCAAACCATAGAGAGACTTCTTCAACCTGCAAACACAATTTTCCTTCCCAGCTGTCTTGAACCCATCTGGCTGTAACATATAAATCTCTTCATCTAGATCCCCATGTAAGAACGCAGTCTTCACATCCATCTGTGTCAACTCAAGATCAAACTGTGCTACCAATGCCAACAAAATCCTAATAGAAGGATGCTTCACAACCGGAGAGAACACTTCATTGTAGTCAATTCCTTCCTATTGAGCATACCCCTTTGCAACTAGTCTAGCCTTGAACCGAACACTGCCTTTTGGACCTTCTTTCTTTGTATACACCCACTTGCAACCGATTGCTTTCTTCCCCTTTGGTAGTTGCACTAGATCCCAAGTCTTATTCTTATGAAGAGAGTTCATCTCTTCACCCATAGCAACTTTCCAATCTGCATTTTCTGAACTTCTAGTGGCTTCTTTGAAGTTGGAGGGAACTTCATCATCCACAATGGGAAGAGCAAATGCAACTGTGTCTGTAAAACGAGACGGTCGTTTGATATCTCTTCTTTGCCTTCTTACTGCAATTGATTCTTCCTGCTGGATAGGAACTTCTTCATCATTCTCAGTATCAACCACATCATCTTCATCTTGGACAGGAACAGGATTTTCAACTGACAACTTTTCTAACTCCACCTGTTGAAAAACTCTCCTACCAGTCGACTGGTTATTGCCACCAGTCGACTGTCCCGAGCTCCCACAATTCTGCTGTTTTGGACCATCAGTCGACTGCTCCTGTTCATCAGTCGACTGTCCCGAACTTCTTCTACTCACCTGTTGAAGAACTGTCCCACTCTTCTGCTGCTCACCAGTCGACTGACATATACCACCAGTCGACTGTCCCGAGCTAATCATGCTGGTATCATCAAAAGTCACATCTCTGCTGATTACTAACTTCTTCTGTTCTGGACACCACAACCTGTAACCTTTGACACCAGTACTAAAACCAACAAATATAGCCTTCTTGGCTCTTGCATCAAGTTTAGTTTCAGTTACATGAAAATAAGCAGGACAACCAAATATATGCAAAAAACTATAATCAGATGCAGGTTTACCACTCCATACCTCAATAGGCGTTTTGCCTTCAAGTGCTGCTGATGGTAAACGGTTGACGATGTGGCTTGCATATATAACAGCTTCTGCCCAAAATGTCTTCTTCAACCCAGACTGTGCTAACATACATCTTACCTTCTCAAGTAAGGTTCTGTTCATCCTTTCTGCAACCCCATTTTGCTGTGGAGTCTTCCTAACTGTGAAGTGCCTTTGGATCCCTTCATCTTCACACATTTTCAGAAATGGATCATTCTTATATTCCCCTCCATTATCTGACCTCAGAACCTTAATCTTCCTACCAGTCTGATTTTCAACTTTCTTCTTCCAACTTGTGAACAATGTCAAAACTTCATCTTTGTGCTTCATGGTATATACCCAAACTCGTCTGGAGTAATCATCAACAAAAGTAACAAACCAGTGTCTACCACTCATAGAAGGTGTCTGAGTAGGGCCCCAAACATCTGTGTGCACATAATCGAGGATATCCTTTGTCTGATGTACAGCTGTACCAAATTTCACCCTAGTTTGCTTACCCAAAACACAATGTTCACAAAATTCCAACTTGCACCCTTTAGCATCTTTAAGCAACCCTTGCTTCACAAGCCCCTGCAAGGCCTTTTCTCCTGCATGCCCGAGTCGTATATGCCACAACCTAGTAGAGTCGGGAACAACCTGTTTAGGCTTCTCAGTTACACTGGCAGCCTGACCCAAATATGTTTTTCCCTGCAAGAAAAACAAGTTCCTCTTTCTTTGCCCTTTCATCACCACGAGTGATCCGCTAGTCACCTTCAGAATGCCACCTTCACTAGCAAATTTCAAACCACTGGCCTCCAAAGCACCTAGTGAAATCAGATTCTTTTTCAAATCTGGAACATACCATACATCTGAAAGCTCCCTAATAAGACCATCGTGCATTAGCAATTCAATCTTCCCGATTCCTACCTTCTTACAAGGTGCATCATTTCCCATCAAAACTACACCACCATCCATATACTCCAAAGAAGTAAACCACTCCTTTTTCCAAGACATATGATAGGAGGCTGCTGTATCAAGAAACCATACTTCTTGATAAAGTGAGGGACTAGAAGCAAGTGCAAAAGAAACATCCTCGCCACTTTCTAAATTATCAACAGTCACATTTGCAGTCGAATTTCCCTTATTTCGTAGCTTTGGACAGTCCTTTTTCCAATGCCCCCTTTCATGACAGAAAGCACATTCATCTTTGGCCGGTATTTTCCTGTCCTTTGAAACTCCTCTCGATTTGGAACGAGATTTGTTTCCCTTTTTCCCAGATTTGGACTCAGATCTAGTCTCAGTCCTGCCCCTTACAATCAACGCTTCAGAAGTTTCTCTATCAACCATCTTATCCCTTCTCCTAGTTTCATTATTCAACAAAGCATTTGCAACATCTTCATATTTCACAGTATCTTTTCCATATAATAAAGTAGTTGCTAAATGATCATAACTTTCAGGTAATGAATTCAACAGAATTAGGGCTTTATCTTCATCCTTAATTTGCTCATCCAAATTTAACAAATCAGCCAATAATTTATTAAATGATTCCACATGAGCATTCATAGACATACCTTCCGTATAGGTGAAGCGAAAAAGTCTCTTCTTCAAATACAGCCGATTCTCCAAACTTTTCCTCATGTATTTGTCTTCGAGCTTCTTCCACAACACCGCAGCAACGGTATCCCTCATCAAATCGTACTTCTGAGCCTTCTCAATAAAGAGCCGAATAGTCCCACACGCAACTCGATTCAACTTCTTCCAATCTGCTTCGGACATATCCTTAGGTTTTTCAACTTCCAAAGCAACATCTTGTTCTTGTTGAACAAGAACATCCAAAACCTCACATTGCCACATCCCGAAATTGTTTGTCCCATCAAATTTTTCAACTTCAAATTTTGCGTTGTGAATCGTTGTTCTTGATGAACTTGATCCCACAACTTCCTTGGTTGCATCTGCATCACCCGCCATCTCTCTCTAGGTCGAACCAACAGCTCTGATACCACTTGTTGTGCGCGAGTACAAATCAAACCAACAAGAATCAATGCGGAATACAAAGAGAGAACCAGCGAGAAAACACAAAAACAAACCAACAAAAGAGGACGCACAGATTTAATGTGGTTCGGCAAAATACATGCCTACATCCACGGGGTGGTTGGGGTTTCTTCTTCTTCAAATTATCACCAATGGGCGAAAACAAACCCTTACAAATAATGACGGCTGCAAAACCGAAATAGGGATCTCTAATTTTTCGTCACAGATTACAAAACCCTAACAAGTGTATTTATAGGGAAACTATTGGGCCTTTTCGAATTGGGCCTGATCTAGTTCAAAATCTCGTCGACAGTCGACTGGTCGACTGGCAATCCATCTGGCAGTCGACCGATCAGTCGACTGATCCTCTGCTGCTGCTTGTATCTTTAGCCTTCGAAAACTCTCTGGACAGTCGCCTGATCCTTCTATCAGTCGACTTATGCTGTAACTTTCTTTTGCTGCAGATACTCCAAAACAATCTGAACCAGAATCGAGCCATTATCCTACATCCTTAACCTTCGTGAGATGAATCGTGCCTTATTATGCAAATGGTGGTGGAAAATTCATTCCCGCTTTTCTAGTGATCAAGGCTTCGTTTGGGCTGACTATCGAGGACGTAGACATTTCAGATTCAGGGGAGGCCACCAGCGACTTCTCATTTTTCCAGTTTGGAAAGGGATTGATAGACTAGGAGATCTTTTTCATGCTTTTGCACCTAGTAAGGTAAGGGATGGAGCTAATACGCGTTTTTGGTTAGATTCGTGGGTAGGGTCTAATTCGTTGGCTTCTCTGTTCCCAGAGATTTTTTAGGCTGCCCGTAACAAATTCGCCTTGGTAGCTGATTATTGGGTCAATAGGTCGTGGCATATCCATTTGTCTACTTCCTCTCTACTTAATGATCAGAGTTTGTGTGCCCCACTTCTTACACTCTTAGAGACTTCGATTGTTATCGATTCCAACTCTCAGGACGAGAGAAGTTAGAGACTTGCGTCCAACGGCCAGTTTTCAATAAACTCTATGTATCGGTCTCTTTCCGATGGGGGTATGAGATGCGCGGAAAGTAGAGTAATTTTGAGATTGAGTGCACCGCATAAAGTTCAGGCTTCCCTGCGACTTGTTTTCAATAATGTGATTTTAACTAGAGAGAATCTTCTTAAGAAAAGTCTGATTACAATGGCTTTGTGCCCAAGATGTAGTCTCCATGTGGAATCTATCTGTCATCTGTTTCTAGTATGTTGTGTCAGTAGACGTATATGGGATTTCATCCTATTTGGCTTTGACTGCAGTAGATTCCCTCTTACTGTTTCTCAGCTATGGGGAGAATTTAGAGAAGTTGAGGTGGGCCCGGGGAGACGGAGGGATTGGGATTGTGTGGTTGCGGCACCTTTATTGGCCATTTGGCTAGATAGAAATGATTTATGCTTCAGAAATCATTCTACTTTTAAGCATTTGATTTATAGTATCTTTTTTCTCACAACATCTTGGATCTCCATTCCAGGTCTCAAGAAGAAAGCTCGAGTGGGTCCTCTGTTTCCTATAGAGGGTGGTAACAGTCGATCGGAAGTGATCAGTTAGGGTGCTGGCAAGGAGCGCATTTTGGGATAGTGGACGATGTTCATACCGTTTTTTTGGGTTATATTTATTTTGAATCCTTGTGTATTTTGAGTTTTCTAGTTCTTTCAACTCTTGTATATTTTGAGTTTACTACAACACTTGGACATGCCTATAAATTTTGATTGGTAAAGGAGGCAAGGAGCAGGACAACAAATGGGTACATATCCATTTAAGATGGTTTAATTCGAAACAGAACATCATAGAGGCAACCTATGTACAAACAAATATTACACAGAAACAGAACACCATATAGGAAGCAGTTCCACAAGTTACAAGTACCCACAAAATATACCAGTTTCGAATTTTCAAAGAAGTAGATAAAGGAGATGGCAAAGTACATCCTTTCTGTGAAGCTCAAGGAAGCACTGATTGCGGCGATGCGGCAATTTTCAAAAACAGTGGGATGCGAGTGCAACTAGGATTTAGCTAATATTTAAATAATTATTTTATATAATTATACATTTATATTAATATTTATATTTTTGTATAAAAAAACAAAATTACTGTCATTCATCATTCATTAAGATTCAAAATGATAATATAGCACAACATAGTTGTAAAACTCTAAACATAGTCATAAAACACTAATAAGTCTAACATAGTTATAAGGTCTAATATAGCACAACATAGTTAGAAAATGAAACATGAAGAGATGATTTTGGGATCTAGGAATTAGGTGATGTTTTAGTGAAACGGGTTTCGGGGTTTGGGACAAAAGACACCTAAACCCGCACTGGAAAACCAAATCCGCAATAAAAAAATAAGACATGTGTCGCGCCACACTCAATACCGCACCCAACCGCATCCAACAGCACCTTATTTTATGATTTTAATTTAAATTAATAGGACACACACCCCATTGCACCCCGCCGTATCCTGTACGTGTCCCACCACACCCGTGTCCGATACGAATTCGACTTGAGTACGAGTGTCTGCCTCCGTAAAGAGTATGTGCTACCTAGATGAAGCTTCTATTCAACTATTCTACCTAGCACAAAGGACTAGGGGGCACATTTTTTTATAACGCTGTGAATCTCTCTTTGTAAAGCTAAGTACTCTTCTAGAGGTAAAGAGGTAAAGAAATCGTACCTGCAGGATCTGCAATAGAATGCTAGCCAAAAACATAAAAGCATGCAAGACCACCAAGCCTGCACGTTAACCATCTTTCAGTAAATGGGCAGGTGAAGAGAGAAGAAGGTTAAGGAAAGATTGGTGGAACGTATTCATGGTCTGGAGATCATCGAAGAAGCAAGAGAGCTCGATAGAGAAGAATTAGTAGAACTTCAGAAGGTGAGAGTGGATTTGGACATTATCTTCCATACCGAAGATAATTATTGGCGGCAAAGGTTGCGCATCAATTGGCTCCTAGAGGGGGACGCTAATATTGCATACTTCCATAGAATCGCTAATGGTTGGAGAAGATCCAACTTCATTTCAAAACTTCAGATTGGGGACCGGTGGGTCTCTGTGGAGCAGCCCGTTCGAGCCCATATCGAGAATCATTTTAGAAGACTCTTAGGAGATTCTAGAGAGAAGTTTTGTTCTCTTAATGATACCGTTTGGTCCCAGCCGACTGTGCAGGGATTAGAAGCCCTTGAGTCTCCCTTTGTGATGAGTGAAATTATTTGTGCCGTCAAAGATCTGGGACAGGACAAAGCTCTAGATCCGGTCGGGTTTCCTATCTTTTTCTTTACACATTTCTGGGATGTCATTAAAGAGGATCTGTTTCATATCTTTGAGGAGTTGTTTGATAACCAGGTTCAAATCGACCGGCTCAATTATGCGACTATCGTGTTAATCCCTAAATCCGAGATTGTGAAAGAGGTTGAAAATCTGAGGCCCATTAGCCTCTTGAATTCATCCTTTAAGATCATTACTAAGGTTCTCGCTAACAGGTTGACTCCGTGGATGACGGTCTTCATTCATTCGGCACAATGTGGATTTATTCGAGGGAGAGAGATCCTTGATAGTATCGTTACTGCTCATGAGACCATCTTTCAGAGTGATAGGGATAGAGAGGAGCGGTTTATGCTCAAACTTGACTTTGAAAAAGCATAGGACACTGTGGAATGAGATTGTGTTATTGAGGCCTTGCATACTAGATGCTTTGGTGCCAGATGGACAGGATGGATAAATTTGTGCATTAGAGGTGGTAAATCGGCAGTGTTGATTAACGGGGCCCCGAGCAATCTCATCATGTGTAAGAGAGGTCTTAGACAGGGGGATCCTCTATCTCCTTTGTTATTCACCTTGGTCGCGGATGTATTGTCGGAAATGATTTTGCATTGCTCCAACCAGCATCTTCTTCGCGGTATCGGATGTTTGGATGGCATTCGCGGTATTCCTATTTTGCAATATGCTGACGATACATTGCTTTTTGGGAGGAACGACACTAATGAGGTGCTCATTTTCAAAGGTATTTTAATGTTCTATGAGGCTTGGAGTGGTCTGAGGGTCAATTATGATAAAAGTTATCTCATTGGGTTGGGGAGATGTGACGAGACCTCATCAACTCTTTTGGCCAATGTTCTGGACTGCAAAGTAGGGAAATTTCTTATTAAATATCTGGGAGTTCCGTTGCGCCCCAGGAAGCTCATTCGTAGTGACTGGAATGTCCTTTTTGAGCGCATTGAGAAACGTCTCTCCAGGTGGAAGAAGAATCACTTATCATTAGGAGGAAGAATTACCCTGTCTAATTCAGTCGTATCTAATGTGCCCATTTATTGGATGTCCATTTATGAGTTCTCGTCCTGGGTAATCAATAAGATTAATAAAATCCATAGATATTTTTTTTGGAAGGGGAGTGGAGAAGATGGCAAGGGACTGCCCCTAGTGAAGTGGAGCCTGGTTTGTAGACTAAAAGAATTCGAAGGTTTGGGTATCCTTAACCTTCGTGAGATGAATCGTGCCTTATTATGCAAATGGTGGTGGAAAATTCATTCCCGCTTTTCTAGCGATCAAGGCTTCGTTTGGGCTCGCTATCGAGGACGTAGACGTTTCAGATACGGGGGAGGCCACCAGCGGCTTCGCATTTCTCCAGTTTGGAAAGGGATTGATAGACTAGGAGATCTTTTTCATGCTTTTGCACCTAGTAGGGTAGGGGATGGAGCTAATACTCGTTTTTGGTTAGATTCGTGGGTAGGGTCTAATTCGTTGGCTTCTCTGTTCCCAGAGATTTTTTAGGATGCCCGTAACAAATTCGCCTTGGTAGGTGATTATTGGGTCAATAAATCATGGCATATCCATTTGTCTACTCCCTCTCTACTTAATGATCAGAGTTTGTGTAATACCCCGTATTGTACGATACCTGAATATATATGTATGTATGTATATTGTCCGTATGCGTGCACATGATTTCAGTATTATGGGTGGATTTTGCTATCGTGGTGTGTGGTTAGGATTACGGGATGGTTCATGGGAGGATTGCATTCTAAAATATGCACGAGAACGAGGAGGACCAATACTGGTATAAACACTAAATTTCGGTACAACGCCTATGCAAATATAACACTGTATGATATTACAGTGGATATATATTGCGTACGCTCGAAAAACCTCTCGTCTCGCATTCGAAGGGACTCATTTAAACTTACATTGGGTAGCCAACACATCAACCGCAAAACTAGGGGCTCAAGCCATGGTTTTGATCAAAACCATCCTACTAACCTAGCCTACCCCCCTAGCCAAAACCAGCCCATATCCCCCCTCTCTTCTCCTTCATTTCTCCACTCTTTCCCACCTCCTTGCTCTGGAAATTTCAGAACTCCTCCAAGAGAAAAAAAAGAGAGGAAGAAGAAAGAGTGAAGAAGAAGACTCAAGGAAGGATTTTCAAAGGAAGGAAGCTCAAGGAGATCAATTCCTCTACAACAACCAAGGGTAGGGAGTTACTCTAAATATTCCTTTATGTCTCTTAATTGATTTTCTTGCATGCATGTATGATAGGAAGTGCTAAGATGATTATCTAAGAAGTTGAAGGATGAAATCAAAACTGAAACTAGAAAACTTGTTCAGAATGCTATTTTGTAGATTTTTCCGAGAACAAACCACAAAGAATTAGGCCATGAACTTTTCAGGGATTGTTCATATATATGTGTATATAATTCATGATTTATTTCGGATTTTTTTGAGGAGGTTTGATATTTTAATAAAATCAAATGGTAGAATTGTGTCGTAAGGCAGAATCAGCAATTGGTTAACAGGATGACTGATGTTGTTAGAATTTTCCTAATTTATTGGAGAATGTTCTTGATCTGAATTTTTTTACTATGTATTCCTACATGCATCTAGATTCTATAAAAAAGTCAGGAAATTTTTTGGATGAATTTACAGGCTTGAGAAAAATTGATCTTTAATCAGTAACTGGAGTTGAACTGAAGAACATGATGACTTTCTGTGCTTAATTGAAATAGAGAGAAATCACTGTATACTTGGATTTTTGACATGCGATCTTTTGCATATTGTTCACTATGATTTCTAGTTTCATCACTGTAAATTTTGTGTCATTTGGATGAGTACAGAATTTAATATGATTTTATTAGCATGTGCTATACTAGTTTCAGCCATTTTTGATACCCTGTAGAGATTGGACATTTGAGGCTCATTAAGAGCACAATTTGAGAACCAGATTCTTTAGATATTTGTAGTAGACATCTAGATCTTTCCAATAAGACCAATTTGAGGCATTTCCAGTAAAGGGTTGATTTACTGTGATTTTTGTAATACTGGATAGAGACCAATAATGGATCTGAGTGCTTTGATTTAGAAAGACCTAGTGTGTGACTTGGTACAATTGTGAGAGATGTGTGTGTTAGGGTGATCTATGGGTATAATTTGGACTCATGACCAACTATAGAGTTGTTGAGGACACCCACACCTTTCTATAGAACTTGGGTTTGTGACGTTTTGATGAACGAGTAGTGTTTTGTGCTACCAGTAAGGTGCAGCCCGTATACAGGAAGTACACAGGAAGTGGCTTGAGAGGCTATTTCGGGGATCAAGATGATTGAATTTGAGTTTATAATCAACTAGAAAGTTGTAGCCTAGGATCTTACCTTTCCGGATTGGGCTCGTACACTCCAATCGGAGTTGTATTGAGAGAGTTATGACCATTCTAAGTTTCGGGGA
This sequence comes from Hemerocallis citrina, assembly GCA_017893485.1. Lineage (NCBI taxonomy): Eukaryota > Viridiplantae > Streptophyta > Magnoliopsida > Asparagales > Asphodelaceae > Hemerocallis > Hemerocallis citrina. The sequence continues at coordinate 2,088,914 of JACEHZ010000091.1, forward strand.
GAAACCCCGTAGGTTGCTAGTCTGGAGTTTGACTAGGTATTGTAAGGACATTTCTCGTGGGTAATATCAGAGTTGATAACTCTTGTCTAGGGATGGTTGATATCTGTTGTTGAGGTTGTTGACTCCCAGAATGGGTGTGTGACTCGAGTTAGTGACTAGGGTAAGAGATACCCTGCACCTGTCAACCCTACATTATAAACTTCCGCCGAAGCGTAGGATATCCGAGCTGTGCCATTGAGATAAGTTCATAGCCCGGATCAGGGGTGAACATACATTCACAGCCGGGGTAACGGCGAATGTAGGCCGTAATGCTGGACAATTCCAAGCCGGAAAAGTGGCGAACCGGACCGGTATCGCCAGGGCCAGAGGTTGATAGGCAAGTGTGGAAGCAATTTCATCTTTACCCAAAGTGATTAGAGTAAGGCTGGGCTTAGAGTGACATATTAAGGGGTTGAAAAATTGCATTAGTCCTAGTAAACCATAATCGGTGTTGTACCTTCCAGTCGTAGGGATACGTTTTCGGCACTCATGAGTGAGTCCTCGGCTCGTATCTCGATCTGTTAATTCCCAAAGCTTTGCCGGAGTAATGTACGGGAGACTAGGAGGATTTGACCTCCCGAGGCGCTCACGTCCCTATGCGCGGGGGTTTTGTATTTTTGGGGTATATATATAAGTTCATAACCCAATCTGGGGTGAACAAGCATGCGTCTGTCCATAGCCCGGGTAAGGGGTGGACATGGGGAATCATACGGTCTGGCGACCGGATTCAACGCAGCTTTCTGAAGAGATCCGTACGCGGGTACCAAGTGGCGGCTACGACCACCACTTAGGCACTGCAGTAACGGAACTAGACCAACCAGCTGCAACCTCCTTGGGCGACAGAAAATCTATTGGGAACTGGTTGAGTACAAGAGTATGATGCATGGCGAGGGTTCGAATCCCTGAACTGTGGAGAAAGACGACTGGAATTGGGGACGTATGTAGTATAGGATGCATTCGTGCTCCAAAGTCTTTCTTGCATTAGAGTCAGACATGTGAGTTTGCTGCATCTAGTCATAGGGTCATGTCATACCACTGCACTAGAACCCGAATCCATTAAACTCTTGTTTTGGCACATCACCTTTCTATTTTGCATAAATTATTGGTTGTGATTGAATTTTAGAGGATCGCTGTTATCACCAGCTTTGCGTCAGTCGAAGTACTGTCGTTCCCCACCTTGTAGGTATCTGGAGCCGATTTACAGGTACTACAGAGCTCGAGTTGGTCCAAGGATCCAAGGGACATATGCAAGTACTGTTATATTGTTGTAAATCTTGTACTTTTTATTTGGACATTGTCACACTTGTAAATGTAACATTTATATGGAATAAAAGTTTTAAATTTTCCTGTACTTTCTGTGATTGTGGCTATTTTGAAGTTCGACTCCTGGAGTAGGGTCTCAGGTTCTCGGTATGAGAATTTGGGGTGCTACAGTTTGTGTGCCCCACTTCTTACACTCTTAGAGACTTCGATTGTTATCGATTCCAACTCTCAAGACGAGAGAAGTTGGAGACTTTCGTCCAACGGCCAGTTTTCAGTAAACTCCATGTATCGGGCTCTTTCCGATGGGGGTATGAGATGCGTGGAAAGTAAACTAATTTTGAGATTGAGTGCACCGCATAAAGTTCAGGCTTCCCTGTGACTTGTTTCCAATAATGTGATTTTAACTAGAGAGAATCTTCGTAAGAAATGTCTGATTACAATGGCTTTGTGCCCAAGATGTAGTCTCCATGTGGAATCTATCCGTCATCTGTTTCTAGAATGTTGTGTCAGTAGACGTATATAGGATTTCATCCTATTTGGCTTTGGCTGTAGTAGATTCCCTCTTACTGTTTCCCAGCTATGGGGAGAATTTAGAGAAGTTGAGATGGGCCCGGGGAGACGGATGGATTGGGATTGTGTGGTTGCGGCATCTTTATTGGTCATTTGGCTAGATAGAAATGATTTATGCTTCAGAAATCATTCTTCTACTTTTAGACATTTGATTTATAGCATCTTTTTTCTCACTACATCTTGGATCTCCATTCCAGGTCTCAAGAAGAAAGCTCGAGTGGGTCCTCTGTTTCCTGCAGAGGGTGGTAACAGTTGATCGGGAGTGATCAGTTAGGGTGCTGGCAAGGAGCGCATTTCGGGATAGTGGACGGTGTTCATACCCTTTTTTGGGGTTTTATTTATTCTGAATCCTTGTGTATTTTGAGTTTTCTAGTTCTTTCAACTCTTGTGTATTTTGAGTTTACTACAGCACTTATGTATGGTGTTGTATTTTGGATGTAACCGTAGATTCTTTTATATATAAGTCGGATGGCACTTCTCTCATGCCATCTCTTGTTTCAAAACCCATCTTTCAGCAAGTAAGTTTCACATATAGATGCGACTAACTTACATATTCAAAATATCACACGTACAATGTCGAAGTTAATCATCATATTTATACGATCGATGATTCCCCATGCATTGTGCAGTTCCACAATATGAGGGGAGAAGGTGACGAGAGACAGTTAAAGCAATTTCAAAATAATGTAAGAAAAATATCGGATGTATAGATATAGCATAAACAATAACTTGGCATATCACATGGGAGTTGTATATATAGAACATCCAACTCATCAACGTGGATAATCTACCCGTCAAAATCATTTCCGTTCAATATTAATCACTTTGAATCAGCTCCGGTAAACTAAGTACGTGTCAGTCTTGCCCCAAAAAATAAACTTTTCTCTCTAAAAATAGAAAGCAATTCGTAGAATTTAACTTGGTAGCTAAGAAGCATTATAATTAACTAGTAGTTTACAGGTGTGGTGCGCGTAGGGCCGGCTCTGGGCCTGTACAACCTGTGCAGTTGTACAGGGCCCAGTTAAAATGAAGGCCCTTTTTTTTTGCATTCTTTCTATAGGTCCAGTTACAATGCCCAATATTTTGCTTCAAGTGAAATTTTTTTTGATCTGCTCAAAAGAAACATTTTCATCTTCCTAAAATAATCTTTCCATCTTTCTAGAAATGTTTTGATCTACTCAATACAATAGATCTGTTTCTCCAAAAGCAAGAAGAATAAGCTCAGCTTGGAACTGTTTCTCCAAAAGCCAAAAGGATAAGCACTATAAAGGTCAGTGATGTTATTCAATACTACAGATCTGAGATCTGTTTTCTGGCCCTTCTCATTTTATCTAATATGTTTTGTGGCCTGGGTTTAGGTTAAGGATTGGATATTGAACAATTTGTCAATTTTACTTAAAAAACTACTCTTGGTTTAGGGCTAATGTTGGTGAGGTATGAGAAGTTTATAGAAAGATTGGCACGGTGAAATTGCATTTTATTAAGTTTTACGCTATCTAAGCTGATATATATTTGTTGGGCATGCTCATCATTCATAGTTTCTAGTGTTGCTACAGGGGGGTTCTGATTAGCTAATTTTTCCTATTTGTGATATGATTTTCCCCCCAAAAAGATAGTGTGATATGATACGTTATGGATATATCAATTTCATTTCTATAACAATTTCTATAACAATTTCGAAATGGTTAAAGAAATTGACATCGATCTATGTTCTTTTTTGTGTGATTATGAAAGAAATGTAATTTATTTGAACTTTTAATTGTATTTGAATCTTGTCAAAAAGGCCTAATTTATTTTTTTGCACAAGGCCCTAAAAATCTTAGGACCGGCCTTGGGTGCACGTCTTAATAAATATTGTTTTTTTTAAACGTAAAAATTCAGACGTAGTCTGTATTTGATCTAAAACCTCATTTACAATAGTTATGCGCATGCATTGCACGGGTTAGTAGATGGACAAATTACACTAAGGCCTTCTTCTATTATAGTTGTAGAGATTTAGGCTTTTTGTTGGCATTGTTTTTGGAGAGTGCTTTTGAGTGCCAAAGTTTTTTAAGCCTCAAAATAGGTATTTAGCAAACTTAATTAAAAGTGTGTTTAGTCAAAAATAACTTTTTCTAAAACTACTATTTTATGGATTTTTTTTCGCAAAACACCTAAAATAGTGCGTTTTCAAAAACTGTTTTTACTTATTATGAAAAATTTCAAGTTAAACTTCTTTATTTCTAATAGTATTTTTAGTAACAACACTTTTCAGCGAAAACACTTTTCGTTAATAACAATATCAAACAAAGTCTTAGTATTATTTAGACTAGTATAATGTACGTACGATGCATGTCTAAAAAAATAAAGTCATCAAATTAAATGAATATATACTGAATAAGAAAAAAATAGTTTATATTTAAATGTTTTGATTTGGGCTACACGTGCAGTGCACATTTATATTTGTTGGATATAGTTTGGACGTGTATTATACGTGTTTATATAGTTAGAAAGTTAGAATTTGTTCATTACAAATCCCAACTCTCCCATTAAAATAGTAGAGATTGTTTTTTTTTAATTTTTTTAAATATAAAGTGACATGAGGAGTTGAGGTCTTAATAAAAGAAAAGAAAATTTTATTTTCCTTTTTATCCCTTCTCTTTGTCCTTCTTGAATACAGAAACCCAAAACTTTCAAGATCAATACATTGTAAACCTCCATATATGAAACTTTTGTGCATCAATTTTTTTTTAAAGAAAAATGTAAAATATGGTCACCCTGTTTTATTAATAAATAATTAATAAAACAAACTCAGAGTACCGAGCGAAGTACAGAGTCCTACAAAATATAAAAGACAACATAAGTCCTTCCGAACAATGGGGGGGTGGGACAAAAGAACATGCATATGCCCTACAAAAGTACCACAAAACAACTCATTCCCCCCAACAAACCTCTGGGGTGGTGGGCGTCAAAACAGTAGTAAGGACCAGAGGAACTGGGGACACTCATCTCTCAGTCGATCGTCGAGCCAATCTCGACTTCATCATCGGCGTACTCCTCCACCTGGAAGACACTGGCAATCCTTCCTTGCGAACCTGTTGCAGCGGCAAGAGCCCAGAAAGAAATAAGATGTATAATGTGAGTCAAATTACCAGAAATACTATTACTGGTCCCATGAAAGTAACGGTTATTCCTGTTTAGCCAAAGGACCTAGGTCATAGCAGCAATAGCGATAAACCAGACTTCTCTCATGAAACTGTCTCTCAGTAGTATATATGGGACCAACCCACAGGTCTTCATTCGCACCAAACTTTTGCGCATCATTGAAGCAGTAGAATGACTACAGATAAATTTCTTTTTTTAAAAAAAATTAATTTTCGTAGTATTCATAAAGTTTTCGTTCTTTTTAGTAGCATCAAGCAGATCCACTTTTAAAAGTACAAATTAAGAGTAATCTACAAAATGTCTTATCGGTTTTAGATACTTTGGCCTTAAATTCCAGCTTTCATGCAATGTAATTTTCGTAGTTCAATACCTTAATTTTCGGGGAATGCGATATTGCACAGGCAACTTTGTTGAAGTGGGGGCTGTACTTATTCGAAGACTGGTCGGGGCTTAAGGTCAATTTTCACAAAAGCTCTATCACATTCTTAAGAGACACAGGGGAGGGGGGAACACAATTGCCAATATTTTGAACTGCCCGATCAAGAAGTTACCAATTACGTACTTGGGCCTACCGATCGGTACGGGCAAAATTAGGAGAGTAAAAATGTCCTGATAGACAAAATTGCTTGCAGATTAGAGGGGTGGAAAGGTAAAATGTTGTCCTTTGGGGGACGACTTATCTTGCTAAACTCGGTGGTCAGCTCTATACCACTCTACTATATGTCCTTTTACGAAATACCGGTATGGGTTTCCAACAGAATTGACAGACTCAGAAGACGGTTTCTCTGGCATGGGGATGGGGAAGGGAGAGGGTATGCTTTGATCAAATGGGCCATTGTCTGCAGACGAAAAGAACATGGGGGATTGGGGGTGGTCAATATTCGTCAGATGAACAAAGCCTTACTTTGCAAATGGTGGTGGAAACTTAAACATAAAACTAAGACAAAATGGGGTCTTCTCATAAAGGCGGCCTATCTAAAGAACGGATGTATGCACCGGAATCAGAAAAACAAGGACTCAGCCTCTGGATTCTGGCGAGGAATCAATCATGCTAAGGATATTTTCATCTCGGGGGTTTCATTCTCTATTGGTAACGGAGCGACCACTTGCTTCTAGAAGGACAAATGGTGCGGGTCGATTAACTTAAAGAGAAAATTCCCGGAGGCTTACAAATTTGCTACGGATAAATACGACTGGGTAGCTAGTAACTGGAGAAATGAAGAGTGGAGACCGAGAACCACGGGTAGATTATCCGCCGAGGCAAGAAGACAGAAACAGGAAATTATTGTGTTCTTACAGGATTGGAAACCAACCGGTAATGACCAGGAAGACAAAGTTAAATGGGAGGCAGAAAAAGGGGGAATCTTTTCGGTAAAATCAGCCTACAAAAGGCTGAACGACGGAGGAGTGAGAATTCACGACCCAATCTGGAAGGTAAAGGTTCCTCTCAAAGTGAGGACCTTCAGTTGGTTGGCCTGTAGAAATGCGATTCTAACACGGGATAACTTAGCTAGGAGAAAGTGGCAAGGTCCGGGATGTTGTGTTATGTGCAATCAGGATAACGAAACGGTGGACCATCTGTTGCTGATATGCACCTTTGCTAAGCCCGTATGGGGAGATTTCTTAAACATAATAGGCTGCGCAGGGGCAGGACCACAAACGTTACTTGACGCCTAGGGGGGATGGAGGGAGAAATACATTCACAATAGCATTTTAGAAATTTGGGATATTGGGGTGGCGGCCATATGCTGGGGTCTATGGTTAGAAAGGAACAAAAGAATTTTTAGAATAGCTCACAAACACAGCATGCACCCACAACTGTTGAGTAAGATCTGTGCTAACATCATATTCTGGTCTAAAACGGCTGGTGAAGCAAACACAAAGAAGATCAAGGATATGTACAGAGATGTTACAACCGATCAAGAGGAGCCACAGGAAGGGGAAGGCACAGCACAAGAGGGATGACTGACCAGTTCGAGGGAGCTTGGAAAGTGAACATGTGCTGATTTTTTGACGTTTTTTGGGTTAGGGTGTTATGTAAAATTCCGTTAAGAATTCTGATTGTTATCTGTATTTTGGGTAATCCTGTAGGTCACTACCAGATACGGTAGGGAGACTTATTTTGGGATCGGAGAATGGATTTCATGACCCCCATGTGGGAGACATGAACATCATTGTCCAAGTTTCGTGTATTGTTTTATTAAAAGCTTTTTAATGAAATAGAAGGGGGGCTTCGGCCAACCTATTATGATAAAAAAAATAAAATTCGTAGTTCAGCTTCCGGACATGAGTGTTCCGAAGTTTACTTTGAGAACTTATGTTCAGTTGTGAATGCAAAATAAGTCTAAATTCCGGTTAAAAACTGACATCAGCATATTTCATTTAAACTCCTGTTATGCTGTACAGAAATTGGAGCTAGAGCACCAACCTGCTCTTAGTTATATGATCTGATTCCTGCTATCGGTAGTGATCGAAGTCTTCGTCGGGGCCTTTTTCAAATAATCATGAAAGGGTTGATACAAGCTGATAAACTTATGACCTTCTGTAAGCGAATTATGAGCACGACAAAGTAGCGATTATTTCCTAGTGTTTCACATAGACTACAACTTACGTACCTGAGTAAAGCGAAACGGTAATCTATGTGCCAAATTCGCAAAATCTTCATGCTTCATCTTTTCAAAGTGATCGACATTGGTGACTCTATCTGGAAAGAGTACCCTACTAAAGTTTCGATCACGACATTCACCCTAAAGTTTTGTATGACTAGATGTCAATGATGTTGTGCGGAATACGAATGACCCACCAATCAAAGAGAGAAATAGCGAAGAAAAACAGAAACAAAACAAACACAAGGACACAAAGATTTACGTGGTTCGGCAAACAAGTGCCTACATCCACAGGGCGGTTGGGGTTTCTTCTTCAAATAATCACCAATGGGCGAAACAAACCCTTACAAAGATGACGGCTACAAAATCCGAATAGAGGTGTCACCCTTTACAAAACCCTAACGGATGTATTTATAGGGAAACTACTGGGCCTTTCGAAATGGGCCTTTTCTAGTTCACAAACCCGCCTACAGTCGACTGGTCTGCTTATCAGTCGACTGACAAATAGTTCGGGACAGTCGACTGAGACCCATCTTCAGTCGACTGCTGCTGCTGTATCCTTAGCCTTTGAAACTTCTCTCTGGACAGTCGACTGACTCCATACCTCAGTCGACTGGTGTACTGGAACTTTCGATCGCTGCAGATACGACGGATATAAACAACTGAACTAGAATCGAGCCATTATCCTACAATCTCCACCTTAGCGAGATCTTCCAAGTAGCCCAAGCAATCTCCAAAATTACTCCAAAACAAATGCTCATCACCAAATGTAACAAAACAAACTCCACCTTAGTATGATATCACATACTAACCAAACAAATAGCGAAGCACCATTCCAACCGCCCATTCCAAATCATCAAGCATGAAAAATATTAGCCAGGTTCATGTAATGCTTGAACTTGGCTGCCCCAACAATTTTGGTCAACATATCAGCAGGATTATCAGCTGTCCCAATCTTCACCAGAAGAATATCACCATCCTTTATCAAATCACGCACAAAATGATAACGGACAGCAATATGTTTGGTCCTCGAATGATGAACTTGGTTCTTCGCTAAATGGATAGCACTCTGACTGTCACAGTGTACCTCCACCTTCTCCCGATGAATTCCCAAGCTCTTCAAAAGTCCATGAATCCAAATGGCTTCCTTCATGGCCTCAGCAACTGCCATGTATTCAGCCTCAGTAGTAGACAATGCTACAGTGGACTGCAAATTGGACCTCCAACTTATAGGTGCCCTAGCCATAGTAAACAAATAGCCTGTAGTAGACCGCCTCTTATCTAGATCACCTGCATAGTCAGAATCAACATAACCCACCAATAACCTGCTAATATTGTCATCCCTTTCAAACTTCAAACCCACATCTGTGGTGCCACTTATGTACCTCAAAATCCATTTAGCTGCTTGCCAATGCTCTCTGCCTGGATCATGCATATATCGACTAACCATACTCACCGCCTGAGAGATGTCTGGTCGAGTACAAACCATGGCATACATCAAACTGCCAACCACACTAGTGTAAGGTACATTAGCCATATACTGTCTCTCTTCATCTGTACTTGGAGACTGAGAGGCACTAATTCTGAAATGAGTGGCTAAGGGTGTACTGACTGGTTTAGTTTTCTCATCTATACCAAACCGTTTCAGCACCTTCAATAGATATTGCTTCTGTGTCAAACTTACTATGCCCTTTGCTCTGTCTCTAGCTATCTCCATCCCAAGTATCTTCTTGGCTTCACCAAGATCCTTCATCTCGAATTCAGAACTCAGCTGATTCTTCAAATTTTGAATCTCCTTAGCATTTTTAGAGGCAATCAACATGTCATCCACATATAATAACAGATATATGAAAGAACCATCCTGCAATTTTCTGAAATAGACACAATGATCATACTCACTTCTGGAATATCTCTGCACTTTCATAAACTGATCAAACCTCAAATACCACTGCCTTGGAGATTGCTTCAATCCATAGAGAGACTTTTTCAACCTGCAAACAGAACTTTCCTTCCCAGCAATCTTAAACCCATCTGGCTGCAACATATAAATTTCTTCATCCAGGTCCCCATGTAAGAATGCAGTCTTCACATCCATCTGTGTCAATTCAAGATCAAACTGTGCTACCAATGCCAACAAAATCCGAATAGAAGGATGCTTCACAACCGGAGAGAACACTTCATTATAGTCAATTCCTTCCTGTTGAGCATACCCCTTTGCAACTAGTCTAGCCTTGAACCGAACACTGCCTTTTGGACCTTCTTTCTTCGTATATACCTACTTGCAACCGATGGCTTTCTTCCCCTTTGGCAATTGCACTAGATCCCAAGTCTTGTTCTTATGAAGAGAGTTCACCTCTTCATCCATAGCAACTTTCCAATCTGCATTTTCAGAACTTCTAGTAGCTTCTTTGAAGTTGGAGGGAACTTCATCATCAACAATGGGAAGAGCAAATGCAACTGTTTCTGTAAAGCGAGATGGTCGTTTGATATCTCTTCTTTGCCTTCTTGCTGCAATTGATTCTTCCTGCTGGGGAGGGTCTTGGATAGGAACTTCTTCCTCATCCTCAGTATCAACCACATCATCTTCATTTTGGGCAGGAGTAGGATTTTCAACTGAAAGCTTTTCTAACTCCACCTGTTGGAGAACTCTCGCACCAGTCGACTGAGAGCACTTGTCAGTCGACTGTCCCGAGCTAATCTTCTGCTTCTCTTGATCAGGATCACCAGTCGACTGCATATGAGGACCAGTCGACTGTCCCGAGCTGATGATGCTGGTCTCATCAAAGGTAACATCCCTGCTGATTACTAACTTTTTCTGTTCTGGACACCACAACCTGTAACCTTTGACACCAGTACTAAAACCAACAAATATAGCCTTTTTGGCTCTTGCATCAAGTTTAGTTTCAGTTACATGAAAATAAGCAGGACAACCAAATATATGCAAAAAACTATAATCAGATGCAGGTTTACCACTCCATACCTCAATAGGTGTTTTGCCTTCTAGTGCTGCAGATGGTAAACGGTTGACAATGTGGCTTGCATATATAACAGCTTCTGCCCAAAATGTCTTCTTCAATCCAGACTGTGCTAGCATACATCTCGCCTTCTCAAGTAAGGTTCTGTTCATCCTTTCTGCAACCCTATTTTGCTGTGGAGTCTTCCTAACTGTGAAGTGCCTCTGGATCCCTTCATCTTCACACAATTTCAGAAACGGATCGTTCTTGTATTCCCCTCCATTATCTGACCTCAGAACCTTAATCTTCCTTCCAGTCTGGTTTTCAACTTTCTTCTTCCAACTTGTGAACAATGTCAAAACTTCATCTTTGTGTTTCATGGTATATACCCAAACTCGTCTGGAGTAGTCATCAACAAATGTAACAAACCAGTGTCTACCACTCATAGAAGGTGTCTGAGTAGGGCCCCAAACATCTGTGTGCACATAATCGAGGATACCCTTTGTCTGATGTACAGCTGTACCAAATCTCACCCTGGTTTGCTTACCTAACACACAATGTTCACAAAATTCCAGCTTGCAACCTTTAGCATCTTTAAGCAACCCTTGCTTCACAAGTCCCTGCAAGGCCTTTTCTCCTGCATGCCCGAGTCGCATATGCCACAACCTAGTAGAGTCGGGAACAACCTGTTTAGGCCTTTCAGTTACACTGGCAGCCTGACCCAAATATGTTTTTCCCTGCAAGAAAAACAAGTTCCTTTTTCTTTGCCCTTTCATCACCACGAGTGATCCGTTAGTCACCTTCAGAATGCCACCTTCACTTGCAAATTTCAATCCACTGGCCTCCAAAACACCAAGTGAAATCAAATTCTTTTTCAAATCTGGAACATACCATACATCTGAAAGCTCCCTAATAAGACCATCGTGCATTAGCAATTCAATCTTCCCGATTCCTACCTTCTTACAAGGCGCATCATTTCCCATCAAAACTACCCCACCATCCATATACTCTAAAGAAGTAAACCACTCCTTTTTCCAAGACATATGATAGGAGGCTGCAGTATCAAGAAACCATACTTCTTGATAAAGTGAGGGACTAGCAGCAAGTGCAAAGGAAAAATCATCGTCACTATCTAACTTATCAACAGTCACAGTTGCAGTCGAATTTCCCTTATTTCGCAGCTTAGGACAATCCTTTTTCCAATGCCCCCTTTCATGACAGAAAGCGCATTCATCTCTGGCTGGTATCTTTCTGTCCTTTGAAACTCCTCTCGATTTGGAACGAGATTTGTTTCCTTTATTCCCAGATTTGGTCTCAGATCTGTCCCTTACAATCAATGCTTCAGAAGTTTCTCTATCAACCATTTTATCCCTTCTCCTAGTTTCATTATTCAACAGAGCATTTGCAACATCTTCATATTTAACAGTATCCTTTCCATATATTAGAGTTGTTGCTAAATGATCATAACATTCAGGTAATGAATTCAACAGAATTAGGGCTTTGTCTTCATCTTTAATTTGCTCATCCAAATTTAACAAATCAGCCAATAATTTATTAAATGATTCAACATGAGCGTTCATAGACATACCTTCAGTATAGGTGAAGCGAAAAAGTCTCTTCTTCAAATACAGCCGATTCTCCAAACTTTTCCTCATGTATTTGTCTTTGAGTTTCTTTCACAACACCGCAGCAATGGTATCCCTCATCAAATCGTACTTCTGAGCCTTCGCGATAAAGAGCCGAATAGTCCCACACGCAACTCGGTTCAACTTCTTCCAATCTACATCGGACATATTCTTTGGTTTTTCTTCCTCCAAAGCAACATCTTGTTCTTGTTGAACCAGAACATCCAACACCTCACACTGCCACATCCCGAAATTGTTTGTTCCATCAAATTTTTCCACTTCAAATTTTGCGTTGTGAATCGTTGTTCTGGACGAACTTGATCCCGCAACATCCTTGGTTGCATCTGCTTCACTCGCCATCTCCCTCTAGGTCGAACCGAAAGCTCTGATACCACTTGTTGTGCGGAATACGAATGACCCACCAATCAAAGAGAGAAATAGCGAAGAAAAATAGAAACAAAACAAACACAAGGACACAAAGATTTACGTGGTTCGGCAAACAAGTGCCTACATCCACAGGGCGGTTGGGGTTTCTTCTTCAAATAATCACCAATGGGCGAAACAAACCCTTACAAAGATGACGGCTACAAAATCCGAATAGAGGTGTCACCCTTTACAAAACCCTAACGGATGTATTTATAGGGAAACTACTGGGCCTTTCGAAATGGGCCTTTTCTAGTTCACAAATCCGCCTACAGTCGACTGGTCTGCTTATCAGTCGACTGACAAATAGTTCGGGACAGTCGACTGAGACCCATCTTCAGTCGACTGCTGCTGCTGTATCCTTAGCCTTTGAAACTTCTCTCTGGACAGTCGACTGACTCCATACCTCAGTCGACTGGTGTACTGGAACTTTCGATCGCTGTAGATACGACGGATATAAACAACTGAACTAGAATCGAGCCATTATCCTACAAATGATTTCATCATAACAGTAGTCAGTCAACATGGAGTTAGTTTACAACCAAATCCGGCCCGTTTCCTGCTATTCTGAACTGCACCATGCATCCTACCAAACCTCCAACCAAAACATTCTTCTCACCTTTCCAACCTCGTATAAATTCTTCGACCATCCTACACATTTCATCGACAAAAACAACCAAGATATCGTATCTCTCAGTTCCCCAATCCATACATCAGAAACATGAACCATACCAACGAAGCTGCTCCCTCTACTGCAATCAACATCAGCGACGCTCCCAGTGATACTAGAGGAAAAGCTCCCATGGCACCACCTAGAGCTCCATTTTTCGCGCTTTTCAGGAAGACGGAAGGAGGGTGGAAGAGAGGAGCGGCTCTTTTTAACTTCATACTGAGGCTCTGTGCATTCGGTGCTACACTTGTAGCAGCCATCTTGATGGTCACTACTGAGGAGACCCTCCCGTTTTACACTGAACACTATCAGTTTCATGCTAGTTATGACGATCTCCCTGCTCTAGTGTATGTATCAATCTCTTAATGCAAAAGAGTATGCAGATGTGCATTAATGCACGTGTCCACATATTTTGTGACATTAATCTGTATGAGTACGTGTTCTTGCAGGTTCTTTGTGATTGGGAACGCGATCGCAGCAGGTTACCTACTTCTCTCCCTTCCCTGCTCCTTCATCGGAATAATCTGGCCTCATGCAGTCGGGCGACGCCTTCTGCTCTTTATCTTCGACCTTGTGAGTTTCAAATCTTTTACTTGGTGTCCTATTACTTGTAGTTTTACGAGCATGTGCAATTCTCTCGTGCAGGTTATTATGGCTCTGACTACAGCGGCAGCAGCCTCAGCGACAGCCATAGTGGACCTCGCTCACACAGGCAACTCCAAGGCCAACTGGGTTGCTATTTGCCTCAGGTTCGACGGCTTTTGCCAGAAAATTAGCGGTGCCGTGGTGACCTCCTTCATCGGCGTTCTCATCTTGATTCTGATCATTGTCATCTCTGCAATTTCTCTTCGCAAGCATTAACCATCTTGCATTCGACGTAAGAGAGTCTTTCACTCTCTCGGGTTTGTGATCATATCATTCAGTAATCTGCTTGTTCTCTTTTCTCTCCTAGCAATTATATTTTAGGGGACAGATATTTTTACCTTTGTATTGAGATTGGGTGGTTGTCAGTTTGTAACCTTTGCTATATTTTCAGTCAAAAAAATTGTTGTTTGAAATTTGTATGCCAATCTATAATGTCTGATCATTCAATGAACTTTGTATCTCAATCGATAAATTTCTTTTCTTCTTTTTAACAGTGATCAATGACTCTAAATATTCAAAGAGATCATACACGAGACATAGATCATACACGAGACATTTATCTAAAGTGTCTTTCTTTTTAATGCAAGAGGACCGAGTCATCATAGTTCTTTAATAAGAAGTTAACCAAACAAGCAAACAAGCTTAAGATTACAAACGCAATCTCCAAACCAAAAATAAGATGAAATAACAAGAAAGGCAAATCAAGAGCAAGAAATACAAAGGAAGTACAAATCGAAAATGTCTTTAATCAATCTAGTTCCTAAAATCGCTAGTTCCTAAAATCGCTAGTTCGAACTATGGACTGAGCTTGGATCAAAGATTTCATCATCAAGCAGACTACACATCCTAGCGATTATGCAATATTACGAACCTTGATTTATGGGATTTTTCGTAAACCATGAGCGATGCTTGTTGTACTCAAAGTAGGGTTGTAAAATGAAGAGAACCGTACGTCGTCCGTTCAAGTCCAGCTCGAGAAATGGTCCGACCGTGAACCATCCGAACTGTTATACAAACTGAATTTCAACCATTTATTGGATCTGATGTTTTACCGAGTACGGTCCGTCCGAACAAACATTGTCTTCTGCTTTTATTACGAACCGAGTCCGGACTATAAAAATTTGTCTGACCTAGACCGAGCCGGACATAAGGCTGTCCAAGTAAAATTTCGGTCCGAGCTTGAATATATAGCTATCCGGTCCGGTTTCGGTCAGATTTACAGCCCTAACTCAAAGTTTATATACGCACAACATAGTTCAAGAAAGTAAAAGTGACACCACAAGAAATTGGAAACTATTTTACATAGGCTTCACATTTTTATACGGTTAGTACAGAAAGAATTATTCCTTATAGGGTAAAAGGATATGAGCAACTTGCTCATTTAGTAAACTAGTAATTTTCGCGTGCGATGCACGTTTTGATAAAAAGTTGAAGTTGAACGTGCGATACATGTAAGTCGGTAGTAATCAGTACTTGTGATGAATGTCTTAAACTTTTTTAAAAATTGGAGTTGAGCAGGCACTGCACGCAATTTTTTAATTTTTTTGAAGCAAAAACCTTGAATTGTACGTACGGTGATGTGTTATGAAATAAACTTGAAGTTGCACGTGCAACGTACGTATTTTCTTTGTGACAAAAAAATAAAAAAATATTTGTTTGGTGAAGGAAAAAACTTTGATTTACACGCGTGATGCACGTGTTAATAAATAGAGTTAGAGTTACACATGCAACGTATGTATTTTATTTATGGCAAAAAAATATTAAAAAATTATTTGTTTGGTTACAAACTGAAAGTGACAAAGTGACAAACTCTCCCATTAATAGTAGTAAATAGATGAGCAATTGATGATGTGACATGCATGTGATACATTGGACAACTAACCACTTTTAGAATTTTCCAATCATATGCATGCCATCTCATCAATTGCTTACTAAATGAGCAAGTTGCTCATACCGCTTTTTCCCTTCCTTAAATCAGAACTAACTTAGCTGTCACCACGTGACACGCAAGTGCACTCCGCCTCCAAACCCAAATTACCTCAGTCTCTCCATTCTCCTACTCCGTGCGATTCATGAACCCAATCCCTCTCTAAAATCCCCCCCAAAATTAGGGTTTTTCGTCCCCAAAATCCCCCAAACCCCGAAAACCAATGTCTCAAAATGGGAAATTGATGCCGAATCTCGACCAGCAGAGCACCAAAGTCCTTAACTTGACGGTGCTGCAACGGATCGATCCATTCGTCGAAGAGATCCTCATCACCGCCGCCCACGTCACCTTCTACGGGTTCAACATTGATCTCAATCAATGGGTGCGTTTCATTTGATTCGAATTCCTGTTTTCGGTGGAAAAGTTGGTTTTTGATGATCTGATTAGGGTTTTTATGGTGATCAGAGTCGGAAGGATGTGGAGGGGTCGCTGTTTGTGGTGAAACGGTATTGGATCTAAGGGTTTTCTGATGGGATTGATTGGGAAGAGTGGATATTGTTTTTGGAGGAAAAAGAGTGGATTTTGGTGATTGATTGATTGATTGATTGATTTTTTATTTTTTTTTGTGTGGGTTTTTGTTTGTGCAGGAATACGCAGCCGAGGTTTCAGTTTATTGTGATGAATCGACGGAACACAGGTTTGAGGTTTTTTGGACTGTAAAGCATTAGTAGATGGCGAAATGCGGTGTATATGTTTGAGTTGTGGTTTTAGGATATGTAGGTCGTAATGTTTGATGGCTTAAAAGAGAGTATTTCTTAACCCATCATAAGGAGATCAAATAGTCACGAGTTTGTAGTAGATTAGAGCATCCACAATGGTGTTTCTCATTTTTGAGCAAATGGCAGCTACAGTAATAGCAAATAGCCAAATCTTTTGCAGTGGTCGTTTGCTATTTTTTGCTAAAATTTGAGTAGGACGAGACAACTTATTTCTTCCGTTAATTTTTTTTTTGTTAGATTTAATTAATAACTGATTAACAATTAAAATATGTTAATTAAATAAATTAAATATTAAAGTATAATCTAAACCTAATTAATCAGAGACTAAACCTAATTAAAAGACTAAACCTACCACTAATTTTGGCCTCAAAACCAGGACGGGACATGTTGTCCCGTCCCAAGCTTTTTAGCTTGGGACGAGACAACTTGTCTCGTCCGAGGTTAAATCAATTTTTTTTTTCCAACGAATCTGACCGTTCGATCATTTGAAAAAAAATATATATATTTGGGACGATACATGTTGTATCGTCCGACGGGATTTTAAAAAAAATAAAAATTGGGACGATGCATGTTGTTTCGTCTGACGCGATTAAAAAAAACAAAAAATTTGGGACGAGACAACTTGTATCGTCTCTTATAATTTGAGAATCGCAATTTCGTTTCTCATAAATGAGAAGCGACTGTAGCGATTTTGCCAAATTTTAGCAAAATAGCAAACGATTGCAGCGGCTTGTTTCTCAAAAAATGAGAAAATGGCAAATATAGCAAACGACTGTGGATGCTCTTAAAGGCTATGTTTGTCATTTATATGAACAAAGGTTGTGACCGAAAGAATAATGCTTTGTGTACTCGACTTGTATAGACTCAGAACATATTTCTATTCACAAAAATGTGGAGTCCATGTAAAAGCACATTTTTGGTAATTGTTTGTGGGCTCCACTCTGTGTCCTAGATATATTTTGTGTCTACGAAAATTGAGTACAATAAGCACTGCTCAACTCATAAGTGTTATGAAGAGAAGATGCATTTCGCTTAATTTTTCTTTTTGGTGGGTAGCGTAAGTTTTGGAAGAGCTAAAAGCACCTCTTGAGGTGTAATGGGAAAAGTGGGGAAATACTAGTTTTGAGGGAGTGCTTAGGCTAAACACAATAACTCAATTTTACTGTCCCCTTAGTGCTTCCTTTGGCGTTGGTTTTGGAGAGCTCGAAATGTGCTTTTGGGCTCCCAAACAATGTAGGACTCGAAATAGGTTTTTGGTGAACTTAATTAAAAGTATGGTTAACCAAAATCAGTTTCCCAAAACTGTAGATGTTACCTTTTTCTGACCACACCTCAAGAGGTGTTTATTAACTTCTCCAAAGAGTGCTTCTACCCGCCAAAAAAAAAATCCCCCCCCCCCCCCCCCCCCCCCCCCCCCCCCCCCCGCTTTACAACACTTCTGTTAATAACACTTTTCAGCAAAATGACCTTTTGTTCACAGTTATACTTAACATAGAATGTTTGATACTTGAAGTACTTTTAGAGTGCAAAAGTATTTTTGTATTCTCTAAAGACAATTCTAAAGAGAGCTGTACAAAATACCATTTTTAACACCTCTATATCAAGCCTAAGCTATTTTGACCATGTGTTACTCTCTGCAAGAGTAAGTGAACCATGTCTACACAGATCTGTTCAACAGCACAATCACCTTGTTATTTGTCATTCTTTTTAGAAATTTGTTTTCTATAAAACTATATGATTATTAACCACTGCGTTGGATAGAAATTTCATTGCAAGACAAGTCCCCCGATAAATGCATGGAAAATAGGTTAGGCAATATGAACATACTGACTGATCTCATTTGGTGCCGCAGAAAATCTGGTGGAGGATATCTTGGGAGATTTTGAGTATGAAATCCAAGCTCCATATTTGTTATATCGGAATGCAGCTCAAGAAGTTAATGGTATATGGTTTTACAACCAACAAGATTGTGAAGCTGTTGCAAGTCTTTTCAGCAGGTATTGATTGTTAGGAATTGTAGGTTATCATAGATAACTCATGCACCAGAATATTGTATTTTCATTGTAGATTGTATTTATTGGTGAAAACTGTATATTGGGTATCACTTTGTTTTGCATGGTTATCCGCTCAGTTTAATACTTAGCTAAAGCTTCTATGTGGTAATATGTTTTACATGATTG
The DNA here is from genome assembly GCA_017893485.1 of Hemerocallis citrina. Lineage (NCBI taxonomy): Eukaryota > Viridiplantae > Streptophyta > Magnoliopsida > Asparagales > Asphodelaceae > Hemerocallis > Hemerocallis citrina. The sequence goes on from JACEHZ010000091.1 coordinate 2,107,739, forward strand.
AAGATAGATTTTAGAAGGAAGAAAAGCATCTATTTGGTAATTTGTTCATATTTTGTTTTTGTAATTTCAACATATAAAGGTTAGGTAAGTGAAGATTTAGTGTCACTCTTATCTTATTGAAGCATCATTTTGGTAGGTTTATCTGTTTTTAAATCTCATAATAAATATGAGTTTTACGATCTCTAGACTCTAGAGATTGTGCAAGTTGAGGAGAGAACTTGTTAGGCACGTGCAATATAGATTTAAAAACTGTCATTTAGGATGAGTGGTAAGATTGTCGTTATTGGAGCAAGAAGGGCAAAACTCGCAGTAGGTCTAAATGAACTTGAATTATTGTAGTTATACAGAACATGGCAGTTGCTAAGATAGAGGACATGCCCTATAATAAAGAATATGATATTTGAAAGAAATGTTGACAACCCAAAAGATTATGTTAGCCTTTGTTGATGTTGTAAAAGAATTCTCAGAAATAAATCTAGAATTGTTAATCCTCCTACAGAGCATCTTGTCATACTTTCTGATTTATTCTACTATGTAATTACTAAAGTACTAATCCTCAGGTACCTGTACTTAATTTATTTTCCTCTCATCTTACTGACTTTTCTCTGGTTGCAGTCTTCTCAGCACTTGGTGCAACTTATTATGCCATACTAGTGAACTTTTAATTGACTCAGTATTTAGTAACTTATTCAAATATCACTTGTTCTGTTAACCTAAAATTTTCTTACCATAAATAAACATCTAAGCTGCCGATGGCTCGATGTGCACCTTATATTTATGAAGCCTCTCTTCTTATTGGTCAAATAGCTTATAGTTACGGAATGTTTTTAATAGTGACCACTAATAAGTGGGTCCCATCGAAGGTTTCAAATATCGCCTGATACCGATCCGTATCTGATTGGAAAATGACTTAGACAATTCGAGATATACATAAAAGACCAGGATCGCTGATTCGAGTTGGGTATTGTTACTATTGTAACGGCCAAAAATGGCCGATTGTATCTGATCCCAAACTGATCTAATGATACGTAAAAAAGGAAAGCAAAAGGTGGTAGGGATTTCCAAAGAGATCAAGAGAGGATGGAGAGGGTAATGAATTTAGAAGAGAATGGAAAGACCGAGAAGGGAGTAAAGAGAAACTTAGAGCTACGGTTTCATTGACCATTTTTGGAAGATCGATAGAGGAGGATGAGTATTGGGATTCGGAATAACTATGCTTAGCAATTAGGTTATATAAAGACTGGATTTTGGTGGGATCAGATCCAATTACAATCACACCCGACCTGGCTATCTTCTTTTTTTGATAGAAAGGATGAAGTCCGAAGACCTCAGCCAAGATAAAATAAAAAGGAACCAGAGTTCATACAGACTCTAATTGAGTGGATGTCACGAAACAAAACAACCAAAATATCCTCAAACAGAGGATAATAACACCACCAACTCAACCAAAAGCAACCTCACACAAAGAGGATAACAGTTTAAACAGAATATAAGGCAACAGACAAAAGATAAGAAACAACCCAGAACAAAGACATTATGCAAAGCCATCCGATCCCGAACTAGAAGACGCCTGCTCCGCATGAGCAGTTTGTAGATTATGCACAAGCAGAATGCCAGTAACCAACTCCTGATGATAAGCTGACATATTAGAAATCGAGGCAAGAGTGTTGGAGACTAAAACTTCCTCATCATCATGATCATCTTGTGCATGAGAATCAACTGGAACTTCCTTTTCATCATCTTCAATTGTAATTGCAGTAACAGGAGATGCACCAGGAATGGCTGAGGAACTCATCGCCGGATGAACAGCAGAGGTAGCAGAGTTGATAACATTTGGAATGAAGGATTTGCATGCATCAACCAAAACGTTCACCTCCGTCTTGATTTTCTTAGAAGGGGGTAGTATATCTGTCCAAGAGGAATCAAAATAGCATATGAAATCCAAAATCTTAACAATATCAATAGATTTCTTAATAAAAATTCTGTTATTACGCTCTGTCCAAATAACCCAAATCAGAGCCATCATAGACATATCCCATAGCAAGAGTTTTTTCTTTTTAATCCTCTTCTTCCTCCAAATACCCTACCAAGCCTTAATAGAAGGAGGGAAGCCTCTAAAACTAAAGGCCACTTTGAAAATAATCCACACTTGTTTAACAAAAGGGCATCTCAGGAAAAGGTGACAAGCAGATTCATTTCCAGAATCACAAAAAACACATTTTTGACCCACAGCTAAATGTCTCTTATTTAAATTATCAACAGTGAGGCGGCGCTTGTGAATAGTAAGCCAAACAAGAATTCTAACTTTAAGAGGAGCCACATTTTGCCAAATGAACTTATAGAAAGGACATATAATACCACCCGCATTTAAAAAATTATAAAAGGATTTAACTGTGAATAAACCAGAGTTAGTCCATCTCCAAATAGTTTTATTATGAGGTTTCCAATCATAGTTACTAAGTAAATGAAGAAGAGAGCTAAAGTCATGAGACTGTTGTAGAGAAAGATTTCTACGAACTCAATATTCCAAACTTTACCAAAACGATTAGTAGAGTAAAGAGAAAAGACTAAAGCATTTGGTAAACAAGCAATATTGAAAAGATCTGGGAAACTAGAGGAAAGACTGCAGTTACCAATCCAAATGTCAGTCCAAAAACGAACATTCTTACCATCACCACAAATCTTTTGCAGACCACACTTAAAAGGAGCCGCAGCTTTCCAAATACCTTTCCAAAAAGAAGATCCCACAGAAGATGGTATGTTAGGAAAATCACTAAGGTTTCTTCTACGGAAGTATTTTCTTTTAATAACTCTAATCCAGACTTTATCTTCTGAGATAAGGCAATTCCAAAGCCACTTACCAAGTAGGGCTAAATTTTGATGACGAAGGTTAATAACACCTAAGCCACCTTCAGACTTTTGTTTACAAACCCTAGTCCAACTCATAAGACATTTTCCCTGATCAGAATTCAAAGAAGAGCCAACCCAAAAAAATCTCCTTCTAAGAAGATCAATCTTCTTAATAACCCATACAGGGACATAGAAAAAGGACATAAGATATAAAGGAATACTAGAAATGATAGAATTAATGAGGATGAGCCTACCAGCTCTAGACAAAGATACCAGCCCAACAATTAAGTTTCTTTTCAATTTTATCAATAACAGGAAACCAGTCTGATTTATGAAGATTACCCACTCTAAGAGGGATGCCCAAATAGTTGAGAGGAAAGGAGCCTTTAGGACAGTTAAAGAAAGCAAATATTTCTTCTTGCCTATTATCATCACCTCCAATCCACATACAAGAAGATTTGGAAAAATTTATTTTCATACCAGAAACACTTTCAAAGCAGTAAAGAAGGAATTTGAGATTTCTAAGCATAATTCCATCACAAGAAGAAAAGAGAATAGTATTATTAGCATATTGTAAGTTAAGAACACCTCTGAAAGAAGGAAAGCCACCAATACCTTGAATATAACCATTATCCCAAGCATTAGATAGCATACAATTGAAAACATCAGCAACAAGGACAAATAACAGAGGGGAGATAGGGCCACCCTGTCTAAGTCCTCTTTTACATAAAAATTTTCTACCCTCAGAGTTGTTAATGATAACAGAAGAAGTACCAGATTGCTAAAAATCCAATCAATTCATTTGGGACCAAAACCTCTAGCTATAAAAACCTTCCTTAAAAAATTCCAATTCACTCTATCATAGGCTTTTTCAAAATCAAGTTTCAGAAGGATCCCTTCAGTGTGTTCTTGATGAATAGAATGAATAGTTTCTTGAACCACCGCAACACTATCCAAAATAAACCTATCCTTAATGAAACCTGATTGGGAAGAACCAACCAAACTTCCAATAACATTAGCAAGTCTATTTGCTAAAACTTTCATAATAATTTTAAATATAACATTCAGAAGACTAATAGGTCTGAATTGAGCAACTTTATTAGCCCCTGGACATTTGGGAATGAGAATGATGTGAGCATAATTAATTCTAGAGAAATTGAGTGAGTTATCAAAAAGTTCTTGAAACAACCCAACAATATCCTCTTTAAAATCATTCCAAAAAAGTTTATAGCAGAAAGTTGGAATACCATCAGGGCCAGGAGCAGCCTCCAGAGGAAGGCCACAAACAGCTTGATATATTTCATCTTCCAAAAAAGGAGCTTCTAAGCTATCCAGATTGATACGTTGAGAGGGGGGGTAAAGTTGATCCCAATTAATGTCTAAGAAGGTTTTCCCAGGATCTCCCATAAGCTTTTTATAGAAGTTAAAAAATTCTTGATGAATCAAAATTGGATCAGAAGTGGAATATCCATCAGATTGAATAGAAATAATATGATTCAATCTCTTCCTATGGGACGCATAATTGTGAAAGAATCTAGTATTGCCATCTCCCAAAGTGAGCCATCGCACTTTAGCCCTTTGAAACCATTTGATTTTATCAAGTTCCAAAAGATGGAGATACTCTTTTTTCAGAGCAGATCTAATGTTTCTATCATCAGAGGAGAGAGGATTCTAGAGGAGAGAGGATTCTGTTCGTCAAGGACATCCGAAGTGTCAATTTCTTTTTTCAAAAAAAGTTTCCTCTCTTCAAAGGACCAAATCTAGATTTTATCAATTTCTTTTTTCCAAAGGACCTGGCTATCTTCTTAAGTTGTAAAATTGGTCTACGGGTCTGATTTGAATTGGAATTGACCCGATCAAATACCAATTTGTTTAAAAGAGAATCTCGACTTTTCTTTTCATGCAAATTTATTTACTGACAATCTTTTTTATGATTTGAAAGTTCTACTGACAATTTACTCAAAAAGATCAACTGGTATATATATTAATTCGTACAACTATAACCTTTCCCAAATTAATAAAGACAATAAGATAACAAATGTGAGGGTAATATTACTATGTATTTTTGCGAGATTAAATATTACTATGTCAATTTTTTTATTCCACTTAATATTATAAAAAATTCACCAATGTTGTTCAAGTGATTAATGAATAAAATCTTGTACCTATAAATTAATATGACCATGTCTTACTATTTGCCGGTTAAATTGTATCGTCTTAGATCCTCAGATTTATATTAGTTTTCACGTTGTATACATTTCAGTATATGTACTTTGAACATCATCTGTAAAAGAAACTATGAAAACATTTTACAATAATTTAAACAACATATTTTTTTCGTAAAGTATATTGCAAATTAATTAGAATATTTAAAAAGAAAATTAAATTTAAGTTTTTGAATCGATATCGTATTACTAAACTTTTGGTTTGAGGATCCGTATTGGCCAAATCGTCACTATCGGATTGGTTGAACGGATTTATGGTTTAAGGTGTTTTTAAAAATAAAAATAAGATTTAAATATTTTCTAGTATGAAATAAAATTTACTTATCAATTTTTTTTATTTTTACTTTGACTGATCGGTGGTACCATCCTGGACTGGCCCGATCCGGCCAATCCCACATCCATTTTTGGTCAATTCCTGATTTGTATCACCAAGCCCGATATTTTGGAGGATGTTCGGACCATGCCCTTCCAAAAACCGATCCGATTCGGCCAAATCAATTAAACTATGGTTAAGATGTCCTTGTTTTTTTTAATAAAATATACCAACTCTTTTGGAAATATGCTACTTTTAATTAAGAATATTTTCATTTTAAAAAGTCAAGTTTAACTATCGTATGTGATCTATTGAATTTGCACAAGTCTTTTGTATGGTAAGAGGTTTAAAGTGTAAAAAGAATAGTGCCAGATGACTAATGAAATTATGCTCAAACAAGGGGCCTAAATTACATTTTCCCATTAAAATGTTGGTATATCCTATAATGCGATCACCATTAATAGGCATATACATTCCCTTTGAGGTAACATCTGAAGAAGACTTTTGTACATCCACGGAATGCTATCTTGTATAAGTAATCGAAACATTGCATTATTCTTACTTCAATTTGGAATGTATCGAATCTTAAATATGGTCATTATGAAAAGATCTCTTCATAAGATTCTTTTATGCGACATATCTATGAGTAGTAATTTTGACAGAGATGATGACAAACCAAAGATTTTTATGTATTTGATTCCATAAAGGTAATTGCAAATGTTGTTGAATTTAGTTTAAGTTTGATATTTCAGAACTAGCACCCAGAAAGACAATTACCCTTACCCTGAAATGGAAACCATGTCACCTTTATCTGAGCCTAGCCTAACTTTTGATTCCACATTGCCCAGATACTTTGTTCCCTTTCTTATTTTTCACATCTGTCATTTTCACATGTTTATTTTAATTACCAAGTTCTCTATGCAAGTTAATGAGGGAACAATTATTGATATGATGATCAGATGACGGTTGGGTAAATATAGCTACTACATTTATTCAAGTTTGCTTCTCTCTTACCTTTTAAGTTCTTATATTTTCATACAAACTCACATAGGTAGAGAGAAACAATTGTTTCTTCATGTTTGCGAGGATTGCCCTTATTCTGGCATATTCTTGGTCTTTCTTTGTTGTCTATTTATCATAGTATGTTAATAATTATCATATTATTTATTTAATAATTCTTTTTATCTAATTTTGTGTTAGTCAGGATATTGGTACTATATACCATTCTGAGTCATTGGTGATCAGCTGCATGCTTTTGTATGCTATTGTTTGATGTGCATTTTCTGACTGTTACAATCTATATTGTCCAGGATACTGAATGCATTCTCCAAGGTCCCTCCAAAGGCCAATTTATCTTCTACTAAGAGGTAAGGAATTGCATCCCAAAACATCCCATTCTCAGTAGCATTATTAAATATTTAGTAAAGAAACCAAGGTTTTCTTTTTCTAATTTAATTTTCTAAGTTTCTCAAATAGTATGTCTCTGGGCTGGTACTATGGTCTTTTTATAAATGAAAAATGCAAGAAACCTACGCAACATTTACTGTATTATGGTACTACCATCAAGGTTCTATTTATCAGATACTGGGATAGCAAGTGCTTCATGCACTAGTTTCCGGCTGTTAATTTGTCTTGATAGTTTTTACTTCAAGTTTCTTCCTTGAGCCACAAATCAATTGGCATTGTCACCCTGTCGGATGTAGCTCTTGCTACCCTGAAAACTCACTACCTTATTTCATCATCTAATTTTCTTTCTACATGTGCAGCAGTGACTTCGAAGAGCTGGAATCTGTTCCCACTTTATCTGTCATGGAGGGCTCTCTGGAACCACCAACATCATCTTCGGCTAGTGTTCCAGATGATTCATTTGTCAACTTCTTTAGCGTTAGTACTGTAGCTAATATTTGTTGTAACATATTGTAATTAGAAGTTGATGATAAGATATTGTGCATGGTTTTAACATATGGTTTATTTTACATTTACAGGCAGCCATGAGTATGGGTAATGCATCAAGTGTAGCAGTTGGAGGACCACCACCACTTCAATGTCCAGCTATTCCCCAACCTTCTCAATCACCTATCATCATTCCATCGGCAGTACCCCCCTTTCAACCTGCTCCCCTCCCAACTTCCACTCCTTTGATGCCTCTTGAATCGAGCAACAGCAACAGTAACCGCAGTCTCATAAAGCCTTCACTTTTTGCACCACCATCTTCATCTGCTTCATATTTGATGCCACCAAATGCATCTTCTGCAATGCCTACTGCTCCACCACTTCAACCTCCTGTGACGATGCAACGGCCTTATGGAACTCCTTTGCTCCAACCTTTTCCACCACCTGCTCCATCTCCGTCTCTGACTCCTGCTCCAACTCCAACTCCAAACTATGGACCAGTGATTACGAGAGATAAGGTTCGAGAAGCTATGATGAGGCTCGTGCAGGTATGGTCTTCTTTACATAATACTATTTTCAGAAAACTAAATTAAGGAGAATGTGGAATACACATGCAAAAGAAGGTCATGGATAGACCCCCCTACACAACAATTGACATTCCTTTAGGAGTTATAGCATGTGTAGCGATTTTTACTTCAATCGGCATTAGGGTTTGAGAGTTTTATTTACTTCTTTGTTCATTCTAATAACACATTCAACATATTTAAGGATATACTAAAGGAAAACACTTGCAACACACATACTAATAGAAGAAGGATTAGGTCATACAATAACATGGACACACTAACACAACTCTTTTTGTAGTTATTGTTGTAGAAAGTAGACATCTTTCAGAAGTCGAGGTTCTAATCTGTCTGCTATGATCTTACAAAACACCGACAGAAATACATAGTTATTCACCTTATCAATCACTTCCAGTTATATGAGTTTGTAAGAGTTGTGGTCATTTCTTCTACGTTTACATCTAAAACAATTGTCTGTGTTCTTTCACAGAATGACCAATTTGTGGACATGGTGTACCAAGAAATGATGAATGCGCATCATTCTTAGAGGGATCGAAGGTCAAGGCCGGATGTCTATTTGTATTTTTGTCATTAGGGATCAGTGAGGGCTTCTTGTATTATTAAATATTAATTTCATTTGTTTTTACAGCTTTAAAGGAGTGTATTCAATGGACCTAAAAACAAAAGGATATTTGTGTTTGTGTTTTTTTTCTTCTTTTTTATTGTGTGAACTGTATATTGAGTATTATTATCCTTTAATAATACCAAAGATGATTGTAGACTTTATAGTTCAGCCAATTATGTAATGTTCTTAAAGATACAAAATATACTGTAATCTTGTCCCATATGCTGGATTAATCTTTATCAATCTGACGTGAAGAGTCGAATTTCATCATTTTTGCAGTTGCTTCTCCTTGGATCACATTTTATCGCATTTTATGGGTGTTCGGATATAATTAAGTGACTATGAATTATTTAAGTTTATGTTCTTATATCATATTGTAACATCTTTGTATATATACTAGGCATAACCAGAGAGTTGGGCTTGCTGTGGGTTGTGTACAAAATAATGTAATGCATGTTTTTATTCTTAACTAATTTGATGATAGTTACATTTATCTTCTCCTCCTATAGGTTTTGCTCGGATAGTCACATACAAGATGTGCACGCTCAAACTCCTCAATAGTTGTGACTTCGCCAATCAAGAATGGAGGACATCATCTGTAGCCACTGATTTTTATACTCACATCTTTGCTAAGTGTTAGAATATAGCTCACTAAATGTCGTCGCTAATCCCATTAATGACCTTATATATACTAAGGTCGCTGGTGGGAATAGCGATGGCAAACAAAAAGTTCAAAAAAATTTAAAATATAGGTTGCTATTCCCATTAGTGACCTCGAAAATGAAGAGACCGCTATTGAAAATAGCGGCCGCTGCCGACGTGGCACAAAATAACCTAAAAGCGCAAATAGTTGGAAAACTGGTCCAAAAATGCAAATATTTTTAAAAAGTGGCCCATGCAGGCAAAAAAACTCGCGAGAACAGATAAAAGAGCGACAAAGCCCACTACAGACTGGACCGGGCCCGTCAACTGTAAGCCCATACCCATTAACTGAATAAAATTGGAAAGAGGAAAGGGAATAATCCTCAAGCTCGCTCGATCAGAGTGAGAGAGTACTGTATTTTGAGGAGCGATCATGGCGGCTTTCAGAGGATTACTGCGATCATTCATCGATCACTACTCTTCTTCGAAACCCTAACCCTAACCCTAAATTTCAACCTTTTTTCCATGCCAACTTGTTGCTTGCAGAGGTGTGGCTTCTAAGCTCTTCGTTGGAGGTAAAATTTCTAATCGCCAATATTGGACTGTATTTAATTTAATTTGATTTGATGTCGAAAACCATATATACGAATTGTTTGTAATGAGGAATCGAATGTAGTTGAATGCATATCGAAGAAAGTAGAAGAAAGTAGAGGTTGCCTCTATCGAAAATAAAATGCAGGAGAACTGAATGAGGTGGTTTGGATACATTTAATGAAGACGGATAACAGTTCTAGCTAGGGAAATTTATAAGATTGTAGTTAGAGAAGCTAAAAGGACTAGGGTAAGACCCAAACGAGCATGGGTTAAAGCCATTAATGGGGATTTGAAATGTGGGAATTTGATGAAGGAGGTGGCCTCAGTAGTGTTGAATTGATGATAATCATTTTAGGACATAGGCTTTGTTGTAGTTGTTGTTTTTTGCTATAATGTTTTGTAATGTTTAATGTGCTTCTTTATGCTTAGTCATATCTAAAATATCTAAAACCGATTTTAACTGCTTATTAGTAGCCCACAAAATCTAGTTGAAACAATGAAATTCATAATTTCATGAAAAAGACCAAAAATGGTGGGGACCATAGACCACAAATTTTGGCAAAAATTTTGGCAAAAACTGTAAAATCTCGAATTTCATTAACATGACTGAAAATTGTGGACTATAGCCCACAAGATGTGGCAAAAACATTAAATCCGAAATTTCATCAAATCCACCAAAAATGTGAACTGTAGTCCACAAATTATGGTTAAAACAGTGAAATCTTGACACAAAAACGGAAAAAAACTGTAGGACTATATCCCACAAAATGTAGCCATAACACTCAAATCTAAAATTTCACAAAAAAAAGGAAAAAACGGTGGACTAAATCCCACCAAAACATGAAAGTCTTGAATTTTAGAAAAATAGTTAAACATTGTGGGCTATAACACTCAAAATATCGTTAAAACTACGAAAACTTGAGACAGAAAAAAAATTAAATCAGCGGAAAATAGTGGACTGTAGCTCACAAAATCTGACCTAAACATTGAAATTCAGAATTTCATGAAAATAACCAAAATTTGTGTACTAAATCCCACAAACTTTGGAAAAAATTGTAAAATCTCGAATTTCATGAAAACGACTGAAAACTGTACTATAGCTCGCAAAATGAGGTCAAAATAGTAAAATAGAAAATTTCATGAAATCCACCGCAAATGAGAACTGTGAAATCTCGAATTTCACAAAAAATGTCAAAAATTATAGACTTTGTCCACAAAATGTGGTCATAACACTCAAATCTCGAATTTCACAAACATGACAAAAAACATGACAAATAACCAACAAAATCGAGCAAAAACTGTAAAATCCAGAAGTTCTCAAAATCAACAAAAAAATTGATGGAATCCACCAAAGTTTGCCAAAACATTGAAATCTTGAATTTTAGGAAAACAACTTGGTTATAGCACACAAAATATGGTTAAAACTGTGAAAATTAGAATTTTTAAATCAACACAAAATCAGGCCGAAAAAATGAAATTCAAAATTTCACATAAACGGCCAAAAATAGTGGACTATAGCCCCCAAATTTTGGCGAAAATCGTAAAACCTCAAATTTCATGAAAACGGTTGAAAACTATGGACTATATAGCCCACAGAATGAGACCAAAACAGTTAGATCGAAAATTTCATGAAATCCACCGAAAATGTGAACTATATAGCCCACAAAATATTGTCAAAACGGTGAAATATCGAATTTCAAGAAAACAACTGGGCTATAGCACACAAAATATGGTTAAAACTGTGAAAATTAGAATTTTTTAAATCAACACACAAAATCAGGCCGAAAAAATGAAATTCAAAATTTCACATAAACGGCCAAAAATAGTGGACTATGGCCCCTAAATTTTGGCGAAAATTGTAAAACCTCAAATTTCATGAAAACGGTTGAAAACTGTGGACTATATAGCCCACAAAATGAGACCAAAACAGTAAGATCGGAATTTTCATGAAATCCACCGAAAATGTGAACTATATAGCCCACAAAATATTGTCAAAATGGTGAAATATCAAATTTCATGTAAACAACAAAAAAATGTATACTATAACCCCAAAAATGTGGCCATAACACTCAAATCTCGAATTTCACAAAAACAGCAAAAAATAGTGGACTATAACCAACAAAATTGAGCCAAAATTGTGAAATCAATAATTTTTTGAAATTGACAAAAAACGGTGGACTAACTTCTATCACTTGCCAAAACATGGAAATTGTGAATTTTAGGGACAACAGCCAAACACATGAAATATAGCATACAAAATATGGTTAAAGCAGTAAAAATTATAATATATTAAATCAGCCAAAAGTAATGGACTGTAGCTCATAAAATCTGGTCAAAATAGTGAAATATCGAACTTCACGAAAACGACTTAAAATTGTAGACTATCCCACAAGATGTGGCCATAACACTCCTGACTTTCACAAAAATGGCAAAAAAGGTGTGGACTATAACCAATAAAATTGAGGAAAACTGTGAAATCCAAAGTTTTTCGAAATTAACAAAAAAAATGTGTTGTGCGCGGAATACAAAACTAATTAACCAATGCGGAATCAAAGAGAGAAACAGCGAAGAAAAACACAGAAAAACAAACCAACACAAGGACACAAGATTTAATGTGGTTCGGCAAAACTCATGCCTACATCCACGGGGCGGTTGGGGTTTCTTCTTGCTTCAAATAATCACCAATGGGCGAAAATAAACCCTTACAAATGATGACGGCTACAAAACCGAATAGGGGTCCTCTAACTTTCGTCACTGATTACAAAACCCTAACAAGTGTATTTATAAGAAAACTACTGGGCCATTTCGAATTGGGCCTTTTCTAGTTCAAAATCCCGTACACAGTCGACTGGTCATCTAAACAGTCGACTGGTCTTGTTCAGGGCAGTCGACTGCTGCTGCTGTATCCCAAGCCTTTGAAACTTCTCTGGACAGTCGTCTGATCCTCCAATTTAGTCGACTGATATACTGTAAATTTCATTTGCTGCAGATACTCCAAAACAATCTGAACCAGAATCGAGCCATTATCCAACAATCTCCACCTTGGCGAGATCTTCCAAGTATCCAACAATCTCCACCTTGGTGAGATTTTCCAAGTAGCCCAAGCAATCTCCAATAAATACTCCAAAACAACTGCTCATCACCAAATGCAACAAATTTCAAACTCCACCTTAGTATGATATCACATACTAAACAAACCAATAGCAAAGCACTATCCCAACCGCCCATGCCAAATTATCAAACATGCAAAATATTAGCCAGGTTCATGCAATGCTTGAACTTGGCTGCCCCAACAACTTTGGTCAACATATCAGCAGGATTATCAGCTGTTCCAATCTTCACCAAATGAATATCACCATCCTTTATCAAATCACGCACAAAATGATAACGGACATCAATATGTTTGGTCCTCGAATGATGAACTTGGTTCTTCGCTAAATGAATAGCACTTTGACTGTCACAGTGTACCTCCACCTTCTCCCGATGAATTCCCAAGCTCTTCAAAAGTCCATGTATCCAAATGGCTTCCTTCATGGCCTCAGCAACCGCCATGTATTCAGCCTCAGTAGTAGACAACGCTACAGTGGACTGCAAATTTGACCTCCAACTTATAGGTGCTCTAGCCATAGTAAACAAATAGCCTGTAGTAGACCGCCTCTTATCTAGATCACCTGCATAGTCCGAATCAACATAACCCACCAATAACCTGCTAATATTGTCATCCCTTTCAAACTTCAAACCCACATCTGTGGTGCCACTTATGTACCTCAAAATCCATTTAGCTGCTTGCCAATGCTCTCTGCCTGGATCATGCATATATCGACTAACCATACTCACCGCCTGAGAGATGTCTGGTCGAGTACAAACCATGGCATACATCAGACTACCAACCACACTAGTGTAAGGTACATTAGCCATATACTGTCTCTCTTCATCTGTACTTGGAGACTGAGAAGCACTAATTCTGAAATGAGGAGCTAAGGGTGTACTGACTGGTTTAGTTTTCTCATCTATACCAAACCGTTTCAGCACCTTCAAAAGATATTGCTTCTGTGTCAAACTTACTATGCCCTTTGCCCTGTCTCTAGCTATCTCCATCCCAAGTATCTTTTTGGCTTCACCAAGATCCTTCATCTCGAATTCAGAACTAAGCTGATTCTTCAAATTTTGAATCTCCTTAGCATTTTTAGAGGTAATCAACATATCATCCACATATAATAACAGATATATAAAAGAACCATTCTGCAACTTCCTGAAGTAGACACAATGATCATACTCACTTCTGGAATATCCCTGCACTTTCATAAACTGATCAAACCTCAAATACCACTGCCTTGGAGATTGCTTCAACCCATAGAGAGACTTCTTCAACCTGCAAACACAACTTTCCTTCCCAGCTGCCTTAAACCCATCTGGCTGCAACATATAAATTTCTTCATCTAGATCCCCATGTAAGAACGCAGTCTTCACATCCATCTGTGTTAATTCAAGATCAAACTGTGCTACCAAAGCTAACAAAATCCGAATAGAAGGATGCTTCACAACTGGAGAGAACACTTCATTATAGTCAATACCTTCGTGTTGAGCATACCCCTTTGCAACTAGTCTAGCCTTGAACCGAACACTGCCTTTTGGACCTTCTTTCTTTGTATACACCCACTTGCAACCGATAGCTTTCTTCCCCTTTGGCAATTGCACTAGATCCCAAGTCTTGTTCTTATGAAGAGAGTTCATCTCTTCATCCATAGCAACTTTCCAATCTGTATTTTCAGGACTTCTAGTAGCTTCTTTGAAGTTGGAGGGAACTTCATCATCCACAATGGGAAGAGCAAATGCAACTGTATCTGTAAAACGAGACGGTCGTTTGATATCTCTTCTTTGCCTTCTTACTGCAATTGATTCTACCTGCTGGATAGGAACTTCTTCATCATTCTCAGTATCAACCACATCATCTTCATCTTGGACAGGAACAGGATTTTCAACTGACAATTTTTCTAACTCCACCTGTTGGAGAACTCTCCTACCAATCGACTGGTAATTGCCAACAGTCGACTGTCCCGAGCTCCCACTCTTCTGCTGTTCTGGACCACCAGTCGACTGCTCCTGTACACCAGTCGACTGTCCCGAGCTTCTGCTACTCGCCTGTTGGAGAACTGTCCTACTCTTCTGCTGCTCACCAGTCGACTGTCCTATACCACCAGTCGACTGTCCCGAGCTAATCATGCTGGTCTCATCAAAGGTCACATCCCTGCTGATTACTAATTTTTTCTGTTCTGGACACCACAACCTGTAACCTTTGACACCAGTACTAAAATCAACAAATATAGCCTTTTTGGCTCTTGCATCAAGTTTAGTTTCAGTTACATGAAAATAAGCAGGACAACCAAATATATGCAAAAAACTATAATCAGATGCAGGTTTACCACTCCATACCTCAATAGGCGTTTTGCCTTCAAGTGCTGCTGATGGTAAACGGTTGACAATGTGGCTTGCATATATAACAGCTTCTGCCCAAAATGTCTTCTTCAATCCAGACTGTGCTAGCATACATCTCACCTTCTCAAGTAAGGTTCTGTTCATCCTTTCTGCAACCCCATTTTGCTGTGGAGTCTTCCTAACTGTGAAGTGCCTCTGGATCCCTTCATCTTCACACAATTTCAGAAACGGATCGTTCTTGTATTCCCCTCCATTATCTGACCTCAGAACCTTAATCTTCCTACCAGTCTGATTTTCAACTTTCTTCTTCCAACTTGTGAACAATGTCAAAACTTCATCTTTGTGCTTCATGGTATATACCCAAACTCGTCTGGAGTAATCATCCACAAAAGTAACAAACCAGTGTCTACCACTCATAGAAGGTGTCTGAGTAGGGCCCCAAACATCTGTGTGCACATAATCGAGGATACCCTTTGTCTGATGTACAGCTGTACCAAATTTCACCATAGTTTGCTTACCCAAAACACAATGTTCACAAAATTCCAACTTGCACCCTTTAGCATCTTTAAGCAACCCTTGCTTCACAAGCCCCTGCAAGGCCTTTTCTCCTGCATGCCCGAGTCGCATATGCCACAACCTAGTAGAGTCGGGAACAACTTGTTTAGGCCTTTCAGTTACACTAGCAGCCTGACCCAAATATGTTTTTCCCTGCAAGAAAAACAAGTTCCTTTTTCTTTGCCCTTTCATCACCACGAGTGATCCGCTAGTCACCTTCAGAATGCCACCTTCACTAGCAAATTTCAATCCACTGGCCTCCAAAGCACCTAGTGAAATCAGATTCTTTTTCAAATCTGGAACATACCATACATCTGAAAGCTCCCTAATAAGACCATCGTGCATTAGCAATTCAATCTTCCCGATTCCTACCTTCTTACAAGGTGCATCATTTCCCATCAAAACTACACCACCATCCATATACTCTAAAGAAGTAAACCACTCCTTTCTCCAAGACATATGATAGGAGGCTGCTGTATCAAGAAACCATACTTCTTGATAAAGTGAGGGACTAGAAGCAAGTGCAAAAGAAAAATCCTCGCCACTACCTAAATTATCAACAGTCACATTTGCAGTCGAATTTTCCTTATTTCGTAGCTTTGGACAATCCTTTTTCCAATGCCCCCTTTCATGACAGAAAGCACATTCATCTTTGGCCGGTATTTTCCTGTCCTTCGAAACTCCTCTCGATTTGGAACGAGATTTGTTTCCCTTTTTTCCAGATTTGGACTCAGATCTGATCTCAGTCCTGCCCCTTACAATCAATGCTTCAGAAGTTTCTCTATCAACCATTTTATCCCTTCTCCTAGTTTCATTATTCAACAAAGCATTTGCAACATCTTCATATTTCACAGTATCTTTTCCATATATTAACGTTGTTGCTAAATGATCATAACTTTCAGGTAATGAATTCAACAGAATTAGGGCTTTATCTTCATCTTTAATTTGCTCATCCAAATTTAACAAATCAGCCAATAATTTATTAAATGATTCGACATGAGCGTTCATAGACATACCTTCCGTATAGGTGAAGCGAAAAAGTCTCTTCTTCAAATACAGCCGATTCTCCAAACTTTTCCTCATGTATTTGTCTTCGAGCTTCTTCCACAACACCGCAGCAATGGTATCCCTCATCAAATCGTACTTCTGAGCCTTCGCAATAAAGAGACGAATAGTCCCACACGCAACTCGATTCAACTTCTTCCAATCTGCTTCGGACATATCCTTAGGTTTTTCTTTCTCCAAAGCAACATCTTGTTCTTGTTGAACAAGAACATCCAACACCTCACATTGCCACATCCCGAAATTGTGTGTCCCATCAAATTTTTCAACTTCAAATTTTGCGTTGTGAATCGTTGTTCTGGACGAACTTGATCCCACAACATCCTTGGTTGCATCTGCATCACCCGCCATCTCCCTCTAGGTCGAACCAACAGCTCTGATACCACTTGTTGTGTGCGGAATACAAAACTAATTAACCAATGCGGAATCAAAGAGAGAAACAGCGAAGAAAAACACAGAAAAACAAACCAACACAAGGACACAAGATTTAATGTGGTTCGGCAAAACTCATGCCTACATCCACGGGGCGGTTGGGGTTTCTTCTTGCTTCAAATAATCACCAATGGGCGAAAACAAACCCTTACAAATGATGACGGCTACAAAACCGAATAGGGGTCCTCTAACTTTCGTCACTGATTACAAAACCCTAACAAGTGTATTTATAAGAAAACTACTGGGCCATTTCGAATTGGGCCTTTTCTAGTTCAAAATCCTGTACACAGCCGACTGGTCATCTAAACAGTCGACTGGTCTTGTTCAGGGCAGTCGACTGCTGCTGCTGTATCCCAACCCTTTGAAACTTCTCTGGACAATCGCCTGATCCTCCAATTCAGTCGACTGATATACTGTAACTTTCATTTGCTGCAGATACTCCAAAACAATCTGAACCAGAATCGAGCCATTATCCAACAAAATGGTGGTCTTAAATCCCAGCAAATCTTTGCCAAAACAGGGAAATGTTCAATTTTAGGAAAACATTGTGGGTTATATAACACACAAAATATGGTTAAAACAACGATAACTTGTTTTTTTAAAAAAAATAGCCGCAAATAGTGGACCTATAAAATCTGACCGAAATAGTGAAATTCAGAATTTCACGAGAACGAACAAAAATAGTGGATTATAGCCCGCAAACTTTGGCGAAAACTATAAAATCTTGAATTTCATGAACACAGCTGAAAAATGTGGACGGACTATAGCCCACAAAATGAGGTTAGAAAAGTAAATCAGAAATTTCATGAAATCCACCGAAAATGTGAACTACAAGCCCACAAAATATGGTCAAAACAGTAGAATCTCGAATTTCAAGAAAACGATAAAATTGTACAGGCTATATCCCACAAAATGTGGCCATAACACTTAAATCTCGAATTACACAAAAAAGGGTAAATGACTGTGGACTATAACAACAAAATCGAACAAAACTGTGAAATCCAAAATTCCTCGAAATCAACAAAAAATTGTGAAATCCAAAATCCTCGAAATCTTGCCAAAACATTGAAATTTTGAATTTTATGAAAACAACCAAACATTGTGGGCTATAACACAAAAGAATATTGTCAAAATAGTGAAAATTATATATATTTTTTAAAATCAGCCAAAAATAGTGGACTATATTACACAAAATCGGGCCAAAAGAGTGAAATTTAGAATTTCACGAAAATGACCAAAAATGGACTATATACCACAAACTTTGGCGAAAACTATAAAATCTTGGATTTCATGGAAACGGCTGAAAATTGTGCATAATAGCCCACAAAATGAAGCAAAAATAGTAAAACGGAAATTTTATGTAGCCCATACAATCTGGTCAAAACATTTCACGAAAACAGCAAATACTGTAGACTATATCGTACAAAATGTGGCCATAATACTCAAATATCGAATTTCACAAAAATGCCAAAAAACTATGGACGATAACCAACAAAATCAATAAAAACTATGAAATCCAGAATTTCTCGTAATATAAATCCCACTAAATTTTACCAAAACAGGAATATATTGAATTTTAGGAAAACAATCGAACATTATGGGCAGAAATAGCACACATAATATGGTTAGAACAACGGAAACTATATATATATTTTTAAATTAGCCGAAATAGTAGACCCACAAAATCTGACAGAAATAGTGTTCAGATTTCTCGAAAACAGGCAAAAATTGTGAACTATATATAACCCACAAACTTTGGCGAAAACTGTAAAATCTCGAATTTCATGAAAACGGTTGAAAACAGTAGGGACTATGCAACCTAAAATGAGGCGAAAACAATAAAACCGAAAATGTGAAATATAACCCACAAAATATGATCAAATCAGTGAAATCTTAAGTTTTACGAGAACGGCCAAAAAGTGTAGACGATGTGGGCATAACACTTGAAACTCGAATTTCACAAAAATGGCAAAAAATTATGGACTATAACCAACAAAATCGAGCCAAACTGTGAAATCCAAAACTTCTAGAAATCGTCAAAAAATGGTGGACTAAATTCCACCAAATCTTACCAAAACAGAGAAATCTTGAATTTTAGGAAAATAGTCGAACTGTGTAGATTACAACACACAAAATATTGTTAAAACATTGAGAACTAGATTTTTTTATCAGTCGAAAATTGTGGATATAGCCCACAAAATCTGTCTGAAACACTGAAAATTTCACGAAAATCGCCAAAAATTGTGGACTGCAAACAAACTTTGGTAACAACTGTAAAATATTGAATTTAATTAGAACGACTGAAAACTGTGGACTATATATATTCCACAAAATGTGGCAAAAATTGTGAAATCGTGAATTTCTCGAAATAGATTAAAAATTATGGAATATAGCCCATAAAATTAGGAAAACACAGTAAAATTTAGATGATCTAAAAAACTGAAAATCACGGATTATAGTCCACTAAATCTAGCTAAAATGACAAAATCTCAAATGTTGCAAAAATGATTGAAAATTGAAAACTATCCACAAAATGTGTTCAAATTAGTGAAATTCACAATATATTGAAATCAGCCAAATATTGTGGACTAACCCACATGATCTGGCTAAAATTTTGATATCCATAATATATTGAAATATGCTAAACCATAGACAACAAAATTTGGCCTAATTCACGAAAAGAGTCTAAACTTACATAATATGTACACTCCAAAATCTAGCCAAAACATCGAAATTCAAAGATTCTTGAAATCAGCTATAAAAACTATGAGTTGTCCACAAAATGTGGCCAAAACGATGAAATCAAATTTCAAATTAACTGCCAAAAACTGTGGTCTATATAGCACATAAAATTTGGCCAAAACAGTGATATACAAAATTTCTCAAATTTGACTGAACATTATGGACTATATAGCCCGCAAAATATGACCAAAAAAGCAAAATCTCGAATATGATGAAAACTCCTGAAAATCTTGTTGGGATTGGGGCATCAACAAACGCCCTCTGGTCGCAGCGGAACTAATTAGAGCAACGAGGAAGTCGAAGTAGACGAGGCGAATAAATTGAGTAAGCAAGTAAATCCACCAAACTAACACAACAGCGATGACTTATTCCGGTTAGCTTTTGCTTAATTCGGAGAAAATATAGGGAGATCTGATATTCAACTAGAAAAGATTACAATGAGTTACTGATTACTTGATAAAGGAATTAAACTCACCCACCAAGAACTATCTCTCTCTCGAGCCTCTCTTTGCAATGGAGAAAAGAATCTATGAAGTACTCCCTCTCATATTGGAGGAGTTTACAATATATATAGAAGAATAGAGAGAAAACCTAGGTCTAATCTTGATCTTCAGTCGTCCGATAAAACCTGGAAAAGAAGTAACTGAATAGGAGCCGCACGATCTAACTTGGAGTTGAAGATTGAACTGAAACGACCTCACAAATCGAAGCCTAAAAATGATTCAGCGCCGCGGGCGGTCGTCCGTCCAATAAGACCGGTTGACCGTACCACTCTCTGACATTTCCTGTACTATGAGCGGTCGGGGGGCGCGATCAGGGGGTGCGGCCGACTGTCACCAAGACCGGTCGACGGCAACTAGCCTGCACCCTTACTGCTGCTAATTTTCCTTCTTCTCACTTCGACGCTTCGACCTCCATGCTTCATATTACCTTCTTTTGATCGGAACGAGTATTCAAGACACAATCCTAACAAACTCCACCTTGGATTGCATATGAGTGCTATCACATGATGTGTTACTCATCTCCAAACTCTAACAAATTACACTTGCAAAGAAAACTTAGAACAATAGTTTCTTCTTTCAGTTGAACTGATCTCTACCCAATTTCACCGAATCCAGTATACCCCTTCAAGGGTACACCGTCGTAGATGTACTCATGAAGTTGCCAAACTCCGCACGAACTCCACCTACCCTTAGGCTTTCTCCACCTCTCGACGATATTCGAACGTCGTGGTCTCGTCTCGATTAATCTAGTTGCGGCAAACTAGCTGAGCTTGCGGGAATAACGGGAAAAGGAGCAATGCTTGTGCAAGTATTTCGAATTTCCCAAAGCTTGTAGAGATTATTTTGTCTTGGCTCAACCATTCTCATACCTCTAATCACCTTACGACGACCTTGAAAAACAGACAAAATACCTCGAGCTATGTACCTGTAGCCCCGTGCACCAAGAGTTCCCAAGAAAATCAGATTTCGTTTCAGCAGAGGAATATGCAAAACAATCCTTAAAGTGAACATATTTAGACCTGACATCTTCAACTCAACTGTCCCCTCACCCACTACTTCACAAATCTCTCCAGTTTCCGTTGTCACACAACGCCCTGTAGTAGACTTATAAGTAGAAAACAATTCTCTCTTGGAACAAATATGAGAAGAACTTCCTGAGTCAAGAAACCAACTAGAATCCACTTCTAAAGAATTTGAAACAAGAAGGCACGAACCACCTGAATCAAAGGCACCAAAGGCACTAACTACATTAGCGGCTGAACTCCCGTTCTTGGCGCTCTCTTGATTCTGTAATTTTCAACAGTCTTTCTTGATATGCCCTGGCCTCTTGCAATATCGGCAACGGATCGAATCCTTTTGCAAAGCACTTTGTCTTCCCCCCGAAGGATCATCCACTGCTAGACAACTTGTAGTAATAAACGATGATGATTTATGGGTCTCCTTTCTAAGTTGATTTTTCTTCAATGCTTTGATTACACCATCTACCGAAATACTCTTCTTGGCAGATCTACCGTGTAGCATGGTCGTGATCAAAGGCGCATACGAATCCGGCAGTGAATATATCAAGTTGAAAGCTTTATCTTCCTCACACATATCTGCGTTGATCGCCTTAAGTTTAGATAATATCTTATTGAAATCTGTAATGTGGTTTTGGAGATTGGTACCTTCCTTCATAGATAAACGGAACAACTTCCTCTTCCAATGCATCTGATCTAATAACGATGAACCGTTGTAGTCAGCTATGAGTCTTTTCCACAAACTCGCCGCGTCAGTTTCTTCAAGAAATCTGCACTTGACCTCGTCTGCCAAGGATAGTCGGATTAGATTTATGGCTCTTTCACGAATATCTTCCCAAACGCCATCCTTTATATAAGTTGGTTTTTCCTTCTTAACTGCTAACTGCAACCGTTCTTGAACAAGAACATCATACATGTCAGTCTTCCAAAGATTGAAATTGATCTTACCATCAAACTGCTTGATCTTCAAAATACTGTGGCATGTTATCTTAACCAAGGAACTCGGCAACCTCAAGCTCTGACACCAGTTGTTGGGATTGGGGCATCAACAAACGCCCTCTGGTCGCAGCGGAACTAATTAGAGCAATGAGGAAGTCGAAGTAGACGAGGCGAATAAATTAAGCAAGCAAGTAGATCCACCAAACTAACACAAATACAACAACGGTAACTTATTCCGGTTAGCTTTTGCTTAATCCGGGGGGAAATATAGGGAGATCTGATATTCAACTAGAAGAGATTACAAAGAGTTACTGATTCACTTGATACAAGGAATTAAACTCACCCACCAAGAACTATCTCTCTCTCGAGCCTCTCTTTGCAATGGAGAAAAGAATTTATGAAGTGCTTCCTCTCATATTGGAGGAGTTTACAATATATATAGAAGAATAGAGAGAAAACCTAGGTCTAATCTTGATCTTCAGTCGTCAGATAAAACCTGGAAAAGAAGTAACTAAATAGGAGCCGTACGATCTAACTTGGAGTTGAAGATTGGGCTGAAACGACCTAACAAATTGAAGCCCAAAAACAATTCAGCGCCGCGGGCGACCGACCGTCCAACAAGACCGGTTGACCGTACCACTCTCTGACATTTTCTATACTATGAGCGGTCGGGGGGTGCGGTCGACCGCAACTTGCCTGCACCCTTATTGCTGCTGTTTCTCCTTCTACTCACTTCGACGCTTCGACCTCCGTACTTCATATTACCTTCTTTTGATCAGAACGAGTATTCAAGACACAAATCTAGCCAAAATAATAAAATCCAAACTACCTTGAAGTGGGCAAAAGCGGTTGACTATGGTCCACAAAATATGGCTACAGTTAATCTCGAATGTCTTGATGTTCGCCTGAAAACTGTAGACAGTAATCCCACAAAAAAGTAAAATCTCCAATTTCACAAAAACGACAAAAAATGTGGACTAGAGCCCACCAATTGGGCCTAATATGTGAACTCTAGTATTTTCAAAATCGGCAAAAAACAGTCGACTATAGCTCACAAAATATGATAAAAATAGTTAAATCTTGACTTTTCCAAAATTGGCCAAAAACAATGGATTAATAGCCCACAAAATATGGCTAAAACACTAAACTCTCAGTTTTTTCTCAAAATTGCTAGAAACAATTGACTTTATATCCCCCAAATGTGGCCAAAACAATTAAATCTCGAATTTTAAAAAACGGGCAAAACTGTGAATGATAGCCAACAAAATTGAGCCAAAACTATAAAACCGAAATTTTTTGAAATTGCCCCAAAACAGTGAACTAGCTCACAAAATATAGCTTCAAAACAATTAAATCTTGAATTTCTCGGAATTCACTGAAAGTTGTAGACTATATAGCGTACAAAATGTGTCCAAAACAGTTAAATCTCGAATTCATGAAAACAGCCAAAAAGTACAGACTGTAGCCCACAAAATCAAGTCAAAACTGTGAAATCTAAAAAAAAAAAAAATCAGTCAAAATGGTACTAAATGTAGCTTACAAAATATGGCCATAATAGCGAAACCTTAAATTTCATGAAAGCAACCGAATATTTTAGGGGACACAAAATTGGCAAAAACAATAAAATTCAATTTTTTTTTGAAATCGGCCGAAAACTGGGAGCCCACAAAATCTAGCCCTAATAGTTAAATTTTGAGTCAATCGAAATCCAACGAAAACTATGTTGCTCATAAAATATGGCTAAAATAGTGACGTTTAAAATTTCCCGAAATCGATCAAGAATTGTGGTTTGTAGACCACAAAATGTGGCCAAAATTGTGAAATCTAAAATTTTACGAAAACTGTGATCTAGCCCGCAAAATCTAGCCAAAACTAGTAAATTCAGAATTTTTTGAAATTGGTTGAAAACAGTATGTATAGCCACAAAATATGGCCAAAATATTGACGAAAGAGATGGCAGTTAATAGAAGTAGATGAGAAGGATTCATGTAGCAGCCGGTCAACATTTTGGGATAAAGCCTTTGTTGTTTGTTGTTGTAACGTATTGTTATGCTTAATGTGCTTTTTTATGTTTAATCATATCTAAAACATTTTCCATGCTAAAAAAGAAAAATCGATTGATGAGAGTTATCCACACAAAAAACACAGAAGTAAAAGAATTGTATCCACAAGCAGATTACATCGAAAAGGCTAAATCTGTGAAGAGAACTATTGTAGTCTAGAAAAGATGCCTAGACGTTGGTTTTGTTATGCATGACTATCGCGAACTTTCAGTATCACAGCCGTCTAGTAAGTGGTTGTGGAATTTGTTTGTAACTTCTTTTGCGAAATTACATCCTACAATCATACCACCCTTAACTAATGGAGCTGTACAATTTGTTTCAAAAGGTTTTCATGCGAACAGCATACATATTTTGTTATAGTGGCAAGCTTTCTATTGCAAATTTCATTTTAATCGGCGGTCAGTCTTGTCTGATAATTATCAACCACATTGTCTTTTACTTTCATGATCTGGCTTCACATTTCGGTTCTTTCTTCTTTGGTATTTTCATGTAATTTATGCATGAATTTCATCATTCCACAGTTAGGGCCGTGTAACTAAATTATCTCTTATCGCAGGACTTTCCTTCTACATAGCAAAAGAGAGCTTGGCCGAAGCCTTCCCACAATTTGGCCAGGTAATTGAAGGTACTCTCTGCAACATAAGCTACATCTTACATAGTTGGTAACCTGCTGTCTTGCAAACTAACAGAGAATTTGTTTATCAAACAGCCAAAATAGTTATGGAGAGTCTCCGAAAGATCAATGGGTTTCGGGTTCGTAACATTTGCTTCCCTGGATGAAGCAGACAAAGCAATTCCCGAGATGAATGGCAGGGTGAAATTCTATTCAAATCTGACATGATATCTGAAAAAACTCATCCACTCATAATTGATTCAATTGTTGATGTTGCAGTTCTTAAACGGAAGAAACGGTGTTTGTCGACTATGCAAAAGCCAAACCACCTTTCACATAGTCCCTTCCAACACCAGATCCATCAACCTGTTAATACTGATTTGGGGAAATTAGGATTAGGGTTTATCTCATAGCCGTTTAAGATATTATACCTTGCTTATCAGTATTGGAATATCACATAGCACTACCTCTAGATCAGCTTATAAAGAGATTAGACTGGATTTAGGGTACTGGGCTTTTAGCCCACTCAATCCGTTCCAATAATTAATATATTACACGTGTAATTCCGTGTTGCCCCATAGAACAATATACACAATATTATCCTATTATATTGAGAATATACATATACATCCAACAATCTCCTCATATTCTCAATATATTAGGCTAAGCAATGTTATAATATTGGATCACAAAAATTCAAACATTATTGAATCATAAAAACCATGGATCATAGACTAAATCAATTATAACTTGAATAGTTCAAATATGACTAAACCAAAATAATCAAATAGTTCTAAAACCATAAATTAATAGTTCACAAAGACTAAACCAACTAGAGGAATCTGTCATAGTTTCAAAATCAACCAAAGCAAATAAACTTCAATTATAAAATATAAGTTTTAAGTTCATAAACACAAGAGTCTTAAACTCAACAGAAGTTTTATCAAGCAAGTGACAAAGTTATTCCTCAGAGAAATAAACCAAAACTATATCCTTACAAACTGCTTTATGTTTGCTCCTCCATTTTGAGCAAATTATTATTTTGAAATCTATATTGACAGATTTAACTCCTCCATCTTTGCTAGCTTATTGAAAATAAGAATATCAAGAGACACATCTCTAAGAATTCTAGCAAATTTCATAAAGTATCTGGTTCTACTAAAGAACTTAGTACAATTCAATGATAGCCTAGCAAAATGTAACGCAAGCATCACAATCAAGTTTCTTTAACAAAATAAAGAATAAGAACTATTATAGTTTCTGCACAAGAACTATACTATGTTTCATATTGGAATGATAGAACAGTCAAATTAATTATGGTTAATTCTGAATCATCAAAATTGGAATGAAACATTAATCCATAAAAGAGTTATATCATCAAAATTGTAATGATATAACAATAATTCTAAACATCGGAAACACATCGACAAGTTTTCATACTTTTTTTTGGAATAATGAGATGATTCTAAGTAAATTATGAAAATATATAGCATCATTAAAATTGGAATGAAATTATATATTAATAGAATTTACATAGAACTTTTCAAATTATCTAAAGCATGTCAACTGCCTAAAATTGATACTTCAGTTTGAACTTTTCTATGGCTCCAATTGGATTCTAAATTTCAAAACAACTTGAATGTTAAAGCTTTTGACTCAACAGCTTTTAATTCCATTTTCTCCACAATTTTGATAATTAGATCACTTTCAAGTCTCTTAGCAAGAGCATTGACCATATTTGTCACAATTGCACTTTATCTATGAGAAAGTTTAACTAGGCTTCTTTCAGCCTTAATATACTCCTCTTACTATTATAGAGTGAGTTATGAGCCACAGTGCATTATAGCTTGATAGTCGCATAATAGAATTAGAGAATTTACATTAAACTTCTCAAATGGATGATTAGCAATAAGTCATTCAATCCACTCAGCCTCTTCCCCTGCAGAGGATAACACATAGATGTTTGATTCCTTGGATGAGAACGCAACGCTTGTTTGCCTATTAATCTCCATAATTTTCTGCTCCTCCTAGTGTGAACACATATCAACTAGTTGTCAACTTTCAGTAAACTTTGAGTAGCACAAAGCAAACTCTTGAGTACCACTCAGGTATCTCATTAGCTTCTTAAGGGCACTCAAATGTGTATGTGATTATTAGTAAATCTGCAGATCATACCTACCTCAAAGGCTATGTCTATTCTAGTGCAGATCTTTGTATACACGAGACTTTCAATTCTTTTAGAATGATCTACCTGTCTCATAGTTGCACCATCATAAGGTGTCAACCTTTCAAAACACACTTTCGATCACTATATCTCCACTTTTGAAACACATTATTAATTTATCGAGTTTGACTAAGGGTTATCCCTTGCCAACCAAAACTCACCCTTATACATAATATGGTGTCCACACCACTTAGGTGCTAAATTTATTTGGATAGCACAATTTTAACTCCATTTAGAATAGAGATGTCACTTCCAATCAACAAGCATGTCAATAAAACCAAGTAAATAATAGCCATTATATTTGACACACCACAAAGTTAAAGACACTGATCTGAATTACTTAATTCATATACTAGGCTCTTTGAGAAATTTGTCAAAATATTTATACGCTAGCTATATTACATGTTTTAAAGCATATGATGATTTTACTAAATTGTAAATCTTGTTCGCTAAACATATTAGTTCAAAACTTTCCAGTACAAAACTGTTCAGTACAAAATATCAAGTACAGAACTTTTTAAATATTCTTTATGAATGACAAAATTTTCAATAGATATAAGGGTAAGAAGAATACTTATTGTAGCAATATGACAAACATGTGAGTAAACATCAAATAAATCTATCCCATTTTCTCAGTCAATTTGTTTGCTACTAAAAAGCATTAAAATTGCTACTGAATAATCAAAATTAAGTTTCTTCTACAAAATTCCACTTACTTACTATAGTTTTAGCCCCTTTTGGCAGATCAATTAAATTGAAGTATTATTGTATGACACAAAATCATCTTATTGTCTACTAAAGACTATTCTTATTTCATTTGTCATTCAGGTTTTAAGTGTCAGTAAGGTTGGTTCTTGATTTCAACTGTGAATCATTGAACGTGTCTATAGGACTAGATTGTTCATACATTTATCTTTAATGAACACATCTTCAAAGAATTTTGCAAGTCTAGATTCTTCTAACACAAATTAGATAGATCCAATATCTGTCCACAGAACTACATTCTGCACTTTCTAAACACCCACAAACATTTGTTGTAGGTCCTACTTTAGGCCTTTTAGAGTCATGTACTCTAACAGATGTATCACAACACAAGATTTTCACTTTAACAAAATTATTTGTGTTTTGATACTGTTAATCTACAAGGTGTAAGTGACTTAGAGTGTGGTAACAAATTAGAAATATGATTGATAATTTAACATCACTCATAATTACTCAAAGTCAAACTAAAAGTCAATAACATAGAATTCAACATTTTCCTGAGTGTTTGATTCTAACTTTATCAATACTGTTTGACAATGGTAAATATAGTGCACTAGAGATTATGTCAAATGCAAATTATTCTAAAATTATTAAACATATTCACCACCTCCATCAACACTGAACCCTAGATTTTTAGCATTTAACTAGATTTTAATTTATCACAATAACGAGTGTTACATCCTCCATATATGTATGACAAACATTCAATAATCATCTACATAGGTGATTAAATGCTTCTAACCAACAATCGTCTCATCTAGTCACAAAGCTAATGAGATCACAAATATCAGAATGTATTGACTCAAGAAGTTGTGTGCTCCTAGAGACCATACTAATGATTTTCTAGTAAACATAATCTGAGCACAACTTTTATATTTGTCATATTTAATGAAGTGTCATTTGACAGAGTTATGAGTTTTAACAAGAACAAACAATTTAATATATAGTTCATAGTGATTCTAAATTTCAAAACAACTTGGATGTTAAAG
Organism: Hemerocallis citrina; assembly: GCA_017893485.1. Taxonomy (NCBI): domain Eukaryota; kingdom Viridiplantae; phylum Streptophyta; class Magnoliopsida; order Asparagales; family Asphodelaceae; genus Hemerocallis; species Hemerocallis citrina. Next base: position 2,136,780 of record JACEHZ010000091.1, read on the forward strand.
CTTTTGACTCAATAGCTTTTCAATTCTGTTTCCCCACAGTTTTGATAATTAGATCACATTTCCTCACAAACAATTGAATATATATTTCTCAAATCCTAGCCAATTATGCTAGGTTCAAGAACATAATTAGAACCATTATTATTAATTGTTTCATTTGTTAAACTCAACTTATACATGCGATTGACAATGTAAGCACATTATAAGAGCTAATACAAGATTACTCTCTCACATTTTATAAAATTGTTTGCTTTCTCTAGTGATTCTAACAATGTCCACGTGCTCAAACAAATTGAGCTATATTTTTCTTTATTCGTTCTTCATCATCTTCGAAACACCAAGCGAGATAATGACTCATATTTTATAATTTAATTTTGCACACACAGTATAATGAACGATAAGGAACAAAACATAAATAATGGAGCCATATTCTGCATTACAGAATGCTCCTATCTAAGTTACGGACATTTGTTATAAATCTTATTCAAAAATTTAATTATTAGAGAAGCAAATATATAATCTCACACAAACTGCAAACAATGGATTTGTCAAAAATATCTATACACATAGTATGATAAAACACTTAACAACCCTAAACATGCTAGTTTTCCAAAGCGAGAATAACTATGATCTAAAACTCTCAATCATATGATCAAACGCACAAAACGTTAACACATTCATCACATGAAAAATACTAAGAAAATTAGAGTAGATCATACCGACACTTCAAGTTAGAAGTGTTTTCCAAATTCGATGGAGAAGCCTGCGTAGTGCAGACTTATCATACCGTGATGTAAATCCATCGTCTCCAACTCACACAGTTTGTAAGTAACTTTGGAGTTCCTACATTCATCAAATCTTTAAAGATTAGCCAATTAAACAAATTATTAGCACAATCTAATTCACAACAATTTAATTTGGAGATTCAATTTTATAGTTAAAGACTATAATTTATCAAAATAAATATTTGATCCATAGCATGTAGCCAAAGCAGTTATTCAGATTTGTATTTAATTAAATAGTGCTTAATACGGTTTTGAACTTTAGCATTTAGCAACAAAATTCAAACAAATAATTAAATAACAATTTAAATTTCGTGAACAACTTATTTTTAATTTATATCTGCAGCAAATCCAGTCTTCTCCCCAAACACGAAATACAAATCAATATCTAATGGGTTGTCTCTACTGGTTAGATCCAGATTTGATTCATTTTGATCGGATCTGGATCTGATCCAACAGTCCAAACACCAAACAACAATCTCCAACCAATAGAGTAGCTGTTGGACTGGATCTGAATCTGGATCTGCTTCAACCATCCGAACACAGAACACCATAATCCACCAATCGAAAAAATCAAATTTTTGGATCTGAGTAGTCTCCTTCTTCTCCTTCAATCTCACACAAAGATCAATGGATATGATGGTGGAGGAAGAGGCAGCATCTACCAGAGGGCGGTTCGGCGACCTCCGGCGACAGAAAACCTCACGCCCAGCGACGGCAGGGGCGTCGGCGACAGCAGGGGCGGTGGCGGCGGCGGCGGCGGCTCTCGCCCATCGACGTCAGCGTCGAGGTCCCTCCATCGACTTCCAGAGCGCGGCTGTCTTCGATCTTCCACGACAGCGACAACCGTCCCAAGGAGGAAAACGACCTGCGATGGTAACGGCGACGAAGATCTCCGACGACGACCAGATCTGAAGCTGCGAAATCGACAGCGAAGGTGATCTGTGATGACAACGGCGGCGGCTCTTCTATTGGAGATCGCGGCGGCGCCCACCGTGGACGGAGGAAGCAGCGTCGGCTGCTACGGTCGGAGGAAGTAGCGACGGCTGCTACGGTCGGAGGTAGTTATAATATCTTAAGATTGTCAATACTGATTTGGAGAAATTAGGGTTAGGGTTTATCTCATAGCCGCTTAAGATATTATACCCTGCTTATCAGTATTGGAATATCACAGAGCAATACCTCTAGACCAGCTTATAAAGAGATTAGACTGGGTTTATGGTACTGGGCTTTTAGCTCACTCAACCCGTTCCAATAATTAATACATAACACGTGTAAACCCGTGTTGCCCCATAGAACAATATACACAATATTATCCTATTATATTGAGAATATACATATACATCCAACACAACCGACATATAGATTCCTGATATTAACTCAATGTAATCGGAGTTTACATAAATAATTTGTAACTAAAATCTTCTTGTTGATTCGAAGATCAGTGAACGAATATGTTAACAAACATTCTCCTCATTCGAGTTTATTCTACACTAAATAGTAAATCCAATTTGTAGCATAGTCGCCAACGACCTTTTTTCAAGAACTAGATGTGCATTGTTGTTGTCCACTATTAAACGGCATCATATTGAACTTGACACGGAGTTTGTAAAATTTGCTCAGAAGCAAGGTGAAATTCTATTTAATTCGACAATAAATAAATTCAACGACTACGATAAATCTTAAATGTAACCCTGGAAGAGTGGAAAACCATGCCCTGCATGGATGTTGTTGGCATTCAACCTATATCATCGATGCAGCCCCTTCGGTATAAACAAACCCAAAAGGTCAAGCCATTTTTTTATTTTTTTTCAAAAACTCAATGCCAACCTTTTTCATTTGTATATGTTAATTTCATTTCATTTATTTATTTATTTATTTTTTTAGTGCGTTAATTTGTGTTGACATACCTTGATAAAACAGTGTATAGTGAAGAGGCGCCGAGACTTATGTACGGGACTGAATAACTGAACGAGTTGTGGTCACTTGCAGTGAGAACAAGGTGGTAACAATTTTCCGCTTTCGAAAGGCTGAAAATTGGATTTTCCAATTTTTTTGAGCCGCTGAATGATGCGGTGACGTTTATGAAAACTCACCGGTCGGTGGTCGCACTCGAACTCATAATATCTCTCTTTTGGGCCAAAATTATAGCGAGGTTAGTATAAAAGAGTTGTGGTCACTCGCGGATGAGAAAAAGGGAATAGATTTCCGCTTTCGAGAGGCTCAAAATTGGGTTTTCGATGTTTTTTTTTAGGGTTTTTAACGTGTATGCCCCTAACAAATATGCTAATATCATATATGTCCTTCAAAAATGTGTATTTTCTTATATACCCCTAACAATATGGGCTTATTTTTTATTTATCCCTAAAAGTTGCTTCAAACTACATCTATTTGAAACTTATAAGATTAGTAATGAATTTGGGTAGAAAACATGATGAAGAATATGAAATAATAAAGATATACTGTAAATTTGTCAATTTATTAAGAAAATTAAAGAAAAACTGAGAAAGATCGATGTGTTTCAGTTGGTTTTATAGACGATTCAGTTTATAAAAAGTAAAAGAATAAGCTTAACTAGTAGAGGAAGGGTATTTTAGTTATTTTACATAAAATCTATTAAACATAGCTGTATATTTTATAAATTTTTATGTTTTTAAAGTAGTTTTAACTTTAGGGATAACTAAGAAATTGGATACACATTGTCAGGGGTAAATGTAAAAATACATATTTGTAAGGAGTATATGTGATATTCACATATTTGTTAGGGACATACATGTTTTTTTGATGGAAACGGATAGTCTTTCGACTTCAGCCACATCAGAGATAATATATAAATAAAATAAAAGTAATGTACAGAGAAGGATTTTACAAGAGGTAAAACCAGACAAAAGCGCTAAATGACTAAAGACATTGCAGAATTAGAATAAAGTACAACAGCAAATGAAAAAGGAAAAGAATAGAGCAGACTGGCGCAAAACCCCAAACTCCGAGACAGCATGGGACAGACAGACCGTGCTGCAGAGACGCTCGAGGAGGGGAAAGCCCGCACTAGACTCCTCCATGATAGCCGAACGAATTGGAAAACGCCTAAAGAGACCACACCCGCATAGAACAGCACAGTAGCCTCTCTCCGAGACAGCAGCGAGAGAAACAACTCGGGAGCGGCCACAGCGAAGAGGCTCACACCTCCAGAACAAGCGCACCATGGATGAAAAGCTAGCGCCGCGGCCCCAAGCACACAGGGAACAAAAGGTGGCCAAAAACAATCATGCCACCAAGAATAGGGACATACATGTTAAAAACCTTTTTTTTTAGGGTAGTGCTACACCTACAACCTTTACAACCTTACAACCTTATGTGTCACAATCCCATTGGAGATGTCTACAACCTATTCTACAAGACTCTACAAGACATTTCCAATGAGATTGTGCCACCTAAGGTTGTAAAAAGAAATGTTGTAAGAATAGGTTGTAGGTGAATCATTACCTTTTTTTTTTCAGCGAGGAATGAGGGGTGACCTTTAAGTAAAGTAACCGGTCCGTAACTGGGCCGAGATCAAAAAGATTATGAGGCCCAATGTACAAGAAATAACAATATAAATTGAGCATAAAAGCTTACTTCTGAAATCTGGCTTGATGTTTAATTTTCTTAAAATCTGAAGATTTTTCATTTGTGGTTTTCTTAGAAAATCAATACCAAATGATATCTTTTAAGTAATAGAGGATGAATAAGAGAATAGCATACATGAATAACATATAGGATTTTTTCAAAAAAAATAACATATAGGCTCATCGCGTTTTTGTTTTTTGGCTTGGCGTATTGTCCTTTTCAGTCACCTTCGCTCACAAATCCCATTTTGTGGCAAACTACCTGATTGAAGCATATGCAAGTAACGCATCGATGTGTTTCAACCTTTTATAAAACTCCTCGGTAATTTCTGCCTCAGCTTTGGAAAATATAACCACTATTAGAAAATGTGCACAAAGAAAAAGACAACCATACCTGGAATAATAGCAGTAGACTTGAGAGTACCACAACAAAGAGTCAAAAGCTTCCAGCAAACTAAAATTGAAATTTGGCATATAGAATCTGGAGCCGTCTTTTTTCAAATATCATACTCATCAACTCATAATAAATTCATCTGTTGCCGTTGCAGATCTTGGATGGAAGAATATTATTTGTCGACTATGGTCAAGCCAAACGGCCCTTCAAAGAGTTCCAATTGCAAGGCCTACACTCGATTCATTGTCCAACAAACAGCTTCCAGATATTAACTTAATTGGAGTCTGAGTTTACATAAATAATCTGTAATCAAAATTTTGTTGTTGATAACGAACATTTTCCTCATTCGAGGATATTCTACATTCAGTAAATAGTGAATCCACTTTGCAGCACTGTCTACGACCATGCCTCTCTAGCATCGTCTCTGCATCAGTATCTTATCTAAGGCAAAAATTTGAATTCTTACACTCCCTTGACTTTACGAGTTGGGGGCCGGCGGAACATATTAATAAGGTCATCAACACCCTGTCAATATAAGTGCAAACCGCGGTTAGCGAATGAATAGGTATTCACTTTTTTAGTATGCATTCTTGTATACATACCCGTGTTGTGATGACAAGGAAACTGAAGAGGAGAATTAGGTAGGATCCCAACACAAGCAACAAGAAGAGATCAAAAGTTACACTTGCAACCTGCACAGTTCAACAATTTCAGTTTGTATATGCAAATTGTTGATCATTATTCAGCTTCCACATGTTTGCAAGGACTATCCATTAGATAGTTATTCATGACAAATTAGGATAAATGGATAAAGAATCAAACCTGGTATATGTTGAGTGTTGCTTTCGTTGAATCATAGAAAGTGAACAATCCATCAAGTGTTTCATGTTGTACATGCAAATCTACGGTATGATCTGACAGTTCCTGTCAAAAATGACGGAAACAATACTCAGGTTAGAAGCCAAAGATCAAAACTGCAGACCACAAAGAATCGGAATAAAGGCTTTGTTGTTGTTTTTGTAGTATTTAAAATGTTGTCCACAAGCATTTCTTAGTACTTATTCCTGTATAATATTAGCTTTGATTTTGGGTATACTTGATAGGTAAAAAGCGTCTCCAGACTAAAGATTGCAGACAGACGTACAAGTGAAGAATTGTCGTACAACAAAAATATATTAACAGTAATAGCAGCAACAGACAGAAGCATATTATCAACATGAACAGAACATTCTGCGTGGAACCACAAAAAGGTAAATATTTTACTAGTGTTTAATCATATTACATTTCCAATCTGTAAGAGCACAGCGACGCACAGGCAATATATGAAAATTATGGAACTTCAGGATGATCATTATACAAATCATGATTCCTATTTTGCTATACCAATAATACTTGATGCTTGTTAAAGTAGTCTTAGTATCAGTCCCACATCTGAAATAAATTTAGATTGCACTTTATACTCCTCTATATATATGAGACCATGTATTCAGTTATGAGAAACCCAATAATATATTCTTTTCAGTCTATATATTTTGACAACGCTAATTGAGGTCTTGGCATTTGGTTCAGCAGTCATGAAAGAGGAGATGCACGGTCTTCAGCACAATGATACTTGACATTTGGTTCGCCTCCCTGTAGGCGTAGGCGGTAAGACAGTTGATTGTAAGTGGGTGTTCACAGTTAAATAAAATCCTGATGGCACAATTGAACAACTCAAACCTCGCGTTGTCGCTGAAGGCTATACAGAGGAATTTGGGGTCGACTATGCCGAGACTTTTCTCCGGTTGCAAAACTCACATCTGTTCGTATTCTTATCTCTCTTGCATCCAATTGTTTTTAGCTCATTCATCAGCTTGATATCAAGAATGCATTTCTACATGGGGACTTGCAAAAAGTGGTGTATATGCAGCAGCCTTCGATTTTGAACGACATGGGGAGAATCTTGTGTGCTCGCTCAAAAAGTCTCTTTATGGCCTCAAACAGTCTTCTCGAACTTGGTTTGAAAATTTTGGCAAAGCTGTGTGCTCTTATAGGTTCTCAAGAAGGCAGATCATTCTCTTCACAAAGAAAGGAAGCAAAAGCATTATTATTTTGTTACTCTATGTTGATGATATCATTATCACAGGCAGTGATTCACCCAGGTATTGTAGACATCAAGCAGCGGTTAGCTTAAACCTTTCAGATATAGGATCTTGGTTCGCTTCGATATTTTCTTGGCATTGAAGTTGTACGCACAAAGGATGATATCTTTCTCAAAGAAAATGAGAGAAAATATGTTCTTAAGACAGGAATGTTGGGATATCGCCCCAGTGACACCTATGGATCCCAATATTAAGTTGCCCTCCTTCAATGATACATTGTTCTTTGATCAGGACGATATTGCAGGTTGGTTGGCAAACTCATCTCTCTCTAGGACTATGCCAGATATTGTCTTTGCACTTAGTCAAGTCAGCCAATTTATGCATGTACCAACCATCACTCATTGGAAAGCAGTGGTTCACATCCTTCGCTACCTTAAGAAAGCCCCGGAGGAAGGGTTTCTCTTCCAGCCTGGTAATTCTCTTTCTTTACGAGGATATTCTGATGCTGACTGGACAGGATCGGTTGATGATAGGCGCTCAACTAGTGGATATTTTGTATTCTTTCGAGGAAATCTTGTATCTTGGAAAAATAAGAAACTTGTGGTGGCCAAATCAAGTGCAGAGTCTGAATATCGAGTCATTTGGCATTTGGTTTCTGAAGTTTTATGGCTCAAATCTCTTCTTCGAGACTTGACAATCCCAGTTTTATCTCCAGTTTCTCTCTACTGAGATAACAAAGCTGCTATACATATTTCTGAAAATCTGGTGTTTCATGAGCGCACAAAATATATCGAAGTTGACTGTCACTTCATTCGAGATGAGTGGCAGAAAAAGGTTATTTCATTTTCACATGTCCCATCCGGTGAACAACTTACTGATATCCTAACTAAAGCTCTACCTCCTAAGCTTTTTCAAACTTTCTTGAGCAAACTTGGCTTCGACAATATTTATGCACCAGCTTGAGGGGGAGTGTTAAAGTTGTCTTAGTATTAGTCTCACATCTAAAATAAACTTAGATTGCTCTTTGTACTCCTCTATATAAGGGATTGTATTTAGTTATGAGGAACCCAATAAAATATTCTTTTCGGTCTCGATATTTTGACAATGCTAATTGAGGTTCAACTAATGATTAAATCAAACACCATTTGCTTAACTCTGCAGGAGAAATAAATTTTGAAAGTTATAGGACACTGTCAAGTCTCAATATTTCACATCTCAAAAGAGTAGACTTGTAATCTAGCGAGAATAATTCTATTGAGTGGTAAAAGTTAATATTTAGTAACTTTGGTTTGACTATCCACAATCGTCAATCCAAAGTTAAAACTCTCCATTTAACATAAGTTAAAATTTAATATCAAAACTAGATGACTCCAAACAATGAAGTTCTGGTTAGATGACTCCGAATAGTGAACCTAGGTGTTTCATTAATTTCACTAGTAATTTACACGTGTGATGATAAATGTTTTTTTAATGTAAAAATCCTGACGTTGTATGACTTCAAACCTTAGACCTCCTTTATATTAGTTACACACGGGTGATGCACGGGTTTTTGATTACAAAGTTAGGGTTTTTGTTTGGTTACTACCCCCAACTCTCCCATCCCCAACTCTCCCATTAAAATAGTAGAGATAAACTTAACAAACCCATAATAAGGAGTAAGGACAAATATATACTCTTCGTCACAGGACAAAAAGATACTTTTCAAGCATGGCTCTCATTATGAACTTTGATGCCCTTGCTTTGGATTCTATTCAAGCCTGTGGACATAGGTAGGGTTTTCTTACAAGCATAGTTGTAGGGTACTATACGCTTCCTTCTCAAGCTCTTCCTTCTCATTATTGGTCATGGTTGTCGGCAACTTGTCTTTGCGAGAAATAAGCTTCAATAGTCCTCCTTGCCGGGGGGGTTCATATCTTATGCTCCCACAGACTAATGTTATCCTCCCATTAAAATTCTCTACTTCGTATTTTGTTGTTGACATCTTGAAATCCTCCATATATCAAAACTAAAGCTCTGGAAGCAATTTGTTGTCAACGTTTTGGGCGGATTTTATGATATTACGAATTCACATATTTAACCAACTCTTGTGAGTTATATAATTCACCTTTTTAAGATGATCTTAAGAAATTGTGAATTTCACATTTTTGACAACTTTTGTGGGTTATATTCCACCATTACATATTTTGAGACATTCTGATTTCACCTTGTTAGCCAAATTTTATGGGTTATACTACATCTATTTTGCCAGTTTCGAGAAATTTTGGATTTTCGCCTTTTTGGCCAAATTTTGTGAGTTATGGTTCACAATCTTTTCCGATCTTGAGAAATTAAACTTTTAAGCGAACCTTTTTAGGTTAGATTCTAGTGTTTTTTGGCCCATTTCAAGAAACTCCAAATATAACCATTTTAGCCGCATTTTATGGGCCATTGGTTGTAGTCCACCAGAGTTGGCAGATTTGGAGAAAATCCAGAATATTATCTTTTTAGCCAAATATTCCGAGTTGCAGTCTACTATATGTTAGGCGGATTTAGAGAAATTCTAACTTTCATTTTTTTTAGCCAAAATTTGTGGGCAATAACTTATAGTCTAGTATTTTTGTCCGAAATATGGAATTTCACGAATATGGCCGAAAACAGTGAACAAAAGCCCAGAAAATGTGGCCACAATAGTTACATACGGAATTTTCCGCAACTGGCAGAACCCAGACCCAGACCCGATACTCTAAGGTTCCAAAAATTAGACTCCGACCCAATCCGTGAGAACCGGGTCCGGATCCTACTTAAAATAACCTACCCGTCGGGTCCGGTAGCGGGAAATAAATATTTGCACTTAAGTATTTTTGCACCTGATACCCTACGGTTCCAACAATTTTTACACTTAAAGTGCATAAAATAAATATTATATTTACACATCTATCCTGAACAATTACTATTTACATGTATCTCCCTATAACCCGATTATTCAAATTTCATACTTTTGGGGTATTTTTTAACGGGTCCGAGTCCGGGTCGGCTCTATTTTATGTGGACCCGGACCCAGACCCGGATAGATCAGGTCAGTTCCGGTCCAATGTCGGGTCCGGGTCGAGGCCCGGGGGTCGGATATTTATATCAATGCTAGCAGCCCGGGGGTCTAAATGAATTTTCCTTAGATATAGAGAAAAAAATAGTGGAAAAAATAGTAAGGCATCACAAGATTCGAACGCAAGACAACAAGGTGGCAACATAAGGCCACAACCAACGAACGCAAGACAACAAGGTGGCAACATAAAGCCACAACCAACGGGATACAACATGGGCAATGTACTCCTTGGACATAAACTTATATATTAAAAACATGTCGGATATCCGGATCCAATCCAAATATTAGGACAGATCCGAATCCATATCCAGATTCGCAAAAAACTTGGTTTTAATATCCGGATCCGGATCCAAATTCAAATGGATCTTGATATTTAGTATCCAAATCCGCATCAATTTCGGATTCGGATTCGGATTCAGATGGAATCAGATCAATTAGTATTCGGGAGCATTCCTATTGTGGACTATAGCCCACAAAATGTAGTCAAAATATTGAAATTCACAAAATTGACCGAAAACTGTAAACTATATAGCAGGCAAATGTGGCCAAAACAGTTAAATAGAAATTTCGCGAAATTAGCCGAAAACTGTGAACCACCAACAAAATATGATCAAAACATTGAAATACGAAATTTCACAAATTTGGCAAAAACAGTGAATATGTCCAAAACAGTGAAATCCGGAATTTCACAAAATGTGGCAAAACAGGAAAATACGGAATTTCGCAAAATTTACCGAAAACTATGGACTATATCCAAAAGAATTATGGCCAAAACATCGAAGTATGAAATTTTGCTAAAACGACTGAAAACTGTTGACTATAGAGCATAAAATGAGGCCAAAAATAGTGAAATACGGAATTTCGCAAAACAGCCAAAGTGGCTATAGCCCACCAAATGTGGTCAAAACATCGAAATACAGAATATCCCGAAATTGGCTAAAAGTTATGGACTATATCCCACAAAATGTGGCCAAAACATTTAAATATGGAATTTCACGAAAACAAAAAAATATTTGGACTATAGCATTAAAAAATGCAGCAAAAATAGTGATATACGAAATTTTGCGATATTGGCAAAAAAACTATGGATATAGTTCACTAAATATGGGCAAAATAGTGAAATACAAAATTTCGTGAAATTGATCGAAAACTGTGGCTAGCCTCACAAAATATGCTCAAAACATACTAAATTTTGCAAAATTGGCAGAAAACTGTGAATTATAACCCAAAAAATGTTTCCAAAATAGTGAAATACGGAATTTCGCCGAAAACTGTGGCCACTAAATATGGTCAAAATAGTGAGTTACGAAATTTCGTGAAATTGGCTGAAAACTATGGCTAAAATATGATCAAAACAGTGAAATACAAAATTTTGAAAATATGTACAAAAATTGTGAACTCTACACCCCACAAAATGTGACCAAAATAGTGAAATACGAAATTTCACGAATATGGCTAAAAACTATGGAATAGACAGCACACAAATTTTGCCAAAACAGTGAAATATGGAATTTCGCGAAACCCGTTCGAAAACATCGGGCCTATAGCCCGCATAAAATGTTCCCAAAATAGTTGAAAACGGAACTTCAAAAAAATGACCGAAAACTGTCGACAACATAGCACATAAAATATGGCCAAAATAGTGAAACACGAAATTTCACAAAATTGGCCGAAAACAATGGAGTAGCCCACCAAATATGGTCAAAACAATGAAATACAAAATTTCGCAAAATTAGCTGAAACAATTGATTATTGCCTATAAAATTTGACCCAAATTGCGTAATAGGGAATTTTGTGATATTGGTCGAAAACTTAGGAATATAGCCCAGAAAATGTAGCCAAAATATTGAAATACGGAATTTCATGAGAACCGCCGAAGCTTGTGAACTAGCTCAATCAAAATGTTGCAAGAATAATGAAATGCATAATTTTGCAAAAAATGACCGAAAACGATGGAATTTAGCATAAAATGTGGCCAAAACAGTGAAATACGGTATTTTATGAAAATGATCCAAAACAATTGACTATATAGCCCACGAAATGTGGGCACAACAGTAAAATATGAAATTTCGCGATGTTGGACGAAAATTGTAGACTATGGCCAACAGAAGTGGCCTAAACATTGAAATATGAAATTGGCCAAGAACTTAACACACAAAATGTGCTTAAAATAGTGAAATACGGAATTTCACAAAATTGATCAAAAACTGAGTATAGCCCACAAAATGTGGCCCAAACATTCACCTTTTTAGTTATGTAGGTAATACAATTTTTTTCCGATTGCAAGTACTTGTGAATTTCACATTTTAAGCCAACTTCCATTGGATCTAACATTTTTTGCTGATTTCAACAAATTCTAAATCCACCTTTTTTGCCAATTTTGATAGCTTCATAATTTCACATTTTTTGCTATAGCTTTTGTAACATATAATCCATAACTTTTTGCTAATTTTGAGAAATTGTAATTTCGCTATCTAGGTCAACTTTTCTGGATAGTCCACCATTTTTTGTTGATTTTGAGAATTCACGAGTTTATTTTTAATCAACTTTTGCAGGTCATAGTCAGGAGTTTCTCGCCAATTTTGAGATATTATGAATTCCACGTTTTAAGCCAGTTTTTGTATGTTATATTCCACTTTGTTTACCGGTTTTGAGAAATTCTGAATTTCTCCTGTTTAAACGTTGTCGGTTACAGTCCATTGTTTTTTACCGACCTCGAGAAATTCAAAATTTCACATTTCTAGCTAATTTTTAAGGGTTATCAACTGTTTTGAACCAATTTTGAGCTAGATTTCATGTTTTATGCCAAATTTGTGGGATACAGTCCACCATTATCTTGTTAAATTTCAAAAACTATGGAATTTCAGTATTTTAACTAACTCTTGTGGGTTATAATTCAGCATTTGACAAATTATGATTTCCATCTTTTTAGCCAAATTTCATAGGGTAATAAACTGTCTTTTGACACATTTCGAGATATTCTAAATTTCACCTTTTCCGCTAATTTTTGTGGGTTATATAGTCTATTACTTTTTGTCGATTTTGAGAAACTCTTAATTTCATGTTTTAACCAACTTTTGTGTATTATTCCCACCCTTTTTGGCCAATTTCTTGAAAAATTCTTATATTCAACTTTTACGCGACTTTTTTGGTCTTATGTCCACTATATTTTGTCGATCTTGAACATTTTTAAATTTTATTGTTTCAAACAATTTTTTGTATTATTCCCACCATTTTTGGCCAATTTCTTGAAAATTTCTCCATTCAACTTTTAAGGCAACTTTTATGGGTCCACTTTTTTTGTCGATTTTGAAAATTTATCAATTTTATTGCTTTAGCCAACATTTTTAGGATATCGTTCAGCTCTTCGGCTGATTTTGACATTTGTAGGATATCGTTTACCATACTAGCCAATTCTTAGGAGTTATAATCCATCGTCTTAGGCTGATTTTCTTAGGTAAAAAATTTCATTTCGTATCAGATTTGAGAAATTATGCATATTACATTTTCTTTCTGCCTACCGCTGTAGGTTAATCCACCATTTTTTTACTCGTTTTGAGAAATTCTGATTTTCATATTTTAGCCAATTGTGCATCCACCTATTTTGGCTGATTTCAAGAAAAAATCTAAACTTCACTATTTAGGCTAGCATTTATGAACTATCTAATACACTTTTCTTTGATCAATTTTGGGATTTCACTTTATGCTAGCTTTCCAAGGATATACCTTTTTCAACAATTTTAAGAAGTTTTGAATTTCACTATTTTAACCAATTTGCATGGGCTAGTCTACCATTTTTTGCCGATTTCGAGAAATTTTGAAATTGCACTAGTTCAGTTGCAAATTTTGTGGTATATAATCCACCGTTTTTTGCTAGTTTCGAGAAATTCTAAATTTTACTCATTCTACCAAATTTAGTGAGCTCGTTCAACATTTTTGGGCAATTTTGAGAAATTCAGAAATTCACTTTCTAGATTTTGTGAGCTGACTATAATCTACACTTTTTGGCCAATTTCGAGAAAATTCAAACTCAATTGTTCCAGCCAACTTTTGTGGGGCTATAGTCCTCGGTATAGTCCGATTGATTTTTAGAAATTCTGAATTTCTAATAACTTACAACAGAATGAGCTATTTTTTTTTCTGTTCTATATTTGATGTGCTCCTATCTAAGAGAGGATAATTTAACAGACGATAAACTATATTAACTAATCCTAATTAATATAAAGACAAATGACATGTACACCTGCATACATACTCTTAAATCATGCATTCTGTAGTACAAACAAATGAATCAATGTCAATCAATATACCATAGCAATTATACCTTTTTCAATGCAGAAATAAATGGATCCGTTTTTGAGAGAAAGGGTGCTACTCGAGGCATTCGTGAGAAAAGATCCAACCAAGAGTTTATGTAAGAAGGATTAATAGCCAAGCTACTATTATCAGCAAAAATTTCAATATCTTTGCCTTCATGTCCATAAATATGTCTCTGCATCAAAATAATAAAGACAATTCAAAAACACAACAAAAATTCCTAACACTATGTAAAAGTAAATCTACTGTATATATCACCATTTTTCAGTTAACTAATTATTTTATACATCTAAAAGGGATTGTTTGAAATAGAGAAGAACCAAAATACCATTACAGAAGAAAGAACATGAAAATAGCCAGACAATGGGTTTGTTACTCAAATAGCTTCATATAATGATTGTGAAGGTAAGCTAACATGAAAGTAAACATTAAGGGATTTAAATATATTGCAATTATCTCCATTTTATGGTTCAATACTGTTTGTAATATGTTTAAAATAAATGGAATTGTTTGAAGAATGGAAGAACAAAATAACATTACAGAAGAAGGAATATGAAAATAGTTTGACATTGTATTTGTTAATGAAACAGCTTGACATAATGATTCTGAAGGTAAGACATTGAAAATAAACATCAAGGGATATACACATCTAAAGGAATAACAGCGAAGTTCCTTGACATGAGCACAGCAACATAGCTGATTGAGTTAAAATTGTGAAAAAATAAGGGAAAAGACCAAGTTTACAATGCATTATCAATGCAGAAAAGATTAGAACTTTCATCAAGACCAAGCATTTACAGTTAAAAATCGCTGCATCAAAATGTAGTCTAACATAATTCCCTACCATGACACTAGTGCATCACCATTTATTGCTCGCTATTATTATATATATCCACTCATTGTACAACATCTCCATCAGAAGTTATTAATAGTTATCAGATTTTAAATAAATATGATTTAAGAGTTGCTTGACAGAAATATTTATAATCGCTTAAAGAATATCCCCCATCTCTTGGATTTAACTTTGTTTCTAATCATAATTGCCTGTAGTCTTAATGTCCTTAAGTATCTTGTCACCCTCCTAAATCATGTAGCATCCTTATCTAGTACAATACAGCACACAACATGTATAGAGAGATGGGAGAAAAGAGATCATGCATTCCTTCAAAATTCCTTGCAGTAGCAGGAATCTAAGTTTAGTTTCAGCAGCTCAATGTTCTACCTTACCCTGCAGTCACTGTTTTCTTTCCAAAGATTTGACATTCCATAAGTTCCATATAAAGAAAGTTGGAAAAAAATGCACTGCCAACTGCATAATGTATATCATGGTTGCAGCCAAGGGTGAGATTACCGACATAAAATCTAGGTATGGAGACAGAGTACCAGGATGGAGTGGTTGGGCATGTCAATTGTCCATAGAATGGATATTATTGAGAAATAATCGTAAACACAGTAGTTTTAATTTGTTGAATTTGGCCAATTCGGACAAATTCAAAGAAATATAGAGAGCTGGGTACTGGGGTATTATGCAAGAGACAAGATATCCAGAAATATTAATAACTGCATGCAATCCACCTTGTCAATTTTTTATTTTTTTTATCTTACTCGAAGATGGAAAACACCACCACCTTGCCAATGTTCTATCCTGCTGAAATTAGCGATACACAGTACATAAAAGAAACATGACTCTTATTTGTTTTTGTCCTTCAATCTATCACACAGATGAGGCAGAAATGAGCATTAGATGCAAAGGCAGAATGTCTCCTACAAAGTTATCCAAGACTGATTCAAGATGATTAAACATACCGCAAGACTCTCAGCAACCAATTTGACACTTCTATAGATTGCTCTTTCATCAACCGAACTCCTGTAGCGGAAACGGACTGTTTTACCAAGAGGCAACAGGACAGGAATAAACAGTAAGGTATTGCATGATCTACCTGGAATCATATAGACCTCCTGTGCTTTCAAACAATTCAGGTGCGACTGGAAGCTCAGAAAGGGTGGCAGCAGTTACTCTCACCCTTGAAAATTGCTCATGCTCCCATGCAACCTACAGCACGTCACGATATTTCTCCATGAATGAAGTTGACTCATAATGTTACCAACATATACTGAAAAGCAAACTAGTTTGGCTTTTAAAAGCTTGAGTCGAATCAAATTCAAATTTACTGCTTTGGAATTCTGTAAACAAGCCCCACTTTATAATGAATTCAGTACAGTCAACAGCTACTACTTGTTTCATTATTGTGGCATGGGGGCAATAATGAGGAATTATACAGAAAAAAGCATAGAACAAGAATTATTAGAGAGGTAGGTAGTGTGGTTCTGAGTTTTCTGACTATGATGTTTTTGACTATATGACCTTCACTACATACAACTGTATTGAGATTCAAGCAAAAAAATTGTTGAAATGTCTACTAATTATTATAACTCAAGGACCAAAGTCAAGATAAAAAAAAATCCCAAATTAGATTGGACTAGCTAAATTTGCATTTAAATGATACTCTAAATCATAAAATTATCATATTAAAGACCATGAAAAATATGGTTTGGAAAGGGTGTCATTTATGAAGAAACTACAACGTTTTTAAAGTTAACAGAAGATAACAGAATAACTGTTATTGGCACAACAAACTATAGTAGGTAATAACTTCAACAGATCACTGAAACAGACGGGAAAACTTTTCACTCTTAACAGTAAGGTTTCATTGTTGAAGTAACATTTGGGAGCAAAAGTAAAATTACATGTACTTACTCGTGGATTTGAAATGTTTATCTTTTTGTGTTTTATACCAATTGTAACTCCCATCTCTTTAGCAACTTCAGATAAGCTCTGCCAACAAAGAATTCAATACGGAAAAGGTAAGCAATTTAGATTAAGAGACATCACTAATTACTGTGATTTCTTCATGTATTTACACAACTTCTCAATTACAAAACTTACATCATAAACTTGTTTAATATAGGCATTTTCTGGAGGCTTTGACACGTGAAGCCACAATTCATTATTCCAAGAACCAACACTATTCAAACATAGAGCGTAGTCAATACTCTCACGCAGACGTTGATCAAAACTCCTTAGCCACTGCAAAGAATTTAAATCACAATATATGAATGTATGATAATGATGATAACAAGTAAAGATGGTTTTTTTTTCACTTGTACCAGGATGGATGACCAAACTGACCTTAAGAGTTCCGTTGTAGTTATAAGGTCCGCCAGATGTTAACCCAAAAAGAAGGTTATATTTCCCTTGAGTCTTAGGATTTGAATAAAGCCGAGAGAAAAGTCTCGCAATCTCAAGTAGAGCCACTGCTCCACTTCCATTGCTATCACTTCCCACAGAAAGTGCCTAAAGATTGAATTCGAAATTAGACCTTAAAAATTATACAAGAGATATATAGGAACTAAAACTATTGACTTCATACCGGAGCAGCACCAAACGTGTCATAGGATGCAACTATAGCAATTGTTGGAAGTTGGTTAGCATCTGCATCTCCTTTCAACCCAGGCAACCATCCCTGTTACATATCATACTTTTTCAGAAAACAGACATATTGATGTTTAGTGAAGCAAAAGCCACCCAAGTTCACTTGGTGCTAGGCATCATTCTGTCCTAAAGGAGAAAGCCATCTAGATTCTAGCATATCTCTCAGGCTGGAAACATTCTAAAAATCATAGTGCACCTAGGTGTAAAATTAATGGGAGGCAATGAACCAAAGGAAGCAATTGCTTGATTGCATCTACAGTGGTACTTAAATCTTAGCATCACACTCAATAGTGGTTAGGTTATATGATACTATTGCTGCCAGGAATATGGTTGTAAGTTGTAACCATAACCTGACATGAGCACCGCATAGTGAATACAACATATACCGAGAAACTATGGCACTGTGTCATAAAATATTTCAAAAGGAGATTTCCTAGCAGAATCTGTTCTGCCACTCTATCAGCTATAATTACAGAACAGTGGACGCCCAAAACAAACCTCTTTTATGTTCATTTTAAATTTTCTCCAGAAAAACATGTAAATAACGAACATAAATGGATCATGGTAGAGTTAGTGCTTCAATCACTTATGGAATGACAATTGAAATGCTACCAACAACCAAGTCCGACAATTAAGGATTGATTAAATAGATGGTCTATATAATATAGGAAAGGTACCCACAAAAAAGAAATAAATCTATTGATATCACCACCATCAATAAAGCTTTCTTCTCAAAATAGGTTCAGATCATGCATAGCTCAAAGTTACAAAAAGAAAAAAAACTAACTAAATAATAAAGATTGGCAATCAACTACCGACAACTCCAAACGTGCTTCAGTCACTCCCAGAATGATAACTGATTCGCTAGAATCAACCAAGTGAGACAATTATGGACTGATTAAATAGATGGGCTATAAAATATGGGTAAGGTACCTGCAGGAAAGAAATAATCTAAAAGCTATCACCACCATAGACCCCTCCAAATGAGGAAAATGTTGTGTCCTTGTTGATTTGCAGGAACTATATGCTAAAAAATCCCAATGAGTACACCTTAGGTGAAAACCTTAAGGAGAGGAGATTTTACAAACACACTTCATTTCTATGGAAATGCAAACAAGATACGATAATACTGATCACAATGAAAACTGTCAAGAAAATGAGGACATAAAACTAGCACTAAAAAAGTTTCGTATCACCAAACGAGTTTCACGGGATACAAACACTATACCCAGGATTTGGATTCAAATCTAACTAAGAGAAATTTTGCATTGGAGTGCAGAGGCCTACTGCAGACTCATGTTCATGACGATTGGAAGCTAATTGCAACTTGAGGAGGTATATTGTGATCCACGTGTGTAGCAGGAAGACCACTTAGGATTATTAATATTAATCAATAATTTCCCATTCAAGGGAGTTCCTTTCTCCCTTTATTGGAGCCCTATTTTCTAATTGTGAGTGCTTAGTTTGAGATGCCTCCCTCTCCTTTCTAGCCTTCCCTCCTTTCTTATGATGTAAGCCTATGGGCCTTCCCAAAAAGTAAAAGTGGTCACATATCTGAATTCAAGATAATAGACGAGCACATACCTGAATATTTGTTATGGTGGGAGATGCAACTTTCCTAGGTTCTGAAGACGAGACAACCAGCTTCCAGCTGAGATAATAACCAAAGAGAAGAATTAGGAGAAGCCAAATAACTTAATTTAAGTATAGAAAGTGTTATCGCATATATTCCATTTGTAATAAAGAAAATTGAGAATATGTCATATCTTATAATGGAGATAAATGATAAGTACAATATTTTACATTTTTACTCAAAGTTCATTGCATTAGTACAGATCAAAAATTTACAAATGATTAAAATGAGAACGTAAGCAAACTGACCCGCCGGTAGTTGCCGTAGAAGGCTGACCAGAAGCCTCACTCTTTTTAACATCAGCTAATATTGCATTAACTTTATCATTCTCAAAAGCAAAATATACTGGATACTGCAAGTAGTAAAAAACATGATATACGAAGTAAGGAATTCACGGATTTACAGTTACTTTAACCATTAAAATTAGGACTCAAGAGCTTCACATCCACTTTTCTCTAACCCAAGTTATACATATCAATAAGCAAGACTGAGTTGCATGATATAATCGTATATCATTGAACATGAAATTAGGGATGTAGGATCAGATTTGTATAGGTTTAATTTATCAGAAAATGACAATGAGTTCACACTGATTGCTATGATAAGCTTAAAAGTGCTTATTTATGCTATTCTAACTCATTCTTTTAGAAATTTGCAGAGATGGGGAGAATGTTATTCACAGAATCTATGCAATAGAATAGTATATAGTATACCCTTGAAGTAGAGAGAATTTGAAAGACACATTCAGCCTATCATCCTTTATAAAATTATAAGTCAAATAGAATTTTCTCAGTGGGACGTGTTCCAGCTCGTCAAAAGTCAGAATGATGAACAGCTAAGCAACATGTTGAGACTAGACTGTTTGAGATGGTGGATAGAAATCCACTGGTACACTAAGAAATTAGTGCATCCATAGGCTAGCAGAGGTACATTCTATGGGAACAAAGGAGGGGATCGATTAATATGGTTTGGACATTTGCAGAACACAAAACTGATAGGTGTGTCAAGGAAGAATCAAAGAATAGTAGTTGAAACTTGAAAGTTCAGCTAGGACTAGGGAAGATTTAAAAGGATATGGGTGTTTTTAGTAAAAACAGATATTATACTTCCCAATCAAATGAAGATATGATCCTCTAATAAGTGAATGGTAAAGAAAAAGGTAAAACATAGGTGACTCTCATTGTTTGTTCTCGGCAAACTCACTAAAACAGTTTAGAACACAAAAGCATGTCACTCCAGCTACCTAATCAACTCACAAGACTATAAAAGAACATAATTTGTGGTCGTGTTTGTTGTCAGTTAAATTAAAGTTACTAAACTTAGCCATATTGGATTTTAATTTATTTAATAAAATGAAAGTCGTTTATTGACAAGTCACCCCTCGTGTTTCCTTATCCCTTCTTCAAGCAAGGCAAAGAACCTTTGCTAAAACCACCCGAAAATACATTTTACTGGGGCCTTGTACTCGGGCCTTGTATTCTGATCATCACTCAAGGTCTTTCCCCATATAAATTCTTGTGCAATTATTAGAGTTTCCCTAGAGTTTCGCCGCTCCGTTTTAGGGGAGAAGATGCTAATTCTTAGAGGGATCAAAAGAAATAATTCAATATGTTAAGTATTTTTGAATTCGCGGCATTGTTTAAAAGTTGTTAATACTTAATACTTCATCCAGCAAAGGATGATCAATTAACTTACAAAATTATCAAGAAGAAACAAAATTAGTTAGCTCCTTCACTCTCTGAGGGAGATAGAAATAATTAGTGTCAACAAAAAATTGACACATTGCCTTTTTTATTGCTTGAAACAAATTAAGAGGATTGAATCTTGCAAAAAAAGTAACGAGTTTACTCTCTACATAATACATGGCTAGAGATAGTGAAATATATTTTCCAAACAGAATTCAATTATTTATAACTGGCCAAAAGTCTAGAATGATCTAAGGGACAAGAGTATACTATAAAAAAGATAAAAGAGCATTGTGCAATACCATATCATGAAATACTAAATGGAAGGGACAGCAAGAAGATATGAGTGTAGGAGCTCAAAAAATTATAAATTACAGTATGGCAGCATAACCTGCGAACTGGCAACAACATGGAGCAACCATAAACTGACCACAAAAGGAAAGCAAACTCGGCTACCAACAAAGAAGTGATACAGACAATGAGAAGACTTTTGCTTCTCTTTTTTTTTCCCTTTTCTTTTCTAAGTACTGGAGGGAGGGGTGTGCTTACTTACAGGTGTATAAGCATGTATGAGGAGTTGTTCTAACTCTGCCAATATGCTCTTAAGCAGTCCGCCTTCATTTGAGCTGTCTATGTTCTCACCATCACCAACAATCTTGTCACCTGTCCTCTGAGGAAGCAAAAGTAACAAGCCTCCCAATGGCTGTTTATTTGTAATGTACTCTGAAATATTTTGAGTGCTAAACTCAGCATTCAGAGAAACACAAGAATATAATAAAGCAATATAGACAAATTCATGCCTATTGAGGACAAAGGACAAGTCATCCTCATATGCAATGCTAATCAAATGAAAAAGGTAGTGATTATGATTTTAATTTCTGAGAAATAGACATGTCGACCAATTAATGACCTATTTTAAATTGATACTTAAAACATTAGAACCTTAATTTCACTCTCTCCAAGAGAGTGTGACTTTTAAACTCAATAATTTGAGCAGTTTCTTTCAGAGTCCTCATAATATAGTGCTGGTAACTATAGAAGTTAATATATAAGAAAGTTTATATGTTGAAATTTCTTTCTTTTTTAAAGTTAAGTTTATATGATGTAAACATTTTCAGTGCATAGGTACCTTCTGTCCTACACCTCGCATTACATTCATTTAACCATAAGTGAGTTAATATACTTATGTATATTATCTATGTGAACCATGTCGTACAAACTTATACATAAAACTGACACGTTATCTAAATATTTTGAGGAAGGTGAACTTAAATAAAATAATTTATTATACTGCAAAAGTTTCACTGCCTACTCCTAGTAACTGCTTGAGGGCCTCAAATGAAAACCAGATTGTTCTTTGTTAGTTTTTAGTAAAACGATATAGCAAAATTGAAGTACTAGAGTTAGCATTGCCCAATCTTAAAGGATAACATACTTTTTATGTAAGCTACTAAACGTGAGTATAGATATGATCGTTTATCTGTATCTACCCTCATAAAGCCCAATGCTTCAAAACAAAAAACCACTCTTGTCACCTTCCGCACTTGTTACAAAAATTCACTCTGCGTATCAGCTAATCAGTTAATGCAAACATAATTCTAGTATCAAACCCTTCAGCAACTAGAAAAAAAAAAAAAATAACTCAAACGAACTCAACCACTGAAGTTAAAGGTTTAGGCTATGTTTGGGAAGAAAGTTAGGTTAGGATAACTAGACTTATCTCACTTTAGTTTACAAAACTCGTTATCATAACTTTGATCTCCTTGGGACACACCCATTTTGGAGTTTAAATAATTGTACTCATCTCACCCAAAAAAGTTGAGATAACTCTAGTTTCTAAACTCCATTCTTATCTAATTTTCTGTACTTTGGAAACGCCAAACACCAAAATATATGATATCATTAAGTTGGAGGTAAATGTATGGTAACCAAACTTAGCATACCAACTTAATCAAAAAGTTGGGAGGAAGATTTGAATTTCAACTTGCAACTCTCTCTCAAACCAAACACATCCTAAATATATTGGAATTCATCGTCAAGCACCTAACTCAACATATTTGTTTCAGCATTCTCCTAAATCCCGTACTGCAGTCTCCATATTCGTTTACACATCCGGTAATAAATTCAAATTTCTACCATATTGCACAAATATCAAAGTTCCCCAGCTTAAGAAATGATTCAAATCAACACACTGAAATCCACTTTATGCATCAATTCATCACTAAGACTAAGGTACTGTTCTTTTTCTTCTCTTATAAGCGATTCACCTCTTATAAGAGGTGGTCCACCTCTTTTTTCATAATTTTTAGCGTTCTTTTTTTACCTCTTATAAGCAATTTTCCCCCAAAATCGCTTATAAGCCTAAACGGCTTCTATTAGCCTCGTTCAAATTCTTATAAGCCTTCTATCACTTAAAAAGTCTATATTACCCCCAAAGTATAAATACAGAAATTATATAGTAAGGGCAAAAATGTGTAAAAGTAGAAAAAATGCTCTTGTAAGAGGTGAAAAAAGAACAGAAATCTCTTATAAGAGGTTATTTTTATATAAAAAGAACACCTCAAAAAGAGGCTCTTACAAGAGGCTCTTACTGTAAATCTCTTATAAGAGTATAAGAGGTAACCTCTTATAAGAGGCAAAAAAAAGAACAGTACCTAAACCTTAAATCAAACTTTATGCTACCTCCAAAAGGAAAAAAATAATCAGCAATCCCCGCAATGCACACAACCCCCAAACTCACTTAATTCACACCATGGAGTGAAGGTAGTCGAGACTGTCACATCACATCACATAGTGAAGTACAACAAAGTTTGCAATATAGTGTAGATTGTGTCACATCACACTAAAATGCAGTATAGCAGAGATTGTGTCACATCACATATACAGTAAAGTTATACTTTACTCAACAACGTCAGTGACCATATCATAATTTTCCCCCCAATTGACCCACCTTTTGAAACTAATTCCGAAGATGACCCACTTTCCAAACTAATTCCTATGGTGGACCGGTCCTCATAGGCCGCATTTGGGAACTGTTGTCTCTTCACAAATGTGTTTTTTGTTCTGCGGCCTATATTTAATATATTTTTATTTAGAAAAATTTGTTTAAGTCTCGAAGTCTCTCTAGCCCAAATATGAAATAAACTAAGACTGCAGTTGGGAACTGTGACATCGAACGGCGGCCTATATTTAATACATTTTTACTTAAAAAATTTGTCCAAGTCTTGCAGTCTCTTTACCTCAAAATAAGCAGTTAAAATCCTCGATTACGCCCGATTAATCGCTAATCGGAAGCTAAGCGATTATTTTTTTAACGATTTATAATATTTCAATAGTTAGCGATTTAATCGAGAATAATCGGCCGATTAGTAGTTAATCGACCGATTTTAAGTGACCGATTAAATATCCTCTAAGTTTCATGCTCGTTTGCACTATTTAGGCTCAATCCGGTCCAAACTCAAATCCAAACTCCTTCTGGTCCTCTCGCAAACCTAAACCCAACATATCGCCGCACTCTTCTTCTTCCTCGTGCAAACCCAAACTCAAACTGATTCTCTTCAAACTGAAACCCAAACTGATTGTATTCTTCTTCCTCAAGCAAACCCAAACCGGACCCGCTGTCACTTCCCCTGCGCCGCTGCATACTTGACCTAGTTCGCATCTACTACACCTCCTCCTTTTGCTACTCGCACTGCTCGTCCTCCCCGATTGTTTTTGTATGATGGAAACGACCGGCAAACTCGACCCGATCCACATCTATAATCCAAACTCAGCTCAAACCAAGTATTCTCTTATTTTTCACTATAACTATATATTCTTATCTGATAATCTCATAATAGTTTTATATTAGAATTTAGGGTTGCTACATAATGAGGATATATCTTTTTTAAAATTTTATATATATATAACAATTTTTTTCAATTTAATCTCCGATTATTTTCTGATTAACTGATTAATCACTAATCGCTCCTAGAACGATTAGTTCCAAAAACCGATTCTAACTGCATAGGAATATGAAATAAACTAAGGCCAAAGTTGGGAACTGCGACGTCGAAAAAACACATTTGTGAAGAGGCCGCAATTCCAACTAGGTCCACCGTAGGAATTAGTTTTGGGGGGGGGGGGGGATCGACCATTATCACAACTCACACATTTCAGGATCCTACCGTACATTCCACAAATTCATTCTATCTCCAAACACAACTAAACAATTCTCATGTCAAAAGCAAGAAAAAAAACTACGCAAATCAAGAACTCGAAGCGATCTAACCCGAACTCACCGCGGATGGAGGTGAGGTTGAGGTTGCGGACGGGGAGCATGAGAACGGTTCTCGAAAAGTCGGCGGCGGCGTCGACCTCGGCGGAGGCGTGGTGGTTGAGTACGGCGGAGCGGGATCCGAAGGGGGCGCCGGCGATGTCGTACTGGATGAGCCGGTAGACGTCGACGGCGGTGGCGGCGTCGCCGAGTTCGACGCAGGCGAGGATGATGAGGATGAGGGCGACGGCGGAGGAGAGCGAGTCCACCATCACCTGGCGCCGAGCTGCCGTTGATGACGATGGCATCTTCGATATCTTCTTCTTGATTTCAGGAGAGAGAGTGGGCGAAGTTATTTAAGGGAGCATGATTGGATCGAATTTTTTGCGGTACTAGGCCACTTTTTGTAACTATTTGCAATTTTAGGCCACTTCCCAAACTATTATTATAGCATTTCTGGCTAGTCAGTGCCACGTCAGCAATGGCCGCTATTGAAAATGTCACGCCCCGCTTCCCACAATACGAAAATACGAGTCCATGACTAAGGCCCAGCGAATGATGCAAATACAGCATTCATAAGCTGTACAGGTAACTCAACAACAAGATAACAAAATAAATCGCGCAGGCATGTAAAATCACAATATGATAATGAAAGTTCATGACATAGTCCCTAACATAATCAACAACTGGAAAATACAATTAGTTACGGGTCAAACAAGCTAGGAATAAAAAAGAGAGTATCATGAATAAAACATGAACTAAGATAACATGATAATTAACAAAACTAAAATACTTGTTCAGCAACACCTTCGGGTAACTCTCCTTATAGGCCTGCAAGTACATTATTACAAAAAGAAAAAGAAAAAAACAAGAAGACGCTCGTTAATAGAAGTCACGGGCCGCAAGTGGTACAAGCTAAGGGCACAAGTACAAAACAAAACAAAAAAAAGGAAAAGAGCAATGAATCGAGAATTATGAAATAGGGAAAATGCAATATGTAAATATGATTATGAACAAGGCAATATGGAACAAGTGGCATGTAAACAAGTAAGCGAGTAAACAAGTCAACAGGAACGTGTACATGTAGTTGGATTATGCAAGTGCACGTGTTAATCTTAAGTCTAATGTTTGATTCTATCTAGGTAACACTTCATGCATCCATACTTTTACTACATGGTTGCAACGTACAATCAGTTACGTTTAGACTTAGTGGTGGATTCTACAGGTCACGTACTCGGAAAAAATATGTACATTCAATATTGTATCGAGATAAGTGCAATGTGAAACATATAGAGTGTAAACTTGTAACGTGAAATATGTAAACATGTAAACTTGCAAGTTGCATTGGAAAACCATGAGCTCCCGTCCGAGTACGCTCTTCTATATTGCCCACTACTTAAATCTTTTTCCTTATACCCTGGCTTGTTACTTTTATTTTAATTTAACATGATCATAATGCAATGAGAACGATGTCAAGATATGGACAGGGAACATCAAGGAATTATGCATGAAATATGTTCTAAGTCATGAGATACGAAGCATGCAGTTTTAATGTCATATCTGGGTCTAATTTCTATTACAAGTCTGGGTCAACAGTATTTTCGGGTTATATAAAACAATATTGCAACTACAAAGTGATCGATGACATGTATAAAACTTAATCAAGAATTAAAAGATATTACAACAACATTCAAACTATTATCATGGGTAAAATAATCATTCACGTCATCATGTATAACCCTAAAAATACATATATTTGTATCATCGTGTTCGTGTAATGTGTATGAAAATAAAGTATTCGCGATCATATGCAAATACAGGATCGACAAATTAAGCATAGCAACAGATTTCAATTCAACTAATAAATGTGAATTAGAGTCAAAGAATATACTTGCGGTATTTTTGCAAAGAAAGCTTGTACTAGAACAAATAAATTTGTACAATAGATACTTGTCTGTTAACCGACGACGATGATATCGAATACCAGAATAACGGGATCAGAATCCTGGGCGACGATCCAAAACCACGTGCGAAAGCAAACAGCAAACTCCCAAATCAGCAACACAATTCCACAGCGAAACAGCAAACAGGGGACTCAAGATCGGATCCACACAACAGCAAGCGGGCACTTAAAGATCCGCTATAGTAGCAAAACAGCAAACATCCAAGCAAAGCACCAACAGAAACCAAGTTCTTCACAAACAGCAAACAGCAGTGTAGGATCGCCTATACGCCAAACAACAAACACCCAATTCGACCACTCACACTTCGTCTCCTTCTTCACTTCGACAGAGAAAGAGGGAGAGTGTAGGAGAGTGGGCAGCAACACGGCGGTGGCCACAGGCAGTAGCGCCGGCGAAGACAGCGCGAGGCAGGTGGCGGCGACCAGGGGGTAACGACCCGGTCGTGCTGTCGCTCAGGCTGATGTTGCTGCTGCTGTCGACTGGCTAAGCGACGAGGGGGGGAACCAGGGGGAACGCCGGTAGCGGCGAGCGGGGTTCTGGTGTGGCCGGAGGTGCAAGGTGGGGTCGGGAGGATAGTGGAAGCAGGGAGAGAGAGGGAGCACAGGGAGATGGGTTCTGGGTACTGTGGAGACCGGGATGGGTTCTGTTTCGCTTGAAGGAGGAAGAGGGTGAGCGGATGGGTTCTGGAAGCTGGGAAAGCGAGAAGGCGGAGCACTTCGGGGGACTTGCGGCGCTTGAGCGGGAGGAGGAAAACGATGGGCGAGGCTTCGACGGAGTTCGAATGGGAGAAGGTAATGGCGGTCGGCGAGGGGGTGCTCGGAGGTTGGAGATGGCAATGGCGGGGTGAGGGCGACTGGAGGAGGTAGTCGAGGTGGTGGCAATGGCAGGGTGGAGGTGACGGTGAGCACGAGGTCGAGGATGTGAAGGTTGAAGACGAAGGGGGAGGGGTGGTCCTGTTTTGCTTTATGGGAAACAGAGAAAGAGTGAGGGAGACAGGGAGAGAGAGTAGGAAAAATTTGTCGTACTGCCCTCTTTTTTGAAAATAATTAGTGACTTGCCCTACTTTCCAAAACAATTAGCAATATGCCCTTGTTTAGGACACGTCAGCAACAAACGTTATTGGGAATAACGGCATCTGTTATTTCGATGTCGTTCTTCCCAATAACAACATCTCTTTTTCAAAAAATTGTCGTGCCGTTATTGGGAATAACGGCATAGCTTATTTTTGTCTAAAGATCGTACAGTATCAATTGTGACTCGAGAGAGAAATGCAAAAATAAAAATAACTGATGCCGTTCTCTTAGAGAACGGCATAGATTATACTGATGTCATTTTTCACAATAACGGCATCAGTTATAATCGTTTTGCACAACTTCCTATAATCGAAAAACCCCTTCTCCTCTTTCCTACCCCTTTTGATTCGTAAACTTCTCTCTCTCTCATCGCTCCTGTTACCCACAAACCCTAGATCCCAAAATCAAAAAATTCCAACCATTTGAGTCCTGTAAAATTCCATATATCCTACCTCCTTACTCCCACTCTCATTTGCAGTCTTCATCCACAACGAAATTTTTGCTAGTGGTTTTTTGGTTGAATTTGAAGGTATTATCATCATAACCTTATGTTTGATTTTTATTCCAATGTTATGTTTATTGTGAGTAGTGAATAACTTGAATATGTTTTAATTTTTATGCATAGGTATGGAATTTGATATCCCTATTTGGTTATATTATGGGGGTGAAGTAATTAAGGATCCGAAAATTGAATATTCTTTTAGTGATGTTGAACCGATAATTATTTGGGCTACCCCTAACTTTACGTACGCAGAATTAATAGATAAGATATATGAAGTCACCAATTGGGATAGAAGTGAAATGAGTCTGAAACTCAGAGGCTGTTATTCTGTTGGTAAAGGGGATGGGCAGTATTTCATGTTGGTACCCATAGACAGTGACAGTTCTCTGAGGTCTATGTTGCTTAGGACACTTCATCCAAGTTGTGGTTGGAATATAGTTGAGTTATATATCGATCAAACGAGGCTTCCAAATACTACACGAGTTGTTATCAAAAGTCCAAGGCCCACAAGGACTTTGAAACCAACTGCAGAGTCACACGCAAGGATTTCAAATACAACTGGAGATACTAGCACAACTCTAATGGAACCTGTTTCCTCCGAATACGAGCAGGTACATCCGACCCTATTGCCACAAAATATTTTGGTAGCTGGCATTGCTATGGAAGACTTTGACAACGCCGTTGTAAATAATGACTTGGTCGAAGAGGAAGAAGATGAGGTATGCGGTCTCGAGGATGATGATGAGGAGATTGCTGTTGAAGCACCAGTTGTTGAAGTCAATGTTGATGTGCCGGTTAACAATGCTCGCGTGTTGCCAAGTCAGGACACAAGTGCAGCGTTGCGTGGATCGAAATCAAGTGAATGGATGTCCCGTACCACCATACATGAACATGGACAGTCTTCCATTGGTTCTTTCAACTTGGATGAACTTTTCATAGGTCAAAGATTTCCAACCAAAGATGCTCTACAACATCAAGTGAAGATGTACGCCGTGAAGAACCACAGAGAATTTGTGACGGTAAAATCAGATCATTGTCTATACCATGTGAAATGTAAATATGTGCCCATCAACCATTCAACTGAGGAGATTGCAGAAAATCCATCACTTCTAAATGTAGTTGGTTGTCCATGGCGCTTGCGTGCAGTTGTTCCCAAAGGCCGTAATTATTTTGTGGTGAAAAAGCTTGAAGGTGTACACACATGTGTGAATCCTACATTGACTCAGGATCACAGCAAAATTGACTCGACGGTCGTATCGATGGTCATAATGGATACTCTGAAGGGACAATTCTCAATAACACCAAGAGCCATAATTGGCTTAGTGAAGGGTAGGTTCCATTACACAATATAATATTGGAAAGCTTGGAAGGCAAAACATAAAGCAATTGAGAAACTACATGGTTCCTTTGAACAAACGTACACTAAATTACCATATCTACTCAATGCAATTCAAGCTTCAAATCCGGGTACGGCTGTACATTGGGCGAAGATTGCAACTGGTCCGGGTATAGAAACATTTAAGGGTGTTTTTTGGGCATTCGGTCCTTCCATCGAAGGATTTAAGTCATGTAGACCAGTTATAAGTGTAGACGGCACTCAGTTGTATGGGAAATATAAAGCCTGTTTGTTGATTGCGGTTTCACCAGACGCAAACGGGAGGTTGTTTCCGTTTGCGTTTGCACTGGTTGACGGTGAAAGCATAGAAACGTGGACATGGTTCATGAACTGTATTCGGTGCTTTGTTGCAGATCGTGAAGGTCTTTGTGTTATTTCTGACCGACATGGCGGTATTTTATCAGCAATGGAAAATGAGTTTGGTACGTGGAGGGAACCATTTGCATATCATCGGTACTGTATGCGGCATTTTGCTAGCAATTTTCATAAAAAATTTGGTTCCAAATTTTTTATGAATAAGTTGAAGGTAATTGCGTGTCAAAATCAGTGAAAAAAGTATGAGAAAAAGATGACACAACTTGAAGCTAGCAATGCTGATGCGGCTAACTGGGTGAAGGAAAAAGCGATTGAGAAGTGGGCACTTACTGCCAATGGTGGGCGTAGATATGGTATAATGACAACAAATCTGTCCGAAGTGTTCAACTCGGTTCTAAAAGGTGTTCGTAGCTTACCTGTCACCGCAATTGTAGAACATATATTTTTCCGTCTAAACATGTACTTCACCGACCACCGTGAAGCCGCGCAGACACTTATCATTGAAGGTAAACTATGGGCACCCCGGATTCAGGATCTAATTGATATCCGCCGTGAAAAATCCAATTTACATGAGGCAATAATGTTTAATAATCGCGATGGTATTTTTGGGGTGAAAACGGGCATTAGAATGGACGGTGGATATCAAAAAGGTGGACATTGGCATACGGTGGACCTAGAAGGCCGAAGTTGTACATGTGGCAAATTCCAACTAATCCACGTTCCATGCTCTCATGTGTTAGCGGCATGTGCTTTACGTGCGCTTGATTATCAACCGTACATTGATCCCTTATACTCTACAGATTCGTTAGCAAAAACATGGGCACCAACTTTCAATCCTATACCAGACGAATCTTATTGGCCTACCCAAAGCACACCGGTACTTATAGTTGATTCTAGTCTACGTCGGGTGAAGGGGAGGCCTAGGAGTACTCGCATCCGCAATGACATGGACGCTCGAGAAGGTGGGAGTAGCGGAAAAGTATGTTCGAAATGTGGTGTGAGTGAACACAATAGACGGAGTTGTAAGAATGTACAAAGTGTGGGGACTTCACAATCTACCCGCACTTGAATATTTTCCTTGTTATTGTATGTTAGTTATGTATCCTCTTTTGTGAGTGTTCGTATGAAATTATAAAGTTGTTTTTATATGTTGAGCAATTTAAGTTAACTGATGCCGTGATTCTGAACAAACAGCACAGTTAATAGATGCCGTTATTTTGAAAAACGGCAGGATTTGAAGTTGCCGTTATCTTGGATAACGGCATACTTATGTACATCTTCAGATATGCAGTTATCTTGGAGGGCAGGGGGGTTATACGAAGATGCCGTTATCTTCAATAACGGCATCAGTTTAGGATGTCGTTAATTTGGATAACGACTGAGGAGACAAAAATATTGGTTGCAAACTCCATATTTACTAATTTTCCCTCTATGCTAATGTCGTTATTCGCAATAACGTTATAGGATTAAGATGTCGTTATTGAAAATAACGGCATCTTTTATTCATGTTTTTTACATGACAGACATGCACAGACCAAATCCTTCTTCAATTCATTGATGTGCATGTTTTCATAAACCAACATCCAGACTTCAATTCAAGTCAATTCAATTCAATTCATCAATTTTCAATTCACCTTAAATTTTCACAAACCAACTCCTTCTTCTTCACAGATTTCACAGACTTCAAATACTTCACAGATTTCCACAACTGAAATCTAAATGCACATCAAATTTCAAAACATGTACAACTGAAATCTTTCAAAACATGCACATCAAACTTAAAAATACTTAAACAATTCATCAACTACATTGCATGCACTACATAAAGTCTATAATTACAAAAAAAAAAGATCAATAATACATAAAGTTTTTTCGGTTTAACTCGGCGTGAAGTGTTGAGGTGCTCTCCTCCTTCAAGCCGGGACTTTCCGCCTACGTTCCCGGGTCTCTTGCATTGCGGGTTCACTTGGACCAACTCCTTCTTCTTCATTACCTCCTCCTACTTCAATTTCTGGATTTGCCAATTCGCTTTGCGTAGGAGGGAAGCGAACGGTCTTACCCCTTCGTGGATGATGTGATGGAGTCTGAGGTTGAGTCTGAGGTGCGAGGGGATCTCTTAATTCCAATGCTTGTTGTGGTGGAGGTGGAGCTTGCCTAGCGCTAGGTCGAACTTGTTGAGTTGATACTTCGGTCGACCGCATAAGTTCGGTGAAACGTGAACCATCTCCAACCTCTTCAAGAGAGGTACGACAATTGCAGAGGAGGTCTCGTGCCAATTCTTTGCATGCCCTATTGGCGTTACTCTTCAAGACACTCGCACATTTCCTCGCCATGCCCCATGTGTTGTCGATCTATAATAATAAACCAAATTAGACATAATTAAATTCATCATAAGTAAAATTTCATCGAAATAAATGTAATTGACCGAACAAACTTATTTACCATTAGACGGTATGATGAAGCTTTTGGTTGATACATGGGTTGCGAAGTTGAATGTGCGGGTGGTGGTTCAACTTCGTGCGCGGGTATCGGTTGTTGGATACCCGCGGGAAGATCCGTTTTTGGCGCAACATACAACCTTGTGATGCGACGGTACCATGCCATATAAGCTGTTTGCATTGATCCGTCGTACGGCCGTACAATACCCTGTACTACCAACTCGTACCTCCGCTCATTCCAACATCCTACATGAGCACGGTGGTGATCGGCCCAATCCATATTTGGTAAACGACCTTGACCCGTGATGTTGTGAAGTCTACGATCGTACAATGAGTTTACGGGGACGGGTTGTTGTGCATTGAATTGGTGAAGAACACGGCCGGGATAATAAAACTCCACGACTGAGAAGTTTACAAGTGGAGCTAATGTCAACCACAACTGATTATTGGCAGTGCAAATGGGTGGCAGACGTTGCAGCCTATCATATGTGTACGGGGTCCAATTGACGAACTCTTCCCTCAACTGATCGAGTTCGTCCCTGTAATAGGTGAGGACACCACGTGGGTTATCCCTCCATGTACGCTTCCCCGCCTAGTAGGCACCGAGAGGAGCTCTCAGCACAAGATTTTCCTGTAGTACTCTCCAACTTTCTGACAGTACCGTGACATGGGGTCGGCCGAGGTGTATTCGTTCCCAACACCATATTTGCAAGATAGACATCGGCCCAGTCATTTGAATCGACCCCATTGAACAGTTACAGAGTGCACGGTAGAGGGAGGCTAGAGCCGCACTTCCCCAACTATATCGGCCGGCTGTCTACAGGTCAACAATGAGTGGAAGGTACATGAGGTGCACTACATCACCTGAAGAGTTATGGAATAAAATCCCTCCAATCATCGACAGTAGATATGCACAGGTATAGTTCTGGAGTTGGATGTCCGTCGGCACGTCTGGCAATCGATTAGTGAACTGATCGTCAAGGTATGAACGTCTAATGGATTCCCCAATGAATATTCCGTGGTCCTCTTCAGGCACCTCCAAGCCAAGATAATCTCGTACCAATGCTACCTTGTTGAACATCAAGTTGCCGGTGACGGCCACAACATCAATTGGAAGACCCGCAATCACGGCTACATCTTGTAGGGTGACCGTCATCTCTCCAACCGGTAAGTGAAACGTGTGTGTCTCCGGCCTCCATCGCTCCACAAGTGCGGTAAGTAGGGCGTGGTCACACTTGATTTTCGCCAGCTTTGACATCCCGTTGAATCTGCTGCTGACCAAATAATTTTCAATACGGGGGATCGCCGGCATTATGTTGTGCATTCGGAAACTCATCTTCTCTACATCTCCTGTCCAAACGGTCTGTGATCTGTGGTTTTCTTGCAGATATAGAACGGTAGGATCTAATGGACCCGGATGTCCCCGTGGTCCATACGAAGAACTAGAAGAAGCACCAACACCATAGGAAGAAGATGGTTGTGTAGGATCCATTGGCCTGTCAACAATAACAAACACTAATCAACAACAATTTTAGTAAAAGAATTTTCAAAATAAACTAAGTATAATTCATCACAAGTGCGTTATTTCTCAAATCCGAATCATTCATAACATTGTAAAAAAATGGATTTTATAAACTAAGTATGAATTTTGAACTGCTTGCAATCATCATAATGACAACGAACCCCCCCCCCCCCCCCCCCCCCACACACACAAAGTATCTCTCCAAATTCCTTGTTTTCCTAACAAATTGAACAATTCCACCTTTCTCAACAATTCAACATTTTGTAAACCCTATATCACTAAGAATCCATAATATTATTTCCAAAATTACTACTTAAATAACACAAATCTACATCACTTGTACTATACTACCAATGCACACATCTATCATACTATCAAAATCAACTTTACAAAATAAAATTAGGGTTTTTGGATACTTACAATAATTTCGGATTCGGATTGATTTGGCACTCTCAATGAGAGATTGAAGAGTAGACTCTGAGTACAAATCAATTAAATACTTGGGATTTTACGAATTTTTTTTTCCCGGGGGTTTAGGGATTTCGGAGTCGGAATGGAGAAGGAAACAATCGCAAGGGATAAGGGGGAAAAAGAAGGGGTTTTTCGATTATAGGAAGCTGTGCAAAATGATTATAACTGATGTCGTTATTGTGAAAAATGGCATCAGAATAATCTATGTCGTTCTCAAAGAGAACGACATCAGTTATTTTCATTTTTGCATTTCTCTCTCGAGTTACAATTGATATTGTACGATCTTTAGACAAAAATAAGCTATGCCATTATTCCCAATAACGGCACGACAATTTTTTTTAAAAAAGAGATGCCGTTATTGGGAAGAACGGCATCGAAATAACAGATGCTGTTATTCCCAATAACGTTTGTTGCTGACGTGTCCTAAACAAGGGCATATCGCTAATTGTTTTGAAAAGTAGGGCAAGTCACTAAGTATTTTCAAAGAAGAGGGCAGTACGGCAAATTTTCCAGAGAGTAGGGGGAGTTATAATATGATTTAAATGTATAATAATAAAGAGGAGTTAGTGGGAGGAGGGGTTTACGGGAATTAATAGGCTGATTATTAGGGATATTAAATTTGGGGGTTACATGAGAGATTTTTGGGGATTTGACTGTTAGTGGGGATATGGGGTGATTTGGGTCAGTGGGTTTGTGGGTCAAGATCCAAAAGGAGATAGATATTGGGTTTTAGGTCAACTTGGGTTTTATATTTGGGCTTAGGCTTCAAATTAAATAATTAAATAATGCAAAATAGGTCAAGATCAATTGGGCTTTAACAAAAATAATAATAATAAAGATCATGAAAATAAAAGTAATAAAAACATCACTAATATTAATGATAACCATAATAATATTATTAATAATAAGAACAACCAAAAATAATAACAATGACAATAGTAAAAATAACAATAATGATAGTAATAATAATAATACTAACAATAACAATAATAATAGTAATAACAATAATACACATAATAATAATAATAATAATAATAATGATGATGATGATGATGATGATGAAAATAATAAAATAATAATAACAAGGTTATATAAAGGAATTGGGTTTAACAAATTATTAAAGAAATTCCGAATATTTTTAATTTGGCTAAAATGAAAATAGTCGAACAATTTTAAAAAATGGAAAGTAAAGTTAAAATTCACCCTCATTCGAAATAAACATAATTCCCGATTAGAAAAGATTTTAATAGAAAATTCAAAATGAATTTAACACAACTAAATTTATAAATATTTTGAAATACAGAAAATTATTTAGAAATTATTTATTTACGGGAACGAGAGTTACCGGGAATAGCGGCCTCTTCATAGCGACCAACACATTGGACTCTCACACTTGGCAGATTATAGAGGTGATTGTATAATTGCAAACCACTTAGTGTAACTGAGGTCTCTATTGTCAATAGCGGTCTCGTCTAACTAAGGTCGCTATTCTCGATAGCGACCTTAGGTGGGCCTAAAAGTGATTGGGCCAACCTGCGGTCGCTATTGGGAATAGCGACCTTGGTTATACAAGGCTGTTATTGACAATAGCGACCTCAGTTATACCAAATCGTGTGTATTATACAATATCCTCTCTATACGCTGACAAGTGTGGGAGGTCGCTATGAAGAGGCCGCTATTCCCAATAGCGGCCGCTGCTGACGTGGCACTGCCTAGCCAAAAGTGCTAATAGTTTGTGAACTGGCCTAAAATCATAAATAGTTTCAAAAAGTGGCCTAGTACTGCAAAAAATTCGATTGGATCTAGGTTTTTCGGATACTGGCGTTGCATTTTGATTAGAGCATCTATAGTCGTTATTGTCAAATTTTGGGTATTTGGCTTATAACAAATAGAAAAAACACTTTTCACGTTGTTAGCTAAAAATTGGCCAAACGGTAAATTTTCTCTCGTCCTTAGTTTTTTTTTAATATTAAAAAATTGGTTAAAGTGTTCTCCGATAGTGACATTTATATTTAAAAAAGTTGAAATGGGCTCCCTGATGCTTGGACGAAGGATAATAACTCGTTAGTTAATTTTTGTTTTTGTTTTTTAGTATAGGACGGTAGATTATCTACCGTCCGATTAAATTTATAAAAAAAACGAAATGGCTTTTTTGGGACGGTGTATAGTCTATCGTCTGATTATTTTATTAATAATTTTTTTTTTGGGACGGTGTATAATCTTCCGTCCGATTATTTTATAATAATATTTTTTTTGGGACGGTGTATAATCTACAACCAAATCGTTCGGCTATATTTTTTTTGGGACGAAAGAAAATGTATCGTCCGGCTATATTTTCCAAATACCCAAATCGAGTGCCAGATATGGCTAGCTACTGTCCAAAAATTTGCAAAAAATGGCTAAATAGCCAACTGACTGCAGATGCCCCAAGCCATAAATAGCCAACGACTACAGATGCTCTTATGGCTTTTATTCCATCTCTAATCTCTAATACTTTTTTTGACAAAGCGAATGGAGTCATAAGACTCCAGCCCAATATAATTAAAAAAACAGCATAAGTACAAGAATAATTTTACACGAAATAAAATTGGAAAAGACCAAGAACAAC
The DNA here is from genome assembly GCA_017893485.1 of Hemerocallis citrina. Classification (NCBI taxonomy): domain Eukaryota; kingdom Viridiplantae; phylum Streptophyta; class Magnoliopsida; order Asparagales; family Asphodelaceae; genus Hemerocallis; species Hemerocallis citrina. Next base: position 2,174,396 of record JACEHZ010000091.1, read on the forward strand.
ACTATGTACAACCAAACTCTTAATAACAGGCAATGGAAATAATTGCCACACAAAGACTCAAAAGACAACCAAACGAACAGGCAACCCGAAGCTCCGATAACACCCAAAGCATCAACCAAACACAGCCGCAGCAATAGACTGACCCATGAACATCGGCCTGCTAGCCACCCATGAAAAAGCACGCAAGAATAGCAGGGGAAGGGGACCATCAGACAGTGCCATCGCCGCAAGCACCTCACCCACCATCCCAAACAAAAGCGAACGTCAGAGTGAGCTCCTGAACAAGAGTAAAAAGAAACCACATCCCTCTAACCAGAGGTAAAGGCCTGGGGAAAACCCAGGGCAAACAGTTGACACTGCAATCCCGCACCAATATAAAGGGTGCACACAAAATAGAAAGAAAGAGCGTAAGTTCATGAAACCATGAACCTGAACGCAGAGAGAGAACACCAAAATTCGCATAATAAAATACAGGACGGATGCATCGAACATGCAAAAAAGAACGACGGCGGATAATAACATAGCAACAACAAGCAATAACATCCCAAACCCAATGGAAACAAGCCAAACAGGTGCACAACAAGCAAACAGATGATGAGCAGCAAAAGAGACAATCCTCGCCACAACGCTGCAAGCAACTATACAGCACCTAAGGGAAAGGTGAACACATTAAAGAAAGAAAGAGTGTACGCTCATGGATACATGTTCTTGAACGCAGTAAGTAAGAGCACAACAATAATCACATGATTATAACCAAGTAGAGAAGCACAAAACATGCATAAAGTGTAAAAGGAAAATAAAACCCAAAAATTACAAGCAGGGAAACCCAAAAATAGGCAGAGAAAAGCATAGGCACTGGCTGAACCCAAAGGAAACCTCAAAACGATCCAAACCGTTGAAGTCCAAGGAGAACAAAAACATTCAGGTTCGGACCTACAGTCAGGCGATGAACTGCAAAAGAAACTTAGCACTGCATAGAGGAAAAGAAATAAAGCATTAGAACGAAACTTAGCACAGCATAGAGGTAAAGAAATAATGCATTAGAACGAGAATAAAATGAAGTTAATGATTAATAGAAATAGAAGACCGGTAAATAATAACAGCATCATCTAAATGCTGAAGACACAGACTACCAAGTTTTTGAACAGATAAGGAAGATGGCCAAAACTTGGTGAAGAATAAAAAATCATCAGTAATAGTGTCAATGGGACGAGCGTTATTGGGAAAAACATGGTTGTTTCTTTTTTTCCAAATAACCCACACAATGGCCACTATTGAAAGAACCCAAGACTTTCGATATTTATACCTCACTAGTTGAAAACTCCAGCTAGTAACGAAGGAAGTTGGGAAAGAAGGCACCTGCCACGCTTGTAAGCAAATAACCCATAAATGTCGAATGACAGCACATTATAAAAAAAGATTATCGGCATCTTCATGTGCAACCGAGCAAAAAGAACATAATTGACCAAGAGCCAAGTTCGTTTTGTTGAGAACCTCTATTGTTAATAGCTTGTTATTATAGGAAAGCCAAGAAAGGATTTTAGCTTTGAGCGGCGCACAACAACTCCAAATGGTCTTCGCACAAGAGGAGTTGACGCCTCCATAGTTAAGGAAGTTATAAAAAGACTTAACAGAATAAGAGCCTGAGCTGATCCAGCACCAACTGTTATCCTCTTTGGGATGCCAGTTGTAGTTGTTAAGACAAGATAAGAGTTGGAAGAAATCAGAAACTAGGGATGGAGGGAGAGTGCAATTGAAAGAGAAGTGCCACTCTCTATGGTTGTTATGAGGCGTCAGATAATCAGCTACAGAGGTCGATTGGTTGCGGGCGAACTGAAATAGAGACGGGAAGGCAGTCGCAAGATTGGTATTACCGATCCAAAGGACAATCCACTATAATCTCTAATACTAATTGGAGAGTTTTGTTTAAATTGTAGGCAAATCAATTAGATTAATCTAATTTTAATCACAATTTAAAATAAGAGTTATATTGACTATTAATTTATTTAAGTATTGTTAGTTATCATAATACTTTTAATGTTCAAATTTATTTACGACATAATTATTTATGAAAATAAAATTTTATGTCACTAGAGATAATTTGTAAAGATTAACCACTAGGTTGTTAGGTAAATAGAGGTCTCAAGTTCAAAGCAAAAATACGTCGTACTCTTTACTTTAAAAACAACAAAATTTGAAAAATCGTAAAAGCTTAAGAAAGAAAAAATGTGCAACGGACGTGTAAACTACTAGTATGATTAGTTTAAGAGTAATAATTAGGGGTGTTTTGTGTGTTGTTGACACGTGTTATATTTTGTATTTGTGCATTTACTGATCATAAATTGTTTAAATAATAACACTGGTTGTATTACTTTTAAGGTTTTTCTCACATGGGTCACTAACAAATATTTTAATTCCATATATCTCTTTCACAAATACTAAAATCTATATAACTCACTTATAATATGAAATTCATTCCAAATAACCACTTTTATTACCAAAAATTAATTCCATATAACTCACTTAAAAATACTTATATGGAATTAAATATTTGTGAGTGAGGTATATATATGGAATTAAAATATTTGTTAGCGGCACATATGGGGAAAACCCTTACGTTTAATAGAATGATAGACCATAAACAAAGATATATTACATTTGTTGTGAAAAAAATTGCAACTAGGATTATCTTTATTTAAAGGGCATTGGTTGGTGCTTCGACAAAGCTGACAAACTCAAGTTCAGGATAAAAATATTAGTGGAATATCATCTTTGGTGGACGATAGTTAACTGACTTTTTTTGCGGTGCATCCTTAAAGATATTTTGTAAATCACCCAAGGGGGGGGGGGTGAATAAGGTGATTATGCGGAATTAAAAAATTAGAATGAATAGCAAAGTAAATAAGAAGAGGTAAGAAAATCAAATACAGATAGCACAAGTGACGCAGCGATATAACGTAGTTCGACCCCCAGGTCTATGTCTACACCACCTACTTGTAGCAATTCTTCGCCACAAGTGTTCCACTATACTCAAATAATTGTACAGTGATTCTCGGATTCAGACCGAGAGACCTATTACACACACAGGACTTCTAACACAATTCCCGTCAATCTCACTGAAGTGGAAGAAAAGAAAACAACTCAAGATCCTCAATGATCCTGACTGAAGAATACAAATAGTTATCACACACACTCGGATTGATTGTTGAAAGATTAGTTCAGAAGATTTTTTTCAGAAGTAATAGGTGAGGAATACTCAGTGGGTTCGTCCAATTATATAGACGGGGAAGTGTATCTATCAAAATTAGAAACGATACATTCCAAAAGAGTGAACAACGCAAAGTACGGTCGACCACAATTTAAGTGCAGTCGACCATTCATTTTCTGACCAAAAGTGGAGAGATGAATGGTCGACTGCTTCATTATGTTGCTGTGAAGTGCAGTCGACTGCGATGCGGTCGACCGACATGAGGTGCGGTCGACCGTTATCGTGTTATTCATAACGGATCCACATTATATTCTTACCATATACTAATCAATCATCAACCCATCAAATACAGATAAAATCTCACAAATAAGGAATAACAACAACTAGCCTTGATAGCTTTCCTGGCCACTAATCAACATGTGCTCTTTTTGAATAACTTCTTCTTTTACTTGATCTTCCAATCTTTATTTATTGCTTTTATTCTTTGCTTATTCTTGAATCTCTTTTGAATCTCTTATTGATATTATTTTAACCTGAAGATCCGAACAACTTAATTTAAACTTATTAGTATTTATGGACACGTTTTGTGCACACCAAACTAAGAGTCAACAATCTTTTCCTTTTGGTGTGAACAAAACATGCCTTTGAATGTTAAAAGCAAAAATAAAACAATAAGACATATAAATACTCCCCCTGAATTTAGTACTTCATGTAACATAGATTTTCATAGATAACGAGCAAGAGAGATTTGTAAATACTCCCCCTTAATTCAATACTTCCTGTTATACAGAATTTCATAGAAGATATATGAAGAAGAAAGAATAATATTCAATATTATATTTACTTTCAGTTAAAAACATTCATAAAAATATTTGAGATTTGAAAATACTCCCCCTTAATTCAATACGTCCTGTTATACAGAATTTCATAGAAGATATATGAAGAAGAAATAATAATATTCAATATTATATTTACTTTCAGTTAAAAACATTCATAAAAATATTCCCCCCCCCCCCCCTTTTGGAACACACCAAGAGGGGGCAAAAGACAAGCATAAATTAAGTATATAACATACTCCCCCGAAAGCCATTTGTAAATAAAAGAACATTCATTAAGCAAAACAAAATGTTAATTTGGGGAACATGAGATGAATTTGAGAAATATAATATTTTTTTAAAGCATGGGAAAATCTACTTGATACCGTTGATAGCGAACTCTTTGATATACAACGAGAGCTCTTCATGGTATCATAGTTTTTAGATTTCCCAATACAGATGCGAGGCAGAGAACAGAAGAAGAAGTATTTCAGTAAACCATTATTATAGTGAATAGAGGGTTCGTAAAAATCAAAACGAGTTACCAAGAAAAGAACCGGTCGACCGCAAAACCAATTGAGCATATAAAATAAAGAATCAACCCGAGAGCAAACTGGTCGACCGCACACCCTGTAAACACAAAACGAAAGACAGAGAGCGGACCGGTCGACCGCTCAAACTGAAAGCCAATTTTTTTTGGAAAAGAAGCATAAAACCAAACGAAGGCCGAGAGTGCGCTGGTCGACCGCCCAGTCGACCATACACCTCCACAGGCGTCCAGTCGCCCGTCCAGTCGACAAAGACCCAATTTTAAGCAGAAATATCAACAACATTCGATTCTCCTTTCAAGAAATAAAATCAGTTTTTATCTAAAGTCTTAGTAAAAATATCAACAAGTTGAGAATTAAATGAGTTTAAATTTGCTTACCAGACAAAGAATAAAACTAAAATTGTTTTACTTAAAAAAATATGATCTTTCCTTTTCCTTTCTTGATAGTGATGCAAAAGTGTTGTTTTCATCCATCATGAGCTTTAGGCATCCACTATCAAGGTGCTACCGATCTTTAGGTGACGTGCATTGATGTGTCTACATTAAGATTAGTATGTATCCAAGTAAGTACTGTTCCTGCACTTGTATTCTTCTTTATCCAAACGAAGTTAGTATTCATTTTTAAAGCACAATTATAAGAAATATGTCATAACCTACAAATGTGATTATGCTTTGGATCATGCACATATGCATAATTGTGTGTTGGTTTGTAACTATTTTGATATATGTGTATAACAAGATTGCTTAGATTTTTGATGTTGTATTGGCTCATTGTAACCAAACCCTCAGTTATCATGATTGAATTCTTTGTAATAAGGTAACTGAGCCCTTCATATTTTTTAACAATTTTTTCGAGCTCAATTACTCTTTTACAAAGTCTTTTCCTAGTCATCTTATCGCCTTTAGTGTTCCAACGAAGAGTGTATAGGGTAGAATCAAGTATTCTATTTTGCTCAACAGCTTCGTACAACCTTCCACTACCTCATCAAATTTTCTTTTACATTCTTTTAAATCATTAGTGAGCTTAGCAATATAAACAGATTTCTCATGAATTTCTCTCAAGTGTTCATCATGTGTTGTTAAGAATTCTTGAATTTGTTGTTTTAAGAGTTCATTTTTCTCTAGTAATACATCATGATCTTTTATAAATGACTCGAATTTTTCCATGATCAAGGAATTTTTATTTTTCAGTTTTTGATTTTTAGCGATGCAAGGGTCATAAGATTCATTTGGAATTTGTTTATAGTGTCTTAGTTCACGACTCAATTTCTTAGCATAATCTTTTAATCCATTACGCAATCTACTAACTCATCATAAGTGGGTTCTTCGATTACCTCTTCTTGAGATGGTGATTGCACCTCACTATTCCCAAGAGCCATGATGACGACATTGTTATGATATTGCTCATCTTCACTTGAATCTGAGTCTAGCCACACTACCTTCAACGCCTTCTTTCTCAATCCTGAATTGGAGTGATGATAATCTTTGTTCCTACTTTTTGATAGGGGATAGTTTAGGCGTATATGTCCTGGCTTGTTGCATTGGTAGCACACATCATTTTTGTCTTTGTCTCTTTCTCCTTGTGACCTGCTGTACTTTTTGCATTTGAGATGCTTACAGAATTGTTTAGTTAGCCGTATGAAATCTTCGTCTGATTCTTTATGGTCTGATTCTGATGGACGTGATTTCTCTGCTTTTAGGGCAATGGTCATCTCTTCGGTTTTTTGTTCAATCCTAATGTTCTGCCTGTATCTTTTAGTTTCTGTCATCTCCATCTCGAATGTCTTCAGCTTTCCTTGGAATGTATAGTAATCAAATCCCTTTTCCTCAAGGGTTTCCATCATTGCAGCAGCTTTTACATCCCACTCGGGCGTGAGACAATTTATGAGTTTTCCGACCTTTCGGTCATCATCCAACCCCTTTTATAGACTCTCAAGCTCGTGTGCAATGATATGAAAACGAGTAAGCATTTGATCTACGTTTTCTCCTGACAGCATACGAAAAACATCAAACTTATAAAAACATAAATTTACTTTAGCTTTTACCTCAGAAGCGGTTCTCTCATGCCGTTTCAGCATGTTGTTCCAAATTTCATATGTTGTCGTACAATTTTGCCTGCATCGCATTAATTCTTCATTATTTAGCCATGCATAGAAAGCCGTCATAGCCTTGGAATTTGCGGTCTTCAGTGCTAGCTCTGCTTTTGTGAAGGTCATCTTTCCATCGCTGACCGGAATATCTGTTTTTTTAATGCATACATTCCACACTTCGTCTCCAAGCATCTGTAGAAAATGAGACATACAAACTTTCCAAACATCATAACATTTTCCATCAAAATATGGTGAGCGTGTAAGACTTGTCCTATTGGAGACGAATGGCTCCGATGAGTACAAGTTTTTAGGATGAGGGATTTCGGCCATTGGACCTTTTGCTTAAGCTTTTAAGCTTTTTATAAACACCTCGCTCTAATACCACTGTAAATCAACGGGGGGGGGGGGGGGGGGGGGGGGTTATAGGGTGATTGTGCGGAATTAAAAAATTAAAATGAATAGTAAAGTAAATAAGAAGAGATAAGAATATCAAACACAAATAGCACAAGTGAGCAGCAATATAGCGTGGTTCGACCCCCAGGTCTACGTCCACACCACCTACTTGTAGCAATTCTCCGCCACAAGCATTACACTATACTCAAACCCTTGTACAGTGATTATCGGATTCATGTCGAGAGACCTATTACACCTACAAGATTCTAACACAAGTCCCGACAATCTCACCGAAGTGGAAGAAAAGAAAAGAACTCAAGATCCTCAATGATTCTGACTGAAGAATACAAATAATTATCACACACACTCGGATTGATTGTTGAAAGATTGGTTCATAAGATTTCTCTCATAAGTTGTAAGGGAGGGATACTCAGTGAGTTTGTCCAATTATATAAACGGGAAAGTGTATCTATCAAAATTAGAAACGATACATTCCAAAAGAGTGATCAACGCAAAGTACGATCGACCGCAATTTAGGTGCAGTCGACTATTCATCTTTCTAATGAAAAGTCGAGAGATGAATGGTCGACTGCTTCATTATGTTGTTGTGAAGTGCAGTCGACTGCGATGCGGTTGACCAACATGAGGTGCGGTCGACCGTTATAGTGTTGTTTATAACGAATCCACTTTATATTCTTACCATATACTAATCAATCATCAATTAATCAAATACAGATAAAATCTCACAAATGAGGAATAACAACTGGTCTTGATAGCTTTCTTGGGCACTAATCAACATGTGCTCTTTTTGAATAACTTCTTTTTTTGCTTGATCTTGCAATATTTCTTTATTGCTTTCCTTCTTTGCTTATTCTTGAATCGTTTTTGAATCTCTTAATGATATTATTTTAACTTGAAAATCTAAACAACTTAATTTAAACTTATTAGTATCTATGGACACGTTTTGTGCACACCAAATTAAGAGTCAACAATAAACTAAGAGTCAACATATTTGATGGTTTTCATTAAGTCATTGATCTGGGTATAATTTGTATGCATCATCATACATGGTTTCCATATTTCATTCTAAATTCTCATCAACAAGGCAAAAGAAGCAGGAAACTTTCACCAAAATTCTCATCAAAGTTGCAATAGCATCATCACCTTAATGGCTGCAACAAGCTGGAGTTTCCTAGCGATGAACTCATTATAAGCCAGTTGGAAGCAATGGAGCTAAAACGCAGCCAATGAATAAATGTTTTTTGCATATGCAACTCTAAGCCGATTTATAATCATTTATGTGTTGTGTTTGCAACAGAATGCGTCCAAAAACAATTCACATTCACCACCAAGAAGCAGAGGCGGAGTCAGAACAATTTTATCGGGAGGATCAAGAAAAAATTCTATGACTACATATAAAAATATAAAGATTTTTTGCATAATTTTTAAGGAAGGTCAAACAATAAAACTTAGTTTTCAGGAGGTCAAATTTTTTTTTAAAGGATTTAAATAAAATTTAATAGTGTGAAGGAGATTTTTTTTCGTTTGTGTTTTTTTTTTTTTTGGGGGGGGGGGGGTGGGGGTGTCCTGCCGCTGCCAAGAAGTCAGAAGTTTTCCATTTTTTGAGCTTGTTTTACTACTTTCCGAGGACTTGTACATAAATAACGATTATAGATAACTAATGGAATTCACGTATTTTCAAACAGTACTAAAAATTTATCTTAATTCTCAAATAATACCCAAATGTTTTATAATACTCAAATAGCACCTGGAATATTAAAAATATGACAAAACCCCATTCGTTAATTTTTTACCAAAAATGATGAGAAATAACATAAATACCCCCACCATCTTCTTCTTCTATTTTCAATTCAGTTTTTTCATTTTTTTTCAGTGGTGGTGGAGATGGCAGTCGGCGGTGGTGATGGGTTTGGATTTTAAACCCGTTAAGAGGTGAGAGAAATTTCGACATTTCATACTCTTCTTAACGGGTTTAAACCCGTTTAGATATATATTCGGAAAATATATTAACTTAATTGAAAACTTCACGACATGTATTTTCTGGTTTATATTTAAAAACTTCGAATGCTATTTGGGTAGTTTAAAAACTTTGTGTGCTATTTATGAATTAGTATAAACTTTGGGTGCCATTTAGTAATTTTTTCCTTTGAAAAAAAATTTTATATGATGCAAACTCTTAACTATTTTAACAACTTCTAGACAACTCATAAAAAATGTGGAGTTAATTTTCAATTTCTTTCAAACATAGTTAGTTTTGGTATTTATTTTTTAAACAAACCAATAAATATGCGCTCACTACTTTGTTGGTTTTTTCTTTGCTGAAAAAACATTCTTATGATCAAAATCGTATATGATTTAATATAGGGAATCAAAATTAACTATTAGATCATCTCAAATAGTGTGTTAAAAATTAAAATATCTTATGATTAATAGTTTTAGTTTATAAAATTATCTCTCCAGATTCTCATATTATCTTATCATTTTATCCTTACCTACGGTAACTTCAATTCATTTCTGAACTCGCAACGAACCGTCCCAAACAATACAAAAAAATAAACAAAGTTACAACAAAATTTTCAGAAATTAAATAATAATAATAAATAAATTTTTTAAAAAAATGATCGAACTTGCGACAACCCCTCAAATATCTTTATCTTTATCTTTATCTTTATATCTCTACTATTTTAATGGGAGAGTTGGGGATTGTAAACAAACAAATCCTAATTTTGTAACTGAGTAAACCTGTGCAATATACGTACAAATTACATCCACTAAACATCCCCGTGTCATGCCCGTCAAATCAAAATATACAAATACAAATTCATTTAATTTAATGACTAAACTTTTTTATAGACGTGCATTGCACGTGCATTATACTAGTATATATATAGAGAGAGAGAGAGAGGAAGAGAGAGAGAGAGAGTTGGGGTATGTAACCAAATAAACCCTAACTTTGTAGCTAAACAAACCCGTGCAATACACATCCAAACTAAATCTAACAATATATACGTGCACCCAAATCAAAACATTCAAATATAAACAAATTTTTTTATTCGATATATATTCATTTAATTTAATGACTATACTTTTAGTAGACGTGCAACACACGTACATTATACTAGTAAACTATAAAAGAGGTATCATGTTCGATCCAAGACAACGTTAGAATATATATACATTTTAAAATTATTTATAAAGACGCACGTGTAAATTACTAGTAAGAAAATAACGCGGACCCTAGTGCATGGCTAATCATGTGTTGATTTTATTTAAGGAAAATCTAAGATTTGTAGTTGATTAGATAAATTAAAAATATGAATTTTTAAATGATTTAGAGAGTGTAAACAAACTGATTATATTCACAAAAGGTTGAAGAAAATTTGAAAAGGGTGATTGATAGAAATGGAATGTGAAAGGATAATTAGGGGGAGGATTTTTTTTTTTTTTTGATAACACGGATAGAGTCGAGTGACTTCAGCCATATATATTAATAAAAAAGTAGGTACAACGTAAAATTTTACAAGGGGTAAAATAACAAGAGCAACAAAAGCTAAAGAACCACAGAAAAGAATAGACCAGCAGACAAAGGAGAGCTTTGCTGATGCGAAAGCGCAAACACAAAAACAAACAACCGATCCAAACGCCCCTCACACTGAGAAGTGCCGGAAGCCGAAGGGAACCGCAATAGTCACAAACAAGACGCACGCGGGTCGCCCAAAAGCAACCACACAGACAGCACTACGCTCGGTCCGCAGCTGGCAACCATCGACGACCGGGAAAGCTTGCAACAGCTGGCTCAGCGATGCACGCCATCAGAGATGACGATCATCTTGAAACCATCCCAACCGAAAAAACAGGGACATTGAATCTCAGCTTGGCCCAGGGGGAGGGGACAAAGGTAAAAGAAACCACCTGCATAAAACAGAGCAGACCAACCGGAGAGACAGAAACACCCCAAGACAGGAGCTGGGATAACCCAAACCTCACCAAAATAGAATGAGGTCACAACAATCCTGAACATGAGATCCACACAAAAAAAACAGCACAGAAGCATAGAGCTGCTCCGCTCGAAAATAAAATAGGTAATTGCAGACCGCAGCAAAAGGTGCAACAACAGAATAAACTAAAGTAAAGAACAAAATCAGTAACGAACATATTCAGCATGCAGTAAAGAAAATCATTCACACAGTAAAGATCATAAACACAAAAGATGATCGGCACCAAAAATATCCCGCCTAAAAAACAAACAACAAAGGAGAAGACAGCTGAGACGCCTTGAGGTCACAGTGGACGTCGCAGTCCGCAGCCAAAAAGGCAACATCATAGTAAGTAAAAGAACAAAACAGGTAAAAGAACATATACACCAAGCAGTAAGGAGCATCATGCACAGCCAAAAAGATCAGAGATCAGGAAAAAGATGGGCACAAAAGGTGCCCAGTCTAAAAAACAAACAAACCCATAGCTGATCACAGCAAGCCAATGCACAAAAGAAAGAGGCAGACCTCCCTAATGGAACAGTCTCAAAACAAAAGGATCAAGACATAAACGTCTCATAAATTCAGCCCTGCAAAGAAAAGCAAAAAGTCCAGACCAGTTAGGGCATAAGAACAGTAGATTGAATAACATTAGAAGTAACATAACGTAAATAAAGAAAAGCCTCAACTAGGCGATGAAGACTGTAATTGTGCACTTTGTGAATAGAGAGATAAGAGGTCCAATGCTTAGTGAAAAAAATAAACTCATCAATAATCGTGTTAATAGGTTTAGGAGAGTGATTAAAAATGCGGTTATTCCTTTCTTTCCAGATGACCCAAATAATAGCCATCGTCGAAAGAAACCAAGAATTACGAAATTCCTTGCAGACTGACAGAGTACTCCAGATATCTAGAAAATAAGAAGGGAGAGAGGGTAAAATATTGATTTGCCATAATTGTCCAGTAAAAGCGCCGTGAAGGAATAGATGATTGATGTCTTCAAAACTATGGTGACACAAAGAACAAAACTGACCTATTGCTAGGTTCCTCTTATTAAGAACCTCAACGGTAAGGAGTCTGTTGTTAATAGCAAGCCAAGCCATGATTTTAGCCTTTAATGGCGCACAGCAGCTCCAAATGCGATTAGCGAGCGGGGAGCTTACGCCACCGTGGTTGATGAAGTTATAAAAGGATTTAACCGTGAAAGAGCCAGAGCCGGTCCAACGCCAAATGAAGTCTTCTTTGGGATACCAAACGTAACTAGATAAGAGAGAAATAAGGTGATGGTAATTTGGCACAAGAGAGGGTGGGAGGATGGAAGAGAAAGGAATAGTCCAGTTTCTGATATTGTTATGTGTCAGTAGGTAATCCGACATAGTGGCAGACGGATCTAGAGCAATTAGATAGAGAGTCGGGTAAGCCGATGCCAGTTTTTGGTTGCCTATCCACAGGTCACTCCAGAACTTGGTCTTTGAGCCATCAGCACAAACATGTAGGATACTACAACGAAAGGGATCAATCACCTTCCAAACACCTTTCCAGAACGAGGAAGCTCTAGAAGAGAGAGAGGGGTGAAATTCCCAAACCCTCTATTGTCGGAAGCATTTATCCGTAATCAGGCGAGCCCAAGGTAATTGAGGCTCCTTAAGAATCCTCCACAGCCATTTAGCCAATAAGGCAAGATGTTGGTTTCTAAGATTAAGGATACCCAAACCTCCAGCTGCCTTGGAGGTGCAGACATTCTGCCAGTTACAAAGATGGGAACCAGCTTTATAGATATCAGATCTCGACCAGATGAAATTCCTTTTAATCTGATCAATTTTGTTGATAACCCAGGAGGGCACATAGAAGAAAGACATCATATATAACAGAATAGAAGAGAGAACCGCATTGACTAGGATCAATCTCCCCCCTCGAGAGAGGTTCCTACCCGTCCACACATTAAGTCTGGATTCAACATTATCAATCATCGGAAGCCAGTCCGATTTATGCAGTTTGCCCCATCTCAAAGAGATCCCCAGATACTTAATAAGGAATGAAGTAGCATTATAGTTGAAGAATTGGGCAATCTTTAATTGGCGGTTATTAGAATCGCCGAGCCAAAGGACAGACGATTTTTGGAAATTAATCAACAAACCCGAAACATTTTCAAAGATACAAAGAAGGAGTTTAAGGTTTCGAAGGGTACACCCGTTGGGTTTGGCAAATATAATGGTGTCATCGGCGTGTTAAAGGTTGAGGACCCCACGAAAACTGTGGGATCCACCAAGCCCTTCGATGACATTAGCATCCCAAGCGTTCTTAAGCAGTTTACTAAAAACATTAGCGACGAGAGTGAAAATGAGAGAAGAAATAGGGTCTCCTTGACGGAGCCCACGCTTACAGTTGAATTTATTGCCCTCCGAACCATTAATAAGAATGGACGATGTGTCAGCGAAGAGGCTGGACTTAATCTAGGGAATTCATTTTGGGCCGAAACCTCGGTGAAGAAAGATATCAAACAGAAAATCCCAACTCACCTTATCATAAGCCTTTTCAAAATCTAATTTTAACATTATCCCCTCCGAGTTCGACTTATGGCAGTCAGAAATAATTTCTTGGGCCGAAGCCACGCTATCAAAAATAAAACGATTTTTAATAAAACCAGACTGTGCTGGATCAATAAGAGGGGAAATGACTTGACTAAGGCGGTTAGATAACACTTTCATAATGATCTTGAATGAGGTGTTAAGGAGGCTAATAGGTCGGAAATTCGCAACGGAATTAGCACCAATAATTTTGGGGATGAGAACGATGTGAGCATAATTAATACGATAAAAAAAAAGGAACCTTGGTGGAGTCCAGCGAACATATCAAGGAGGTCTTCTTTAAGAAAATCCCAAAATTTTTGGAAGAAGAAGGAGGAAAAATATAGGGAGGGGATATTTCAAATTGAAAAAAATGTCATTTTTCATATTTAATAAATTCTATAAATTTTGGAAAGAGATATTAATAAATTCAATGGGTAAGAGTCGATATAGGGTAATTGAGAATAAAGTTGAGAAGTTATGGTAGTTAGGAGTTTGCACAATAAAAAAATTCAAAAAAACAAAGGATAATGTTACACCTATAATATTTTATTACAATATTTTATTTTACAATCTTAGGTGATGCAAATCTCATTAAAAATGTATTGAACAACCCATCTCCGATGAAACTTTATTACCTAAGGTTGTAAATATTGCAGGGGTTAGTAATGCTACATATTGGATTAGATCATATATGATAGGATCCGATACCCGAATGCAACCCGTTTCCACCCAATAACAAAGGTTTTGGGCATCAAACCCATCGTTCATTCCAATAACCGAGCAATTCTGTCTATGGCATTTCTACGAACACCTTGCTTTCGTAAGTCTTCTTCTTATTCCTCAATCTCAAGTTCCAATTTATTGCTTTAATTTTCATGCTGAAATTGTCTTCAGCAATGGCGATTTCGATATTACTGAGCACATGCACTATACTAAAAAATTTGAAACATTGATTTGTGTAACAAAGTTTTGATTGTGCTGTTAATTTGAGTAGCAATTATCTGCAATGTAGATGATACACCTCTACCTCTACCTCTACCCATGGCTAAAGCTTACTTGAGAAAACAAGATCAAGAATTGGAGATAGAAGAAGAAGATCAAGAGTGGATCAAGAACAGAGAGGGAAAGAGAGAAGAATTTGTATCTAACTACCATACCGATCAGCTGAGCTGATCTACTTCTTTTATAGCTATAACCACGTGCAAAACGCACACTTGGACAATCAGTTAAATCTGTTACAGACTGGGTCCCACTACATCTAACGGCCAACTTTAACAACCCTTTACATCCAATGGCTATCACTACTTCATACCGATTCATTTGTGACTTTACACAAAACCCCTGGCCCTTATCTCTATTACACTACAACTGATACACTCTTATATCAGAACATATCTTCTTGCTTCTTCACTCGATGAATCCCCAGCTTCTTCACTTGGCCTCTGATTTCATCATTCTTTATTGGCCTGTATCAACTCCTCCCCCCCTCAATTGAGACCTTGCCTCAAGGTCGAACGAAGGAAACTTGCGGACTAACTCCCAATAAGGCTCCCAAGATGCTTGTGAGCTGTCTTGATGCTTCCATTGGATTAACACTTCTGATATCAATCTCTTACCCTTAACAACTGATCTGCGATCTAATATAGCTTCTGGTTCCAAGAGTGCTGGGGAAATAGCTGAAGGAATAGCTTGCTGTACCGAAGTGGAAGATCCTACATGCTTTTTGAGTTGTGAGATGTGGAATACTGGATGCACTTTAGCATCAGAGGGCAGATCCAATCTGTAAGCAACACTGCCAATTCTTTCTAATATCGCATATGGGCCATAATAGATTGGCGACAACTTGCGCACAGCTCTAGTAGCGACTGAGACTTGGCGGTAGTGTTGAAGCTTAACATATACAAGATCTCCAACTGCAAATTCTCTATCTACCCTTCGCCCATCAGCTTGCTTCTTCATTCTATCCTGGACCTTCTTGAGATTATCTTTAAGAATCTGAAGATTAACATCCCTAGATAATAGAGCTTCTGCAACATGTGGGTTTTTGGCAGTGTGGGGAATGTATGAAACTAAGGTAGGTGGAGATCTACCATAGACTATTTCATATGGAGTACACTTAATTGAGCTGTGATAAGAAGTATTATACCAATACTCCGCCCAACTAATCCACTTACTCCAATCACTTGGCTTGTAATAGCAAAAACACCTCAAGTACGTTTCCAAGCATCTGTTTACTACCTCCGTTTGACCATCTGTTTGTGGATGATAGGCTGTTGAAAAATGAAGCTTAGTGCCCTGCAACCGCAGTGATTCTTTCATGAGTGAACTGGTGAACACAGCTCCTCTATCACAAACAATAGAAATTGGCATGCCATACAACTTGAAGATATTGTCAGTTAAAGCTTGAATGATTGTTGCCGTGGTATAGGGGTGTTTGATGGGAATGAAGTGGGCATATTTACTGAGTCTGTCGACGACCACAAGAATGACTGAAAACTTGCAGCTACTTGGAAGACCTTCAATAAAGTCCATGCTAGCTTGTTCCCAAACTTGGTTGGGGATAGGGAGAGGTTGCAACAATCCGGCAGGAGATTGGCATGTGTACTTATTAGTCTGACAAACACTACACTCCTTCACATAAGTTCGAACATCAAGCTTCATACCTTTCCACCAAAACGACCTCCGAAGCCTTTGCAATGTCTTATCATATCCCGAATGACCCCCAACAGGAGTATCATGATGTTCTGCAATGAGGAGTTTCCTGAGATTGGACGAAGGACTGATCACTACTTTATTGTTTCTATACCAAACTCCCCTTACCAAAGAATACTTGCCCTCATTTGAATGCATAGCTCTTCTAGACAACTCTCCAAAATAAGAATCAACTTCATTCATCTTCAGAATATCTTCCCACCATCCAGGTTTTAAGGAACTAAGTTGAACAAAATAACAATCAAACTCCCTCCTAGACAATCTATCTGCGGGTATATTTTCTGATCCTTTTTTATACTCGACATCAAAATTAAAGCCATAAAGCTTAATTAACCAAGAATGCTGCGCATCTGTTGACAGTCTTTGATCCAATAGATACTTGAGTGGCTGGTGATCTGTACGAATTATAAATTTCCTCCCAAACAAGTACTGTTTCCATTTTTTAACAGCTAACAAGATAGCCAACATCTCTTTCTCATACGCCGACCAGTGCAAACATTTCCCTTTGATCCCTTGGCTAATAAAAGCAATAGGATGTTTCTTTTGGATCAGCACAGCTCCAATACCCACTTTACAAGCATCACATTCAACTATGAAAGTTTCATTAAAATCAGGTAATTGGAGCACAGGAGCAGAAGTGAGTGCAATCTTTAATTGCTCAAAAGCAGTAGCAGCTTCCTCACTCCAATGGAATGCTTCTTTTTTTGTAAGATCTGTCAACGGAGCTGCAATTGACCCATAGTTCTTTATAAACTTTCTATAATACCCAGTGAGTCCAAGAAACCCCCTTAAAGCCTTTACTGACTTTGGAATAGGCCATTCAATAACTGCAGATACTTTCTTTTGGTCTACTGCTATCCCTTTTTGAGAAACCACATGCCCCAGGTATTCTACTTCCTCCTTACCAAAAGAGCACTTGGACTTCTTCACAAACAGCTGATTATCTCTTAGTATCTTCAAAGCTTCCCTCAAGTGACATAAATGCTCCTGCCAAGTTTTGCTATATATCAAAATATCATCAAAAAACACAAGAATGTATTTTCTCAAATAATCCCTAAAAATATCATTCATAAGGGATTGAAATGTTGAGGGGGCATTACTTAAGCCAAACGGCATAACTAAGAACTCATAGTGACCACTATGTGTTCGGAAAGCAGTTTTGGAGATGTCTTTATGATGCATTCTTATTTGATGGTATCCAGATCTCAGATCTAACTTACTAAAAAATTGTGCACCATGCAATTCATCTAATAGATCATCAATAATAGGGATGGGATACTTATCTTTGATAGTTTGCTTGTTCAAAGACCTATAGTCCACACAAAATCTCCAAGAACCATCCTGTTTTTTCACCAACACCACCGGAGAGCTGTAACTACTGCAACTAGGCCTTATTATTCCTTGCTTCAACATGTTGTCAACAATTTCTTCAATCGCATTTTTCTGCTCAAATGAATGTCTATAAGGCCTTATGCAAACTGCCTTGGAGCCTTCTTCTAAAGGGATTCGATGGTCATAAATTCTAACTGGAGGTAGCTGTTTAGGTTCTTCAAATAAGTCTTCATATTCTTTCAATAACTTCTCAAGCTGTGGATCTGGACATATGGCATTCTGTGAAGAAGCATACTCTTCATCTACTGACATGAGGTATAACACAAACCCTCTATGCGTTTGAAGAGCAATTTTATTAACTTCTTTATCAGTCATGAGCTTTGTTGGACTTGGTTTCATACCATGTAAAACCCATTTAATACCCCCTTGAGTGAATTTCAGCTGCTTATGCACCAGATTCATAGTAACCTCACTGACCTGTTTGATCCACTTAGCTCCCAACACAACATCATGTCCTCCGATAGGGAACACCAAAAAATCATCAACAATATTATATCCCTGACAATGTATTTGCACGCCAGCACACAACCCACTTCCTTCTACTTCTTTACCTCCTGCGACTCTAACATTGAAGGTTTGTTTAATGGAAAGGGGTAAACCAGTTTGTTGGAGTATGTATGGATCAATATAATTGTGTGTTGCTCCACTATCTACCAAGACATGCACATCTAATCCTCTCAGTTGAGCTTTAAGGATGAGACACTCAGTATTAACAACTGTGTCTAAAGCTGCCGTATGAAGCTGAACATCATCATCACCTTTGAACAGCTGAGAACTTTCATCTTCCACTATTAGTTGATTTAACTCCTCTTCATTCTGTAAAGAGAACAAGTCCCAATCACCCTCTATACACATATATGTCTTGGTTTTACATAAGTGCCCCGGCACATACTTTTCATCACAATGGAAGCATAGACCTCTCTTTCTCCTATCCCACACCTCATTAGGAGAAAGTTTCTTCAATGTGGGCCTATCTTGCACACCTGGGTTTGTACCACTTGAAAATTTTCCCTGTTGGTTAACCGGCTGTGTTTGAGGAGTAGATTGAGATGAAGATTGTTGAGGTGAAGATTGAAATCCATAAGCAGAGCTTCTAGGATTATTCTTGTATGAAGTTCTATAAAACTGCCTAATAGCATTGAACTTTTTCTCAAATCTTTGCGCTACTTTGAAGGCTTCTAACAAAGACTGAGGATCTGCCATTGCCACATCATGTTGCAACTCTTCCTTAAGCCCACTGACAAATTGTTGTACTAAGTAAAGTTCACTCACACCATCAACCAAACAATGGAGCTTCTCAAACTTCTCTTGATAGTCAAGAACTGTTGAAGTTTGTTCTAGTCTACACAATTTCTTCGCTGCATCTTCATATATTCCCAGTGCAAATCGATTGCAGATCCCCTCCCTAAACTCTTTCCAAGTTACCAACCCATCATTGTTTTTGAGAAACCAACGACACCATTGTATCGCATCATCTTTGAGAAAGAAAAAAGCTACCCTCACCTTTTCCTCCCCTTGATCTTATACACTTCAAAGTAATGCTCAATTTGAAAGATCCAATTAAGGATATCCCCAGTTCCAGAGAATGGGTAAACATCTAATTTCGGAGGTTTGGGAAAAAAAAATTCACCCCTTGGGCATCTTTCATCAAAATTTTCTTTACTCCTAGGAGAATGCATCAAGTTTCCTCTCCTATCAATTTCGGAATCAAGATTCTGCATACTACCAGGTTTTGACAACGAATTTACCTCAATTGTCTCTGGATTGGTTCGACTTTCTCCCATTCTCTGCGTTAAAAGCTGTAACTGAGTCAAAATCAGTGGTATTTGAGAGACTTGGGAGGTCACCTCCTTCATCTGACTCTCTATGCTGGTTATTCTCCCATTCAAGAACTGATAACTTCGTTGCCATTCCAAATCTGGAGCGAAGCCAAGAATTCCATCATCAACTGGATCTTGAGGCCCTTCTTCATCACCCGCAACCAGAGAATCGATCGGCTCTGATACCATTGATACACCTCTACCTCTACCTCTACCCATGTCTAAAGCTTACTTGAGAAAACAAGATCAAGAATTGGAGATAGAAGAAGAAGATCAAGAGTGGATCAAGAACAGAGAGGGAAAGAGAGAAGAATTTGTATCTAACTACCATACCGATCAGCTGAGCTGATCTACTTCTTTTATAGCTATAACCACGTGCAAAACGCACACTTGGACAATCAGTTAAATCTGTTACAGACTGGGTCCCACTACATCTAACGGCCAACTTTAACAACCCTTTACATCCAATGGCTATCACTACTTCATACCGATTCATTTGTGACTTTACACAAAACCCCTGGCCCTTATCTCTATTACACTACAACTGATACACTCTTATATCAGAACATATCTTCTTGCTTCTTCACTCGATGAATCCCCAGCTTCTTCACTTGGCCTCTGATTTCATCATTCTTTATTGGCCTGTATCAGTAGAGCATTCGAGTGTGTGTTTTGGAATGGAGTTAAGCAATGAGAAGTGGAGTTTTGTGGAGTTAAGTTCTTAGAGATGACTTCAGTTATCATAACTATGCACTATTTGTGGCTGTTTTTGAAGTTAAGATAACTACATTGTTCTCACCCCACAATTTGGAATAACCGAAGTTATCTAAACTCCACCCTGACCTAATTTATCTAGATTTTTTTTAGCGGAGAAAGTTTTTTTTTTGTGGGATCGTTAACGGTGGGTCAAAAAGGCCCATGCGTTCCATTATCAAAAAATTAACAAAATATACAACCAAAGGGAGGAGTATGATGTTCATGTATCCCAACAGGTGGATCATGATACTCATTTTCCTATATAAAAAAAAGAACCCACCCAATATAAAAGAGTTCCTGCCCCAAAAAGTAAGAATTTTTTGCGGTACTAGGCCACTTTTTGAAACAATTTGCATTTTTAGGCCACTTCCCAAACTATTAGCATTTTTGACTACCCAGTGCCACGTCAGCAGCGGCCGCTATTGAGAATAGCGGCCTTTTCATAGCGACCAACACATTGGATTCCCACACTTGACAGAGGGTATTGTATAATTACAAACCACTTGGTGTAACTGAGGTCGCTATTGTCAATAGCGGTCTTGTATAACCAAGGTCGCTATTCCCAATAGCGACCTCAGGTGGGCCTAAAAGCGATTGGGCCAACCTGAGGTCGCTATTGGGAATAACGACCTTGGTTATACAAGGTCGTTATTGACAATAGCGACCTTAGTTACACCAAGTCGTGTCCATTATACAATATTCTCTCTAGTGTGAGAGGTCACTATGAAGAGGCCGCTATTCCCAATAGCGGCCGCTGCTGATGTGGCACTGGGTAGCCAAAAGTGCTAATAGTTTGTGAACTGGCCTAAAATCGCAAATAGTTTCAAAAAGTGGCCTAGTACCGCAAATCTCTCAAAAAGTAACAACCTACATACATATATTACAATATATCGGCGCACGTCTACACCGACCTAGCCAAAAAGACCTCAAACCCAAGCACGAGGTCTGCAAATCCCCTACTGCCGATCACTCGCCATCCCGGTGTCCCTACACTGTCTTCAGACTCCGCCTTGTATGTGGAGGTAGTAACATCCGCATATATTTTCTTGATCTTCTTTGTGGCTTCCGTACCTGCATTTAAGTGGAGAAAGTTAGCATACGTGCACACTCCACTTTAACAATAGCTTTTGTTGTACTAACTTTGT
The DNA here is from genome assembly GCA_017893485.1 of Hemerocallis citrina. NCBI lineage: Eukaryota > Viridiplantae > Streptophyta > Magnoliopsida > Asparagales > Asphodelaceae > Hemerocallis > Hemerocallis citrina. The sequence goes on from JACEHZ010000091.1 coordinate 2,195,842, forward strand.
TCCTAAACAAGCGGGGAAGGGATAACACTTGGAGTAAGATGCAATTGAGCAAAAGTTAACTTTGGAGGTACTACCTTTAGTTAAGAAAAAAATAGATAAGAGTGGAGTTTAGATAACTAGAGTTTTCTCACATTTTGGGTTGAGATAACTTTAGCTTCTCACCTCCAAAATGAGCTCCAAAATGAGTCCCAGATATGCCAAAGTTAGGACAATTTGAGTTTTATGAAGTTACGAGAGATAACTCCACTTATCCTAACTTAACTTTGTTTTCAAACATAGCCTAAGTGATGGGTTAAAGAAGTGAGGCCTACATGGAAAAATTGATATATGAGTTAAATACATTTCAAGCTTACAAGTACATGAATAAATACTGAATCCAACATGTTTAAAAGTGTCTAAATGAGTTTGGACGGACACCACTAATACGCTAATACAGACACAATGTGACATGACACACTACACAATGTGACATGACACACTGATGCATGGATAATTTTTAATTATTAGATCAAAATAGGAAGCTGCCTGTCAGAGACGTGTGTCTGAGATATAACATGCCCTTCAAATATTAGTTTTCATGCTTCATTGGATTTTACCATTTAATATGAGGGATCAGCAGATCCACTTTTGTTAGATCGGTTAAGAGATGGTCATTCTGTCAGTACATAACCTATTCATCATTCCAGGGACGGAGCTAAGCTCTCCTAGGGGAAGCAACTGCACCCTCCATTTTCTCAAAACCCCATATATTTTTAAAAATTTACCCTTTTAGCCACCCCCAAAATTTATATAAAATCCTTTATATAGATATATTTTATCCATAGCCCCCCCAACAAAAATATTCTAGCTTCGTCCCTGCATCATTCTTATTTTGGCACTTTAGTGACCAAAATTTGGTTTATTCATGATATTTCATCTCTCTTAATGATACTGTTGCAACTTGCAACTATAGACTTCATTTGGGTCATCATGTAAAAAGTCATTTGATGGAACTTTTTGTATGTCCTTTCTAATATGCTTTAGATAGAGAATGAGTTACATCTAAATGGAGTAAGGAGAAGTATTTTTTATTTATTTTTTGTTTAAATGGTGGAAGGGGTTAGTTACATTGGACGTAGTGGCTCATTTGCTTTGCTATTCTTTGGTATCTTGGATTTGCCTGACAAGTTTCACCAGCCACATTTCAGTTCCCAATGTTGTCATAACCACCAAGTACACTGAGTCCTAAAACAGAGAGAGATCTAGAGACTGAATTAGTTGAATCTAATATAATTTGCCCAGTCTAAAAATTAGGTGTATTATGGGACCATTGAAACCTTTTCGCTATCATGGCATTTCATGTAGATCATGTCTAATCCATGGTATGCGTAGTATATTCTTCTCCTCTAGCCAGTTTTTTCCTGCTGTTATCCTGTGAAATTTGGCAGAAGATACTATTCAGGTTTCTTGGTCTTCAGTATCCAAATTTCAATTCACTAATTTTCAACAATAATTTTGCTCCACATGTGAACTATATGGAAGAAGTCTGAATTTACATCGTACAATCTAGAGAACTATCTGTACATCAAAATTAATAAATGCTAATGTATGCGTAACTAACTTTTCATACAAAGAAGTCAGTGAATACTCATAATATCAAAAATATCAGTGCACGCTTGAATTGCTTTCTGAGAATGTCAGATACTAGAATCGTCTTCTTCAGTTAGTCTAACTATGAACCTCTGGAGCTGCGTCTTTATTCGTATATTTGTTCCTTACTGTCCATTTTGAATTTTACATCTCAAATGTTCTATTGAATAAAAATCTTGTTTTTGTGAATGACTCATGCTTTCTTTATCACTATAGATGGGCCAACGGAAGAAGTATAAGATACGTCTCAATAGAAGAAGTATAAGATGTGAACCAACACTTCTTTCTACTAGAAAAAAATGAGCCACTAGTTGGACAATAGTAATTGTTATCTCATATTAAGAACATTACTGGTTTACTTGCCATGGTATCTAACCCATGCCAGGTCATACTGCTTTTGCTTATTTTGACACTGCTTTCTGCTCACATTACAATTTATGTTTTAATTCTTATATGAGTTATCATTTCTTTGCTCTAAAAATCTATCCCAATCACGGAAATCCTGCCCATTTTATTTCATTTCAGTATTCCTGGTATAAAAAAAAAGAAGGAAAATATCCTGATCTGCACAAAATTTTCATTACAGTTAAATATATTCTCATCAATCGAGAAGAAACAGTTCCTGGAGATAAGTTTATGGATGGAAGACCTCTATGCAGTTCTTTCGGAAATCCCGATGTTTAGTGGTTCTCTAAAGAAGGAAAACTCTCTCAGAGGTAAGTTTTCATTAATGGAATTACTTTTCTTCATTTTTACTTCTTAATACGTGACTCATGTGATATCAATAGAAGTTATGAAATTTCTAACAAGTGCTGCTTATGGTTTATTGTAGCTGTCCCCATCCCTCTGCCATCTCCAAAAGGTTGGATCTTCTCCCACATCTTGGTTGAATCTGATGGAGCCAAGACTAACAACAAGATTACTGTATGTATTAAACTCTGTTCAGGTTCCCTTACCTTTTCAGTTCAGTAATTATGTTAGCACTTATTAGAATGACGACGCATAAGCTTATGGATGGAAATAATATCTTTCAGTTATTATCTTAGCACTTATTATCGTCAACAAAAGCAAAGTAACATATCTTTCAGTTAACATATTCGTCAACAAAAGCAAAGTTCAGACAGGGGCAGTGGGTCTCTGGAGCAGCTGCAGGGACGCGGCGTATCGGTGGAGTTGCATGTAGTAGTGGATTGTATCTGTTTTGGCAGTTGTTTAGTTTTTATAGTAGTTGCTGTAGTAAGCTTTTGAGATTAGTAGTTGATGTTGTAGGCTTTATTTCCGAGGGGTTGGACTCTCTCTTAGCCACACTTCTTGTTGTTTTGTTTACTTTCAGTCTTTCATTAATGAAACCGGTGACAGGTGTCACTTTATTAAAAAAATGAAAAAGCAAGGTAACATAGAGATTAACACGAATTGTTATTCTCCCTACCCCCCACATATTGAGAAGTGCTTTTAGTTTATGAATTATGAAAGCAGTAATTTATCCCTTCACAGAAATGATTGAAAATGACTCTCGTAATTTTACTCAGAGCATTGTTTAGTTGTGACACTGGTTTGTTCACAACAATATTATGCAGAGTCTTACCGTTATAACTGATCTGAGTTGTGTGATATATCTGTGCCACCACGCCAAGACACCGGGGTGTGGTGAGGGTTGACCTGTTGAGGGATTTATATTAATACTAACACATCGAAAAAAAAAAAAATATACCGACATGCTCCGAGTAGGTTGAGTGCTCTTTTTGAGGGCCCGGACCTGTACTGTCTACATGGTGTTTTCTTCTGATCTGCATTTAATACATGTGACCTGTGTGGTATTTGTACCTGGCCTGTGTGGTATTTGTACCTGGGCTGCTCTGGTACCATGTAAAATGTCTCTGCCACTACAACAAAACTCTGAAGTTGTGGTGAGGTTTGAGATATTCATATTATATCTATATCTTATATTAATAGAAGTACCCCTCTCTCCTTTCTCTATTTTGAAATAGAGAAATGAGAGGAAAAGTAGGGATTCCTATTTAACTAACACGTGCACTACACACGATTTTATATAATAAAAAAAACCAAAAACTATAATCCCTCAAATACAGTTTCTTTACCTTCTGTTTTTTCAATCTCACAAAATCTCATGATTTTTTCCAAACCCACCCTCACCCCTTACCTCCCGCACCCCCCGCCACCCCTACCTCCCACGGCCCCACCACTTCCTCCCCCCCATGCTGCCCCAACAACTGTCTGAACCACCACAACCTCTCCATCCCCTTCGCGACTACCACCTAGTTCGTAGCCCATAGCCTCATATCCTCCGTTCCTGTCCTTGATCGGTCTCCCTTCATCCTCAACTCTCTTTGGGCCCCAAAGTTATTGTGCAATCAATTAGAAATGAAAACAAGAACTTCAAATTTGGGTAGGTTCTTCCTTCTCTATTTTCTACTTCTTTTGTTCTCTTCTAATAAGAGTAATGAATGAGATTTACATATTTTTGGATCAATGCACAAATTTGTTGAATCATAATGAATCATTTGAATCTTCAAAATATGAATAACAGGTGAACTAATGACAATAGTAAACTTTTGATTTTGTGTTCGGAGATTAGGATTTCTGAAACTACTCTTCATGTTATTAAAAATTCTTTAAATTTGACAAATATACATTTTAATTTGGATTCTTTCTTATTCATCTTCATCTTTCATTTGATTATTCTGAATTATTATAGCCTAGATGTTAATGTAAGGCTTTTCTTTTGAGTTTTTGAGATTAATCATTGAGTTATAAGGTTTTTAGTCACTGATGATTTGGTTGTTTAGGTAGAGCTGAAGTTGGCGGTTGCAAAAGATGGGTGGAACGATCAGAAGGTGGAGGTGGTGGTTGCAAATTGGGAGTAAACAAACTAAAAATTGACAACAGAAAAAATATATTTCTATTTTGATATAGATATATGTTTCTTAATAATTTATTATAAGAATTGTTGTTTTAGTTTTTATATCTTTTTTCAGTTATTTTTAATTTGTTTGTGTCTGATTATTTTTCTGCTTTTTTTATGATAGTATGGTCAACCTTTGAGATTCGAGATTGGATGCAAACCTAATAATGTAGGGTTCCAGATAAGAAGAAGGGGGATCGTCAGGTGTGAGATTGGAATGAATGATTTGGAGGAGAAGATCGCGTCGTTGGCTTCCAGCGTCTCCGCTTTGGAGCATATCAAAGTCTCCGACTTTGGCAGTGAATAGTTTCGCCTCACCCTTTTTTTGACACGAATTTTGATGAATTTGGATTCACAATTCTCCATCGAATTTCTATTTTTGTTGTTGTTTTGTGATCAATAGTTTGATTAGTTCTTGAACTTGGGGTATGTTTATTAGATTTTTTTTTATAGTTTTGTGAACAATAGTTGGATTCGTTATTCAATTTGGGATATGTTTATTACGTGGCCTTCAGTTGCTATCAAGTTCGAGGTCCAATGTAGGTCCCAACCAATCATCGGATGCGGATCGGGTGTTGCGGGGTCGGAGCCAAGGGCGATCGAGTTTCGTTCGACAGAGGATGTGGAGAGGGTGGAAGAACAAGAATAACTATAAGGTGATTGATCAATTGCTTACTATTAATGCTCACTATTTTTGTAGTTTTATTCTCCTTATTAACTCAAAGTTTAGATTTTGGACTATGTTAGAATATAAATATTAGAAACCTCACCCTTACCACAACTTCGGAGTTTTGGTCTATCAGTAGGGTCTACGCATGGTATCAGAGTAAACCAAGTTCGAATCCACCGGCTATGCAATTTAAAAGCGGATTTTAGAAAAAATACCGTTGCGTATAGTCTAGGTATCGACCCACAATTTGTTGGGCATTTATCTCGTTTCTTTGGCCCATAAAAAAAGGGCTCTCGACCTGAGGGGACATGTTAGAATACAAGTGCAATTTCCCTCATCTCTTCTACAATTTTGAAGTTTTAGCTTAGTGGCAGGAATTTTTACATTATTTAGAGCAACCTAGGTTTGAATTTCACTGGTTAAGCAATTTAAATGCGGATTTAAAAAAATTATTGCTGCGTATAATCCAGGTCTTGGCCTACAAAGATGGCCTTCAACCTGCTGGGGTGTGTTAGAATATAAATATTAAAACTCTCACCCATACCATAACTTCGGAGTTTTGGTCTATTGGTAGGGTCTTTCACAGACTACAAAAATAGTTTTTGTAATTTGGTATTTTACTACACTAGACAACTAACTTGCCTGAAAATTGTTCACTCTGAATCCATGACATTGTATGAGACTAACCCATGTTCATCACACAAAAAAATTTGCAGAATTACAAGAAAATACCATAGACTTGTGTATTGTACTCTTTTTAGTTTGTAATGTGGTGCTTTGGATACTGTGTTGGACAACTAATTTGCCCAAATTGGGTCTTCATGAATATGTTTGCTATTTTCAGGGAACAATTAGAAAATGATATATTAGACAAGTGTGAAGGTAAAAAGTTGTATTTTGATTTTTGATACATTTTCTTATTTGTTTTACTTGAATTTATGTTCAATTTGATCATTATTTCTCTCGGGAGAGTATGAGACTATAAGTACTGTTGCAGTCCACCTTTTGCATTGCCTCACAAAGTTTGAGGAATGAAAAACAATGCTTTTACGCAAAATGACTTGCATATGATGCCTTTTTCTTCTAATTGTTATTAGTTTTCATTTGGACTTTTGCATTCTACGAAATATTATCATTAAATTCTCAATTACGAAGAATGATGGATTGTGGAGGATGGTAAAAAGCATGAAAGTTGAATAGTTTGGTCTATTTTATCATTATTGTATTTTATTATTTTATTTCCTTAAGGTAAAAGTGAATAGATGAGTGAATATATAAGAAAGCTAAGGACTTGCATCAAATGATTGCTGAAAAGAGAAGATGAAAATTTGATGAAGCAAGAGAAGCTTCGGAATATGCTGGAATCAAAAGGGATATAACATGAAGATAGTGATATCTTATCTACATCTTTTATTTTGTTTGGAAAGTTCTGGTGAATTGTAGTATTGTATGTGTTTTATAGTTTGATCATTTCGTAAAGGCACAACTAAGGAGTAATATAGAACAGTTGGAGGCAAATATTGAGGAACTTCGCAGACAATATGAATATTTGTAAGCAAACTTTAGAATGGAGGAATCTTACACGATTGTAAGTGATTTTTGAAAATATCTCTTTCTTGGCATCTCTAAATTTAGGAACCTAGGGTTTACGTATGTCTTGGTGCTGTAATTGTTGAAGAGTTACACACATCTAAAATTTTGGGTTTTCCTTTCAATTGAATAGAAAATATAGAATGATGTTGGTTTCAAAATGTGAATTGATTAATCAATATCTTTGTCATCTTTTGATATAGCTAATTATCAATTATCGTTCTATCCACGTGTTTCTTATGTTGATTATATTTGATTTGAGAGAGAAGGCGGTTAAGAAGCACGCGGTTGAGAATGAGATAACGGAGTACATCAAGGAGTCCAAGAAGAGCCACAACCCAACTTCGGTAATTATTCATCTTTCTTTTTTCCTTTCCTTTCAATTGAATAGAATTATAGAATGATGTTGGTCGGTTTGGAAGTGTTAATTAGTTAATTTGTAGATTTGTCATCTTTTAATTATATTGTGATTGAAATAGTTAAGGGGCATCTCTAAAATTTTAAGTTCCATATAATTTTATGAATTCCTCAAAATTATTTTAGTCTATGCAATTTGCACAAGGTAACACTAGTCCGTGTCACTTATAATATAAGCAGTGGGATTCAAGTGACTTGGAATAGGCGGCTAAATGAGATTAAGTTGAAAACCATTTTGCTAAAGTCTAAATTGAGCTGTTAATGCTGCTGGTTTTACCTGTGTCATCATCTGGTTAACAATTTCTTTTTTGATAACATCTGATTTACATTCAAACTAGATCTTCGTAGATAGGATTAAAAAATTGCAGTGCGTGCACATGTTATGATATTATACCTGATTAAGAAGTCAACTATGTATGTGGCAACCAATGCATTGGAAAAGTCTACTTTTTATGTATTCAGGAAGGATTTTTCAATAGATTTTGCCAATAGATGCGAAGGGGACATGTCTATGGCTGGCCTGAGACTACTGGCTATAGTATATTACTAATATCTTAAGAATAACAGCCTATGCTTATGCATGATATAGATTATGGCATGAGGTTTCTCGGAGAGAGTTGTTGGTTTCAATTTGATGAGAATCAGTTTTAGGTGATTGACAGCATCAGGGAGTGACTGAAGATAAGATAGCCAATTTAAAGATATATTAACAATTGTTTGTTTGAGTAGTTGGTGTTGTGCGGAATACGAATCAAACAACCAATCAAAGAGAGAAATAGCGAGAAAAAACAGAAAACAAACACAAGCAAACCCAAGGACACACAGATTTAATGTGGTTCGGCAAACAAGTGCCTACATCCACGGGGCGGTTGGGGTTTCTTCTTCAAATAATCACCAATGGGTGAAACAAACCCTTATAAGAGATGACGGCTGCAAAATCCGAATTAGAGGTCTCTTATTTTACAAAACCCTAACTGGTGTATTTATAGGGAAACTACTGGGCCTTTCAAAATGGGCCTAATCTGGTTTACAAACCCGCCGACAGTCGACTGGTCTTCTTACCAGTCGACTGGTCTTTAGTTCTGGACAGTCGACTGAGATGAATCTTCAGTCGACTGCTTCTACTGTATCTTTAGCCTTTGAAACTTCTCTGGACAGTCGACTGGTTCCCATAGTCAGTCGACTGATGTGCTGCAGATACGATGGATATAAACAAACTGAACCAGAATCGAGCCGTTATCCAACAATCTCCACCTTGGCGAGATCTTCCAAGTATCCAACAATCTCCACCTTGGCGAGATCTTCCAAGTAGCCCAAGTAATCTCCAAAAAATACTCCAAAACAAATGCTCATCACCAAATGTAACAAAACAAACTCCACCTTAGTATGATATCACATACTAACCAAACAAATAGCGAAGCACCATTCCAACCGCCCATTCCAAATCATCAAGCATGCAAAATATTAGCCAGGTTCATGCAATGCTTGAACTTGGCTGCCCCAACAATTTTGGTCAACATATCAGCAGGATTATCAGCTGTCCCAATCTTCACCAGAAGAATATCACCATCCTTTATCAAATCACGCACAAAATGATAACGGACATCAATATGTTTGGTCCTCGAATGATGAACTTGGTTCTTCGCTAAATGAATAGCACTCTGACTGTCACAGTGTACCTTCACTTCTCCCGATGAATTCCCAAGCTCTTCAAAAGTCCATGAATCCAAATAGCTTCCTTCATGGCCTCAGCAACTGCCATGTATTCAGCCTCAGTAGTAGACAACGCTACAGTGGACTGCAAATTGGACCTCCAACTTATAGGTGCTTTAGTCATAGTAAACAAATAGCCTGTAGTAGACCGCCTCTTATCTAGATCACCTGCATAGTCAGAATCAACACAACCCACCAATAACCTGCTAATATTGTCATCCCTTTCAAACTTCAAACCCACATCTGTGGTGTCACTTATGTACCTCAAAATCCATTTAGCTGCTTGCCAATGCTCTCTGCCTGGATCATGCATATATCGACTAACCATACTCACCGCCTGAGAGATGTCTGGTCGAGTACACACCATGGCATACATCAAACTGCCAACCACACTAGTGTAAGGTACATTAGCCATATACTGTCTCTCTTCATCTGTACTTGGAGACTGGGAAGCACTAATTCTGAAATGAGTGGCTAAGGGTGTACTGACTGGTTTAGTTTTCTCATTTATACCAAACCGTTTCAGCACCTTCAAAAGATATTGCTTCTGTGTCAAACTCACTATGCCCTTTGCTCTGTCTCTAGCTATCTCCATCCCAAGTATTTTCTTGGCTTCACCAAGATCCTTCATCTCGAATTCAGAATTCAGCTGATTCTTCAAATTTTGAATCTCCTTAGCATTTTTAGAGGCAATCAACATGTCATCCACATATAACAACAGATATATGAAAGAACCATTCTGCAACTTTCTGAAGTAGACACAATGATCATACTCACTTCTGGAATATCCCTGCACTTTCATAAACTGATCAAACCTCAAATACCACTGCCTTGGAGATTGCTTCAACCCATAGAGAGACTTCTTCAACCTGCAAACATAATTTTCCTTCCCAGCTGTCTTAAACCCATCTGGCTGCAACATATAAATTTCTTCATCTAGATCCCCATGTAAGAATGCAGTCTTCACATCCATCTGTGTCAATTCAAGATCAAACTGTGCTACCAATGCCAACAAAATCCGAATAGAAGGATGCTTCACAACTGGAGAGAACACTTCATTATAGTCAATTCCTTCCTTTTGAGCATACCCCTTTGCAACTAGTCTAGCCTTGAACCGAACACTGTCTTTTGGACCTTCTTTCTTCGTATATACCCACTTGCAACCGATAGCTTTCTTCCCCTTTGGCAATTGCACTAGATCCCAAGTCTTGTTCTTATGAAGAGAGTTCATCTCTTCATCCATAGCAACTTTCCAATCTGCATTTTCAGAACTTCTAGTAGCTTCTTTGAAGTTGGAGGGAACTTCATCATCAACAATGGGAAGGGCAAATGCAACTGTTTCTGTAAAGCGAGATGGTCGTTTGATATCTCTTCTTTGCCTTCTTGCTGCAATTGATTCTTCCTGCTGGGGAGGGTCTTGGATAGGAACTTCTTCCTCATCCTCAGTATCAACCACATCATCTTCATTTTGGACAGGAGTAGAATTTCCAACTGAACGCTTTTCTAACTCCACCTATTGGAGAATTCTCGCACCAGTCGATTGAGAGCATCTACCAGTCGACTGTCCCGAGCTAATCTTCTGCTTCTCTTGATCAGGATCACCAGTCGACTGCACATGAGGACCAGTCGACTGTCCCGAGCTGATCATGCTGGTCTCATCAAAGGTAACATCCCTGCTGATTACTAACTTTTTCTGTTCTGGACACCACAACCTGTAACCTTTGACACCAGTACTAAAACCAACAAATATAGCCTTTTTGGCTCTTGCATCAAGTTTAGTTTCAGTTACATGAAAATAAGCAGGACAACCAAATATATGCAAAAAACTATAATCAAATGCAGGTTTACCACTCCATACCTCAATAGGTGTTTTGCCTTCAAGTGCTGCTGATGGTAAACGGTTGACAATGTGGCTTGCATATATAACAGCTTCTGCCCAAAATGTCTTCTTCAATCCAGACTGCGCTAGCATACATCTCACCTTCTCAAGTAAGGTTCTGTTCATCCTTTCTGCAACCCCATTTTGCTGTGGAGTCTTCCTAACTGTGAAGTGCCTCTGGATCCCTTCATCTTCACACAATTTCAGAAACGGATCGTTCTTGTATTCCCCTCCATTATCTGATCTCAGAACCTTAATCTTCCTTCCAGTCTGGTTTTCAACTTTCTTCTTCCAACTTGTGAACAATGTCAAAACTTCATCTTTGTGTTTCATGGTATATACCCAAACTCGTCTGGAGTAGTCATCAACAAATGTAACAAACCAGTGTCTACCACTCATAGAAGGTGTCTGAGTAGGGCCCCAAACATCTGTGTGCACATAATCGAGGATACCCTTTGTCTGATGTACAGCTGTACCAAATTTCACCCTAGTTTGCTTACCCAAAACACAATGTTCACAAAATTCCAACTTGCACCCTTTAGCATCCTTAAGCAACCCTTGCTTCACAAGCCCCTGCAAGGCCTTTTTTCCTGCATGCCCGAGTCGCATATGCCACAACCTAGTAGAGTCGGGAACAACCTGTTTAGGCCTTTCAGTTACACTGGCAGCCTGACCCAAATATGTTTTTCCCTGCAAGAAAAACAAGTTCCTTTTCCTTTGCCCTTTCATCACCACAAGTGCTCCATTAGTCACCTTCAGAATACCACCTTCACTAGCAAATTTCATTCCACTGGCCTCCAAAACACCAAGTAAAATCAAATTCTTTTTCAAATCTGGAACATACCATACATCTGAAAGCTCCCTAATAAGACCATCGTGCATTAGCAATTCAATCTTCCCGATTCCTACCTTCTTACAAGGCGCATCATTTCCCATCAACACTACCCTACCATCCATATACTCCAAAGAAGTAAACCACTCCTTTTTCCAAGACATATGATAGGAGGCTGCTGTATCAAGAAACCATACTTCTTGATAAAGTGAGGGACTAGTAGCAAGTGCATAAGAAAAATCATCGTCACTATCTACATTATCAACAATCACATTTGCAGTCGAATTTCCCTTATTTCGTAGCTTAGGACAATCCTTTTTCCAATGTCCCCTTTCATGACAGAAAGCACATTCATCTTTGGCTGGTATCTTTCTGTCCTTTGAAACTCCTCTTGATTTGGAACGAGATTTGTTTCCTTTATTCCCAGATTTGGTCTCAGATCTGGTCTCAGTTCTGCCCCTTACAATCAATGCCTCAGAAGTTTCTCTATCAACCATTTTATCCCTTCTCCTAGTTTCATTATTCAACAGAGCATTTGCAACATCTTCATATTTAACAGTGTCTTTTCCATATATTAAAGTAGTTGCTAAATGATCATAACTTTCGGGTAATGAATTCAACAGAATTAGGGCTTTATCTTCATCTTTAATTTGCTCATCCAAATTTAACAAATCAGCCAATAATTTATTAAATGATTCAACATGAGCATTCATAGACATACCTTCAGTATAGGTGAAGCGAAAAAGTCTCTTCTTCAAATACAGCCGATTCTCCAAACTTTTCCTCATGTATTTGTCTTCGAGCTTCTTCCACAACACCGCAGCAATGGTATCCCTCATCAAATCATACTTTTGAGCCTTCGCGATAAAGAGCCGAATAGTCCCACACGCAACTCGATTCAACTTCTTCCAATCTACATCGGACATATTCTTTGGTTTTTCTACCTCCAAAGCAACATCTTGTTCTTGTTGAACAAGAACATCCAACACCTCACACTGCCACATCCCGAAATTATTTGTTCCATCAAATTTTTCAACTTCAAATTTTGCATTGTGAATCGTTGTTCTGGACGAACTCGATCCCACAACATCCTTGGTTGCATCCGCATCACTCGCCATCTCCCTCTAGGTCGAACCGAAAGCTCTGATACCACTTGTTGTGCGGAATACGAATCAAACAACCAATCAAAGAGAGAAATAGCGAGAAAAAATAGAAAACAAACACAAGCAAACCCAAGGACACACAGATTTAATGTGGTTCGGCAAACAAGTGCCTACATCCACGGGGCGGTTGGGGTTTCTTCTTCAAATAATCACCAATGGGTGAAACAAACCCTTATAAGAGATGACGGCTGCAAAATCCGAATTAGAGGTCTCTTATTTTACAAAACCCTAACTGGTGTATTTATAGGGAAACTACTGGGCCTTTCAAAATGGGCCTAATCTGGTTTACAAACCCGCCGACAGTCGACTGGTCTTCTTACCAATCGACTGGTCTTTAGTTCTGGACAGTCGACTGAGATGAATCTTCAGTCGACTGCTTCTACTGTATCTTTAGCCTTTGAAACTTCTCTGGACAGTCGACTGGTTCCCATAGTCAGTCGACTGATGTGCTGCAGATACGATGGATATAAACAAACTGAACCAGAATCGAGCCATTATCCAACAGTTGGAAGATCCTGACCTGAGGAGTAATAATAATAATATAAATGCCAGAATTCATGTATTCAATATTTAATGTAATGTTTTTGGAGGAAAATCTGTAATCTTAGTCACATTGCAGATGATTGTAATTGGGATTAGAAAGAACACGACATAGTTGGGACACAGAAATATATTTCAGATGAAAGCTCAGAGGTTTGATAGAAATTGCTTTTAGTTGTAAATGATCAACATAGTCGAAAAGAGGAAGAGAAAAAAAAAGGGTTGGGCAAAAATTTTATTGCAGGAGAAACCTGACTAAATATAAATACTTGTATTCAATTATTCAACCCAGTGAAAGTCCGGCATAAGTCTTATTATTTTTACTATCTGTTTAGAAGATAAACAAAGAGGTTCTGATGGATAGCCAACAGTTGGCATTAAATAAATTGCATCAATAAACTAAATCTTTCGGAATAGAGGCTTTTTTTATGTATAATAAAGATGACATCGTCATCACTTTCATTAATGAAAAATTAACGAAACCGAGTAGAACATATTACAAAACTCAATATCTAAATCCTCATTGAAATCAAAGCGACAAATACAACAATATTCTCTAATGCGAAGATACAAGTACTGAGAAGGCAGTAACCACCTTAATTGCCTCATTTCCAGAGCTCATGATCTGATTTACTCTTCCTCCTCCATCCGGAGCCTCTTTTTAGCACATGCCTGGTCTGCCCAAGTGTGAATAAACTCGAAAATTTTATGCATCATAACAGGAAATCTATTGTTGATATTATGAAAACACAATTCGTTATGATCTAGCCACATGCCCCACGTAGTAGCCGCAACCAAAATATCCCAGGCAATCCTATCATCTTTTCTAATAATATTTATTCTCCAGACACCCCAAGTCTCGGAGCTCGATCTTGGGCAATCTATACTCCCAAACCCTAGGCACACTACCTCCCAAGCCAACCTGGTCTTAGGGCATAAAAATAATAGTTGGTTTGTATCATCGGCATCAATGTTACATCTAGAGTATCTAACGTCAATTTGCATGCTTCGATTGATTGGTCTTGGATAGGATTGCATCATTCTCGGTCAACCAAAGAAAGATTTTTACCTTCAACGGTGCATTAATGCTCCAGATAATGTTGGCCTCTTTACTTCTAGCCCCTCCGTCGTTAAGCCATTTTGCATATAGATTTCACCGAAAATCTGAGATTGGAATCTAAGTTCCAGGTCTGCTCATCCTCTGCTTCGTTGGTGTATACTCCTTCGGTCCGAATGAAATTATTGAGATTTTGGAGTTGAATAATACTCTCCTGTGAAATGTGATCCAGAACCTCAATCCTTAATCTCTCATTACGCCAGACACCAGCAACAAGCGTATTGATGTTTAACGTAGCTGCGGTAGCCTCTGGAAACAGACTAAGAAGAGTATTATTTCCACACCATTTGTCCTTCCAAAATCTTGTATCTTTTCCGTTTCTAATCCTATCCCTTGTGTTAGTGTGATAGATCTCCCCCACTGTCGCCACCCCTTTCTAGAGATAAGATACTTTTCCGTGATCACTTCTCCCCCTAAATCTAAATTTCTTCCTTCTTCGATATGCCGCAAAGGAATTACACCACCAAATGTTGCGCTTCCTTTTCATTTTCGATCCCCACTTACTCAACAACGCTTTGTTCATATCTCTTAGATCCAGAATACCGAGCCCACTGTATTCTTTCCTCTTACAGACTCTCCTCCATTTAACCAGGTGAAACCCTTTATTGCTTTCATCCGCTCATTTCCACAAAAATCTTCTTCTGCATTTATCTATTCTGTTGGTAACCCATCTCGGTAATTCATAGATAGACATCAGATAAAGCGGGATACTACTAAGTACAGAGTTGAGTAGTGTAATCCTCCCCCCTAGGGAAAGGAAGCATCCCTTCCATCCAGCTAGTCTCTTCTCTATCTTCTCAATTAAAGATTGCCAATCTTCCCTTCGCAAGGCCCCCGGTCTGATCAGTACCTAGGTAGATTAATAGAAATTCTCCAATCTCACAACCTATATAGCATTTGATAGTCGCAACTGGAACGGATAAATTTTTGCTTATAGGGATAATGCAGCTCTTGTTCAAGTTTATTGTCATCCTTGCCCAAGCCTCAAAGCACTTCAGAACCATCCCGAGAACAATAATTTCGTCTTCTTTTGCCGTTCCGAACATAATAGTATCATCTGCATATTGAAGTATTGAAATCGATTCAGGAATTCCTTGATTTGTGATTCCGCTGATAACGTGCTCCTTTCTACCCCTCTTGATCATTTCTGCAAGCCCGTCCGCAACAATAGTGAATAACAGGGAAGATAGCGGATCTCCTTGTCTGAGTCTCCTGCGACATCTGATTTCTTTTCCCGGGTTCCCATTCACCTGAACAAATGATTTTCCTTCTCTCACACGCCTTAATCCATTTTCTCCATTTAGGCCCAAAGCCTTTGAGTTGTAATACCTCATCTACACAATCCCATTCAACTGAGTTGTAAGCCGTTTCAAAATCTAGTTTTAATAAAAATCTGTCGGCTTTATCTTTGTTTCCTCTATACACAATCTCGTGTGCCGACGCAACGCTGTCCATAATATCTCTTCCTTTGATAAATCCACTTTGAGATTCTCCCACCACATCGTTCAGGTGTGGGGACAGCCTCTGCGCCATCACCATTGTAATAATCTTGAAAGAACCATTCAGAAGGCTAATGGGTCTTAGGTCATGTACTGTCAGAACCTCGTTCTTTTTTGGAATTAGAATGATGTTCGCGTAATTAAGTCTCTCTAAATCTGCAACACCGTCATAGAACTTTTGGAAGATATACATTAGATCCTTCTTGATGATTTTCCAGTAAATCCTGTAGAAGAAAAGAGAGAATCCATCTGGTCTAGGAGCCTTGTCCTGACCCAACCCTTTAATGGCACCAATCACCTCTTCCTCTGTAAACACACTTTCGATTCCATCACTTCCATCTATCCTTGATGAACTCCACATATCCGGTGTCAGTTTACATCTATTAGTCTTACAATTTCCCGAAAGGTCCTTAAACCTTTCATGAATGTGCTGTCTAATTACACCCTCATTCTCAGTCCAGGTTCCTTCCACAATCAATCCTGCAATGTTGTTTTGTCTCCTTCTGTTGGCTACTTTGTGAAAGAATTTTGTATTTGTGTTGCCTTCTTTAAGCCATTGGACTCTTGATCGTTGTCTCCAATATTGCTCCTCCGTATCTCCTATGTGATGAATCTCGTGTCTACTATTTGCCAATTCCTTAGACTTTAACTCAAACAAGTCTCTCTCTTCCTGTAACACTTCTAGCTCTTGAACTCTATCCCCCTGTTCTTCCCTCCTTTTTTTAAAGTGTCCACATTCTGGCTTTGCCCACTCCTTCTGCCTTTTACGAAGCCGTCTTGTCTTCTCAATCCAAATTCCGATCGCAGTAACTGCTTCGGTGTTGCCCGTCCAAGAGTCTACACTAATCTTATGACTATTGTTGGACATTGTCCACGCCTTCTCAAATAGGAACGGGTGATTCACCGTCCTAGTCCCATCACCGCAGTCTAATACAAGGGGGGTGTGATCGGAGGTTAATCTCGAGATAGATTTGACTTTAACTAAAGGAAAAGCCTCCTCCCAATTAGTGGACACCAAAATCCTATCCAGCTTGGCATGAATAGGATTCGCTTTATTCATCCATGTAAATCTCCTATCTGTTGGCTCAATTTCCATCAATTCTAACTCATCGATAGTGGAGTTGAAATTATCCCTCTCTTGACTGCTAGCCCCTCTTCCTCTGTGCTCGTGCTGGAATAGAGGCTTTATCGTCATTGCACTTGTATCCTACTATTTGCCGTTAATAGATTCTCATGCATGGACATTAATCACTTGATTGCTCTCCATTCATTCTTTCTTAATTCCATATTTAGATTGTTTGAATTTTCACTGAGTAGAAAGGGCACCAGCATCTAGAAGAATAACTATACACCAAAATCTGAATATGATACAATCCCCGCGTCTCTTTTTTAAAAAAATAAAATAAAAGGTGACCCCGTCACCTCTTCATTAATCATCATTAATGAAACACAGAAGTACATAAAGCTGAAGAAATCTACTACTACAAGAAAGCATACACAATCAAGTACAAGAGTCTAAACAACAACATCTATTAAAGCGGATAGGATACAGATACAGATACATCCACCGGACCAGTCTAGCTAGTGATCCAGGACTCGTGGTGAATGAACTCCTCCTCCATCCGTAGTCTCTTCTTTGCCCTTGCCTGACCTACCCAAGCATGGATGAAATAGAAAATCTTATGCATCGTAACACGGTATCTGCTATTAATATTACGAAAGCACATCTCATTACGGTCTAGCCATAAAGTCCACACTGTAGCTGCGACGGTGATACCCACGCTACCCTATTAATTGACCGAGTTACCCTGTTAATCTTATGCATCCCCGCGTCCCTTTTCTCTTATGTTTTTCCTTTCATTCTCAACATCACGATTCACGCCTTATCTGGAGTCGAGAACAATGTGTTGGCATAGAGTTCCGGGGCTGTCATCTCGTTCATCCAATCTAAACTGCAAGGTGGGAGATATTCGTATCCCCCTTACTATATCAGAACTTTCAGATTTTCATTATTAATTGGCATTGGGCTATTATGAGGTAGGAAAAGGTTGCAATTTTCAACATGAGATTAGGTTGTAGAAAGCGAAACTCTATCAAATCACTCTCTCTGGACTGTACTGAACAGAAAGCTGGAGGCTAGAATGCTGTGTTAGTAATATTAATGACATATTATAATGACCTAAATTGGACTCAAAATACACATTACTTAACTCAGAAAAAGGCCCTCATCAAATATTTGTAATTTGTGGAAATTACGAGAATTGAATTTGTTTATCTGTTGTCTAAAAATAGTACAGGAGAATATTACTCACAAGTGTATATGCTTCTTGCAGGAACTAGAAGAAGCTGCCACATATAGAGAATTACCTTGTCGATTTCTTTAAAATGCTCCACAAAGTTGAGTAAAAAAACTGGCCGTATTGAAATTAAACTTGATTTTGAGTTAGGATTAATTATGGGTTCATAATCCAAACCCAAAATTAAGCCCAAGTTCTAGAGAGTCTCTAGAAACATCATCACCTCCTCTAGATGTTCTAGAGAATTCTATAAAATAATTATCTAAAGATTGTGTAGAAAATTCTAGGAATTGTAAGACATAAAATCTAGATATTATGGTAGAGAGTTCTAGAAAGATATTTTGTACTCTTGGAGCCTATAAATAGCTCCTTCCTCTTCCATTTGTAAACAAGTTGAACAAATAAATAAAAAGCAAGTTAAAGAAAGAGTGTTCTTCATAAGTTCTCTAATTCTCTCTTTTCTAAGTATTCTTCCATATCATTCTTCATACTTAGAGGATTTCTTCTCTTGGTTTCACTCGGGTTTCTCGGGTATTACGATCTTGGGCTAGTGCTAAGCACTATCGGAGTTTTCTCTACATGGTATCAGAGCCATTCTAATCTTGTGCTCATCAAGATCGGGGTTTAAGAGAGCTCGGTTTATTCTAAGTATGGAATCAATGGGTCGTGTCGTTGGATTGGGAATGGAGATCTTAAACCAATCTAACTACCGGTTATGGAAGTCATGTATGGAGTCATACTTGGTTAGTGAGGACTTATGGGATGTCGTCGGCGGTAGTAGCACAACACCACCAAGGGGAGATGCTGCAACTGCGGAAGCGACAAAGGAGTGGACACGGAAGAATGCCAAGGCGGAGTTTGCTTTGAAGAGGTCAATATCCTCGGGAGTATTTGAGCATGTCTCAAGGTGCACATCCGCAAATTCCATATGGAAGGCGCTAGATCAATTGTTCAACAAGAAGAATGAGGCTCGGTTACAACTATTAGAGAATGAGCTGGCGAATGCGAAGCAGGGGGAGTCTTCAATCTCAGAGTTCTTTATCAAGGTAAAAAATCTTTGCTCAGAGATTAATACTCTTAATCCGGATGAGTCGATTTCAGAAGCTCGGATGAAGCGGTCTATTATTCGTGGTTTACGACCCGAATATACACCATTTGATACTTCAGTTCAAGGATGGGCTACACAACCTTCCTTGGAGGAGTTCGAAAATCTACTAGCTTCGCAAGAATCACTAGCCATGCAAATGGCAGGAGTTAAAGTCAATGATGACTCGGGGAGCGCGTTTGTAGCTCGGAGGCAACAAAGTTTTAGAGCCAAGTTCAAGGATAGTGATACAAAAAATAATGATGAACGAGAAAGATCTTCTATGGGAGACAAGAAGCGATTCAAGTGCTACCGGTGTGGGAAACTTGGGCACTTCAAAAAGGATTGCCGAGTGAAGTTGAAAGAAACAAATATGGCGGAATCAAAGGGTCACACTGAAGACGAAGCATGGGGAAATTGTTTCACGGTGGATGCTGCATCTTCAGGTACCACTACAACCAAAAATCTAGAAAATGATTGGATTGTAGATTCTGGTTGTAGCCATCATATTACCGGAGACGAGAAGTTATTTTCCAGTCTTCAGCGCCATGACGGAAAAGAAGCCATCATTACCGCAGATAACTCAATCCACCATGTTGAGAAAGAAGGGACTGTTGTCATCAAAGGAGATGATGGAAGCCCAATCACTCTCAAGAACGTATACCATGTCCCTGGAGTACGGAAGAATCTTCTCTCCGTGGTGAATGCGGTGGACTCAGGTAACTACGTTTTATTTGGCCCAAGTGACGTCAAATTCTTAAAGAATATTAAAGAGTTAAAGGCGGATGTGGTTCACACCGGAGCACGAGTTAAAGATCTATATGTTTTATCGGCCTCCAACTCATATGTTGAGAAGATGAGCACCAATGATAATGTCTTTATATGGCATGCTAGACTTGGTCATATAAATATGACTAAACTCAAAGTTATGGTAAACAAGGATTTGGTTAATGGGCTCCCAAGGTTGAAGATTCAAGATGAAGGAAAACTTTGTGAAGGTTGTCAATATGGAAAATCACATAGGCTTCCATTTGACAACTCCACTTCACGATGCAGCGCTCCGTTGGAGAGGATCCATAGCGATTTGATGGGTCCAACAAGAACACCCTCCTATTCCGGGTTTCGTTACATGTTGTTGTTCGTTGATGATTTCTCACGGTACACCTGGGTATACTTTGTGAAGGAAAAATCAGAAGCATTTTCAAGATTTCAAGAATTCAAGGTTACCGTGGAAGGCGAGTTATGTCGGAAGATCAAGACCCTAAGGACGGACAATGGAGGAGAGTTTATGTCAAAGGAGTTCCTCTCTTTTTGTCAAGAGCATGGTATCAAGAGGGAATTTACATGCCCATATACACCTCAACAAAATGGAGTAGCAGAAAGGAAGATCCGACATCTAAGCGAAACGTGTAGAAGCTGGCTACATGACAAGAATTTGCCTAAAGCCTTATGGGCGGAAGGCATGAGATGTGCAGCATATGTCATCAATCGAATGCCACTAAGTCCGAACAACATGAAGTCTCCTTATGAGATGGTTCGTGGGAAGAAGCCAACAGTGAAACATCTCAGGATATTTGGATCAATCTGCTACGTCCATGTGTTCGACTCTCAGAGAACAAAGTTGGAGGCAAAGGCGAAGAAATGCATATTTGTCGGTTATGATGAACAAAGAAAAGGGTGGAGGTGCATGGATCCTGAGACACATAGGTACGTCGTGTCTCGTGATGTTGTCTTTGACGAAGTTTCCTCATATTATGGACAACCTCAAGTCTTGGTCGAACAAGAAGGTGGAGATTCCTTCAAGGTTGATGAACCAGTTCCTCAAATGCCAAGTGAGAGCGGAAGTCTTGAAAAAGAGACGCAAGGTGAAAGGGGGAGCACTAATCAAGAGGAAGATGATGATGAAGATCATGGTTCCATGGCTAATTAAAGGCCTAAAAGGAACATTGTTAAGCCTGCCCGGTTCAGAGATGAAAGGTTTGTCACTACTTACTCATGTTACTTTGCCGCTCCATTAGATGAAGAAGAGCCATCATCTTATGATGAAGCTAAAGGTGTTCAAGAGTGGGAGACCGCAATGGAAGAGGAGATGAATGCCCTTATAAAGAATGAAACTTGGGATTTGGTTCCGAAAACCAAGGATGTTCAACCCGTTTCATGTAAATGGGTGTATCGAATTAAGCGGAAAGCGGATGGAAGCATTGATAGATTTAAAGCAAGGTTGGTTGCTCGGGAGTTCTCTCAGAAGTATGGAGAAGATTATGATGAGACTTTCAGTCCTGTGGCTAAGATGACTACGGTACGTTTACTTCTATCTTTAGCCGCAAGCTTTGGTTGGAAGTTATGGCAACTAGATGTGAAGAATGCGTTTCTATACGGTGAGCTTGATAAGAGTATCTTCATGGAGCAACCACTTGGTTTCAAATCACGAGAGCATCCTGATTATGTGTGTAAGCTTAAGAAGGCCTTGTACGGGTTAAAACAAGCTCCTCGAGCATGGTATGGAAAACTTGCTCAATTCCTTCAGTTTTGCGGTTATGTACCATCAAATTCGGATCCAAGTCTATTCTTCAAGAAGAATGGAGGAGTCCACGTGGTAGTTCTTCTTTACGTGGATGATATGATAATCACCGGGAACGATGATGCTGAAATTGCTCGTCTACAAGAGGATATGTCGGTGAGGTTTGAGATGAAGAAGTTAGGTGAGTTGAATAACTTTCTTGGTTTGGAGGTTGAAAGGGTAAAGGATGGAATCTTCATCGGTCAACAAAGCTATGCAAGAAGGATTGTTGAGAAGTTCAGGGTACACGAAGGAAAGACACGTACTACTCCGATGGATGTGAACATAAGGCTTAAGCGCGATGAAGGGTCCTTGCTACCCGATCCTCGACCTTATCGCTCTCTTGTGGGAAGTCTTCTATATTTAACCATTACAAGACCTGACATTGCCTTCGCGGTAGGTCTCATAAGCCGTTTTATGCAAGAACCAAGGAAACCACATTTAGAAGCGGCAAAGAAGATCTTGAAGTATGTGAAGACAACTCTTGGTATGGGTTTGGTGTATAAGTACAATGCCAAGACCTCTCTTCATGGCTTCACAGATGCTGACTTTGGTGGAGATCTTGATGATCGAAGATCAACTTCAGGCTATGTGTTCTTATGTGGAGACACAAGTGTTTCATGGTGCAGCAAGAAGCAAGCAACGGTGTCATTGTCTACCACTGAAGCAGAGTATAAAGCGTCAACACTCGCAGCTCAAGAGTGTATATGGCTTCGAAGACTCCTTGAAGATTTGTTCGAGCCAATCAATAAGCCGGTTGAAATTTATGGAGATAATCAAAGTGCTATCAAGTTGGCTAATAATCCGGTGTTTCATGCAAGGACGAAACATATCGAGTTAGAGCATCACTTCATAAGGGAGAAGGTGCTTGATGGAACAATTGAAGCTTTGGAAGTTCGAAGCGATGACAACGTTGCAGATATCTTCACCAAGTCATTACCAAAAAGTAAATTCGAGTTACTTCGCTCGAAGCTCGGTATGGTTGACAAAATCAAGTTTAAGGGGGAGTATTGAAATTAAACTTGATTTTGAGTTAGGATTAATTATGGGTTCATAATCCAAACCCAAAATTAAGCCCAAGTTCTAGAGAGTCTCTAGAAACATCATCACCTCCTCTAGATGTTCTAGAGAATTCTATAAAATAATTATCTAAAGATTGTGTAGAAAATTCTAGGAATTGTAAGACATAAAATCTAGATATTATGGTAGAGAGTTCTAGAAAGATATTTTGTACTCTTGGAGCCTATAAATAGCTCCTTCCTCTCCCATTTGTAAACAAGTTGAACAAATAAATAAAAAGCAAGTTAAAGAAAGAGTGTTCTTCATAAGTTCTCTAATTCTCTCTTTTCTAAGTATTCTTCCATATCATTCTTCATACTTAGAGGATTTCTTCTCTTGGTTTCACTCGGGTTTCTCGGGTATTACGGTCTTGGGCTAGTGCTAAGCACTATCGGAGTTTCTCTACAGGCCGCAGGTGCACTGGCATAAGATGAAGCTGGATGGCCCTATTAGGTAACTATTTAATAGTTTGAATTTCTACTAGAGCCTTACCACAATCACTCCACTATGCTTGTAGCATATGCATGATTACATATATCTTCTGCCTTCAAACTTCAAAGCACACAATGGAATTCATTAACTGCTTTATTTTTATTTTATTTTTTTATAATAGGGATAGAGTTAGCAGACTCCTGCCAATTAAGTTATATATATAAAACCAAAACATTACCGAGTCAAGAGATGATACAGGCAACAAGGCCAAGTCAAAATAAATAAGGGTTACAGACAACCTACCCTCCCTCGCAGAGAAACAAAACAAAGTCCCAGCAAAACAACCAAGTCTAGACAGAAAGTAAATATATATAAAGAGTAAAGACTACAAACTAAGAATGAAAATATAGATAATGACTACAAACTAAAGATCTAAAATCACAATCTCTTCCCCATCAGCATTGATCTGGTTGGCCTCATATGCAGCTTGCATAGATTGAACAAGTAGAATCCGAGTGATGTACTCTTGCTGGTGGTTAGTCATAGCTGAGATAGAGGCAATTGAAGTAGAAATAGGATCTTCCAATTAAATGCTTTATCAACGATGTCTTTTCTACCAATTTGAATTATGAAGTGTTTTAGTACCAGGGTACTCGATTGCATTGGAGACTTTGTTAGTATATTATAGATAGTGTTGGAATCATTAAATGGCAACCATAACTTACAACTCCGGCCAGCACAGTGCGTATATACAAAAAACCAGTTCTTTTGAATTTTATCTCCCTCGTTTAATAGAATCTACAACCAATTTGTAGTCATTTCATCTAGGAAAACTTACCAAGACATTGATTGTTCATCTGCAATGTATTATAATTTTCAATAGACAACTGCTCAGCATATCTAACCTAACGTAAAAAATTGGCTGGCTAATTAGTTTTCTGTAGCTCCGCAAATGGATGGATCAAAGCAAGACATGTGTACGATTGGCTATAGGTTAAGGCACTTCATATCTTAAGAGAAACAACCTAGCATATGAATGATTTAGATTTTATCGTATGTTTTCTCAAGAGAGAGTTGTTGGTTTGAACTCGAAGAGATTCTGGGGCAGTTTTGGGTTTGATTGGTACCTACTGGACTGAAAGATATAAGTGAATATTTTTAAAAGATAGACCAACATTTGTTTATTTGAGTAGGTGGAAGATTCTGATTCAAGGATTAATATTGATAAATAGAAATGCCAGAAATAATGAATTCAGTATGTTAATATAATATTATGGGAGGAAACTCTGTAATTTTTTCGATCAACAAAAATAAAAAAATCTGTAATTCTGGTCATGTCGCAGATGATTGTACTTCGGATTAGAAAGAGCACGACAGAATTGGGAGAAGGAAAAAAAAAGTTCAGATAGAAGTATTGGGAGAAGGAAAAAAAGTTCAGATAGAGGTTGTGATTATATAGATATCCTTTCTGCCTGTGAAATGACAACCATAGAGTAAACGAGGAAGAGAAAAGAAGGGGTTTGTGTGAAATGTTTTGTATTTAGGGAAACCTATTTAAATCCAATATTTGGATTATATTATCCATTATGTAGGAGAAGTCTTAGTACTTGCTACTTGCACCATCTGTTTTTTTTTTAATTTTAAAAAATAAAAGTGACTAAAGGTAACCTGTTTCATTATTGATAGATTAACGAAACAAATAGTACCAAATATTAGTCTAATCAAGTCCACTACCATTCTCAAAATAGTTATACATCAATTGCCAAAATAACTACATAATCTGACATCCAAAAAGGCAGTAACCTCCAGCTCGCACCCTGTAAGATAGGATGAAGCTGCTGCCATAAAACGCTCCACTACTCTGTCCCCTCCATACAGATTCTCTTCTTCGCCCCTGCATGACCTGTCCAAACATCTATTAGAGCCAGTATTTTATGCAACATGAAATGAAATCTAGTATGAATGTCACAGAAACAAGCATCATTTTTATCAAGCCACATGATCTACAAAATACCCGCTACAACAATATTCCATGAACTCCTATACTCTTTCCTAATGTTTGTCATTCTCCAAGTCCCCCGAGTATCCTCGATATAGTTCGGTGTATGCACCGTAACAAAATCCATACCCCTAATTTTCCAAGTTTAGCTTTACGGCAAAGAATAAAAATATGGTTAGTATCCTCCTCTCCTATGTTACCCCGCATGGGCAGTTAACACCAATCGGGATATTAATTTCTACTTGAACCATCTGTTCCTAAGATTAACAAGGAGGTATGTAATGGCTTAACCTATAGCTATCATAAAGCTGAGTCAAATAAATACAAAAACCGTTGTTAGGGGTTGACTGTAGAGATTTGGGATAAAGGTTCTGTTGTCTTTGTTCATAGATTTGCAGGCAAGTCCCTAAAACAATGATCCACTTCATTAAGCTCATTTCCTTTTTATTAAATCTGCTAGATTAGAAAATTTATGTAAAGGAGAACAGTGAGTTAAAAGATACTAGCATCTAAAAGAACAATTATACATCATAATCAGAATACGGTATAAACCCCTACATCCCTTATCTCTTCAGCAATCCCTCTTTTCTGGATTAGATAACAGTTTGTCCGTGTAGTGCCTGCGGTCTATCGTATGGTGCTTGAAGTTGACATATGAGTCACTGATGGGGGCGACGGAGGTGTCCGTGCGAGCGACAGAGCAGATAAACGGTATACAAGCGAGGGACTGAGAGAGAGAGAATGAGCTCAAATTGGCACGAGAAATTGACTTGGACGAGGTCGGCCGATCAGTAGGATTAAATTTCGTTGTATTTTTGTTTTTTGGTTGGGGTGTATGAGTTCCAGGACCCAGCATGTTGGGATCTGAACTTCATAAGCCTTATTTTTGGTTGTATGTTTTATTAAAGTCTTTTTAATGAAACGCGGGGTATTCAACCCACCGTTTAACGATTAAAAAAAAACAGTTTGTCCGTGTACAGTTCATACATTGCCATCCCTTTCACTTACTCTAAACGGCAAGATGGGAGACAATTAGTAACCCAAATTGCGGAGGATCAAAGCTCATTTGAATGTACCACCATTTGGACATGACTAAAATGGCTTCGGGCTTTAATACAGGATAGGAACAGGTTGCAAGTTTCAACATGTGGTTAGGTAGCGAAAAGAAAAATTCGGAAAAATCACTCTCTAATCTATATGAGTAGGTGTTAGTGATAATAGCAAAATGAAAATTACTTAAACTATAAACAGAATACATTTAGAGACTGGATGGCCGGCTTCATATTGTCTAAAAAATTGTGGAAATCAATTAAGAGAATGGAATTTGATAATCTGTTGTCAAGAAAATATAAATTCAGGAGCATATTACTCACAAGTAGTAGTACTGTTGAGATATCTTTTGCAGGAACCGGAACGAAAACTGCCAGATATAGAGAATTAAAATTGATGGTTTGTTAATATACTTCACAGATTCTGTCAAGAAACTGGCAGCAGCAGTTGCATTTGCTTAAATGGAGATGGCGCTATTAGGTAATATCTTGATATTCTAATTTTTCATTAGAACTCGTTCTTACAGTAAATGAAGAAAGAATTTGCATATCTTTACTATTATAACTTATTATAACTCCATGAGTGTGTCAAACTAACCCCTTCGCACTACTACGTTTTATAACATGTGTATATCATGTACTTTTCTATCTTTTAACTATGTAAATTCATTAAAGACTTGGATACTTGCTAATACTGAAAAGCACAGCACATACAGTGCACATGCAGATAAAGCTACTGTGCTACTGACTGCTACCATATGGAACATATGATTCTGTCCAATTTGGATATATACACCTAAATCTCTCTCATTTTAAAGAACCCAAATCCAATTATAGTCAGTCCTTACAGCTATAAAGATTTATTAACTCATCGATCACCAATTTATTTTAATATTCAGTAGTCAAGTGCTCAACATGCTTAACAATGAAACTGTTCAAGTTTACTCTGCAATGATGTTGAATAAATCCTTCAAAACATCTGCGAAGAAATATAGTATATGAATTTATAAACTAATACACACCTAATTTCCTTGTACAAAAAAATAACTAATCAAGTTAATCAAATCACTCAATAACCTCTTTCTCTCTCTGTATCTCTGTATGATTCTTTCAATCATGCAATATTTGTTATCACCTGAAAGCCAGCAGGATCATGAATACCAAGGACACCATGGCCCCAAAAGCAGTACAACACAAATCCAACATCCCTTCTCTCCTCTCCTTCATCTCTCTCCTCTCTCTCTTCCTCTTCACATACTCTTCATACCTCTCCCTCACCCTAACCTCCTCCTCCTTCTTCACCCTTACTCTCCCTCCGTCCATCACCGCCTTCAAAATCTCCAAACTCTCCTTCCCACTCACTGAAATTCCGTCCACGTCCTCCACCGTCATCCCCACCTCCCTCACATGCCCTGTCTCATTCCCGCATGTCACCACCACACTGACTGCACAACCTTTTAAAACCACCACAAACCGGACGAGTATCTCGCCGGTGTACCAATGCCGGTCAACTGACACCGGCCGCCTGCTTGATATATTTACTGCCTGTTTAGAATTCAAATTCGGGTGGTCAATTACTATCCAGCTCAGGGTTAGGTCTTCCGGGTTGATAGCAGGCTCGGTGGGGGTGTATGGGTTAGGGTCCTTCCTGTCCAACCCGTTGATACGGAAGGGCGAGGTGAGGAACCAGGAGGAGGAGGTGTCCGTGACAACGACACGGGAAAAGACGGGAGTGCCCTTGTGGTAGAGGTCGATTGCAGAGATGAGCTGCATGGGCAGAGAGGCAATATTGTCATTTTGGTCATCAGTAGGTAGGGAGGGGTAGGGGTAGGATTGGGAGAAGAAGGAGCGGTGCTCGGAAGAAAGGAGGGAGAGGAGGCGGGGGTGGCAGAGCGAGGGCCAGGTAGAGAGGCAGAGGTGGTGCCAGATGGCAGGGTCGGAGGAGAGGGAGCGAAGAAGGTTGGTGGAGGAGCTGACTGCAGCCAGCGTCGGGCCATCCATGTGGTGTAGGGCGAGGGTGAGGATGTCCGGGTGTAGGTCGTCGATCGTTGTCATAATAGTATTAGTAGTTCTCGTTGTACCTCGTAGTTGCATACAATGAGATGGAGTACTAATTGAAGAATGGTATGTTGAGTAGTTTTTGGTTTTAGTTAGTTTTTATAGTAGCTAGGGAGATGAGGGAGTCGGTGCCGGCCGGGTTGGGAGTAGAATGAAAGTAGGGAGGGGTAAAATGCGTGGATGAAGCATGTGGCATGGGGGGGGTATGAATGTGATGTTTTTTGGGTGTTATATTGAATGGTCAATGAAAATGGTGATGCATGTTACTTGCACATAATATATGAGATGAGAAAAAGAAAGAGGAAATTTTCTTACTATCTTTGACTCTAATTACACATTATGCTCATGAACTGTTAGAGAAAATCAAATGTAAAACTGTTTCTGTTAAGATGTAGGTGTTTTCCATTAAGTTTACCAGTAATTTTTTTTAATACAAAAATAAAAATTAATTTGCACTATCTTCTTCTAATTAGCAGACATGTATATTTTGTTGATTTTGAAAAAAAAAAAACTTTTTAAAACATTGTTGTTTTATTGAGGATATTTTGTTCAATATTTTATATTTGAAAAGGGGATTTTTTTTATATAAAAAAATTCGATCTCTAATATAATGATGGGAGAGTTGTCGTTTGTAGACAACCTGTGATTTGTATGCATTCAACCTCAATTAAATTTACACCACACAATTAGAAACCTGTCATTTGTATGCATTCAATCTTAATTAAATCTACATCACACAATTAGATTAGATCTAACCATAATGTAACTAATTCTAAACCACACATCTGAATCTCACCTCAACCTAATTAAACTCCAATTACTTATTTAAATAAATAAAAAACCTACCCTCCTCTTCATCTCTCCCGAAACCCTCTCTCTTCTCAAAAAAATTCAGATCGATCGTGTCTCCTATCTATCTATATTTTTTATAGGCGTGCATTGCACGTACATTATACTAGTAGTATTTATTTAAAGTATTGTGTCTGGGGCTCCAGAAAGTATAACAGATAAATACAAAATCACTGACACAGAGAGAGAGAGAGAGCGAGAGAGGGGGGGGGGGGGGGGGGGTTTCAAATGAATTTCCTGAGAGAGGTTGACATGAGCTTCCTGTTGGGATTGAATTATTTTTGCACAAGGTCTGGTATCCTTTCTCTTTCAATGAATTTTTTTTTATAAAAATGTTGGAATTAATATTACTTGTTTATAATTGTATAAAATGTTAGCAAAGAAAGGATATTAATTAATTAATTATATAAACAAATTAATCATGAATTTATTTTACTATTTCTAACTCGTAATTTAACTCCTAATAATAACTGAATAAATGAAAATTCTTCTACACTTGGTGTGACTAGTGGCGATAACTTTGGGTTCAATCAATCCTATATTTTCATGTCATATTTAATTTAGGACAAGAGGGTAGGGAAATTAGTGAGACAGATGTATGAACTAATCAATCAGACTTTCGAGCCAGGATTGAATTAATATTCTGCACTTATCACATAAATTATTTTAAGTGACGACAGTGACAATTGCTTAAAATCTAATCACATTAGAAATTACGTTATGGAGGATGGTCCTTATCTGAGTTCCTACTTAATTAATTAAATTACTAGTTTAATTAATTAGTCAGTCTAATGAAGCGTGAACTGAACGACAACTCAGGAACACAGCTGGCTTTTTGTTACGTTAGCTTGGAAGCTTTTTTCACTCACGAAATTAATTAGTAAGAGTTAAAAATTATTAGTTTAATTTAGAGGGAAATGGAGCAGTTAATTAAAATACCAAGTAATACATACATATATCTTTAGGTTCTTTTTCGTGCCTTTTGCGCTAAATTCCCTGTGAATTGCATGTGCATGCGTTGGCGTTAATTCAATGTTGAAGATCAGTTCGAACAAGCTAGGATCAAAAAAGTTTGGAGGAATTTGGACAAGAAAGTGCCAATATTTAGCATAATTCAAATCTGTTTTGAAATTTCTTCAACTAATTGGTGAACAATTTAGGTTTCGACAATAACCATTTGTGATTCTAAAATAATAAGGTAGAAAAATATAGTGACCATGATGACATGGGTAGTGCACGTACGTGAACATGAATCTTGCTAAAGTTAAACAAAATTGATTAATCTTTTTGTTGTTGTTGATATGAAGACGTCACAGAAGACATCCAAGTGCTGAGTCGATGTCATCTTATGAGTCATGCCTCTCTCTAACTGCTGTAAAGTCTAAAGAGATGTGAGAAAAAAGTGGGGGGAGGTTAAGGATCATTTTCTGAAGAGCAGTTATGATGTCAATAGAGTTGAAAAAGAAAAGAAAGGGATGTATTCTTTCCATTTTGGCCTCTTTATTTGAATGTCTACTTCAATGTTTGGGGTCCATGAAAAATCTTTCCTTGTGAATGTTGGCTAAGTTAATGGTATATATTAGTTAGAATTGTACTCAAATTTGAGTCATCTTCCCTTGAAGCTCAGGGTGTATATTCTGTTGCTGCCCAAAACTCTACAGTTTTTTTTTTTTTTTTTTGATTAAAAGATGACCGAAGTCATCGAAAACTCTACAGTTACAAAAAAGGATTAATATATATATATATATATATATATATATATATATATATATATATGCTTAGTTTGGCAGAAATGCCAAGCTGCACTTATGAAATTATTTTCTGCGTATAAATGAGTGGATTTTTCATATTTTATAATTTTTATCGTTAATTATTTAAAAATTGTAAGCAAAGAAATTTATCCTTGTATTGTTTCTGTTGTTGGTTATGGAAATTTTTGTAGGTAGAAGCCACTAGAGGCCATTTGGAATGCCTACATTGATTTGATGAACTGTTTTGTTTGTTTGTTTATTATAATTATTATATTTTATGTAGCGAAATAAATTATATTTTTATTTTTTTTTTAATTAACTTAACTTGGATGGTACTATTGTTTGAGAGATAAGTTCTTGATCCATTGCCTAAAATCTGTCAGTCAAAACAAATGGTCGATTATTTCACAATCTTTTTCAAGGAGATGGGAAAAAGTCATTAACAATGAAATTGATGGTTTTATCAAAAAAAAAAAAAAAAACAATGAAATTGATGGCAAAACATGAGACATTATACAGTTGTAAATGTATAAAATATGGAGTTGAATGAATCCTAATTAGCTTCCTATCATCAAACCCTAATTGATTTAAGACATCAAGTTGAGGAGTATTGTTATGCGACAACCACATGCAGTCAAATTGATCGATCACCTCCGATTCATATATTCCTTATAGATATCATCTCATGAAATTTTCAAACCTTATTTTTGTTATTAGAAACTTCTCAATGAATGTGGTTGTAATGTGAAAAAGCGAGAGAATGAGAAAGAATGAACTCAAATTGGTACGAAAAAATAGTTGTGACGAGATAGGCCGACCAGTAGAATTATGTTTTCTTGTATTTTTTTTATTTATTGATTGTGGAGTATGAGTTCCAGGATCTAGCCTGTTGGGACTCTTGAACTTCATAATCCTTATTTTTGATAGTATATTTGGTTTTTTTTTTAATGAAATGTGTGTGTGTGTGGGGGGGGGGGGGGGCGGCACGTATCCTAAAATAAAATAAAAAAATTGAATGTTGTTGAGCTGGACGAGTTTCAGAGTCGTTGTAATGTAAATACTCACTTGAAAATGAATTGTGAGAGATTTCCCTCCATGAGTTAAAAAGCATGTGATTAACATGCATAACCAGTATTACCCAAAAAACAACAACCCATACATTACCAGTTTTTAAGACCTCTCTTTTCCAAAATACTAACAATGCAAATAAATATTGGTAAATTATAAAAAAGTTCAAATGATAAATGTGTAGTTTACTACATGATTAATTATCTTGTTATGTGAAGTAAATTAGATGTTTAATTTATTTTTTTTGATCGTTAATGGCAGGTTGAAAGCCCCCCGCGTTTCATTAAAAAGAATTTAATAAAACATACAAAAAAAAAAGATTATGAAGTTCATGAAACCCAACAGGCTGGGTCATGGAACTCATACTCCCCAACCAACAAATAAAAATACAACAAAACCTAATCCTACAGGTCAGCTGACCATGCAACAAGTTTCTCGTGCCAATTTAAGCTTATTCTCTCTCATTCCCTTGCTTGTACCCCGTTTGTCCTCGCCGTAAGTTGCAACCACACCACCGTCGCCCCAGCAATGACCCGAACATCAACTTCAAGCACCATACGTGAGACACCGCAAATACCCACCAATCTGACATACCCATGTCTAGATTGAGACCTCGTTCTCATCCCCTAGCTTGACCACCGCTGACTATTACCACCACCTCGCAACGGTGGCTGTTGTTGTCCCCCTCCAAGCCCCCTGACATGAAAGAGACCCTAGGCACCCTTCACTCTGACATGAATAGATTAAAGTTAAGCCCAAACTATAAACTTGCTTGACTCCCGTCAACCCATGCAAACTAGAATTCATTTTCTTGCTAATTGTAAGCGGTTGTGATTAGGATATTAGGGAATGTCACCGATCTCAACCCTAATTCGAATTTCAAAAATAAGTTTGAAATTCAACTTTCCCCGCCACAACACTCCCAAATATACTCCCCCGAGAAACTCTCAACGCACTACCTTCCCCGACGCCATCCCCTACAATATCAAGCCCCAGGGACAGGCCCTTCGGTGTGAGCAACATCCCATGCCGATGCCTACGCCCCCCACCCCGACATCAGACCCCCCCCCTCAACTACTCCGGTCGCCCTCACTGACCACACCCTTACCTCAGCCACTTCAACCCCGTCAAAGAACCATTGTGCGCCAACGAAATCTTCGCTTGCAGCCTTCACCGCCCTAAGACCACGACCAACTTAGGGATGCCCTAATCCGCACCCGAAATCGACCCCCATCTGCGATCGCGATCGTCAGCGCCCCGTTGACGCTCCTATCCGACCCGCCACTTGGACGCGAGCAATTTCTTGAACCCCCAGGAGGTCCGGGCTATGTTAGATGGTCAGTGAGCCATTGGAACCCCCATCAAAATCGATCTTTAGTAGTGGATAGCTAGGAAGAGGGAGAGAGACAACTAGAGAAAAGAGAATGCTCAGAAGAGTTAGGAAGAGAAAGGGAGGAAGAGATAGGAGCAAAAGACTGGAAGGGGGCGGCGAAACCTTAGCCGCCTGTTAGGGTTTGACCTCAAATACACGTAGGCACTGAGTACTTGAAGTTGGAGAAGAAGAGGATGAGACAAAGAAGCAAGAGAAGACAAGCAGCGAGTAGAAGAATGCAGCATGGAGAGTTGCGGTCGACCGACCTGGGGGTGTGGTCGACCGACCTGGTCTGCTGAGAGTTCTTCGAGTGTAAAGGTTCAACAGAGGAGAAGATGGTCGACCGACCTTGGGAGTGCAGTCGACCGGTCAGCTTTCGGGTCTGGACTTACACGTTGCGATCGACCGACCATGGGGGTGCGGTCGACCGACTTCGGCGGCTGATTGTTTTTGGGCTTACGAGTTTAAAGGCCCAATTGTTATATTTGTGTTTATCTTTTAAGGTTTACTTGGGGGCTATATATATGGCCGTAAACTTTAGGGTTTAGTAATCTGAATAGATCAATTTGTGTAATCAAGAGGTGAGCCGTTATCATTGTTCAACTTTAGGAGGGGATTGTGCCGAGTATTTCAAAGGTGAGAGAGAGAGATTGAGACTTGTAATCTCTTTATAATATTTGTATTTCTTGGAAAATAAGAAGTATTGGTTATCTCTGCATATTGATTGTGTTTTTGTGAGATCTTGCATATATTGTGGTGGCTTGTTCTTGGTTCATCTAAGTCTTGGGAGTTTCTATTGCTTGTGGTGTGTTTCTGCTATTAGTACTACAAGTTGTGGTAGATCCTCTAACACCACCACCCTCTCCAAACTCCAGATCTACGGTTTTTGTTTTTGTTTTTGGGAGAGCTTCTCTCTCTAGGATTTCTAGAGAGAGAAACTTTGTGCCACTATTTTTGAAAAATCTTAGATATTTAATTTTATAAAACTACATTCTACAAGTCTTCAAAAAAACCAAAATATGAATCAAATTTTTAAATAAAAACTGATATGATCTTTAACAGGTGTAGAGGTGCATCCTACAAAAAAGTCTCAAGATCAGTCTCAAAGAAGTTCAAGTTTTGGCAGTCAAATGAGGCACTTTTGTCGTTCGTCGATCGCTCATATAAATGCAAATGCAATAACTCGTAAGAACAAGGTATTCTATAGTTATAGTAGATTCATACACAAAATGATTCACTATCGTAGAATGTGAAATGACAGTTTTTCTTTCTTATTTTGTTTTTTGTTTTTGTTTTTGTTTTTTTGCGCGTGTAAAACATTTATCATAAGGGATCGAGGGATCATACAGGGGATCAGAGTCAAGGGAGTTCCTCAATCCATATCAATCCTCCAATATGCAGACGACACCCTGCTGTTTGGAGCTGCCAGGGAGGAAGAAATGTGTGCGATAAGTTTGGCTCTACAGTGCTTCAGTGCGTGGTCGGGGATGAAAGTGAACTTATCAAAGACCTCTGTCCTTCATAATAGCGATTAGCTATCCATCCCGATCAACTCTATCAAGAGCTTTTTCGGGTGCGATTCGGGTAGGTTCCCTCTGGCCTACTTAGGCATCCCAATCAGACCAGGGGCTCTCCAAAGAGAGGATTGGTATCCTCTAATTGAAAAGATAGATAAGAAGCTAGCCGGATGGAAGAGACGATTCCTCACGCTTGGTGGAAGAATCACACTATTAAACTCGGTGCTTAGCAGTCTTCCGATGTACTTAATGTCATTCTACGAGATTCCGCAGTGGGTGATCCAGAAGATAGATAAAAGCAGAAGAAATTTTTTATGGAGAGGAGCCGACGAATCTAACAAAGGAATGCCACTAGTTAAATGGGGTAGAGTGTGTAAAAGGAGAGAATATGGCGGTCTAGGGATCCTGAATCTGAGGGATATGAACAAGGCGTTGCTTTGCAAGTGGTGGTGGAGGATGAGGAGGCGACACAATAATTGGTGGTGCAAATCGTTTGCAAGGTATAGAAGTAGGAAAATGTACCGTTTTGGAGGAAAAAGTTCTTTCGGGAAATCCTCCATGTTATGGAGGGGAGTGACAAGGGTTGGTCACATATTCCATGCACACACTAGATGCAGGATTGAAAATGAAAATGATACAAGATTTTGGCAGGACAGGTGGTGCGGAGACGTTAGTCTTATCTCCCTATTTCCCGAAGCGGTAGAGGCGACGATTAATACTAGTACGGTTGTGTCGGATGTGTGGACCAACAATTGTTTGAAGTTGGATATTAGGGGTCAAGTCTTGCAGAGGGAATTATTAGATTTTACTAAGTTGAATAAATTTGTCACGGAAGAAGGGCGGTACAACGACGAGCTCGAAGATAGTAGAGAGTAGATACTTGAGTCATCGGGGGAATTTACAGTATCCTCAATATACAAGCGGATTAATGACAGAGGATTGCGATGTAAGGACGCAGAGATTATATGGAAAATTTCCATACCTTTGAGGGTTAAATTTTTGCTTGGTTAGTCATGAATGACGCAATTTTAACGAAGATCAACCTCCAAAAAAGAAATATGCAAATCGATGTGAGATGCGGGGATTGTGCTCAGACGAGGATACCAATCATTTGTTATTCGATTGTTATAAGGCCAAAGCCGCATGGGAGTCGATATGCATGCGTTTTGGGTGTATTCAAAGTCCTAGGATGAGTGCAGATGTCTGGGGGCGCTGCTGGGTAGAACTAGCGACTAAAAAAGATAGAGATGATTGGGGTATCGTAGCTTCAGCAACTATGTGGTGTTTATGGCTTACCAGGAAAGATTTATGTTTTCGCAATATCAAATATACTTTTTCGGTACTCATGCATAAAATTCTTGTTCTAACACATGATTGGACAGGTAACAGGGGAGCTATGAAACGACTGAGAATGGAAGATGAGGGGTAGGACTCAGTGCTGGAGATCGAGCTAAGGGGGGGAAACTATCACTATTCCAGATCGACTCGTAGTCATTATGTGGACTTAGTGACTGTACTGATGGCTTTGTCTTGGGAAAGGCCTTGTATCTTCATTTATGCTTTACTGCTTTAGTCTTTTCATGGTTATAGCTAGTGATTAGATGTGTTATTTTGGCTTTTGGGATCAATGTAATTAGTACTACTATGTTTTTTTAATATCGTATTAATGAAGCGATGACTGTGTCATCTTTTATTAAAAAAAAAAAAAAACATTTATCATAAAAAGACGGTCTCAGTTGAAACTAACCAATCAAAAATTTGAAATTTCATAGGCCACTCAAAATCCTAGACACCAGTCAAAATAACCGGTTATGAATTAGGCCATGTATGATTTCTATAACCCATCAATTCTATATATAAAGACCTAAATAGTGATGTGGTGTTTGACAGAGGCCAGAAGAAATAGCAGGGCGCAAGTTATTTTCCAACTGAGTTTGTACCAAGTTTGGACCAGTCCAGTTGATTAGTGAGTAACTGTTGAGGAACACTAAGTACTAACTAAATCTGCAATTGGGTTTGACAAAACAGATTCATACTTGCAAAACATTGAACACAATGATGCTAATTGTACGAATTATCGCTGTTGCTATCAAATAGGAGTCCATATACATCACTTTATTGCCACACTTTATGGCCTTAATTATCCCTTGTCGATTTGAACTTCTTCCCCCAAGTTAAGGGGAAACAATATATTTTTGCTAAATCAAGGGAAGAGTAGAGTAGTATTATTATTGTTTCTGCCTTGTAGCCCATTATTCAAGTGTGCTTATCATTCCATACTGGTATTAGAAGAAGAAACTTCTCACCACTTGCCACATTACATATATGGGAACAACAAATACAGTATTCTATTTCCATTCTCCAGCAACTAGATCAAATCAAACAACACACTTACCTACTAATTGCATTTGTGGTTGTTGTTTGGAGAAAAAGTATATGTGCAA
Source organism: Hemerocallis citrina (assembly GCA_017893485.1). NCBI lineage: Eukaryota > Viridiplantae > Streptophyta > Magnoliopsida > Asparagales > Asphodelaceae > Hemerocallis > Hemerocallis citrina. The sequence goes on from JACEHZ010000091.1 coordinate 2,233,353, forward strand.
ACTAGAAGGATACCAGCCTGTTTCATTGAAGAATAATTATGCAAGAAGGTCGATTTTCATCGGATAGTTACAATATCTTCAGCTACATATATAAAGTTGAAGCTACATTGTCGTTCCATTAATTTTACCTTACAAACTGAAATCATTGTGATTTATAATATGTTTATGCATGAAGGATATGCATCACAATTTTAAAAAAAGACACTCCAAAACTAAAACATATACAATCTTATAAATCTATGTCTAAAAGCTAGCTAGTTCTCCTTTAAAGTGATATGGAGTGCCTAAGATATCTTCCTACCTGCCATCTAGCACTAAACTATTTACATAACTATTCATAGTTTCTCTTCACAAATTGTAAAGTTTTTTCTATAATAATATATTTTCCCCCTTAATATGTATATTCATTCATTAAAATTTATACTTTTTTATATAATGGTTATAATTGAGAAGTTTTTGGTTGAAAAAACTTGAAAGATTTGTTATGTTGGTCCAAAGTGGATGGTAATGAATTCAAGTTTGAAGAGGGGGAAAAAAAAAATCAAAGGGGATATATAATGGAAAATCACTACCAAGTGGGGGGGATCTTGAAAGAATTTCCTAAAAGAGAAAAATCAAAAATCTTATTTTTTAACCTCATTGTGGTAGCCCATGGAGAAGAGATTGGCATAGAGGATGTGATTCCAAGTGTCCGGAACTCCAGGGAGGCACCAATGGCTGCAATCCTGGATACCATCGCTGTTCGTAGCTTCAGCCTCCCGGAATTTTGATGGATGGCCATCGTACCGGAGCTCTGTCAGGTATGTCACATTCAAGAAGCGTGCATTCTTCTTCTTCAATATTACTTCTCTGACGGCCTGTGCCATGCCCTCATTGATCCAAGGTGATGGTGCAAACTCGCTGGTGTACTTCTCCATTGGTTGTGTCCATTGGTTGCATATGCCACCAGTGTTCCAATCACCATTTCTGAAACCGAACAAGCCATAGATTTTTAGCACATGCAGTGCACTTGGGATTGTTTGACATGTACTGGGAATTGAACGTGTGCTATCACATGTGTATTACACGTCCTTCTTAACTCTGGTTATGTAATATTGAAGGCCCGATGACAATTTTATTATGAATCGAGAGAATAAATTAGACTTTTAATGGTCGAGTAATTACACTTACATCCAGTGTGTGGGAGAATAGCCTGTGAAGAAGAGGAAGCTCTTGTCAAGCTTCAAATTGCTTAAAGCCCACAATCTAACTGTCTCCAATGCCTTCTTATATGCTTCCTCAATTCCGATGCTTTTGTCCACAGCATCCCCAACCTGGAAATATCTTCCCCTGATAAATATAGAATTTAATTAAATCAACAGATTACTTTATCAAAACCATTAATTGTGTGCTGTTGAGCTAGTCACATTCACTAAATCCCTGCAAGCTAAGTGAGCAAATTAATGATCTTGATATATCTCACATGTAAAGTGGTCTGATGTGTTTTTTTTAATGTAATGTATATGAATATCCATGTAAATTTCTCATATTTAAGCATATGTCGACTTCATCATTAATTTCTATAGTTTATGGGGTTGCAGGTAACATACTGATCGGTTGTCTTTTCACTCGTCCACCAATGACCAGTAACAAAGATTAAGACATCGACTCCTGCATAGTGTTTCGCCATCCACATAGCCTTATCGATGCGAATGACACTTCTGACATCCTCAGATGGTGGTTTATCAGTCGCAACCAGGAACGGAGCTCGATAGTATTCGACAGTGAGGTTGTAGTCGTGGAAGCGAATTCTGAAGAAGCCCTTGTGCTTGCTGATTGGTTTCCCGTCTGCTTCATAGATGCTTGACTTGTTCTTAACCGCACCTGCGAGCATGCACACGAGTGACTCCCACTGGTTTCGGCCCAAGGAGTCGCCTACAATGGCAATCCTTTTGTTTCTACTCCTTTCAAGCATCTCCCTTGGGTTAAACCTGAACATGCAAAGGGTCCAGAAATCTAAATCTGTTTAGTAGTGCTGTTTGATATAGTGCTGTGACTGAAAAGTGTTGTGAAGAAAAAATATTGTTAATATTGTTAGCAAAAGCTGTTGTGGAAGATTGTGTTATTCTTTTTGTAAGATTAGTTATTCTTTTTGTAAGATTAGCCTGAGGAGGACACAAATCACATCCTATTTAGCTTCATATTGATGTCATTTGTGGGTATTGCAAAATTGAGGACACAAATCACATCCTATTTAGCTATATTAAGGCTAGGTTGGCCTGGGAGGCAGTTAGCCGAGGATTCGGATGTTTAGAGGTTCCGAGTTCGAGTCAGGGGGTATGGGGGCATTGGAGGGCACATCTGATCGGGAGAGAGGATGGGGTAGCTTGGGATATTGCGGAGAGCGTAACTATGTGAGGTCTATGGCTAGATCGCAACGACTTGTGTTTTTGTAACATAAATAGTACTTTCTCTGTCTTGATGCATAAGATATTCGCATTATTCATGATTGGGCAGGGTACGCAGAGGTAAAGAAAAGGCTATGGACGGAGGAGGAGTAGGTATGCCCAAGCGGCTGTACGACGTCTTAGCTACATTGGGGCGCCTTATAGCTGTATCTATAACTTTTACTGCTTTTCAGAGGTTTTTGTAGAGATGTTTGGTTTTTTTTGTATGGATTCTGAACCCTAGACTGGATTTTGAAATACGTTTTTTTGTTAATGACCATTAATGGAGCGATGACAATTGTCATCTTTTAAATCAAAAAGAAAAAAAAAGAAAGAAAAAAAAGATTAGCCTGAGGAGGGCAAAATATTACTTCTTTACATCCAACATATTCTTGCAAATATACCTATTTCTTACTCGATTATAGCTACATATACTTGTTAATGTCATCATTAATATGATTAATATGATTAATGGGTTGAATTTCTATGTGAAATTCAATTGACACAAACAATAATATTAGTATGTATCATTGTCGGATCAAATATTGTTAAGCTTGATTATTTTCTTTGTACACCAATTAGATTTCACGTACAAATTCAACACACTAATTAAAATATTAAGTACAACTTGGAATATTCATAGCATTTCTGTTCTTATGGATCCTTACTTTGGACTAGCCACACATTTTCATTTTAGAAGCTCTCTTAAGTTTGTATGTGTACACTTTGAGAATTTTCAAGGCAACTGCCAAAGATTATTGTTGTAAATGACCAGAAGTGCAAAATTTTTTAAAAATTGCAATTTTCTCTAGAAAGGCTAATCCAAACACCCCCTTTATCAAGAATATAAAACATATGATCCACATGTATGTTTTTTTTTAATCATTAAACGGTGGGGGTGGATTGAAAGCCCCCGCATTTTATTAAAAAGAGTTTAACAAAAAATACAACAAAAATAAAGCTTATGCAGTTTAGAATATCCAATATGGATCCTAAAAATCATATATCCTAACAAACAAACAAAAAATATTTGTGGATTGTGTTTTTTTTTTTTTTTTTTGAGAAAATTTGTGGATTGTGTTGCTGTAATGAATATTTGTGGTTAGTGCCAGAGAGCACAATACTTTTCTGTAGGCCAGATGTTTTGTTGTTTTGATATATTTGGTGTTAGATATTGCTTTTTTACTCGTTTATTTCTGTTTTACCTCTTGTAAAACCTTTGATGCTTGTTTGTATTATTACTGTTTTATTGATTAATATATTTTTGATGGCTGAAGCCTTTTGGCTCTATCCGATTCATTAAAAAAAAAAGACATATTTGGTGTTAGCGCCGTAGTAGGGATATTTTGTGATTTCGTTAATCATTCGTTAATGAAATCGGTGACTGTGATCACTTTTATCTAAATTTTTTTTAAAAAAAAAAACAACAACAACAAACAAACAAACAAAAAATACAATAAAACATAATTCTACTAGTCGGCCGACATTGTGTCAAATTAAAAATACATAAGTATGTATAAACAAAACAAGAAAAAACTGTGATCCAACCTGGGCAGATCACAATCACGGGGTTGCCACCTCCAATTCCGATACCCCGCCTTCTTCTCCCTCCCATTCATAGTGCATTTGAACCCCGGATCAAGAAATGCGCAATCCTCCTCCGTATACAACTCAGTGCCATAATTCTCGTCCCAAACCCACGTCCCTTCCGAATAATCACAATCACTCAATCCCGAGGAGGAGGAAGGCAATGTAGAAGAAGAAGGAGAGATGATGAAGGAAGAACGCAATGCGAATTGAAGGATGTACAAGGCCGGTTGCAATGGAGTGTATATTATGTTGAAAAGGAAGAGGGAGGAGAGGAGAAGAAGGAAGAGGAGGGAGGAGATGCCATGGAAGGCTCTCAAAGATATGGAATTAGGGATTTTGTGCTCCATTAATCTTAACATGGAGTTAGTTTTTTAATTTTTTAAAAATTAGGGGAGAATGTGTAATAATTAGAGTTAGAGAGATTGATTGGCGAGGGAAGAAATGGAGGAGGTACCTTCTTCTATAGTTAGACTTTTGTTAATTATTTTTATTTTTATATTTTAAAATGGGGGTGGGGTGTTAATAAGATCTGACTTGGAATTAAACAAGTGTGTTGGGAAGTGTTGTTAGGTAGGTAAAAACAGACTGAGAGACTGTCGGTCGGTGAGGAATGGGGCCTCGCCTCACATTTTTGGTGAATTGATAACGGGTTGGATTCGGATCAGATCCAGTTGGGGATCTCTACTCAATAAAATTTATTCTCTAATGCGTCGGGCCTGTGGATTCTTAAGATTCATATTTGATCCGATAAGAAAACAGATCTTCTTTAAAGATTCATAATAAAGTCGATATGCCATTAGTTGGCAAGCAGGCTTCGATATACCAATACTGTGCATCAAATTTTATGCTAAACCATGTTTGTAGCTGCATTTTTTATTTAGTTATTTTATTTATTTATTTTTTATAATCGTTAAACGGTGGGTTGAAACCTCTTGTGTTTTATTAAAAAGATTTTAACAAAATATATAATTAAAAATAAGGCTTATAAATTTCAGATCCCAACAGACTGGGTTCTGTAACTCATACACTCCAACCAACAAACAAAAAATACAACAAAATCTAATCCTACTGATCGGCTGCCCTCGTCAAAGTCAATCTCTCGTGCCAATCTGAGCTCTTTCTCTCTCTCAGTCCCTCGCTTGTACACCGTTTATCCACTCCGTCGCTCGCACAGACGCCCCCGTCGTCCCCAGCGGTGACTCATACATCAACTTTGACCTGAATAGGACAAAGTAGAGCCCAAACTATAAAATTGCCGGACTATCGTCGCCCCACCAACTAGGGTACATTTTACTGCTAATTGTAAATCGGCTGTAATTTGGATATTAGGAAAAATTTGGATCTTAGGGGCTCCTCAACTTCAACTTGAATTTTAAAACTCAATTTGCAATTCAAGTCTTCCCCCAACGACAACTCTCACAGATCAAAATCGATTTTCAAAATAAATTTTGGAAATCGAAAATCCACCATCCCCCGACTCTTTCTCTGTCCTCCACTGCGTGCCTCCACAGCAACCTCGGCTACCCCAATGTTCACTGCTCGCCAATGCAACCAAACCAAACTAAACCCCAACCGCAAACTACAACGTCATCCTCGATGGCGCCAGCCCCAGATAACACCTCCCCTAGCATCGTCCATGTGCAGTAGCTCCACCGACCACCCGCGCGACACCACTGGCCCCGCCAGCATGCGTCGCAATCGTAGCTCACTACCGTGAACCAAGCCGACCCTAGGTGCCCACGTTCTATGCCAAGCACCCTCACTCCGACACCGGAGTAACCCCTGAACCAAGCCGACCCTTGGTGCCCACGATCAACGCCAAGCACCCCCACTCCGACACCGGAGTAACTCCTGAACGATGGTCGCAACCACCACTTTCCCTCCAACCCACCTCGAGGGTGGGGGCCACGGGCAGCGACGAACAAAACCGATAGCTAACAAGTCGGGATTAGAAGAAACAAAAAGAACAAAAAGCAGAGAGACTGCGAGATCTGGAAAATTGACGATGAGGGAAAGCTATGAGCAGCAACGGTAGGGGGGTGGCGACTTTACCCTAGCACCCGCCCCCACCCCCAAATCACCAACGAACGGGCTAGGGAAGTGAAAAGAAGGGAGAAGGATGGAGGGAGGGCTTCGAAATGGGAGGGAAAAGGTTTTGGACGGGGTGGGAAGAGAGGGAGTCGGAGGGGAGAGGAGGCCGGGGTAGGAGAGAAGACGGAGAGTGGAGGAAGGTGAAGCGGCTGAAGTGGGTTGATGGTGGGTCGACGGTAGGCGAATGAGGGGGCGACGGGTGGAGGGGGAGTGGCGGGAGGCGGGTGAAGAGGGGTTAGGGTTTGAGGTTTGAGGTTTGAGGGGAAGAAGAGAAGAAGAGATTCAAATCTTAGATCTAGAAATTGCGGAGCTCAGTGTTATGTTTTTTATTTCTTTGAATGTTTTGATGTTTGTCGCTGTTAGGTCATAGAAACCTTAGGAACCAATGAGATAAGAGTGATTTTCCACTTGCTTGGCATCTGCTGCGATTCGAAAGAAGTACTAAACCACGTAAACTTGTAAACTTGTAGTAGACTCCATTCCACCCATGAGGACCAAGAGCTTTGTGAAAAATCTGCCTTTATGAATGGATGTGTTTTTAAAAAGAAATGACCGGAGTCATCGATTCCATTAATGAAAAGTTAACGAAACAAGTAGCCAATATTACAAATCTAATCTACTCTAGCTGAGAACCTACAGTACAATCAAGATACATAAATGAAGAAAATAATTTTTGGGAAAATAAAAATCAGGATGTAAGTAATGACGATCACTCGAATGAAGACTTGGTTGAGGAAGAAAATTTCCACGAAGATCTGCAGTCAGTGCCGAACCTCCATGAAGATGAGCCATCTCCACCACCAGCACCATCTGAACCATCTCCACCACCAGTATCATCAGATCTATCTCTACTCCCAGCAGAACCCCAAAACCAATCGTCATCGCTGTCCGAAGCTCCAAGAAGAGAACTCCCAAACCGTACTACTAGAGGTATCCCAAAACCCACTTACGAGCCTAATCCCACTAGTAAAGTCAAGTATCCCATGAGTCATTATGTGTCCACTCACCGATTGTCAGAATCAAATAAGCCATTTGTGAATCAATTATCTGCTGTATATATTCCTAACAGTGTGTAGGAAGCCTTAGCCGATCCAAGGTGGAAAGCAGCTATGGATGAGGAGATGGAGTCCTTGAAGAAGAATGAGACTTGGGAGATAGTCGAGCTGCCCGCAGGGAAGAAGCCAGTAGGATGCAGATGGATTTATACAGTGAAATATAAATTGGATGGTTCGATAGAGCGGTACAAGGCAAGACTGGTTGCCAAAGGGTACACTCAAACTTATGGAATTGATTATGATGAAACATTTACACCTATGGCAAAGTTCAACACTATTCGAGTTCTACTGTCACTTACTGCAAATCTTGACTGGCCGTTGGAGCAATTTGATGTGAAGAATGTATTTTTGCATGGGGAATTGACAGAAGAAGTCTATATGGATCTTCCACCAGGGTCGAACAGACCAATCCAACACAGCAACCAAGTATGTCGTCTGAAGAAAGCATTGTATGGACTGAAACAGTCGCCAAGAGCCTGGTTTGGGAGATTTACAAAATCAATGAGGACATTCAGATACGATCAGTGTAATTCTGATCATACTCTATTCCTAAAAAGGAAAAAAGGTAAAATTACTGCTCTTATTATTTATGTTGATAATATGATAGTAACTGGAGATGATCCTGAGGAGATGAAGGCATTAAAGAACTACTTGTCACAAGAGTTCGAAATGAAAGATCTTGGACCTTTAAGATACTTCCTTGGTATTGAAGTTTCTCGCTTAAGAAAGGAGATATTTTTTTCTCAAAGAAAATATGCTCTGGATTTATTGAAGGAAACTGGAATGTCTGTTTGTCAACCGATCAGTACACCATTGGAAGAAGGACTGAAACTATGCAACGAAGCCGATCAAGTGCCTTGTGATAAGGAAAGATATCAGAGATTGGTTGGACGATTAATGTATCTTGCACATACACGATCGGATTTGTCATATGCTTTAAGTGTGGTAAGTCAGTTTATGCATGCACCTCGAGAACAACATATGGACACGGTAATGAGAATTATGAGATACATTAAGTCAGCCCCAGGAAAAGGAGTCTTATTTGCGAAATATGGTCACTTGAAGGTTGAGGCATATACTGATGCTGATTGGGCAGGATCTACAATTGATAGGCGCTCCACTTCAGGATATTTCACCTTTGTTGGAGGAAATTTAGTTACATGGAGGAGCAAGAAGCAAAATATTGTTGCACGCTCTAGTGCAGAGGCTGAGTATTGCGGAGTAGCTTTAAGTATAACAGAAGCTTTATGGCTAAAATTCCTGTTGCAGAACTTAGGCTATGGTCCAAAGGAACCTATAAAGGTGTATTATGATAGTCAAGCGGCGTGTGATATTGCGGCTAATCCAGTTCAGCATGATAGGACGAAAGATGTAGAGGTGGACAGATTCTTCATCAAAGAAAAATTAGATGAGAAAGTTATTGAGATATCCAAAGTGAAGTCAGAAGATCAACTCGCAGATATCCTAACCAAGGCTGTTTCGACTCGGCTCTTTTTGAAATTTGTTGACAAGTTGGGCATGCTCAATATCTATGCACCAACTTGAGGGGGAGTGTTGAAATATAGTAATTGTATATTCTGTTTCCTAATATAGGAAACAGATTCCCCAAATCTCTCATCTTCCCAATGGACCCAATCTTCTCTCAATCTCTTTTATTCTTCTCTAAGAACGCAATCCTTATATATAGATGGATACAGTAAAGAATAAAAAACAACAAGAAGAATAAGAATTATTTGGGGAATAAAATCAGGACAGCGATGACGATTGGTTTTGGGGTTCTGCTGGGAGTACAGATAGATCTGATGGTACTGGTGGTGGAGATGGTTCAGATGGTGCTGGTGGTGGAGATGGCTCATCTTCATGGAGGTTCGGTACTGAGTGCAGATCTTCGTGGAAATTTTCTTCCTCAACCAAGTCTTCATTCGAGTGATCGTCATTACTTACATCCTGATTTTCTCTCCTAATATCTGATTGTTCAGTTTGAATAGTAACCACTTTATCATAGGCAAGAGTTTGAACTTTGCCTCGGTACTCCCCCTGAAGTTCAACCTCAGAGGAAAAATACATCTTATCTTCATGGAACACAACATCCATAATCACAAACATCTTTTGAGTTGGTGGGTGATAGCACCGATACCCTTTCTTATTTTGTGCATATCCCACAAAAACACAGCGGACAGCTCGAGGAGTTAACTTATTGCGTTCATGTTGATGAAGATGAACAAATGCAACACACCCAAACACACGAGGTGGCAAGTTGACGACTTTTGGTGCATTCACAGCTTCAGTTAATGTTTGAAATGGTATAAGGAAGTTTAGGATATTAGAGGGAACTCGGTTGATTAAGTATGCAGCGGAAGCAAGGGCTTCTCCCCAATAAATGAGTGGCATATTTCTATGGATGAGAGAAGCACGGACCACTTCGAGCAAGTATCTATTTTTTCTTTCTGCAACCCCATTTTGTTGAGGTGTATACGAGCATGTAGTCTGATGAACAATTCCGTGTTCCACCAAATATTGTTGCAAATTTGAACTCAGGTACGTTATTCTTCGCCATTATCACTCCTAAGAACTTGAATCTGTGATTTATACTGAATCATAACATGCTTGTGAAATTTCTGAAACAAACCACTAACTTTACTTTTCGTCTTCATCAAACAAATCCAGGTCATACGGGTGCAGTCATCAATAAAGGTCACAAACCATTTGGTGCATTCAAATGTAGTGGTTTTGGATGGACCCCAAACATCAGAATGAATAATCATAAAAGGTAGGGAGCTTTTACTTGGACTTGGAGGAAAAGAGACACGATGACATTTTGCGAGTTCACACACATCACACTGAAAGGGAGATATATCCAACTTCAAAAATAAACTTGGAAATAATTTCTTCAAATAACCAAAAGAAGCATGCCCTAGACGTCGATGTCATAGCCAAATATATGATTTCTTCTTCTCATCTTCGGATCCTTCCACACTTAGAGCTTGAGTCAACTTACTCGAAAATTCCGATTCTAAATCCAGGTAATAGAGCTTTCCGTGCCTAACCCCATAACCAATCGTCTTGCGAGTCCGAATATCCTTAAACACGCAATAGGAAGGCCAAAAGACTACAATACAATGTAAGGCAGTAGTTATTTGAGCAACAGATAATATGTTGAAATTCAAGGATGACACAACTAAGACAGTATCTAAGGTTAGGTTGTTTGTGAGATGTATGGTACCCTCGCTAGTAACAGTGGCAGGATCATCATTGGCAGTGGACACAGTCGATTTAGTGGATGGTTGAAAATTTTAAACTTGTATAGAATCAAAAGTCATATGGTCGGTAGCACTCGAATCAATTATCCATGTACTATTCATAACAGAAGCAGAAATATTAAATACCTTACCATCATTACTTGCAACTGTGACTAATGTAGAGGCAAGTCCAATACTCTTCTCAGCTCGATCAGTTTGTCCCATGGTAGCGGCACAAGAAAAACAACGGATCTGATCGACATAACTTGGCCAAGAACAGCAACTAGCAACACAACAAACAGCACCAACAGTAACACAGCAAGCACCAACACCAACAAACACCAATCAGGAATCGGGAGCGGATCAGGATCGGGATCTTCTTCTTCCTCAGATCTTATTTGATCAATCAGCAACTCAGTAAACAACTCACTCAATAAACAACAAAAGAGAGAGAGATAGCAGCAATAGTGGAGGACCAAGGCTCGCAACGTCACTGGTGTCGGCGCGACGCCGCGTGCAGACGGCGACGAGGTCGCGACGGCGATCAGGTGGATCAGGGTGGCGCATCGAGGGAGCAGTGATTGGGGGTTTCGGGTGGGTTTCTTGGCGTAGTGCTGCGCGGTCGAGCGGGAACAAAGCCAGACGACGCTTGGGGGTTTCGGGTGGGGTTCAGGCGGCGCCCGTCAAGGGGGTGGCGTGAAGGGAGGGGTGGCCGCCGGAAGGTCAGGGGAGTGGCGCCGGGAGAAGATGAGCACAGGAGATGAAGGTGAACGGGATTTGGAGATCTGTAGTCGACGAGGATGATGATCGGTGACGGGATCAGCAACGGAATCAGCAACGGGATGATGATCGGTGACGGGATCAGCAACGGGATCTTTGGATGACGAGGAGACAGATCTGATCACCTCTTCTTCTTCAATTGGCTTAGATCTGGTTAGGCTCTGATACCATGAAGAAAATAATTTTTGGGAAAATAATTCTTATTCTTCTTATTGTTTTTTATTCTTTACTGTATACATCTATATATAAGGATTATGTTCTTGGAGAAGAAGAAAAGAGATTGAGAGAATACTGGGTCCATTAGGAAGATGAGAGATTTGGGGAATCTGTTTCCTATATTAGGAAACAGAATATACAATTACTATATTTCAACAATAAAGCCCACTATGTCATACATATGGCCTAGCAAAAGAAACCCAAAATAGAAGCCCAAAATAAGCAGACCCAATCCCTCGGTCTGTCGATCTTGTAGTAGTCCTCCTTCTGTCCCCTACTGTTGCTTCCTCCATACGCAGCTTTTTCCTTGCTCTTGTTTGACCTGCCCAAGCATCTATTAGAACCACAATTTTATGCGATAACAATAAATAAGCAGACCCAATGGATGTGTTACTGTGTGTAAAAGTTTAATTGATATAATTCTTATGTTGTAATATTTTTTTTTCTTTTTCTTATATAGAAAATCATTATAGACTGTACTATGATATTTTAAGAAAAAATATATATCTATCATATGAAGTTATGTATGAACATGCATGTAGATATGATGTGTACAACTATATAGAATAAATAATTGTTATAATTTTGAAGCTTTATTTGATAACATGAGAAATGAATAATTGTTATATTTTTTTTTTACCAATTATAAGCTTTATAATTGGTAAAAAAAAATTTAACAATTATTTTAAAAAAATATGTATGGAGGCCTCATTTCGGGAGTTCGCTTTGGGCCCCGTAAACTTATATATATAGTTTGATTATTTGCACGTAGGGGTTAAATTCCCGAGTAATGCTACACCCACTACCAATTTCACTATATTTTTCTTAACTATCTTAAGTGTCACACTTCAATAGATGGGAGAAGAGAAACTAGGTGGGGGAACTCTCTAATAGAAGTTTGCCTTCTAAGATAGTAAAAAAATTGGTAGTGATATTGGTAGCGGATGAAGCATTACTCTAAATTATTTCATTATTGAAAAGTCTAGGAGTCATCCAAATCAGAAGTAATATTTTCCCAAACACAAAACTAATTTTTTTTGTAAAAAAAAATCTAGAAGTGATGGTGGGTAACTGCATTAGAAACCTGGGCTCCAGTGGGCTTATTAGTGAATGGGCTGTAGATAATTCTATATTGGCCTTTGCCAATTAGTAAATAGATTCTGTAAGTTAGTGGGCTAGTAGTATTTTTGGTACTGTTTTTGGTTTACAATATATAAGGATAAATGGATTTTCTTTGTACATTTCTATGCATGAATATAATATATGGTATGATAAGAATTTGAGCATCTATGAAACTTCTAATTGAAAATTCCCCTAAATTAGAGAGTCCCTTTGGTAATATATGAGTAAATAATTTTATATCCGAGCTGGGGCGTTTATTAAGTTACACGACTATATACAAATGCAAGTAATGATACATAGTTAAATATATCTATGGGACTCAATTGGATCTAGTTTGGATCATTCTCAAGGTGAGTATTAAATAGGCTAAATTTAAAAAAACCACGTTAAATTTTGGATCAGTTTAAAAAAACTGAACTAAGTTTTCGGTCAGTTTAAAAAAACTGCACTAAGTTTTATTTTTATTTTTATTATTATTATAAAAAGGACACAAAATTTCAAAAAACTCCACTGGGTTAGTTAGGATTAGGGTTGGGTTAAGGCAGGGTTTAAAAAAACCACTTTAATATTTCATTTGTGTTTAAAAAACTACATTCATCTTTCATTTGTGTTTAAAAAAAATCACTTAACTAAACAGATGTATAAATAACCCCCCCCCCCCCCCCCCCCCCCCCCCCCCCCGCGAACTAATCTTAACTAACCTAGTGAAGTTTTTTGAAATTTTGTGTCCTTAAAAAAAAACTTAGTGCGGTTTTTTAAAATTGGCCCAAAACTTAGTGTGGCTTTTTAAAATTTAGCCTATTAAATACGTTACAAGTAACTTTATCCAAAATCGATTTGTCTGTTTATCGTATACCTGATACAAATAATCAAACTATATAAATAATATAATACCGTCAAGCACATGTATTTATTTACTAGATTTGCCCGTGGCCCGTAGGCACGTCTTCCGAACGATATAGCATATGAAAAATCTTGCAAATAGTAAATCAATAATTATGTAGCTGAAGTTTGAATAGTATGACAATAATTAGTTGTAAATAAAAGTCCATGTTTCCATTAGTATATGATGAAAAATAATTATAAATTGGGATATGAAAGTTTATGTTTCCATATATATATATATATATATATATAGATAGATAGATAGAGAGAGAGAGAGAGAGAGAGAGAGAGAGAGAGAGATAAATCAATAAACGAGTAGTTTTGGGGGAATTTGAATTTGAGTTTTGGAAAAAATGTGTTTTGTGAGGTTAGATCCGAGCTTTTGATTTTTGGGGGATTGAATAAAAGCGACTTGATAAGTTTCTTTGTGTTTTATTATATAGATTTATTTTAATTGCAAGTCATTTTCATAATCTAGCTAATATCTATATTCGATCCAAGCACGGTTTATTTTTTATTTAGTTATATACGAAGTTTGAGGTCAATTTTTGAAGATTTTATATACTTTTTGCATACTTTAATTATTTGAACGTTGATGTCATTATCTCGGAGTCAAGTATAGTTTCGTGGGCGGGGATGGGCTGGGCATGAAGATTGGGGCCCATTAGTTTTCTTCAGTTTGTTTTGTTTGAGTTTGTTATTTTGTTACTTTGGCACCAAAAGTTTACATTTAATAAAACATTTTGACTTAAACTACAAAGATTAGGAATTAATTTGAACATATTAGCTCCTAATAAATTGCTTAATATTATATTTTCTTGCACAAATTGGGGAGTCTATATAGAAATATTTGCTTCTTTATTTACATTTCTATTTTCCCCTAAAACATTGGCAATCATAGTAGTAATGATTACGTAAATAACTGTAAATATATGCAGCAGACAACTAGCGTGACAGCAACAGTGACGCATGGTTCAAAGTTGCAGGGAGCAATGTTTTAGGATATTCAATATTTTAACTCTTTAGCACGATCAGTAATGTATGGAACGACTTTTTAGTTGAGATGTGATACATTTTGTCTGACTTGAATAATCGAAGTAATGAGCTCATAATTAAATGTGAAATGCATCTATGAAGTTACTTTCAATAGCAATATTTAAATATAAAAAATACAGGTGCTGCTATTGATAACAACGATATTACCTTCTTCGTGTTCTGGCAGCTAGGCCTGCAAATGCGTTTTCGGTTTTGGTGGTAAGAAATCTCTATTTGAGGTGATGTCATTCTTCTTTCAAACAGAATCAAAGTCATTGCTCCAGGAATTTCCTTCCCTGTGAGTATAGTATTATGAGCCCAAGTTACGACAGCTCCGGATGAAGGGAGAATAGGGATATTTTAATATATGCAGTTCTTACCAATCGTGTGTTAGAGCATCCACAATGGTGTTTTTCATTTTGCCAAAAATGGCTGCTACAGTAATAGCAAATAGCGACGAAGGCTGCAGTGGTTGTTTGCTATATTCTGTGCTTTTTTTAAAAAAAATTGCGTGGGACGGTATAACATATACCGTCGCACATTTTTTTTTTAAAAGAAATTGTGTGAGACAGTATATGTTATACCGTCTCTCTCATTTTAAAAAAAAATTAAAAAATTTAATTGCTGATTAACTATTAAAATATATTAATTAAATAAATTAAATAACTAATATAATAATACCTAAACCTAATTAATTAACTAACTAAATCTAATTAATAAACTTAAACCTAGCTACTGTTAGAACCTGAATATAAAATAATAAGAAATTCCAACAAAGTTGTGAAGAAATCAAATACAGAGAGGAAAACAGTAAACAATAAACTTGTACAGAGTCGAGATTTTAAGAATCTCTGTCCTTAAAGCAGAATTTGCCCCGTAGTGCGACGGTTTCCGGCAAATCGCTTCCCAGGATACAACTGTACCTTCTCTGAAGAATGCGGCACCCTTGCTTCAGAGACAACGAACTGCTGTCTGTGTGTACTCTCAGTTGACAGACCCTGGACTCAGAGCAGAGGAAGAAGAAGAGGAAGACTCAAGTGGAAAAATTTTCTGTATCTGTTTGGGAGCTGATGTCTGGGTATATGAGTTGGACTGGAGACTGTTCAGCAGCCATTACTCTGTAACAGCAGAGTAATGGGGACTCTTCAGCTTAGTAACTGGTGAGCCATTACTCTGCTGTTACAGAGTAATGGCCTCAGTTACTGAATCTGAAAAGTCTTTTCAGTTCAGTAGGGGAAGAGGCTGTCTGGGCAAAAAGGTAAAATAAAATTTTAAGCCAAACCAAGCCAAGCCCAGCCGAAGCCGAAGCCGAAGCCGAAGCCGAGGCCGAGGCCGGAGCCGGGCCGGGCCGGGCCGGGCGCGCGCGCGCGCGTGCGCGCGTGTGTGTTTGTCATTTTGGCTAAGTCCTCTCTCCACTACACGTTAGTGGTAACCCCCGGGCCACGCCCTCTAGTCCAGTTTTCTAGTATATATACTAGTAACAATCTTTCCCAATTTCCGATATGGGACTATCCATTTGTTAAGTTGGTACCTTTCAAGTACCCAACTTTGGATCAACATTTCTCATTCATACGGAATTCGTTTTTGGCAAGTGAGTATACTACGGAATAGTACTCGACGAGAGGATCGCAATCCACTCATTTTCCGGTGCCGCCGGTGGCCGGAGCTTGCCGGAATCCGGCCCGGAAAACTGCAAAAATTAATTCCAACAATCCCCCACATGAATGGAAATTACCAGACCATGTAATCCAGATATGACAGAAAAAATAAAAAACATGACAGAAAGACTCTGAGAGTACAATCGGAAAATCACTGCATCAGGAATGGTAGTAATTTTTCAACTTTGAACCACCCTTAGTAATTAGCTATCGGATTCACTTGACCAGGTAGTGATCATGATGTCTTGAACTACCCGGGCGTTCATGTGAACCTAGACAATAACTATCACACAGTTTCATCTCCTCACAGAACTAAGTTCTCTTGTTGTGTTCATTTTGGCCTTGAACATCCCTGGTTAATCATGAGTGAACTTGGAGAATGTAGCCTCTCTTCATTCTCCTAGAAACGGCCCCATTTCACACTCACAAGGTGATTTCCCATAAAGAGTATCCTGCTATACCCCACTTTTATTTCAAAGCTATGGGAATCATTAAAAGCCAAGCTTATCCTAACTATTTGCAGGCAGCACTTGTTTTATCATCCTAAGAATGGGTATGAGATGTTAATCTCTCAGTGCTTTCGTCGATTCAACAAGATTTAGTTGTCCCTTTGAACCTAGATCTTGGGATCTCCAATTTCTAAGTAGGGTTTCCATCAAGTATCCTCTTTCGTCATAGGCTTTAAACCCATTCCTCTTGATGATCTTACAACCTGCTCTCGCGACAGACCTTTAGTAAATGGATCCGCTAGGTTGTCGGCCGATTTTATATATTCTATAGAGATTACTCCATTTGAGAGCAGGTGTCTAATGGTTTTGTGTCGCCTTCTGATATGACGAGACTTACCATTATACATGCAATTCAGTGCCCGTGCTATAGCCGATTGGCTATCACAGTGTACACATAAGGCAGGCACTGGTTTTTCCCACATAGGAATATCCTCTAAAAAGTTGCGAAGCCATTCTGCTTCTTCTGCCGCTTTGTCTAAAGCAATGAACTTAGATTCCATGGTGGATCTGGCTAATAGCGTTTGTTTAGAGGATTTCCATGACACAGCTGCACCACCAAGTGTGAAAACATATCCACTTGTGGATTTTGAGTTCTTTGAGTCCGATATCCAGTTGGCATCACTGTAGCCTTCCAGTACTGCTGGATATCTGGTGTAATGCAGCGCATAACTTTGAGTATGTCGCAAGTAGTTCAATACTCTTGTTATTCCTTTCCAGTGACTTCGTCCTGGATTACTCGTGTATCGGCTCAGTACGTTTACCGAATGTGCTAGGTCCGGTCTTGTACAATTTGTTAGGTACATCAGACTACCAATTACACGTGCATATTCCAGTTGTGATATGCTTTCGCCTGTATTTTTGAACAGGTGAAGACTTGGATCGACGGGACTTTTTGCTGTCCCATTGGAATAATTCTTGAATCTTTCAAGTACTTTCTCAGCATAATGAGCTTGAGACAAAGTAATCCCCTCAGATGTCCTGGAGACTTTGATTCCTAGTATGACATCTGCAACTCCCAAGTCTTTCATGTCAAACTTGCCACTAAGCATGCTCTTAGTTTGTTTGATAATGTCGTTATTGCTTCCAATAATGAGCATGTCGTCTACGTATAGACAGACCAGAATGTATCCATTTGGAGTATCTTTGATGTAGATACATTTATCACATTCATTTATTTTGAAACCATTTGACATCATAACATTGTCAAATTTTGCATGCCATTGCTTTGGAGCTTGTTTCAGGCCGTACAATGATTTTACAAGCATGCACACTTTATTTTCCTGTCCAGGAACTACGTAACCCTCAGGTTGTTTCATGTATATTTCTTCTTCTAAGTCCCCATTTAGAAATGCCGTTTTAACATCCATTTGATGTATTTCCAGGTTACGTAGAGCTGCAATAGCTATCAACATTCTTATGGATGTTATTCTTGTAACTGGGGAATATGTATCGAAGAAATCTAGGCCCTCTTTTTGCCTAAATCCTTGTACCACAAGTCTAGCCTTATGCTTCTCTATTGAACCATCTGGTTTCAATTTTTGTTTGAAAATCCATTTGCATCCTAGAGCTTTACATCCAGAAGGCAAATCGACTAACTCCCATGTATGATTTTGCATAATGGAGTCTATTTCACTTTTGATTGCTTCCTTCCACATAGGAGCATCAGGCATAGACATAGCTTCCTTGAACGTTCTGGGCTCATTCTCTAACAGAAAAGCCGTCACAAAGTCAGGACCAAATGATTTTGATGTTCTAGCCCGTTTACTTCGTCTAGGCTCATCGGTATCCTGTTCTGGTTCATCAACTGAAGTGCTTGCAGTCCCTTGTTCACGGGTACGTTTAGGGTACGTAGTATCCTTGCACGGAAATACGTGTTCAAAGAATGAAGCATTTCTTGATTCCATTATTGTATTTACATGGATATCCGGTATATCCGATTTGTATACCAAGAACCGATATGCACTACTGTTGTGTGCGTAGCCTATGAATATGCAATCAATCGTCTTAGGTCCGATGGTGACCTGTTTCGGGTTAGGTACTGCCACTTTTGCTAGACACCCCCACACTTTGAGGTATTTATACGAAGGTAAGTTACCTTTCCACAATTCGTATGGTGTCTTGCCGGTTTTCTTGTGAGGTATTTTGTTGAGAATGTAGTTGGCAGTCAGCAACGCTTCCCCCCACATGTTTTGGGGTAAGCCAGAATTCAACAACAAGGCATTCATCATCTCCTTTAGAGTTCGGTTTTTGCGCTCGGCTGTACCGTTTGATTCGGGTGAGTAGGGAGCAGTTGTCTGATGAACTATTCCATGTTCCGAGCAGAACATGTTAAATGGTGCATCATATTCTCCTCCTCTATCACTTCTAACGATTTTAATCGTTTTGCCAAGTTGATTCTCAACCTCAAGTTTATATTCTTTGAATTTATCCAAAGCCTCATTTTTGCTATGTAACAAATATACATAACAAAATTTTGTGCAATCGTCTATGAAAGTCACAAAGTACTTTTTGCCACCTCTAGTCTGCACATATTTTAAGTCACACAGATCTGTGTGAATTAGACCTAGAGTTTCTGTGTTTCTTTCTACAGAACGCGATGGAGTTTTAGTGAGTTTGGCCTCCATGCAAACTTCACATTTTTCTGAGTTATCTACCTTAAACTTTGGTAGCAGATTCATGTTAACTAATCTACGCATAGAATTTACATTAACATGGCCTAGTCTTTCATGCCAAACAGTAGAAGACTCAACAACATAGGCAATAGGAGTTATTTCATTAATTTTGGGAACAGCAGGAACAATAGTTTTAGGGATGACTGTCATTACATTAAACTTGAACAGTCCATCCTTTACATATCCTTTACCCAAATATACCCCATTTTTGGACAGTACAAAATTATCAGAAACAAGTACAACTTTGAACCCATTCTTACTTAGCAAAGAACCTGATATCAAGTTCTTTCTAATGTCTGGGACATGCAGCACATTTGTGAGTGTGAGCTCTTTGCCTGAAGTCATTTTCAGCACTATCTTCCCTGTTCCTTCAATTTTGGAGGTGGAAGAGTTTCTCATGAACAGCTGTTCATCTTTGTTGCACTTCTGGTAGGAGGTGAACATTTCCTTGTCCGAGCAGATATGCTTGGTGGCCCCTGTATCGTACCACCATTCACGAGGATTGCTCCCCACAAGATTTACCTCTGAAACAACAGCACAGAGGTCCAGGTCGGAGAGACCAGTGGACAAGTTCTCAGCTATGTGTACATGGGATTTTTCATTTCCTTTTACATGTCCAGATTTTGAATAATTACTGTCCTTACTACGGCACTCAGAAATTTTGTGCCCCAACTTACCACACTTGTGGCATTTCCCAGCAAACCTCTTTGCAAGAGGTTTTTTGTTGGAGGCCTGTGGCAGAAACTTCCTCTTCTTGCCCTTCTGTTCATGCTCCACCACATTAGCCTTTTCTATGGACTGATTTCCATAGGACCTCTCAGCCTTGCGATTCTCTTCTTCAATCCGCAACCTGATAATGAGATCTTCAAGAGACATCTCCTTTCGTTTGTGTTTGAGATAGTTCTTGAAGTCTTTCCACCCAGGTGGAAGTTTTTCTATGAACGCTGCAACCTGGAATGGTTCGCACAGCGTCATATTCTCTGCAGCAATGTCATGCATTATAACCTGCAGTTCTTGGACTTGACTCACCACTGTTTTGGAGTCAATCATCTTATAGTCCAGAAATTTGTCGACAACAAATTTCTTGGACCCGGCGTCTTCAGTTTTGTACTTCTTTTCCAGGGACCCCCACAGGAGTTTGGATGTCTTGAAGACGCAGTAGACGTTGTACAGAGAGTCTACCAGGCCATTCAGGATGTAGTTCCTGCACAGGTAGTCGCCCTGTGTCCACGCGTCAACTGCTGCAACCGAGTGTGCTTCCATTGGCGCCAGCATCGGGGCAGATTCATTGAGGAATCTGTCCAGCTTCAATGTGGTCAGGTAGAACTGCATCTTCCCCTGCCACTTTTTGAACCCAGTTCCATTGAACTTCTCCGGTTTTTCTCCCACGCTTATGTGCGTGGGCAGAACGACCGAATGTGCCGCAACCGATTGTGCAGTCACATTCTGGGTCACCGGAGTTTGGGTACTGATAAGCCCAGCAGCAACTTCAGTTTGTGTGTTTTCCATGTTTTGATTTTGTTCTCTTCTCTGAAATTGGGTGAAACAGAAACTATTAGTTATTTTTCCGAACAGAACCTGTAAACAAACTTCACAAAATTGTTAGAATCTGTGAGGAAAAATTCTGCTTTAAGATTGTTAGAACCTGAATATAAAATAATAAGAAATTTCAACAAAGTTGTGAAGAAATCAAATACAGAGAGGAAAACAGTAAACAATAAACTTGTACAGAGTCGAGATTTTAAGAATCTCTGTCCTTAAAGCAGAATTTGCCCCGTAGTGCGACGGTTTCCGGCAAATCGCTTCCCAGGATACAACTGTACCTTCTCTGAAGAATGCGGCACCCTTGCTTCAGAGACAACGAACTGCTGTCTGTGTGTACTCTCAGTTGACAG
The DNA here is from genome assembly GCA_017893485.1 of Hemerocallis citrina. Taxonomy (NCBI): domain Eukaryota; kingdom Viridiplantae; phylum Streptophyta; class Magnoliopsida; order Asparagales; family Asphodelaceae; genus Hemerocallis; species Hemerocallis citrina. The sequence continues at coordinate 2,254,526 of JACEHZ010000091.1, forward strand.
ACCCTGGACTCAGAGCAGAGGAAGAAGAAGAGGAAGACTCAAGTGGAAAAATTTTCTGTATCTGTTTGGGAGCTGATGTCTGGGTATATGAGTTGGACTGGAGACTGTTCAGCAGCCATTACTCTGTAACAGCAGAGTAATAGCCATTACTCTGCTGTTACAGAGTAATGGCCTCAGTTACTGAATCTGAAAAGTCTTTTCAGTTCAGTAGGGGAAGAGGCTGTCTGGGCAAAAAGGTAAAATAAAATTTTAAGCCAGACCAAACCAAACCAAGCCGAGCCGAAGCCGGAGCCGAGGCCGGAGCCGGGCCGGGCCGGAGCCGGGCCGGGCGCTCGCGCGCGCGTGTGTTTGTCATTTTGGCTAAGTCCTCTCTCCACTACACGTTAGTGGTAACCCCCGGGCCACGCCCTCTAGTCCAGTTTTCTAGTATATATACTAGTAACAATCTTTCCCAATTTCCGATATGGGACTATCCATTTGTTAAGTTGGTACCTTTCAAGTACCCAACTTTGGATCAACATTTCTCATTCATACGGAATTCGTTTTTGGCAAGTGAGTATACTACGGAATAGTACTCGACGAGAGGATCGCAATCCACTCATTTTCCGGTGCCGCCGGTGGCCGGAGCTTGCCGGAATCCGGCCCGGAAAACTGCAAAAATTAATTCCAACACCTACCACATAAAATCAAGGACGGGATAACATATCCCGTTCGGCAATTTAATTTTTTTTTTTCCCGATCGGACCAATCTTGACCGTTCATTTAAAAAAAAAAGGAAAACTCCTGGGACGGGATAACATATCCCGTCCGATGTATGTTATACCGTCTGACGGGAATTTTTTTTTTTTCCCGATCGGACGAATCTTGACCGTTCATTTAAAAAAAAAAATAAAAAAAAAGGAAAACTCCTGGGATAGGATAACATATCCCGTCCGATGTATGTTATACCGTCTGAAGAGAAAAATTAATTTAATTAGGGAAGGACGGTATATGTTATACCGTCTGACGGGATTAAAATATATTAAAATCAGAGAGATGGTATATGTTATACCGTCCTTCATAATTTGGCAATTGCTATTTCATTTCTCATATATGAGAAACAGATATAGCGAATTTGTCAAAAATTGACAAAATAGAAAACCGTTGCAAACCATCATTTGCTATAAAATGGCAATTTGTCAATTTTAACGAACCACTGCGGATGCTCTTATATTGGAAACTAATTTGGAAAGTGAATTAGTTTGGCAGTTTATTTTTAAAAAGTGGGTCAGCACGGGAAAAAAACGCAATTTTAAGTGGCGTGCAATTTGTGTTGTAGCTAGCTAGAAGTTAAGGTAGAATAGGGGTATAGTAATTTAGACCGGCGATGATAGGAAAATGACTCAGCAGGGGACCAACAAGATCGCCTCTCTGTCTGCATCCTAGCCCATACCAGACATATTGTACCCCTGAACTTCATCAAAATTACGACTAAAACCACTCTTCTTTTAAAGCAGTTCAGTTGTCTAATTTGATCACTGTTTCCTCTCATTATCTCTGTAGCACATGTAATAAAAGTCTGCGTCTCTTCAGTATAAAGTTATCTCCACTGTCTCTTCAATACATAACATATACACTGTTCATTATCAAGTGCAATATGCATCTTCTTTTATAAGGAGTAGAAAAACATGTCGAGTCCACTCTTGTCTTCACTGAATTGATTTATTTATATATTTTTTTATTCTTTTTATAAGAAGAAAAAAAAAGAAAAAGTTCTGCACATGCAACCAATATATAGTGCATGTAAGTTGTTACACTGTATCAGTCCTAAAAAGGTCAAGTTTCTTTATTTTAAATCTTAGAATTTTTTAGAGTGATTTGCTTATGGAACAAGGCATGCAAACTACATCTTATGGGTTCCAAAAAAAAGTTATAGAAGAAAACAGTTGTATTTTATTTTCCTTGACCTTTGAGCTTTGGAAATGGTTCATGTTTATTGACAAATGTGACCATGTGAGTGCACCTTCTATTTCATAAAGAAGACAATGTGAGTACTAGTAATGTAGGTTATATTATGAAAAGTGTAGGGTTTGCTCTTTTGAATACTAATAATACAAAATAAAGTTTCTTTTTATCTAGAAAGAGTACAAAATATGGTAGGCATGGTTGCATGTATATTTAACTTGAAAAAGAGCATTGCATGATCAAGTGACTAATGCGTATAAGATACTCATACTATATATATATATATATATATATATATATATATATATATATAAAAGTGCAAATGTGACATATCATCACATATTGACATATTAGTGATCATACAAAATTAGTTGAGATAGGCCGGTTAAAAGGACTAGTTGCGAAAAGGATCACAAATGACGCGATACATTCTTTGATGATCACCTATCAAAATTACAAAACATGATGTTTACCGACTTTATCACTTGTTTGATTATATTTTTTAAAGGGAAGAGTCGGTCTCTTCCCTCTAAACCTAATTAACATCCACCTCACACAACGGCATGAACTCTAGGATGCATTGAGAGGTTAAACCTACCTAATTTAGTTAATTACATGCTAAATGCCAAAGCTTAATGTATGCTTCATCATGTACTACCTCTCAAAACCTAGCCCTTGGAATAAATTAAATGTTGCTAATTGTGACCTCAACATTGGCTAAATTTGAACTTGAGGTGTGAAATTAGAGTCCTTTGTGGTCTTAAATCAAGTCAAGAGTTTGATTTGAATGATTTTTTTGTAAAAAAATTCTATAAGCCTCCTCTCTTCAAGCTAACTAGTCTAACATAACAAGAAAGTACATATGGTGGATTACCTTAATAAATCTTAATCAAGGGCATATAGAAAAGTTGGTGAATGAACTTTTCGAGGAAAAGCAAAACCCTAAGTTATACTATTCTTTGATTCCCCCTTGCATGTGAAGGTGTGGAAAAAGCAAGAAACTAAAGCAAAAGAAATTAGTTTAGAAGTCAAGGTTTAGCAAGTTAAGAAAAAAAAAATTGGACCACTTTGGTGTTCTTCCACTATAATTAATCTTTGGTGAAATTCAGTCTAAGAAAATGTAGGAACAGAGCCGCCCACCTTGAGGCAGGTGAGGCGGGCATCTTAGGTCCCCAAATTTTTTATAATTTTAAGGGATCCAAATTTGTATTCCCCTCTAAAATATAGGCACGTATTTTGGGTGTAATTTTTTTTTATTGTTATTAGGGACTCATAAAATAATTATTTGGGTCTTTCGTCTTGGGTCCCAGAAACTCAGGACCGGCCCTGTATAGAAAGCTAATTATGTTTAATTAGCACTCAATAATTTGGGCCTTAGAGGGACACATCATATCTTACTCTGAAAAGGAAAGTAGAATATTCCATGCAAAGGAAAATGTAGGAGGAAAACCCTTAATTGGCTAAATTTGAGAAAACGCCCTTCAACTATTTTAGTTTTTGAAAAAAAAACATCTCTCAACTCTGATTTTAAAAATATATATATTAAATATCATCGATTTTTTTCTAAAAAAAATATCCATCAAAATACATAAAATTTAGCTTTAAAAATAAATTTAATAAAAGGGCATGAGTATTTTTTGTATCTTGGATACAACTCATGGTAGCATTTTTTGTAAAAAAATGGTGGACCAAACTGGAAAAAGAATTTAAGATAATTTTTTCCAAAAATCAGGGTTGAGGAGTGTTTTTTTTCAAAGATGAATATCCGGGGGGGTGTTTTTAAAATTTGGACCAAGTAATTGAACTCATCTTGTTTCTGACTCATTGAATGTAAGCTTTAGAACATACCTTCGGGCCAACAATATATATTCCAAAAGTTAGGGGAAAAATCTTTGGTTTTGTGTGTATGTATTTTTTTAAAAAAAAATGGAAAAAGAAATTTATTTAGGGGTCCAGTTAGGCCATCTTCAATCCTCAACTCCATTTTGGAGCAACTTTTACTCCAAAATGGAGTAACTGTCATATCAAACAGTAACTTCATCTCCAACCCATAACTCCATTTCTAACTCCAAAAAGGAATATTCTCAGCATATTCTTTTTTATCTATTTTTAAATTAATTCTCTTCTAACTTTCCACTATTTATCTATTTTACCAATTAGCCACAAACAAAAAAAATTTAATGTATTGATCCGATAATATGCCTCAATATTTAACATTAATAAATAATATTTAACCAATTAGCCAATTAGCCACAAACACAAAAAAATTAAATTTTTATTTCTGGGAGTAGAATGTAATAAACTTTGTTAAGAAAATATTTAATAAGGGTTTAATTAAATATTTTCTAAACTTTTAGGGGTTTTTTAAAAAAAAAAAAAAATTTGGCGCTGGGTGAACAGTAGCGCGCCATATATGGCGCGCCACTGTTCATCCCATCTCCATCCACGCCATTTTGGAGTGAGGAATGGCGTTGGGTTGGAGAAAAACTCCCAACTCCAAATCCACTTTCCCACTCCAAAATGGAGTGGGTTGGAGATGGCCTTAGAAAGTGGTCCAACCGTGAACAGTATATTTAACATTTTAACTACCTAAATTATCAGGCCACTCATTTATTTATTTATTTATTTATTTATTTATTTATCTCTAATATTATAATGGGAGAAGGCCTTAGTGTCATTTGTCATTTTATCATTCTAGCAACATGTACAACGCACGTACATAACTAATATAAACGAGGTTTCTGATTCAAATCCATCCTACGTCAGAGTTTTTATTTTTATTTTTTAAAATTATTAAAACGTGCATCGCACGTGTAAATTACTAGTTTATAATAAAGCTATAGTCACATGTACTCACAGTTTATTCCAAATAAATATTAATTGGGAATTTTAGATGCGAACGAGATTTGAACTTCTGAGTTGTTGCTCATTAATGAGGATGCTTATCAGTGGACCACATTGACTCTTACATTATGGGGCCATTAATAAACCCATGAAAGATAAGGCAATTCTCTTGTTCTTTAAGAATCAAAGGCATTCTTATTTAATTTTGGATTAAATATTCTCTAATTAATCAGAAATTGAGGATTTTACTATTTGCATTACTGCTTCGATTTGAATAGAGTAATGCTTTAGACACTACTAATTTCACTACCATTTTCCTCACTATCTTAGGTGGCATACTCCTATTGGAGAGTTCCTCTACCTACTCTATCTTCTCCTACCTATTGGACTGTGCCACCTAAGGTAGTGAAGAGAAATGTACTGAAATTGGTAGTGGATGTAGCATTACTCTTTTGAATATGTCTGAACTGAAGAATAAAATTAAAAGGATGTAAATGGATTGAAAGGTTGAAATTCGAAGGCACTTTAGCACATTTTTTTTCTCCAAACATTTGGCACAAGTTACGTGACTTCTTGCTATTTAAGTAAGTGGTAGCTTGATTTAGTTTTTAGACGACATTAATTTTGGGATGTTGGAAAATTTTCTCTCTCCAAAGTTACCCACTAAGGCTGAATTAATACAAAAAAAGGGTGAAAATAGCACTTTTTTTTTTCATTTATAGGACATCGGTGCGACTTCCGTTTGTGAAAGAGGCTCGAAGTGTTATTTTCTGTTGGATACATAGGTATATTCTCTATATATAAATATTACATGTGCATATGAGTAACACGTGTATTGAACGTACAATTGATTGGATATTGAAATGCGGGTTTATGGGCTTACAACCCGATACCCAAACCAGTAATTATTTCATAAATACTGGCTTCTGATAGCATTCTAGGTATTCCATTCTTGATACCTAGGATAGATATCTCAAGCAACTTAGATCTAGATATTAATCCTAATTCCTATTTAATTATTTCTCATAGAAACTTAACATTTTCTTCCCCCCAGCCACTCCAGTTTGAGATAGCCAGCATCTAGTGTGTCTTTTTTTTTTTTTTTTTGAAAAAAAAGATGACTAGGTCATCGCTTCATTAAAGAGTAATTAACGAAACAGTCCATACAGATACAAAGCCAGCCCACAGGCTACTAACATCAATGATCGCCCAACAACAAAACAAAAGTCTGGATTAACAACAGACAACATCAAAATAGGAAATACATCCACTAAACCAAAAGCTGTGATGTCTCAATCGCTGGACGATAGCTGCCCACACTGCATGAGAACTACTCTTCCTCCTCTCCCAAGCGCATCTTCTTCCTGGACCTGAGGAGCCATGTCCATTCATAACAACAGAAGTGAATTTTGTGCATCAGAAATGAGAGTCTATGATTAATGCTATTGAAACAAAAGTCATTACGATCTAGCTAGAGGTTCCATATAATTCAAGCAACAGCAAAATCCCAGTCTAATCTTACTTCATTTCTAATCATGTTCATTCTAATGTCCCCCCAGACCTCAGCACTAGACCCTAGACACTGTAAAACCCCGTACGTATGACCCACTTTCTCCCAGACCCATCTAGCTGTAGGATAATTGAAAATGATGTGGTTCGTATCTTCTTCGTGAATTTGACATCTATTACATATCACATTGTCCGTAATTCCACGCTACCTCAGATTCACCTTTGAAAGAATCGCGTCATTATCCACCAACCATAGAAATACTTTCACCTTGGAAGGGACATTGGTACCCCATATGACGTTAGCAACCTCGTTTCTAATCCCTCCATCATTCAACCATTTGTATAAAGAGGAAACCGTAAACTTGCGATTCGCCTCCAATATCCACCATCTCTCATCCTCCGACTATTGAGTGTAGCTTCCTTTAATACAAATGAAATTGTTGACCTGTTGAAGTTGACTAATTGACTCCTGATCGAGAAGGTCCTTTACTTCTAATCTAAGCTTTTTGTTCTTCCAAACATCGCTGACAAGGGTGTCATTGTTGAGAACTGCCTCTATAGCTGAAGGGAACCTTCCCATCAGCGAGTTATTACCACACCATTTGTCTTTTCAAAATCTTGTATTCTTGCCATTCTTTACCCTATATAGAGTGTTGGAATGATATAACTCGCCCGTCTTGTATACCCCTTTCCAAAAGAACGACTTCCTACTACGAAGTCCCTTACCCCCATATCTGAACTTCTTCCTTGCCCGATAGTTAGTAAGAGACTTACACTACCAATTGTTATATCGATTTGCCACTTCCACCACCACTTACTCAGTTGGGTATTGTTCATATCCCTAAGATTGATTATACATAACCCACCAAACTCTTTCCTTTTGCAAACCCTCCCCCAACTAATCAGATGGATCCCTTTACCTCCCTCATTTGCTCCTTTCCAAAGAAATCTCCTTTTACATTTATCTATCTTGTGAATTACCCTTACCGGTAGCTCATAAATAGACATGAGATAGATAGGAATGCTGTTGATGACTGAATTTAGCAAAGTGATCCTGCCCCCTAATGTTAACAATCTCCCATTCCAGCCAGCTAGTCTTTTCTCGATCCTGTCAACTAGAGGTTGCCAATCATCCCTAGTTAGCCTCCCAGGCCTGATAGGGATCCCCAGATAGACCAACGGAAAATCTCCTTTATTGCATCCTAGCATTTGTTGGATCTCTGTGATGGGTATGGAACAGTTGTCGCTAGGCTGAATAACACAACTCTTATTGAAGTTGACCTTCATGCCGGACCATACCTCGAAGCACTTCAAGTCTGTTCCCATTGCTATGATATCCTCCTTCGATGCCAATCCAAATAATAAAGTATCGTCAGCGTACTGTAGGATTGAGACTGGTTTTGTGAATCCCTTGATTTGCATGCCAAAATTAGCCCTCTCCTTTTTGCCATTAGCTATCATCTCTGCTAGCCCATCTGTTACAATTGCAAATAGCATCGAAGACAACAGATCACCTTGTCTAAGCCCTCTCTTGCATTTGATTTCTTTTGCTGGCACTCCGTTAATTGTAACAAACGATTTACCTCCTCTAATACACTGATGATCCATTTCCTCCACCTTTCCCCGAATCCTTTCAGGAGAAAAGCCTCGTCAACAGAATCCCATTCTATACAGTCGTATGCCTTTTGAAAGTCCACTTTAAAAAGGAATCCGTCCGTTTTGTCTTTTTGTCCCCTGAAGACAATTTCATGAGCCGAGGCGACGCTGTCCATAATGTCTCTTCCTCTAATAAACCCGCTCTGAGATTCCCCAATGATATCCTTTAAATGCGGCCCTAGTCTATTAGCCAACACTTTAGTTATGATCTTAAATGATCCGTTGAGTAGACTGATGGGTCTCAAATCTCCAGCCTCTTTCACCTTTGGTTTCTTGGGGATTAGAATGATATTCGCATAGTTTAGTCTCTCTAAATCCGCCTCCCCCTTGTAAAAATCTTGGACAATGCGCATGAAGTTGGCTTTGATGATTTTCCAATAAATCTTGTAGAAGAATAACAGAAATCCGTCTAGACCTGGCGCCTTATCCTACCCCAGACTCTTGATAGCCGAAACAACTTCCTCTTCACTGAACATGCTTTCGATGCTATCACTACTGTTAATCCTAGAATCTATCCACATATTCTGATTCATCGCGCACCTTTGCTCTCTTCTTTTCCCCAGCAATTCCTTATATCTATCGTTGATGTGTCTAGTGATTCTTTCCTCGTTCTCGCACCAAACTCCGTACACCTTTAACCCAGAAATATAGTTGTTTCGCCTTCTTCCATTGGCAATCCTATGAAAAAATTTAGTGTTAGCGTCTCCCTCCTTCAACCACTGCATTCTAGAGCATTGCCTCCAATAATATTCCTCCATCCTTCCTATCTGAAGGATATCTTGTCTATTTCTATGGAGCTCGTCGAATTCGACCCCTATTATGTCTCTTTCCTCCTCCATAAGTTCTAATTGCTCTATCCTCTCCCCTATTTCTTCTTTGATTCTTTGATTCTGACCGAATTCCGACCTAGCCCACTGTTTCAACTTTATTCTTAGTCTCCTAATCTTTTCCATCCAACAACCCACCGCTGAATCGGAAGTGGTAGGCGCATTCCAACACTCCTCAATAATCTTCTGTGTACCTTCGCACAACGTCTACGACTTCTCAAATCTAAACTGGTGTCTACTCCTTCTATCTCCTTCTTCGCAATCCATAGCTAGCGAAGTGTGATCAGAGGTGAATCTGACCAATGCTTTGGCCTTTGCTAATGGAAATTTGTCATCCCATTCAGTGGACACTAAAATTCTGTCTAATTTTGCCATAGTTGGGGCTGCTTGTAAATTCGACCAGGTGTATTTCCTATTCGTAGGATCGATTTCCAATAAATCTAATTCGTTGATTAACGTATTGAACTGCTCCCTATCTCCCCTAGATGCCCCCCTACCAAGATGTTCGTATTGGAATCTGGTGATGTTGAAGTCACCTCCCACCACCCACAGTCCTCTGCATCTTCCTCTAATGATCTTAAGCTCGTCCCAGAACAGCCTCCTTCTAGCCGACTCATAAGGGCCGTAGACGGCGGTGACCGAATGAATTCAACTATCAGCACGTCTTCTGATAGTGATCGTGACCGAGAACGTCCCCGAAGTTTCGTATATAATCTCAAACAATTTAGAATCTACTCCAATAGCTATACCCCCAGAGAACCATCTCGATGGTTCAAACCTCCAATTAAATGATCCTATTCCTTTAATGCTCTGAAACTCCTCCATAGTCGGAGATTCAACCCTAGTTTCCTGAAAAGCAAAGATGCTCGGCTTGTACCTAATGATAGTGTCGCTAATGAGTCTCTTCTTTGATTTATGTCTCATCCCCCTAACATTCCAAAAAATGTATAACATTGGCAAATATAATCTCGATCACCTATACTCTAGACTCCAAAAAGTCCCCCCTATTATTATATCTGTCTCTGACTTTTCCCTCTAATAATATTCACGTGATACAGTTGCTCCTCTCTATTGGACCCCATAGCTAGACCGTAAAGACTAGCGAAATATATGAGAGAATCATCATTTAAAAGATTTAATACCGAAAAGTCAGTGGAAGAGTTACCTTGACAGGCCGAAGTTGGCTTCCTAGTCTTTGCCGCTACCCTAATCAAGTCCTCTTCACTTGGTCCAGTCGAATCCCATTTATCCAACTGTGTTTTGCTTTTCCGCTGATACTCTAAAGTGGTCGTGACTGCGTCGGCACCGTCTCTCTTCCCTGCGCCTTCTCCTGCTAACTCTCTCACTTGTTTTGCCCACTTTTCGTTATTGTGTTAATACAATGATATCCAATGATATCCAAAACTTGTTTCCGTATTCAAATGTGTTTCTTTCAGTAGACCAAACTATCTGAGTATACAAGAAAAGCTTATAAATGAAAATTCACATGCACTTAATTTAAAAGGAAAAAGAGAAAATATTTATATGATATATATAATACCACAATTAATTGTCTTCTTAATTTGTTTCGCATAAAAGTATGGTTAGCATGACACGAAGAAACATTAAAAAAAACAATGAACATCAACCATACACATAATTTCGCAATTTACTACTTACGTTACTTACGTATCATAAAAATCAGCTTCACTGTTCTGACTAAAATGTTAACATTTCAGCTTCATAATAAAGAATCAAAATTTGATGACGGTTATCATTAATTTGTGGACCAATCTTAGTATTCATCCAATTCGTACGAGTTGGGCTGCAAATGAACCGAGCTATTTGCGAGCTACTCGGCTCGAGCTCGGTCAAAGCTCGGCTCGTGTCGAGCTCGAGCTGAGCTCGAGCTCGATTTTAGGCAGAAGCTCGCGAGTATTCGGCTCGAACTCGGTCAAAGCTTGGTCAAAGCTCGGCTTGTGTCGAGCTCAAGCAGAGCTTGAGCCTCAAGGTATTCGGCTCGACTCGGCTCGTTTGCAGCCCTACGTATGAGCACAAATATTCCACATATTCATAACCAGACAACTCTATCACGTTCTCTACTTACACTACACTGTATTACATACACGTCATCTTATTATTCTCTTAGAGCATCCACAGTCGTTTGCTATATTTGCCATATTTGTCAATTTTTCATATTTTGAGAAACGATGGTCTATTGTCATTTACTATTTTGCCATATTTTAGTAAAATCGCTACAGTCTCTTCTCATATTTGAGAAACGAACTAACAATTCTTAAATTATAGGGTGTTGTTCTGTCCCGTTGTTTTTTTAATGGGATCAAACGAAACAAGTTATTTCGTCTGACCCCCCCCCCCCCCTCTTTTTAAAGATCAGACGGTTAAAAAAAATTGAAAAATCGTCAAACGGAACATGCTGTCCAGTTTGAAGCCAAAATGGCTTGGACGGGACATGTCCCGTCCAACAATCTAGGAGCCCATTTTCCACTAATGTGCCTAATCTAACCCTATTTAATCAAAAATTATCTTAATTAATTACCTACTTAATAATTTTATACTCTAAATATACTACTAATTACTAACTATCTTAATCTAATGTAGAATGAAGATTTTAAAAATAAGATTTTCCAAAAAAATTTATCAACTCAACATCCTAGACGATACAAGTTGTTTCGTCTGGTTATTTTTTGAGAATTTTTTTAGCAAACGACCACTGTAGACATCACGCCTATTTTCTATTTTTATTTGTGATATTTTCTCAAATATGAAAATCACCATTGTGGATGCTCTTATCGTAGCAAGTATTTGGGCACGAAAGATGCATATATATATATATATATATATATATATATATATATATATATATATATATATATATAGAGAGAGAGAGAGAGAGAGAGAGAGAGAGTAATAAGTCTATTAAGAGCTGGGAAGCTGGGCTCCTTATCGGGAGCTAGAGATCTCAGCCATCCGATCGATCTTGATCGCGATCGGACGGCTGAGATCTAATGCCGCTTATCTTCAGATTGGGTGAGGGGTAAAAGGGGAATACTCAATCGATCGAATGAGTATACCCCTTATCTTTTCTCTTCGACGAATCTCTCTTCTCTCCCGCTCTCTATCGTTCCGAACCCTAATATCTTCTCCCGCTCTCGAAGATCGCGGCGTTCTCTTCACAACCCTAATCGCTATCATTTCTTCTCTTCTCACCCTATCTGAAGAGATCCCCATCTTCGAAACCCTAATCCACCTCTCTTCGAAACCCTAATCGAAGGTAGCGAAGTCGAGCTCTTCTCTTCCGCTCTCTTTCTTCGTCACCTGTGTAAACCCAACTCCACCATCGACCGGATCTCCAGTCGCTTATCTTCAGATCTGTCGAGGGGTAAAAGGGGTATAATCGATCGATCAGACGCCAACGGCGATAAGGGTTTCGATTTCTCGGCTCATTGGGTTCTGCCTCTCTTAGATTCCGGAAGGAAGTGTTTGACTCTCATAAATGCTTTTATGATGACGGGAGCTAGCCTCAAATCTCATAAATGTAAGATAAGTGTTGAGGGCATTGGACATTCAAACACTATACTTTCATTTCTTCACCATCTACTCTCCCGCTCATACCCCAGATGTGTATTCAACTTTGAATAATTATCATGGCACACAACCAAATACCCTTCAAAACAATAATTTCAATGCCCAAAAATTTTGTAACCAACTTATATCAAAATCAATCTCATCATTGCCTACAAACAAAACCGAATGAAAATGCAAGAAATTAAACAGAAATCATAAAAGCATTTATGAGAGTCAAACACTTCCCTCCGAAATCTGAGAGAGGCAGAACCCAATGAGCTGAGAAATCAAAACCCTTATCGCCGATGGCGTCTGATCGATCGATTATACCCCTTTTACCCCTCGACAGACTTGAAGATAAGCGACTGGAGATCCGGTCGATGGTGGAGTTGGGTTTACACAGGTGACGAAGAAAGAGAGTGGGAGAGAAGAGCTCGACTTCGCTACCTTCGATTAGGGTTTCGAAGAGAGGTAGATTAGGGTTTCGAAGATGGGGATCTCTTCAGATAGGGTGAGAAGAGAATAGATGATAGCGATTAGGGTTGTGAAGAGAGCGTCGCGATCTTCGAGAGCGGGAGAAGATATTAGGGTTTGGAACGATAGAGAGCGGGAGAGAAGAGAGATTCATCGAAGAGAAGAGATAAGGGGTATACTCATTCGATCGATTGAGTATTCCCCTTTTACCCCTCACCCAATCTGAAGATAAGCGGCATTAGATCTCAGCCGTCCGATCGCGATCAAGATCGATCGGATGGCTGAGATCTCCAGCTCCCGATAAGGAGCCCAGCTTCCCAGCTCTTAATAGACTTACTCTATATACACCTAACAAAAAAACTTCATTACATTTACGTCCTGTACGGGATGTAATTCCACTACACACCTGACCTAGCTCATCTAATCAGATACCCTACATTGTGTGCGTACGTCCGTACTTAATTATCATATTCTCTTACCGTATGTACGTAGACACTGAAGATACATACTACTCATAATCAGATTCCTTCGTTACATCCCTTGATTCCACTGCATACCTCATGCTACTAGTACTACATATATAATGAAACACCCTCATTACGCCCGTACTTATCAGTGTCTCACCGTATCTAGCCACCAAAGATATATATATACTCTTACATTCACATTCTGTGACGTCCTCATCTAATCAGACGCTCCACATTGAATCCATATTTATCAGAGCATCCACTATTTTTTTGATATATCGAATAGAGCCAAACGGCTCCAGCCATCAAAAAATATATAAATCAACAGAAAAAAATACAATACAAGGAGTTTACAAGCTATAAAACAGAAAGAAGAATACAAAAAAGTATACAACAAACATGTGAATAACATGCAAATAAGAGATCTGCGTTACAAAAGGAGAACAACATCGAAAAGGGTGACGGAGCCATCAGACCAGATAACAATGCGTCTAAAGGATCAATCCATCCTGCCGCACTAAAGAGGAGTGCATACTCCCACTAAGGCTCACTTCTGCGATGCAAAAGGAACTGCAACAAGCATGAAGTGAGCTCTAGGAGCACTGACGACTCGAAGACAAGGGCGAAAAATGTGGATCAGAACCATGATCCAGAGCCATGATACAGCAGGCAAAACACCCCCACACGAAGACACCAATCACAACCTGCGCAGAAAAGAAAAGAGAGAAAAACACAAGAAAAAGACGAAATAAAAGTAGCAAATAAAGCGTGTGCAAAATAAGGGCAACAATCATGACAAAAGCTCATAAGATAACAACCAAACGTCTAAAAGAACGATACAAATAATAATAAGATGGAAGGAGAGAAGGCACACTCTGTCAGGGCGACTCGACGAAGAAGAAGAAAAAACCACAGAATAAGAAGAAACACAGAGAAGCTAGGCGGAGACCAGGTGCGCCACAAATATTGCCACAGAATAAGAAGAATCAGAGCATCCACTATTGCTTTTAACAAATTTTGCACTTTTAGCAACTGGAAAATAATAATAAAGGGAGAAATCGTTGGTGCTAAATATGGCACACACACAAAAAAAGAGGGATCTTCTTCCCTGTCCATCCTATTTTTTAAAATAAATTTTAAATGGCAATTTTGTAATTATCCAATGACATTTTTGTAATAATTTGTTGAAACAAATTGGCAGGAAAAGCTTCCGAGGTTTTTTTTTAAATATTTTTTTAATGACAATTTCGTAATTAATTAATTGCATTTTCGTAATATTTGGGTGACATTTTCATAATTTTTTGGAAAAGAAATTTCTGAATACTTTTAATTTAAATAAAAAAAAGACGGAGCTTCTTCATCCGTCTCTCATCTTTTCGTTTTTTTAAAAATAAATTAATCGACAGACGGAGCATCATCTTCCGTCCGTTCAATTTTTTTTCTCAAACGGAAAATCTTCTTCCGTCTTCTACATTTAGCATTTTTTCTATCGCGATTTCTAAGTTTAGCGAACGACTGTTCATTCATTAAGAGCTCCTGGTAATCTAGAGAATGCATGCCATATCCAAATAACATGTGAAGCCACGGCTTCTAAAATAATTTTAGGTTTATGAATGTGGCCAGTATACATTCATTGCCATCCAACTGGACAATTCTTCCACTTCCAGTGCATACAATCAATACTTCCCAACATATCTGGAAAACCACGATCTTCGTTCATTGCCAGCAATCTGTTAATGTCATTATTGTTTGGTGACCTTAAGTATTCATCACCAAATATTCTAACAACAACCTTGACAAACTGACAAAGACTCTCGATTGCAGTGGTTTCTCCAATACGTATGTGATCATCAACTAAATCTGGTTATACCCCATAAGAAAGCATCCTTATTGCAGATGTCATCTTTTGAAGTGAAAACAATCCAAGAACTCCACAAGCATCCCTTATTTGAATGAAGTATTGATCATAGGCTTCTATAGTAGATTGAATTCTTAGAAAAAAAGGTCATCTCATCCGGAATCTCCTTCGAAAAAAATGAGGAGGATATACAGGTCTTTTAGAAAAATAGTCATGAAAAAGTCTTTCATGACCTTGAGCTCTATTACGTTGAATAATAGTGTGTCATGGAACAGAACCATAACGGTTTGCTCTTCTTCTTCTTCTTCTTCTTCTTCTATGGTCATTAATTTTAAAGGTAGCAATTCATCATCAGAGTAGACATCAAGGCCATCGATCTCGAACATCATATCAAGTACATTACTAAAGTGTGCCATCTGTGAACAAATGAGGTTGAATACTTAATTGTGCTGATATTAGTGAAAACATGAATTGAGTTAGAATATTTGTATTGCAAGTTTATATGCGAATTGCAATTCATAAAGGCAAAATGCAACTTTTATTAATAAGATGTTAAGTTGAAAGTTTACAGATGCATAAGTAAAAGAGAATTTGATCACAATAAGTTCTTACTTTCGAAGTGAAAAACACACACAAACGACTACTAATTATTGGTTAGTGTTTTTTCAAGAATTTCCATCTTACGGGCTTCGTAATATTTTTCTTGCAGTGGATCCATTCCATTGGTGTCAATAGCCATTATTTTTTCCTCATCTGCTGACTTCTGTAGACGAAGTTTTTCTTTCTCAATTTCGACCAGCTCTTGTCGTTGAGCAAATGCTTTTCGTATTGTTCTATTTTAATTTTTTATTGTCCTCCATATATTCTTACAGGAGCATTACTACAGGTATTTTCTCTTGATATTGTTCCTTGTCCTTTCTTTTTTGTTGCTCCTTGGAAACCTTTCTACCAATAGGCCTTTCCATATCAGTTGCAATATTTTCTGCTTCTAAATAAATTTGATTTAGAAGAGATTCAGACGATTTTGCAGGACTTATCTTTTTAGAACTTTTAGACTTTTTCTTTGAAATTTTCATTGTCCATTTGGGATTATGCTTCAATTCTTGCCAACAGCGTAAAAATCCAAGTGGTTTGCCAAGCAGTTCCTCATACATTAGCTTTCGTTGAAAAATCTAAAATTAGTATAAAATAATAGTTATTTTTAGAAAAATATTGAAAAATTAAATATATGAACTTTAGTGATGTCAATACCTTGTCTTCATTGGTGATCCCACTTTGGTTTCTTGCTTCTATCTGAGCACACTACCCACAATATAAGTTAGCATCTTTCTGAATTTCTGACCAGCGGTTCGTGAGAGAATTCACATTGCGTTCAGACTTAAACTTTTTGTTTGTGTAAAAATATTCATGTATTCTATCCCAGTATTTACCCATTGTTTGCTGGTTTCTTTGTATCGGATCTAAACTAATATTAAGGCATGCAGATACAATGAGAAGGTCTTCTTCTACTGTGATGTTACCCCGTCTTTGTGGTTTTTTGGTAAATGGATTAACTATAACTCGATTTTTTTGGTGTCACAGTCGGTTGATCTATGAATTGAGTAGCCTCAATAAATTCTGGACTAGATATTTCATTCTCAAATTTTGAACATTCACGGAGGAGATCAATGTAAAATATATTATTAAGTGAATCCATCTAAACATAGCAAAATGATTTTGTGAGATTAGATATGATAAAAATTATAGCACACTCAGGTTGATCCTAAAACTCTCGAAAAAAGTACTGTAAATTTATCATTTCTTACTTTGCTTATCATGATCTGCATGATCTGCTTATCATTTCTTACTTTGCGACACAAGTAGATAAACTTCACTAATTATGCGTACATAAATATAGAAGAACAATTAGATACTACCCGAACCTAAAATGTTTACTAGACTGTTCACTTCAAAATTGATCAAGCACAACACACTTCAAAATTTGTGTTTCACTACTGAGAAAAAAGACATTTACTAACCTGATAAATCTTAATAGTCCTCTCAAGCTCAGCAATATATTGAAGCTTGCGAACCCTTAATCGTTGCCCCGACCTCCTACAAAAATATTAATCAGTCAATATTAAGTCAATATTAAGAAGGGTCCTCAACTCCTGTTTTTCTAGAGACCAAGAATTTAAACTAGCATATATCAGCATATATCAGGTATCCGCATATATCAACAATATGAAACCTTTGACCAGGTCAAGCTTATTTTTCACCCCAAACAGACTATTATTGATGCAAATAAAGAGTTCTGTGCCATTGAATCTATATTGTTCTTAAAACATCTAAAAGCCATAGATTTATCACAGTTCAATCAATCAGACCATACTCATTTAATTATCAGATAAATAAGAACATGGCACTAATAACACTCATGGCCAAAGAAATTCTATAATATGCAGAAGAAATTTATTTTAAAGGATATATGATGCAGCGGTGTCTACATTGAAAGTCCTTACTCCCACCTAAGTGTTTAGATAATTAGATGGCATAAGAAATTGCAAAAGAACATTTCCTCAGATACAAAAAAATAAATAAAAATAAAATAAAATAAAATAAAATAAAGTTGCAACAAACTAATATGCATATGAAACATGCATGTGGTCTCATTAAATGAAAATTATTCAGATAGAGTGGGACATGTTGGGTTATGTCTTGCATACGATATTGGATAAGAAGACGATAAGACGATGGAGAGACAGAAGCGATTGGAAACAGAGTGGAGGCAAGAAATAGTCAGCAGCAGCTACAGCAGAAGTTGCGATCGACCGTCCCTAATAAGCGGTCGACCGTCCTATGCAAGACGTCTTCCAGAGGGGAGGACAGTCGACCGCCTTATTGGTGCGGTCGACCATTCGCGGTGCTAATGGATTTCGGGCTTGAGTCTGGTTGATTCGTGAAAAGCCAAACTTGCTCTTCAAGTTGGATCGTGTGGCTCTTATCGTAGAGTTATCTCTTATGTACTATCCAATGGCTATTGTAACAAGATATTAACTTAGAGTCTGTCTCTAGATCTATATAAACAATTGTAACGACTCATAGATCCATGATAATTCTATTAAGTGCCGAATATAAGAAAGAGTACTTCATCTGAGAAGGGTGAGAGAGTTTTTCCATTGTATGTAGCATCAAGTTCCATTAGGCTTGAGAGAGGGTCGTGGTGAGAATTGTAATATTCTTGTATCTTCTCTAGTTGAATAATATCTCAGTTCTTCCTCCCCTGGATTAAGGCGAAAGCCCCAACCGGGACAATTCTTGTGTGCTTTGTGTATTTGGTGTGATCTAGTCTTGCTTGGTGGTTTGTGTTGAAATTGTCAAAGACTCAACAACATCTCATAATCCCTAACAAGTGGTATCAGAGCAATCAGGATTCGTGGGTTTGTTCGAGTTCCTTGGAGATGGCAGATCAAAAGACGAAGATTAAGCGGTTTGATGGTAAGATCAACTTCAATCTATGGAAGGTGAACATGTATGATGTTTTGGTTCAAAAGGACTTGTACCTTGCCCTAGAACTGAAGAAACCAACTGTGGTAGGGTAAAAATGGCCTGGAGGCCCTACCAGGGCCCAATACAGCTCTCACTCAAGAAAGGTAAAAATAGCATTCTAGTTCGGCCTCGAACCACCGCAGGGTCGGCGCCGAGTCTCCAGTTCACCCCCACAGATCCGGACTCCTCGTATCCGATGAGCAACTATGGCCCTCGGCCTCCGATCCACGATAGCCCTCCAAGCCATCCTACCATCCTGGTGTAGAAGGAAGATGACTTGGTGCAGCCCAGGCCCTCAGATCCTCCCAGGAGCACAGGAGCCCCATGATCTGCCCTGTCAGCCCCAAATACCACCAAGGGCTTTGCCACATCAGCCCTATACCGCTCCTGGTATTGCCACGTCAGCCCTAAACCCCCTGGGCCTTCTGCCACGTCAGGCCCATGGGTTTCCGGGTTCAGACCCGGCCCCCAAGCGGATCCAAACCCGGTTGGGATTCTCTATAAATACTAGACCCTCACCCACCTTTTCAGGTAATCAATCTTTTTCCACTTAAATTCACCTAGTTATTGCTACTCTCTCACAGAGACTGACTAGATCGTCGGAGGGTCCGCCACCGGGACAAACCCCGGTGTTTCAGGACCGTCTGCAGGTACACAAGACCTCGGATCCGAATCCTCTGATCCGAGCCCAGATCTCCGAATCACCCCGAGGTCGCCACAGGCTCCGCCCGGTCAGCCAAGGGTCATCAGACGAGCAGCATTCTCCTTCAAATACAAATTGAGTCCGAACTCACACCTGGTGCATCCACACGTCTCCCAGAAATAAACCGCATCAGGTTGGCGCCGTCTGTGGGAACACTGCTTCAGAGGCCGACCCTAGCACGACCATCAAGGCACCTCGACAGCCGAAATCTCATGGCCTCAAAGGGCAAGGGGGCTGCTTCCTCCGTCAACCGACAGGACACCCCACCACCAAACACCAATGCCGGGCCACGCGCATCAAGGCACGGAGATTCCCATCAGGGATCCCGGCGGAGCGCCACCCGTACAGTCCAGCCCGACCTACGGGGAGTAATCGTCAACCGACAGATTATCCGCAATAGGCGAAAGGCCGCTTCCAACCCGGCCCCGAACCATCCGAGACCGCCGCCCGAGGGACGGAGATCGGCACTCAGCCGCATCAGAAGGCAGCCTCCAGACCAACCACGCTGGGTCGAGGGAGCCCCCGTCACTCACGAGGAGTTCCAAGACTTCCGGAGAGAAATTCTCGGGGCCCTCCGACGGACCCCCGGGGAGGAAACCCTCCACTCCCAAACGGGGTCGGATGTCGAGACCAGCGCATCGCGTCCTTCAACAAACCAGCCAGAAGACGATGGCATACTCCTAAGACGCCTCCAAGAAATGGAGGATTGCCTCGATCATATGGGAGACGGCGACCGACGGGCGGCCCAGGGGTACAGACCTATCCGACCTCCCTTCTCCGCCCCCATCCTCCAAGCAGAAATACCAAGGAATTTCCGACCACCTCAGTTCAAGACCTACGACGGCGAGGGAGATCCTGCTGATCACATGGAAGGTTTCAAAACCCTCATGATGATTCACAGCGCCTCGGATCCCCTGCTATGCCGAGCCTTCCCCGCCACGCTTCGGGGTCCGGCTCGTGAATGGTATTCGAAACTCACCCCCGACTCCATTTACTCCTTCGACCAACTAGAGGGAAATTTCCTCGCCCACTTCGTCACCAGCCGGAAGGCGGAAAGGACTAGCGCTTCTTTACTTGGGCTCAAGCAGATAGAGGGAGAATCCCTCAGAGTGTTCGTTCGGAGATTTACCACGGAGGCGAGGTCGGTCTCCTCTCTTGATCCAGGTGTCGCCTCTGCGGCCTTTCGACACAACGTTCGTCATGGACAGCTGAAAGCTTCTCTGGCAAAGAGACCCCCCCATCGACTTTTCCGATCTCCTCAACCGGGTCGAGAAATACATTAGGGCAGAAGAGACCCTTAACCCCGAAGATACCCGGGAGGCCATCGGAAAGGGAAAGCGGAAGGTCGAAGCTGTCGAACCACCAAAGAAAGCTCCGAGGGACGCGGGGGCCGCGAAGAAAGTCCCGCCAGTCCCCCGTTTCGAAAGGTACACTCCCTTGACGCATGACGTATCCGCCATCCTCTTAGAAATCGAAGACGAAGGCATTGTCCGATTACCCCCCCGGTCTAATAACAACAAGAATCGAGATCAACGCTTCTACTGCCGCTTCCACAGAGATCACGGGCACGAAACCGACCAGTGCCGGGCCCTGAAAGACGAGATTAAGGAACTTATCTCCAGGGGGTACCTCCGAGAATTCACCCAAGAAGTCCCGCGGGGTCGACGAGATACTAGGAACCGGAGATCCTCGCCTCCGAACCCTACCCCGAACCGCATCCAGGGTCGGGATCCTGGTTCCGAGGGAGCCACAGATACACCCTTCATCTTGCACTGTGTCCACGGGGGGCCGATGGGAGGAGATTCGAACACTTCCCGAAAAGCCTTCATCCGGGAGGTGAATGCTGTCCATGACAGTCCCTCGCCCAAGCTACAACCGATGCCGGTCTCCTTCTCAGGAGAGGATTTCGAAGGCGTTTGCCTGCCCCACTGCGATGCCCTCGTCATTAATCTCCACATGGCTAATTGCGAAGTCCGCCGAATCCTCGTCGACAACGGCAGCTCGGTTAACATTCTTTTCCTCGAAGCCTTCGAGAATCTCAAGCTACCTAAAGGCAAACTCAAGCCGGCCGGATACACCTTGCATGGGTTCTCCGGCGTCCCTGTCATGATAGAAGGAATTGTCACCCTCGATGTTACCGCAGGATCGGCTCCTGTCAAGAGGACCGAATCCATGGACTTCATAGTGGTCAACGTCAAGGCGGCTTACAACACCATACTTGGCCGACCCGGACTATGCTCCCTCCAAGCGGTGCCTTCGGCTTACCATCTGAAACTCAAATTTCCCACCCCGAAAGGAGTCGGCACCGTCCGAGGTAGCCAAGAAGCAGCGCGATCGTGCTACATGACCACCGTCGGGGGAGGTATGTTCTCCCTCGACGCCGTCGAGTCCCAACCTGAGAGGGACGACCCTGCTTCCAAACTGACACCGAGCGGGAGGAGACCCCAGTCGAAGCCAAGTACCTAATGACACTACTCGAGGGACAGACATGGGCTCTAGCCTAGCTAAATGTAGACCCATTTTTGTGTAAACACTCTTATGTACAGGACCATCTTAAGCGGCCCTCCTTATCCTATGCAAAAGAGGTCTCTTTTTGTTAAAATTCTAACGCCAGATAATAAGATTGGCGCCTGAGTCCTCACTCCGGTATCGTCCCCAACACCTCGGTAGGCTCCAACCGAATCCAAGCTGAGGGCTCTCCCTTAGGCCCCACTTCGATCCCTCGCGGATCGGTGGACTCTCCCTAAAAAACCACCATCGTTCACTAAGCTACTAGCCGAAGCAAAGAAGGAACAGTATTCTTTATTCGTACCCTTCCATTTTCGTCCCAAGAAAACAAATGAAGACCGTTACAGGACCACTCCACTCATCTCAAAACTGAAGGAAGTCGCCATCTTAGAGCCCATCGGGTCCGCTGGAGGGCGGGATTACTTCGAACGAGCAGCTGAAAAATCCCCCTGCTCGTTAGGATGGTCCTGGAACTCAGCCTTGGTCGACTCCCCAGCCACGGAGCTCTGGGCGTCACCTGGTCGCGTACGCTGCAACAGCAGCAGCGCAGAGGGAACACCCTCCGCTTGCCGACCCACCGAGGAAGACACAGAGGCACCCAGCCTAATATTGTATCGATGTATCTCCATTTCTCTCTCCGCAGAAACATCCCGAAGTAACCTTTCAGAAGTGGGCCTCGGCGCCGAGGCACCCAACACCGCCTGTCCAAGGCTCGCACCGCCGAGTCTCTGATCCAGCATCGCCCTCCTCAACCGGCTCGCCTCCTCGCTTAAAGCTTCAGACTTATTCCAATAAAAATTCAAAGCCGCGTCAATGTCACGTGCCCCCCTTCGGTGGCAGACCAACGCGGCCTCCAGGACCTCAATCTTGCTCCGGAGCCACGCCACATCGGAACGTCGGGGGTCCACCTCGGGAAGGGGAGTCACAACCTACAGGAAAACCAGCCAACCCAATACACACACGCGAAGAGGTTCAGAAAAGTCCGAGTTCAAAACACTTGGCCGGTCAAAAAAAAAACTTTTCCCCCCATAAATTTAAGTACTCCTTACAAAGAAGGCGGTGGCCAGTCCGCGGGAGGCAAATACAGTCAAAAGAAGGAGGAAAGAAAGACAGAATAATACAGCTTATCGTCCCACCTCAGCGTCGACTGACGGATCCACAGATGGATCGGCCGGCGGGTCGAGAGCAGGCCCTTCTTCGCCAGGAGTCTTCGATGTCCCTTCAATCTCCATGTCGTACTCAAAATTGGACAGGTCGATGGTCGGATAGAAGTGCCTCACATGGCTGAGGGCCTTCGCATAACATGTGTCCTGGGCCTTGATCACCATCATCTGGCCCGTAATCGTCACTTCTTCCTTCTCCTTGGCGAACTTCTTCTTCAGGGAGGCCACCTTCTTCCCCCACTCCGCATCCTTGGCCTCGAGCTCGAGCTTCATCTGTTGCTCCCTCTTGTACGAACCCTCGAGCTCGATCCGCAGTTCCTTCATCTCCCGCTCACTCTTCTCCGCCAGAGCTCGCTCTTGTGCCAGGGATGCCTCGTAGAGGTTCTTCATATTAGCCCCCTGCATGCAAGCCTGCGACCAACGAGCACAGATAAGAAAAAGACTTCCGCAGAAAAAATTAACAAGGAGAATAGGGTCGGCGGAATTACCTGCACTAGGGCCTGCGCCAGACGCGTGAATGTCACTTCCACGGGCTCACCCTCCATCACCTGGCGATCACGAGGGGTCGCCAACTTCTCCACCACCTCGACGGCCTGGGCCTCGTCGGTCAGACGGTCCCCCGTCCGAACAGACCAGTCCGGAGCCCACCGGTGTCGCAGCAACTCCGCCACCGGATCCTCTTCCTCAACCTCGACCAAGGGACCTTTCCCCTTGTCAAGAACGGAGGCCCTCGCTAGGCTCTGACCCTTCGAAGCAACCGCCCCCTTGCTCGTCTCCGAGCGAATCCTCTTGGTCCCCGATTCGGGCTGAACCTCAGAAATGACTAGGGGCGACCCCCTTAGCCTCTTCGCCGCCTCCCCCTTCCTCTCTGCATTCTCCTTCCTCATGGCGAGCCTCTTCGCCTTGATTGATGCGTCGTCCATATCTGCAGAGAAAGCCACTAAGAGCAATGAGCAAGAAAGTATGAAAGGACCGAAAGAAAAGAAACAACTACATACACATGACGGCCGGGCTCAGTCCAACGCTCGCCAAGTTGGCCTCCGTCACCTTCGTCCAATCGATACTGGGTGACGAACGGAGGCGCTCGACAAACCCCCACTCCTCGGCCGACAAATCCATCGGCCTCGGTGCTTGATAGTTCGGTTTGGAGTGATTCCATCGAGTGGGAATGTCCCAGGGCTCTTCACTCCGGATCACCAGATATTTTTTCTTCCATTCTTTGATGGAGTCCGGGTGACTATGAACGACCTTCCCCTTACTCCGGGGAGAGATGTAGTAAACACCCTCGGCCGCCGAGCTGATCATCAACATCGCCCGGAACACATTCAGCCTCAGGGGTACCTTCTGTTCCTCGCACATCAACACAAAGCAGATAATCTGCTTCCAAGAGTTCGGCTCGTACTGCATGGGGGCCAAGGAGGCCCAGTTCAGCACATCCCGAACAAACGGGTGAACTGACAACCTCAGCCCAGAGATGAAAGCGTCCACTGGGAAGACGCAATACCAAGCAGAAAGGGGATCGGTGGGGCGCAGAGTAGAGCTCGGCAGCAACAATTCGTAGCCAGGCCCTATGTGATATGCCAGCTGCAGAACCTCCAAGTCCCCGCCCTCCAAGACAGTCGGGATCGCATCCATCATCACCCTCCTCCGACTCGGCGAAGAGGGCTGCACACCGAAGAGCTCCTTGTCAGAAAGATCGTCGGGATACCGACGGAAGGGCTTCGGCTGTACGGGCGAACCTGTCATCAAGTTACGAAAAACGGGCGCCTGGCTCGAACCACCAGTCCTCGACCCCGCCTTCCTCGGGGCCCTCTTCCTCTTCTTGGCTCGCTCCGACGAGGGAGTAGGAAAGGGCCCCAGGCCTGTCGGCGTGAAACTCGAGCCCGCACCCTGAACGGTGGATCTCCTCATCATGTCGCCCTCGCCCTCCTCCTACTCGGAAGACAACTCCAGTACCTGGATGTCGTCCGAACCATCACTGGTTTCCTCCGACTCGCTACTCTCCACCACGAAGGGACGTCGGGAGCGCGACGGCCTCATCTTGTGTACCACCTCCCCCTCACCTACTGGTTCCTCCCACGAAAATGAATCGGAAGGCTCCGCAGCGTGCACCAACTCCTCCTCAAGCACGGGCTCCTCCCCCGACGTCGATGTGGAGGCGCGCTTCACTTCCCTCCTGGACGTCAATGCTGACGAGCCGGACTGAGCCCTATCCATCCGTGCCTAAACCAAAAGAACTTACCAACTAACCGGGGGACGCTTCGGAAGGACGAGCCTAGTACAGCTAACTGCAAGAACGAGCGCTGAGTGGGTGGAAGATTTTTCAAGAAAGAAAGCAGCAAGAAAGAAGTGGGCGAGAAAAGGGGAGGGGGGAATACTTATAAAGGATAAGAACGGCTCCTCGACTTCCGCAATTACTATTCACCGATTGACGTACAACTGCCACCTGGAAAACCGCGCCACATCCTCGAAGCATGCGCTGCTGACGTCATCGGGTACCAGACTGGCGGCCAGACTCAGAGGTCGGCTCAGATGGAGTATGCGACGGAGAAAATGCTTTACTTAAGGTTTAAGGCGCCGTCCTTCGACAGACGCCCCGGGCTCCAGCATTCGATCGGTTCCCCTCTCATCCCCGAGCAGCTCGGGATTTACAGCCTCGGATTGGTGCCGAAACCCCGAACTGATTGAGGGTGGGACAGAAACCACAATCACCTGGAGCCCTATCGGAAGACAGAGTGGCCAACCCCTGATCGGAGGCGACCCCTCTATCTGAGACTCTTCAGCTCCAAGACCGGAATACGGTTGGTGCCCCTCCCGTCTGGTTCTCTCTCGGGCCAAACAACCGTGTCAGGGTCGTCTGACCCGAAAAAGGATCCAGACGGCACAGCCACCACCAATCCGAGGCTCCTTTTCTACCAATACGGATTTCGGCCGTTACCCCTCTCGCCCTGACCTCCCCTGGATCTGGCTACCGCATCAAGAGCCATCAGACCCAAGAGAAGATCCGGGCGGCAGAGTAACCACCTCTCTGACACCGCCAGGGTTGAAGATTTTTGCAAGAGACAGGCGCCCGCCGAAGCAGACACCTCCGTTGGCCAATAAACCACCCCTGCTGTGATCAAACCCACTGTGGGGGGAAAGGTATTTATAGCCTCCCCCGTAGACCAACCATTATGACACGGGGAAGGCCAACCGGCGGAAGCCCGTGCACTATCTGCATTTATCAGGCAGCACCATTAATGCTCCTAGGAAATTGGACCATCACACAGACTCCAGAGAGCCTTCAATGCTCCGCAGGAACGGCGGGCTACCCCCGCTCAAAATGCTCTAGGGCACGACAGTTCGACATCACCCTTGCCGACCAGTAATCCCTCGCCAGCTCAAGGTCAGGTCTGGCATCGCCGACCCGTAATCCCTCGCCAAGCTCGAGGTTAGGTCTGGCACCAGGGTGGTCTTCTCAGGAAGGCCAACGGCTCGCCACAACCCTTGTTGGCCCGTATTCCCTCGCCAGCTCGAGGTCAGGTCTAGCACCAGGGTAGTCTTCTTAGGAAGGCTTCACCGGCTCGCCATCACCCTTGCCGACCCGTAATCCCTCGCCAAGCTCGAGGTCAGGTCTGACACCAGGGTGGTCTTCTCAGGAAGGCCAACGGCTCGCCATCACCCTTACCGACCCATAATCCCTCCTCATCTCGAGGTTCGGTCCGGCACCAGGGTACTCTTCTCAGGAAGATACAACAGCTCGCATCACCCTTGTCGACACGTAATCCCTCGTCATCTCGAGGTTGGGTCGAGCACCAGGGTACTCTCCTCCGGAAGATTCAACGATTTGCCATCCCATTTTCACGACCAGGAACACTCCTCCCAGGCTAGCTCCCGTACCCCCACAGGAGTGGGGGGCTTGTGTGGTAGGGTAAAAATGGCCTGGAGGCCCTACCAGGGCCCAATACAGCTCTCACTCAAGAAAGGTAAAAATAGCATTCTAGTTCGGCCTCGAACCACCGCAGGGTCGGCGCCGAGTCTCCAGTTCACCCCCACAGATCCGGACTCCTCGTATCTGATGAGCAACTATGGCCTTCGGCCTCCGATCCACGATAGCCCTCCAAGCCATCCTACCATCCTGGTGTAGAAGGAAGATGACTTGGCGCAGCCCAGGCCCTCAGATCCTCCCAGGAGCACAGGAGCCCCATGATCTGCCCTGTCAGCCCCAAATACCACCAAGGGCTTTGCCACATCAGCCCTATACCGCTCCTGGTATTGCCACGTCAGCCCTAAACCCCCTGGGCCTTCTGCCACGTCAGGCCCATGGGTTTCCGGGTTCAGACCCGGCCCCCAAGCGGATCCAAACCCGGTTGGGATTCTTTATAAATACTAGACCCTCACCTACCTTTTCAGGTAATCAATCTTTTTCCACTTAAATTCACCTAGTTATTGCTACTCTCTCACAGAGACTGACTAGATCGTCGAAGGGTCCGCCACCGGGACAAACCCCGGTGTTTCAGGACCATCTGCAGGTACACAAGACCTCGGATCCGAATCCTCTGATCCGAGCCCAGATCTCCGAATCACTCCGAGGTCGCCACAGGCTCCGCCCGGTCAGCCAAGGGTCGTCAGACGAGCAGCATTCTCCTTCAAATACAAATTGAGTCCGAACTCACACCTGGTGCATCCACACGTCTCTCAGAAATAAACCGCATCACCAACCGACATGCAGCAGGAGAAGTGGGATGAGATTTGTTTGAAGGCCTTAAGTTTAATCTTGTTGCAACTGGCAGACGAAGTCAAGTGTAATATCATTTAGGAGAAAAGTGCGGTGAGTCTATGGGCGAGACTCAAAACTGACTTGTCACGCCCCGCTTCCCACTATACGGAAATACAGGGACGCAATTGAGGCCCAGCGAATGATATACATCATCCATAAGCTGTATAATTATAAGCTCAACAAGATTTTTATAACACATTCACACAGGCAAATATAATAATCACATAAGCTGAAAATAGAATAACTATCATTTGGATAATACATCAATATCGGGTCAAGATGCCCGGAAGTACAAGGTGCCAGAATTAAAATAATACGATAAGCAGTTCGCTATAACAACTAGATAAAATAGCGACTGAAATAAAAACAACATGAAGTAGTAAGAAAGCAGCAACGATCGTCTAGAGAGTCTGCTCGTCGGGTCCATCAGTACCTGTATAATTATTAACTCAAAGAAAAAAATAGAAAAGTTCCCGTTAGAGCAAGTTTCGGGCAGCAAGTAGCAACAAGCAGTAAAAAGGGGTAATATAACAAGATATAACATGGAAGAAACAAGAAGTAGAAGTACAAATACAATATGGAAGTAGGCAAAGAACTGGAACAATATGATCATGTAAGTAATAACTGTAACTAGTGTATTCTAGACTTCAAGGTATAAGCAATTGATAACCTAGGCTCAGTTAATCGATAATCATGTAATCAAGGATCGAGAGTCATGTAATCAAGAATCATGTAATCAAGAATCAAGAGTCATGAAACAAAGAGTCATGTAATCAAGAATCATGCTTAGTGAAGATCTCGAGTTTATCTATTTTATTAACTTATCTAATGCACGCAATCCTGTGTCCCATACCACAAGTTCGGTGCATATCAATCATGTGACGTTTAGACTTAGGTAGTGAATTCTATAGGATTATGTACTCGGGTCTTCCAGTGATAGTATCAAGACATGTAATCATGAATCATGTGATCGAGAATTATATAATCAAGAATTATGTAATCAAGAATCACTATTTCGGGAAACACAGGTCCCCTTCCGAGTATACTCCCCTATATTGTCCACTATTAAGCCGTACCATTATAACCCCGACTTGTTTTTCTTTTATAATTAATTATGAACATGCAGTTGGTACGAATAATGGAACGGTGTAATCAAATAGTTTAGTCAAGAAAAATATCAAAGGCAGTAATCATGGACATGAGACGTAAAACGAGTACATGTATCGAGAGTAGTCATTATAGAATTATCAAGTGGTATAAAATGCATTCTATCAATCTATTATATCTATGCAAGTTATTATTACAAGAACAATAATATACTCAGATCATTAAATATGAAAAGTAATGGGTTTATATGCAAAAACGTAAAGATGAATTTTTAGACAACTTGACATATCTGCATTCAAATTCACTTTTCCGTTGTTACAGAAAAGCAAATCCAATTCCGTCAGAGATTCTAGAAAGTAGACTCTCTTCCGGTTCCAACGCATATTCACACGATACATTCTAGAGACAGTAGCTATGCGTATAAATACATTCTTCGCTGGTTTCGATGTTTCGCGCGCATTCTGGAAATTCAGAGTCACAATACTAAAATTGCGATATCTCACAATCTATACATCGGATTGAGAAACTGTAGGATGTTTTAGATATTTAGACTCGAAGGGTTACGATTTTCATGTAGAAAGTTTTTCGATCCAGTATCGGGAACATGGTCGAATACTCAGTACAAGATACCGGTTAGTAATCCCGTGTAGGTTCAGAAATTCACGATATGCCAGTACTAAAATCACGATATCTCACAATCTATACATCCGATTGAGAAACCGTAATATGTTTCGGATATCTAGAATCGAAGGGCTACGATTTTTATGTAAAAAGTTTTTCGATCCAGTATCGGAAACATGGTCAAATTCTCAGTACAAGATACCGGTTAGTAATCCCGTGCAGCTTCAGAAATTCACAATATGACAGTATTAAAATCGCGATATCTCACAATCTATATATCTGATTGAGAAACCGTCAGATGTTCTGGATTTGGGACTCGATGGGCTACGATTTCCACGTAGAAAATCTTCGATCAAGTATTGGGAACATGTTCGAATTCTTAGTGCAAGGTCAAGAAATTTTAGAGATAGTAAGGTTGAATATTCGATATTCGATAACATGATTCGAAATGTGTTAACGGTTCACTCTTGAGTTGATATAGCATGGAACCAGTGACTCGAACAGAGTTTGACAATAAAATATGATGATAACTAGAATACTTGCCACGAGTCCAAGGAAAATACTTGTACGAGAACAAAAAGAGTGTACAAGATACTTGCTTTATAACGTGACGATTTCGGTAGTGGTGTTAACCACGAAAAGAAGAAGCAACATCGACAACAGACGGCGGCACAACAGCGGTAAGAATGGCAGCAAGACGACAACGAGTGAGCAACGGTAGCAACGGTGAGTGACAACAACAATAAGAAGATGGCGCGGCGTCAGGTTATTTTTCGGGGTTCACGGGACCGTAGAAGTGGAGTCGTTGGCTCAGAGGTGGAAGGTAAAGTGGATCTCCGGTGTTAGCTTCGGCTCTCGGGTGTGAAGAAGGCAGAGGAAAAGAAGGAGAAGTGAAGAATGAGACGTAGAGATGAGGGTGGGGTGTAATATGTGCATGTATATATATAAGAGAGAGAAAGAGATGGGAGGTTCTGCATGTGTGTGTGTGTGTATATAAATATGTATATATATAAGTGCATGCATGTATGCATGTGTATTAGTTTATATATATAATATATAAGGAGAGAAAAAGTGTTGGCTGCATGCATAAATAATTAAGGAGGGAGGGAGACAGTTATAGAAAAACGTAAAAGAAAACAGAAGAGGGGGTTGACGGAAGGGAAGATTAGGACTAGTAGGGTGGTGGAGGTAGAGTAGAGTAGGAGGAAAATAAAAAAGTTAGGCGTAGAATTTAGGCAGGATTTGGCTGTGAGTGATTAGCGAGAGTGGGTTAGGATTATGATTAGGATTAATTAGGGTTTAAAATTTGTATTTAAACTCCGATCGAAAAAATCACAAAATTATAGAATTGATCAAAAAAATATTCTGGCTTTAGATAAAGAGTCCAAAGAGAAAAATAAGAATGATCTGAAAATTGAAGTACAAAAATTTACGTAATAAAATACATACAACTGGGACAGGGAGTTACATGACTACTCGGGATCGTCTTTGATAGATCGGATGTATTGGAAGAGGAAGCTGTTTAGGTTCACAATGAAGGACGGTACCCATCTTCAAGATCATATTGTGGAGTTCAATAAAGTAATATCTAAACTGAAGGTGATTAACGCGGATGATCTTAGCGAAGAAAATAAAACTTTCAACTTGATTTATTCACTGCCAACTTCTTATGATCACTTGATAACTACCATGCTACGTGGGAAATCGGCTAAGGAGACACTTACTGTAGCTGGGGTAATTAAGGGTCTGATGGAAGATGAACTAAGAAAAGAGACTCATAAAAAAGGGTCAATTTCTTTAGGGTGTTTTGCAGTGTATGGTGATACTTCAATTGGAAGGGATGCGGCACACAAGGGTAAGATTCGTAGCCCTTACTGTAGAGGAGTTGGGCATTGAAAGAGAGACTGTCACAAGTGGTTGAGTCGGAAGAGTGCTACTAAAGAATAGGAACAAGCCCATATAGTCAGCGCAACTGAGTCAAGTAATAATGTTGATTGTTGTCTTCTTGTTTCAAGTTCTTCAGATATGGATTCAAGTTGGTATCTTGATTCGGGAAGTTCTTCTCATATTTGCTCCGAGAGAGATATATTTTCTACTTACAAGTCATCAACAGGCCGTAGTGTGAGAACGGGGAGTGGTGAGATTTGTGAAGTGGTGGGTGAGGGAACGGTTGAATTGGAGATGCCAGATGGTAAAGGGTTCACACTAGAAGATATCATGCATATTCCTTCGATACAGAAGAATCTTATATCCTTGGGTACTCTTGATGCTCGTGGTTGCAGGTACACAGCTCGAGGTGGAGTTTTGACAGTTCGGAAGAGTCGTCGTAAGGTAATGAAGGGTAAGAGGGAGATTGGGCTGGGTCGGTACAACCTCTACCAGCTTTGTGGGAGCAGATTATCTCGACCGAGTGTATGAAAGCCCATTAGTCCTAAAGCATCATCTTGTAAGCCGTCACTAGAATTATCAATGCGAGACTGCAACGTTCGAATACCGTTGGAAGGTGGAGAAAGCCTTGATGTAGGTGGAGTTCGTGTGGAGGGTAGCACCTCCATGATTACATCTACATGGGTGTGCCCTTGAGGGGGCATATAGCTGGAGGAAAACAAGTGGAGGTTTGTTCAACTAACAGAAGAAGCCATAGAAACTTGTTGTTTACAAAGTGGAGAAGAAAGGTCTAGAAGAGTTTTAAATCACACAGGTATGGATTCATGCGTATGCAATCCAAGGTGGAGATTGTTGAGTTTATGTCTTGCATACGATATTGGATAAGAAGACGATAAGACGATGGAGAGACAAATGCGATTGGAAACGGAGTGGAGGCAAGAAATAGTCAGCAGCAGCTACAGCAGAAGTTGCGGTCGACCAACCCTAATAAGCGGTTGACCGTCCCATGCAAGAAGTCTTCCAG
Organism: Hemerocallis citrina; assembly: GCA_017893485.1. Classification (NCBI taxonomy): domain Eukaryota; kingdom Viridiplantae; phylum Streptophyta; class Magnoliopsida; order Asparagales; family Asphodelaceae; genus Hemerocallis; species Hemerocallis citrina. The sequence continues at coordinate 2,286,972 of JACEHZ010000091.1, forward strand.
AGGGAAGGATAGTCGACCGCCTTGTTGGTGCGGTCGACCGTTCGTGCCGTTGCTGGGTTTCGGACTTGAGTCTGGCTGATTCGTGAAAAGCCCAACTTGCTCTTCAAGTTGGATCGTGTGGCTCCTATCATAGGGTTATCTCTTATCTACTATCCAATGACTATTGTAACAAGATATTAATTTAGGGTTTGTCTTTAGTTCTATATAAACAATTGTAACGGCTCATAGATCCATGATGATTCTATTGAGTGCCGAATAGAAAAAGAGAGTACTTCATCTGAGAAGGGTGAGAGAGTTTCTCCATTGTAAGCAGCATCAAGTTTCATTAGGCTTGAAAGAGGATCGTGGTGAGAATTGTAATATTTTTGTATCTTCTCTAGTTGAATAATATCTTGGTTCTTCCTCCCTCGGATTAAGGCAAAAGCCCCAACCGGGACAATTCTTGTGTGCTTTGTGTGTTTGGTGTGATCTAGTCTTGCTTGGTAGTTTGTGTTGAAACTGTCAGAGACTCAACAAGATCTCATAATCCCTAACAGGACAGTGTTCAGAGATCCAGATATGTAGACCATATCAGCGTTTAGCACCCAGATCTATAGTCAGTCTAAAGAAGGGTCCTCAACCCCTGTTTTTCTAGAGGCCAAGAATTTAAACTAGCATATATCATCATATATCAGGTATCAGTATATATCAGCAATATGAAACCTCTGACCAAGTCTGGAGCATTTAAACTAGCTCATTTCTTACAAGTAAATGTTCTCAGGTATCAGCATATATTCGAAATATGAAACCTTTGACCAGGTCTGGAGCATTTAAACTAGCTCTTTTTCACCCCAAACAGACTATTACTGATGCAAATAAAGAGTTCAGATTGTCATTGAATCTATATTGTTCTTAAAACATCTAAAGCGATAGATTTATCACAGTTCAATCAATCAGACCAGACTCATTTAATTAGCATATAAATAAGAACATGGCACTAATAGCACTCGTGGCCTCAGAAATTCTATAATATGCAGAAAAAAATTATTTTAATGGATATATGATGCAGCAGTATGTACAGTGAAAGTCCTTACTCCCACCCAAGTGTTTAGACAATGCCCTTGGCTTCAGGTATCTGATAGTGTCACAAAAGTTGTACATCGCCATTCAATAAATTCCAAGCACATTGCAGTAATTATAATTTGTTGATATGTTTTGTATCAGACTTATTTATATTTTGCTGGTTGTTTTATTCAGCTTTAAACTCTTGTACTAAGACTTAGACTCTTGTAATAAACAACATACATGTTGAAGCCAACAATCACTTCACTGGAACCCATCTTGCTTATTGTCTTCCCCAACCCAAAATAAATAAATAAATACATCCGACTCCATTTTACGATTCTCTTTTTCACCGAACAACCAGCCTTCATACAAGCATCACAAACTCAACATACTATCTCAATTCTCAAGTTTATTCTTCAATCCCATATACACTAACATAAAACCCAGTACACTATCTTATTAAAAAAATCCAAAAAACAAAAAATCCTACCTTGCTCAACAACTGTACTCCAACGACTACCGCGTTATCCGCAAATTGCACCCAAATTCCATCACTTGCGTTGCTAAACAGAAGAATATAAAGTCTAAGAATGTGCAAAAAACCAACAAATTTCCTAAATTTGCAGAAGAATTTGAAAGTGAACCTGAATTAAGGCAGTAAAGACATGTTAATTTCTAGCTTGATATAGAATCAGAGATTCATGCATCCTAGTACGTATATAGAAAACGTTTGTGACTAAGATTTTCTTGTTGCCTTTGATGTTTTCTCTTTTGATAGTTGAACAAATCTATATCTTATATATACCATTAAATTTTTTCTTTTATAATCATGTCTCCGAAATGTATGATACTGTAAAAATTTATAGCACCTGCAACCCCACAACCGAGGGCTCCATGTTATTTCTACTGCATTAGCTAAACAAAATCCACTACTCCCATTCAGGTAATTAACTTTACATTCACGTATATTTATTCATTCAAACATAGAAAATCCACTACTCCCAAAGGAAAGCACTCAGGTTCACAATTGGGATATGCATTACACTACTAAATACTAATATTTGACAAATTCTCATTATATAAATTGAGTACAAGATAAATTCAGTGTCTGTGATGCCATTATAAGTACCTTACTGAAAGCCTATACAAGTAAATATTACACATTAATTCTTATTGTTCTTTATATCCGAACAAAATCTGAAGAGCAGCTAAATGGAACAACTAAAATCTGAACAGATTGAAGAAGAAGAAGAGAACAGATTGAAGAAGAAGAAGAAGAAGAAGAAGAAGAAGAAGAAGATACCCGATGAAGAAGGAAAAGAAGCTGATGAAGAAGATACCTGATGAAGAAGGAAAAGAAGCTGCCTCTAGGAAGACTAAATCCACCAAGAACAAATTAAAGAGATTGAACAAATTGAAAAAATCTTGGAGGAATTAATAGCAGGACTCGATGGAGCCATTGGGAGTCCCCTTGATCTCTGGTAACAAGAGATGAAAGAGATTTGGCGAGCTTTCCTTTCATTTTGAAATTCGCTAGATCTGACGAGCGGATCGCGAGCGAATCGCACATTGCCAGATCCGCAATTCTGTTGGTGAGCCCGTTGGAGAGAATTATTTGGGAAATTCTGACTATTTTACCAAATTGGTATGAATGACGATACCCGTTGGAGATTGTCTCACTAACCGAAACAAACAACAATCCATAATCCATTCCTTAAGAATATACTTAGTATATTCTCAAGAGGTAGCAGATATATTCGCCTATTCCAGTATTCCCATACCCATGCTCCTCCTACGCAGAGGGAGCTAGCTAACCTAGCCTATCTTATAAAGGGCATGGTTGTGGGCCCCCACATATCCCCTTCATTATGTACAGACTCTGTTCAGGCCCATCATAAACACATCTTAGAATTACGAGGCTTTGCAGGGACTCTGTCATCCAATTAAATGCTACCACGTGGGCATCTGGATTGGTCTAAAACTCTCACCGGCCTTATCCCCTATCAATCATATCTATCCATCATCCATTTCTGATATGTCTGTTATACAGTTTTTTATTTAAATTTAAAATGAGTAAATGCCTGTTTTACCCCTAACTGTTTGAACTATTCTGTTCATCCCTTGCCCTCACTGCCCTTTCTTGGTCTGAACGGGTTTATTTGTAAAAAGGGTTCTATTTCTCGTTGTAGTCCCCAAGAGCATCCACTGTTTCGTTTAAAAACTCAAAAATTAGAAATAACTTTAGAAAAGAGCTGTGTAGTCGTTTGCTAAAAACTCAAAATTTAGAATAGAAGCGCACAGTACCCTGTTAAAGTTAGGAGAGGCTTTAGAGAATTGCTAAATATAGAAGACTGTAAATGTTCATCCGTTTGAAGATAGGGACGGATGAAGATCATCTGTCTCGTTCGATTTTTAATAAAAATTTGAAAGACGGTTGAAGTTGTTCCGTCTATTTGTCGATTTTATTTTTAATATATAAAATAAATTTATTAAATAGGTAAAGTTTATTAAAATAAAAAAAATGGGAAAGTGAGAGACGGATGAACTTCATCCGTCCCTCACTTTTGCTAAACAATATTTACCTCACACATTTACCCTTTTACCCCTACAAGTTTAACATCATTTGATTTGTCCGTTTTAAAATCCAAGGGTATTAACGTCATTTGCGGCTAGGTGACAAAACAAAACAAAACAAAAAAAATTCAAGCAAACATGCCAGAACATCCGTCTGGCACTGTTCACTTGATTTTTTTTATTTTTATTTTTGTAAACGAAATAAAAAAATAATAATATAGCGACGGAGGAAGAAGCACCGCCCTTTCTCAAAAACGGAGGAAGAAGCACCGTCTACTCATTTTTTTAATAAAAAAAATTAAAAAAACGTTAGACGGATGAACAAGATCCGTTCAACACAATAATTTTTCAAAAATTAGAAATAACAATAGCAGCGACCTTTCGTAAAAGCTAAAATCTCATTGCTAAAATTAGAATAGCTTTAGCAAACGACAGTGGATGCTCTAACATCATTCACAATTAGCACGGTCACATTTACCTGATATCCGAAATCAGCACTGGACCTAAACCGATTCAATATACACGAGTCCGGATCCGGATCCTAAAATAAGACCCAATGTAATTTCGAATCCGGATCCAGATCCGGATTCGGGTTGGCTCAAAATAGAGCGGACCTGGACATGGACCCGGACCCATTAAAAATACTAAAAAAGTTATGAAATTTGAATAATAGGATTATAGGGATATACATATGAAAGTAATTGTTGAAGATAGATGTGTAAATATAATATTTAGTCATGTACTTCAGTGTCAAAATTGTTGGAACCGTAGGGTATCCGGTGCAACATACTTAATTGCAAATATTTATTCCACGCTACCTGACCCGACGGGTGATCTTTTAAACTAGGACCCGGACCCGGACTCGGTTCTGGCAAGTCCGGCCCGGATCCAATTTTTGGACCCTGTGAGGTACCGGGTCCGAATCCGGGTAGTGGAGGACCCAACCCGATAGGACCCAATACCAGCTCTATCCACAATGGTTTGTTAAATTCCCATTTTTGCAATATTTTGGCAAAAACCCATCCACAACGGTTTGTCATTTCGACATTTTTGAAAGTAGGAACAATCGCTTCTCATATATGAAAAAAGATTTGGTGATCTTAAAATATAGAGGACGAAACATGTTGTTCCGACCATATATATATATATATATATATATATATATATATATATATATATATATATATATATATATATATATATATATATATATATATATGATCAGACGAGATAAGTTGTGTCGTCCCAATTTCTCTTTTTAAAAGTATTGACCGGAACATGTTCTTCCGTAAAAAAAAAGGAAAGGCATCAGCAAAAAAAGGTAAGGTATCAGATGGGACACGTTGTCTCATTCGAGCTCAAAAATATGATAAATGGCACAACATGTCCTCAAAAATATGATAAATGGCACAACATGTCCCCGTTTGTACAAATGTCGCTTTCAAAGTTAATTAATCACTTGATTTAAGTATTAATCATGATTAAGTATTAATTTAAGAGTAATGCTTTAGCCACTACCAATTTCACTACCATTCTCTTCACTACCTTAGGTGGCATACTTCTATTGGAGAGTTCTCCCACCCACTCTATCTTTTCCTACCTATTGGAGTGTGCCACCTAAGGTAGTGAAGAGAAATGTAGTGAACTTGGTAGTGGATGCAGCATTACTCTTAATTTAATCCACTAATCACTTTGTTTATTAATTTGAATTGGAGTTTACTGTTAATTTAATAAATAATTAAATGACTAATAATATTCTAATAATTAATACTATTTTAATTGTATTAAAAAAAAAAGGCTCTCGAACAGAACATGTCCAACATGTTCCGTTCGATCAAATTTTTTTATTTCTAATATTTTAGTAAATGACAACTGCAAAAAAATCCTCATTTTCCACTTCTCATTTTGCCAATTTACCACAAAATAGCAACAACCATTGTGGATGCTCTGCATCCACACTCGTTTGCTATTTTTTCATTTTCCCAATGTTTTAGCAAACGGAGCGCTGCTTTCGTTTGCTATTTTGCCAAAGTTTGAGAAACGAGGAACAGTGCGTTCTCATTTTGAGAAACTTTTCAAAATATATGGGACATAACATATTGTTCCGTCCATATATTATTATTTTTAATTTGATCAGACGATACAAGTTATATCATCCAAGATTATTTTAAATTTTTTTTTTAACTATCGGACAGAGCAACATGTTCTGTCTCAATTTCTTTTTAAAAAGAATTGAAAGAAAGGGATTGGAGGGGACATGTTGTCCCGTCTGAAACCAAATGTTCTCAAACGAGACACATGTCCCGCTTGATGAGATGTCACTTTCAAATGGGGGTTTAAGTATTAATTTTGGACACTAATCTCATATTTTATAGATTTAATCATAGTTTAGTTCTAATTAATTTCTAATTAAATTACTAATAACTAATTAATTAATTTGCTAATCATTTTTACATGCGACGGGACAACAATATTATAGCAATATTTTTTATATAAAAAATTAATTTTTTTTGCCATAATATAGCAATCTACCAGTGCAAAGAAAACCAACTTTGCTATTTCTCATTTTGCCATTTTGCTAAAAAAAAATAGCGATAACGAGTGTGGATGCTCTAACACATCGGTCATATGCACAACTACGTCTGGTCTTACTATGGGTGGCAACCGGGTTAAACCTGCCCACGAACCACTCGGATAAGTCCGGGTCGAGCTTAAAACCGAACCAGATCTGTGTGAACCGATCTGGACCCGGGCGGTCTGGTCCGGTTCAGTTGGGAGCCAAAAGTGGCCCGGTCTGAACCATACCACTTTTGCCCCCAAAACCGTCAAACCCGGCCGGGCCCGGATCGCAATGGTCCGGGTTGGTTAAGCCCCAGCAACAGTCCGAGCTGGTTAAGCCCAGTCAGACCCAATAGTCCCCTCCCCCCGGGCCGACCACTGGGTTCTGTTTTTTATATATATTATATTTTGCCTCCAATAACGGCTATTTTTGGGGGGAAAAATTGGAAACCTGAAAAATATGAAAATTTTATAAATAGCCACCCCACGTTCCAATTCTATTTTCTTCACTCAAAAATTTCCAAACATTTCTCTCAACTCTCTCTATTCAATTCAAAAAAAAAAAAAATCAAAAATCTACAATTCATTCTAAATCAAATCAGGTCTGAAGTTCTCAACTCTCTTACAATCTTTGAAAGAAAAGAAAGAAAAGAAACGATTAAAGTGAAGAAACAATCATACCAAGTTCTCATCTCTTTGGAAGAAAAGAAGCGATTCAAGTGAAGAAACAATCAAGAATCTTCTCAATTTTCTCTTGCGATTCTTCTTGTGTGGTATCAGTTTTAATTAATTATAGTTATATATATTATTTAGTTGTTAATTTGTAGTTGTAATTTGTAATTTGTTATATAACTTTTCATATAAAATTTTGAACTTTCATATACAAATTATAAATGGTATCATCATGTTCACGTAGCCACAGTGGACAAGAATCCGACAATAGTAGGTCCAATACATCTTGTAGACCTTTTTCTTCAAATCCACGATTACTATTAGAGACCTATACTATTAGAAAGTGATAATATTCCGAAGTTTCCACAAACATAAAACAAAGAGATTCTTGTTGAAGAGACCCAAACCCAAAAACAAGATACCAATCTCCTAGTTTCTTCTTCTGCCCGAAAACATAGAGGTGAAACCACTGAAATCCACCGATATTTCACAATTATTTTGTCTCAGTCGAATAAGTAATATGATCATAAAGTATGCAACAAGTGTAAAACTGTATACAAATGGAAAGTGGGTGAAGGGACGAGTACACATAAGCGACACTTAGTTAGAGCACACCCGAACTTATTAGAAGATTATCTTACCCAACAAAAGATCTACCCTATGTCCGGCCATATAGATAGCCTTAGTTATAATCATGATCTAGTACATATGGAAATGAAGAAACTCATTATTAAGAGCAGTTATAGTTGTTCGAACCCAAATTCGTGTATTTGGCAATTAGAATTAGGAATTATGGGTTCTAGCTATAGTCGTTTGAACCCAAAATTTGGGGTTTTTAAAAAAAATGAGACAGGCGATACATGTAGTATCGCCCCGTTTAACTTTTTTATTAAAAAGTTAATATGCTCTCGAACGGAAGAAAATTTGGTTTCAGATGAAATTGTGGGCTAAATATGCATCAGAAGAAATTTGTTATTTCGCCCGACACATTTTTTTTAAAAATAAATGTATGCATAACAATTCCTATATGCCTAATTTTATAGAACACACCATTCAACTTTTGAAAAAAAAATGCATCAGACGGGAGATCAAATCCCGTTCGAAATTAAAAAAATAAAAATAAAAAATGCACTGACGGGAGATCAACTCCCATCCGATATATAAATATATAATTTGGGACGAGATTTCAAATCTCGTCTGATATATTTTTAAAAAAATCCGGGACGAGGTTGCATATATTGTCCGATAAGATTTACGGTTAAAATTGTGAATGGACGAATATTCATGTTTCAGATGCTATATTTTCCAAATTCAAATATCTCTTCTCAAATATAGAAGACTAATGTTCCCCTCAGACTCAAAATTTGGGTATTTAGCCAACGACTGCGGCACTTTTTTTGCCAAAATTTTTAATTTTTGGGTATTTAGAAAATGACTACAGATGCGCTAAGGATGAGTTACCAAATGCTTATTCCAAAAGTAGGATCCTAGAGAATTTTAACCAAACCGTCATAATCACCCATTATAAACAAATTCCTAGGAACGTTGTTAAAGCCGATAGTTTTAAAGTCTATAAAAAAGCTGAAGGGATGTTAATTGGTATGTTATATTAACTTGTAGGATTTCGTTAACCTGATTATTGGAAAGATTGTGACGATGTTCCATGGATCTGCGTAACATGTCATTGGATTGATACTGATCGAATCCTTCAAAAGATGATTATACAATTTAGATTTTTGAGGTGTTCCCATAATTGTGCGACTATCACATCACATATCATATAAGGAGGCACTATTTTTTGTATTTATGATAAAATTTTGGCTATTAGTTTTGATAATGTCTTTAATAATACAAGGACAAGTTCTACATTAACAGATGAGTTTCAACCTATAGAGTTTGGAATATTTCATGTTAGATATGCATATCATATTTCCAACCTATGTGTTCAAAATTTATTGAAGTTAACCATGAATATTTGAGTGCATTTCATAACTTTGAGTGGTCCTACTCTTCAAGCATTCAAAGATTGGTGTGAGATTAAGGAAATAAATTATGAAAAAATCCTTAAAGATATTAGACACTATTGGAATTCGCTTTACGAACTACTTCTTATTGCTACTAAATAAGGATCGCTTGTAAATAATGTATTGCAATGCATAAGGAAAATTTCGTTTGAATGATGAATATTGAAATTTTGTCGGCAATTTGTTAAAATTTAAGAACCTTTTCAAATCGTGTCATGCTCACTTCCCGATATATGAAAACACAGACACGTAACTAAGGCCCAACGAATGATACAAGTATTCCAACTCACATAATTCATAAGTTGTACAGTTTGTAAGCTCAAAAAGATAGGAAAACACATCCACGCAGGCAGTCATAATGATTACATGAACATGAATAGAATAAAATAACCAACGTCCTAGATACAAAATGTCCGGGTCAAAATGGTCAAGAATATAATGTACTGGAAGAAATACAATGCAATAATCAGTTCACTACGACTAGCTAGATAAAGTAGTATTTGGAAAATAAGAAAATAACACCAGCAATTCCATCAGGGTCATATAGAAAGTCTGCTCATCAAGTTCCTCTGGAATCTCATCATCTGTAAATGTGTAAACATTAACTGAAGTAGTGAGAGAGGGGGGGGGGGGGGGGTCCGTTAGAGTAAGCTTCGGGTAGCAAGTAACATCAAGCAATACAATATAGAACAGTATAGTTCAATGTGGAAATAAGCAAGGACTAGGAACAATATGATCGTGTACGATACAATTGAAATCAATAATCGGGAATGTATAATTTTGGCAATAGAGTATAATCAATTGATAATTGGTAATACAGTAATCAGTAATCAGTAATCAGTAATCAGGAATCAACAATTAGTGAATCTGTAATTAGGAATCATGTAACTAGTACCAGTATCAATGATCATTGTCATTCTTAAGTCTATCAGTTTATTAACCTATCTAATGCATGCAATCCTACGTCTCATACCACATGTTCGGGTGCATATCAATCAAGTGATCGTTTAGACTTAAGTTTTGAATCAACAAGATTATGTATTGGGAACAGCGACGGTATACTGTAATCAAGAACCCAGTAATCAAGAATCATGTAATCGTGTAATACAGGAATCACGGGCCCCATTCTAAGTACACTCTCCTATATTGTCCACTACTAAATTGTACCCTTTATTACCCCAACTTGTTGTTCTTTTACAATCATCAATCATGAACATGCAGTCGGTGCAACATGTGGGAACATTGGTATCAAGACAATCATATCGCTTCTTAGGATATTGGATTTTAGCGGGCACCCACACAGATTTTAGAGGTGGCCCCTATAGATTATGAAGGTAGCCCTCACGGATTCTAGAGGCGGCCCTTGCAGACTCTAGAGGTCGCCCCTGTCCATTCTTACAATGTGACACTTAGTTATTCATGACACTTAGTTCTATGTGATACTTAGTTATATGCGACACTTTGTTCAGTCACCCAAGATAATAGCAATGACTATAACAATAACATTGCATGTGACTGAAGTATCAAGACAGTAATCAAGGAAGTATCAATAACGGTAATTATGAGCATATCAAGAGGTAAAAGCAAATACATGTATCAAGAACGGTAATCATAAAAGCATCAAGTGGTATACGCAAATGCATGATATAAATGCAATTTGGCAATCTACTATATCAGTACAATTAATCATGCACGAATAAAAACATATAATAAAAGACACTATCAACAAATCTGGATAACATCACATGTTGGCACTAAGACTTATTTTTCTGCTTCTACGGGAATGCAAATCATTTTCCGTCCACGATTCTAGAAAGTGGACTATCTTCCATATCCAATGCCAACTTACTCTGTAACACGCCGAATTCCAAATAAGCCTGAATTCGAAGTTCCTCATGATCTTTACACTTCACTTCGTACAATTTTACAAGAAATTTAAAATATTTTGTACAACAATGTTTGCATCAACGCAGCAGAAATATAATTACAACATGAAACATGAAATAAATAACAATTTGAACATTTCTTAAGCAATATTCCTTATTTAGTCCTTTCATTCATTTTACCCTGCATAGAAACTGTGGACACGTCAGTTGCATATAACTGACGCTAGGATATAATACATCAATTTCTCTTACTTGGAAAGTACACACTTGTTCACAAACAAAGCTAAGGGAGACTATCTTATTGATGTCGTATGTGAATGTGCACTTAATCTTAATGCAGTCACTTATATTTCATGATACTAATGCACACTTGTTCGAACTTATGCATCTCATTCTACATAAATCCGAGGGTAAGCCCATAATCGTTCTTCATCTTGTAGGGTTGATTCCATCGCTATGAGTTTAACTACTACGGTAAGTATCCTAGATGTTCTATGAGTTACGAGCCCATGTCCAGACATCCTGGAGGGGAATTCCACGTCATAACATAACTCATCATGCATGAATCCTATGGACAATTCGCCTCCGCCATGGAACGATGGCACTACGTAGTCACCAAGCACCCCACAAGCGTCGCCATGGTCCCGATAATTCTGGAGATGTATTCACGTCATGACATGACGCATCATGTAGACATCCTGTGAATACTCTCACACCGTAGATCCGAGGCCCTCATACTTGTGTTTTTCTCTTACTTTCATCACATCTTCAGTATAGTGTAGTTCTTAGGTATTTGAATCATGAATAAAATTAACACTCTAGAATTAGCATTACCTCTACATCAGTCTTAAACATCAATTGTTAACCACGACCCAATCTTGGTCTTTTATTATCACATTTCTCTTCAAAATTTCATTCATGCCGATGTAAGGACTTAGCTAAACTCTAGTTTATAACCTCTTTTCATGTTCACCAAAATATAGTGTTCATACTTACAATTTCCATATTTGATCATGATCTTTTTATTTCATTTTCCATGCACACTTGCATATATTAAACATCAAATTTCATTTATTAACTTACTTAAATTTTCCATGTTGAAAATCTCAATTTTAATCTCTACACAAAAATTCTTTACATTCAAAATATTCATTTTCTTTAATTAATCAAAGTCATATTCTAAGAAAATTTATCAAGTTCTTTTTCCCAAAAATTAGTTCCTATCTCATTATAATGTGTCAAATATTGTAGAAATAGTTTTAATGAAGTCTAGGTAATTTTAGAAGAATATTAGAATTTTTCCCAATTTTTTTATATGCTTAAAAACTATTAAAATACCCCCAAAAATCGAAATATGTTAAAAAAAATCAAAAACCACAAACAAAAGGCAAGGGTCGGTTTCGAACCCAGACCAACATCCCCACCCTGCTAAATTAACAGACCCAAAGCACACTGGAAGACCAGAAGTCCAGAGTGACTAACTGATATAAAGCGAGCTCAGTTTATATTTAAAGTATGGTTTCAGTGATTTGATTTAAAAATCAAAATTTCATAAAAACAGAGTCCCTTCAAGACTCAAACCCAAGACTTCCAGCACTGTTCACAGCGCTCAAAACCCCTACCGAAAGCCAGTACTCCCAAACCCATTCTTTGTTGTACTCATGAGTAAAATTTGTTTTATACTACTAATATGTATCTAAGTCCTCTACAAACTCGATTTCTCAATCGAATTGTACTTATTTAAAATCTAGATCTTTTCCAGAAAGTATTCTTTTGAAAAACAGTATAGTATATTTGTTTAGATTTCCAAAATTCCCATTTTTAACAACATAATAAAACTATTCTCCTCATTTCTTTTGAAAAATGAAACGTTAGTATACTTATTGACATTGAAATTTCTCTTTTAGATAAATCTTTTGTCTATTTATCCCCACATTTATTCACGAAGGTTTTTGTATAATTTTATTCATTCTTTAACATAGTTAATCTTCCTGAGTAAATTTTACCTTTTACAAAACTAACTCATTTTCTTATAATTCAAAGAGACAACATATTTGACAATCAAGTGAATATAATATTACTCATACAATACAATTAAAATTCAACACTTATTGTAACTTTCTATATTAATCAATTTATTTCACTATCCATAGGTGTTATTTTGCATTCTACAATCCATTCACAAGCACAATTTTTCATACAAGCATGATTCATCAAATTATATCTATTCTAGCATGAAAATATATTAATAAAGCATCATGACAAATCTTAATTTAACAAATTTCAATTCATTTTACTGATTTTCTCATGTAGACAAACAAGAATTTTCTCTTTTTCTTACCAGTCTTTTCAAGCACGTATATGGCAAACTTTTATATTTTCTCTAACATGTTCATAAATTAAATTCCTAGCATGATAACTATATTAGAAGTAGAAAAATCACCCACCTTCTTGAAGAAAACAACGAAAAATCCTAAAGAAACTTCTTGAAAGCATGATCGTCTCCCTTCTCCTCCTAGCTTGTGCAAAAATCCAAGCTCCTCCTAGAAAATCCGAGACTCCCTATCCTCTTGCTTGGCCGGCCTCCAATGGAAAGGAACATAACTCTCTTTCTTTTTCTCACAAATTTCTTTTCCGCACTTTATCTTTTTCTTACAAATGCCTTTTTCTTTCTCTTTCTCTTTGAAATTTCTAAATGCAAGTGATAAAGAAAGACAAGGGATGGGTATTTATTCACATTTCAAGAGTGAATGGGGGGTTGAGATGAGTTTGGATGAAAGGCTAGGATACATTTGGGAGTTAGAAGAATTACCCATCATCAAGTAACCAACTCTCCACTCTCCCCATCTCTCCCACTCAAGCATGACCGGTCACCCCCTTGTTGTGCCATTGCACGTGCATGTGCAATGCACGTGCCATCACATGCACACCTAGTTATTTGTTCATTTAATTGTTAACTAATTAGTTACTTGATCATGTCTACCAAACAAGTTTCTTAATTAATAATAAAACTAATTAGTGGGCTAGTTTAGGTGGGCCAAAATCCATGGGCTCTTAATTAATTGGTTAATTTATTTTAGATGGGCTGGAATTAAACTATTAGGCCTAAGAATTAATAATAGGCTTTTTAAAAGAGAATAAAAATATTCGTTCATGACATAAAAATAATTTTTAAAGACAAAAACACACATTAATTTGCACGTGTAAAATACGGGAAAACAAATGAAAATTTTATATTTAATTATTTGAAAATTCAGGATGTTACATACTCGACAGATTCTAAGTCCAGTAGCTATGTCTATCAATCTGTTCTTTGCAGGTCTAGTGCACATGAAATTTACGACGTATCCGTACTAAAACATCGATATATCACAATCTATAAATCGGTTAGTGAAACCGTAAGATGTTCTAGATTGTACACTCAAAGGGCCATAACATGCATATTAAATTCTAAAAATAAAGTTATGCTATCCGATTAAACATGACACAATAATAAAACTATGAATCGAATTCGCTGATGAATCAAGAATAGAATTCGATGATGAAACAAGAAAAAAACTCGATGATGAATCATGATAGAATTCGACGATACGATAATTCGAATAACAATAAGAACAACTTGGTAGGAGTTCAAGAAAAAAGATTGCTTTCCTTGAACGAATGCCGATTCTTCGTGTGCGTAGAAACTTCGTGCTCCGCTTCGTGTTCGACTTTCGGAAAGAGGATAGCAACTAATACAATAGCGGCAATGAAAAGAGCAACAACAATGATGATGGCGAGGGTGATTGGTATTCGAAATGAAGGTGGCAGCAAAGTGGTGTAGGTTTGGTGGCTTGGAGGTCAGGTGTGGGGCTGTCGAGGCTGTGTTGGAGTAGGGTTCAGGTGTATGCAGCGAAGATTGGATGAAAGCAGATGACAGGACCCAAGGAATACAAGATGACTCAACAAGTAGTGACGATTGAAGATTGAATATTGAAGACCTAATTTCCATAAGACGAACAATGAAGATTGAAGATTATTGCAGTGTAGCGGACGCTCACTAGAAAATTAAGGACAATGAGATCCTAGATTTAGGTCAAGTAGAGGTGCACAACAGTATTCCAATACCCTTTCTTCAATCTAACCCTAAGCTATCTCGAACTCGAGATCATCCCCTTAAATTGTAATTTTAAATTTTGTAACATTGTAAGTATTATTACTGTTACCGCTGAATCTGGTGTGGGGGTAAACAGATAGAATTTGTGGGTTCGTGGAAAAACCTGAATAGCGAGTCTAAGCCTGTTCGTCGGGGTTGGGCTGTTGAGCTCCCGCCGTTCACCTGCAAGGAAGTGCGATACACCGGGATTGATCCCGGCGATGCACCCTCCGACGCTCTTGTCAGTAACCAGTGATGATTAAGAAAGAGCTTAAGTTGGCAAAAGAGTGATTACTTGGTAACAGTGGTAGGTCGGAGGTATTTATAGTCGCCATGGGAATTTGATTAGGGACCTGATTTCCTGTGATACCGTTAGGAGTAAAATCCTCATAATTGGTTTAGGAAACTGATCGTTGATTCCCGGTCAGAGGATAACTGCAAATCAGGCTCGTTGATTTAGTCAAATCAGAGACCCTGATTTCCTCTTGCTGGTCTGGGTTTGTCTCGGGTCGGGACCCGTACCCAGCTGGAGTGGATCTGTTTCACGGGTTATTGGATCTGTGAAGGGGAGATCCAGTGCCCGCTTCGGGCCCATCTATATGCAAAATTACCGTTTTACCCCTGAGCTTCAAGATTCGTGCCCAATCTGGACGGTTCCGATTTAACCCCATTTTTAGCCATATCACGAGCCCCCCACTCCTAAAGACTGAGTGTGATCAGCCTTTGAGGAGTAGTTTAACTGTTTTAGTGGCTAATGGAGTTGTATCGGAGTCCGAATGGAGGGTTTTGTATCTCGAAGGGGGTAGTGAGGTGATTTTTACTGCTGAATCTGAGCTTTGTTGAATATCCGACGGTTTTTATCTATTTTTTTTCGGATTATTTATTTAATTTTGCGATGTGTTAACCAGTCGTTCGGGGGCCTTAACAATACATTCTAGGCAATAATTGTTCGTTCAGGGGCTCAAAAATATTCTCCCGAATTTATAATTATTTTCTAGAATTTCTAGTTAATTTTCCCGAATTTTTAGTAATTTTTTCTAGGCAATAATTGTTCGTTCAGGGGCTCAAAAATATTCCCCCGAATTTATAATTATTTTCTAGAATTTCTAGTTAATTTTTCCGAATTTTTAGTAATTTTTTTGCAATTTTTAAATAAATAAAATGATTAAAATAAATAAAAACTGATTTTTAATACCTATTTATGGCGTGGCTTGATCTGGACCGTTGATCACGGGCGAGCGCGAATTTCTGAGAGATCTGGCGGTTGTAGTCGCTTGGTAGCCATTTTCTCGCTTTTGGAGCTCGGATGGGCACTTGCTCGGTTGGCCGACCAGGGGTCTAAGGGTTCGGCTGTCCGAGCGACGTGGCGCGATCTGAGCCGTCGAATGGTGGCACGAATCTCGAGATAGGCTCAGATCCCAAGAAAATGCTATCTTGTCGTTTAGCGCACGTGGCACGATCTGGATCGTTCATCACCAGAAGCGCGATTTTCTGGGAGATCCAACGGTCGTGGTCGCTCAGCGTCTTTTTTCTCCGTTTTGGGGCTCGGATGGGCACTTGCTCGGTTAGCCGACCGGAGGTCTAAGGGTTCGGCTGTCCGAGCGACGTGGCACGATCTGAGCCGTTGGATGGTGGTACGAATCTCGAGACGGGTTCAGCTCCCAAGAAAATGCTATCTTGTCGTGTAGCGATGCTGGCGAGATCTGGGCCGTCTGATCGAGATCTTATACGAATGTTGAAGAGAAAGTGAATTTTCTCCATTTTGGGGCTCGGATGGGCACTTTCTCGGTTAGCCGACCGGAGGTCTAAGGGTTCGGCTGTCCGAGCGACGTGGCACGATCTGAGCCGTTGGATGGTGGCACGAATCTCGAGATGGGCTCAGCTCCCAAGAAAATGCTATCTTGTCGT
Source organism: Hemerocallis citrina (assembly GCA_017893485.1). NCBI lineage: Eukaryota > Viridiplantae > Streptophyta > Magnoliopsida > Asparagales > Asphodelaceae > Hemerocallis > Hemerocallis citrina. Next base: position 2,303,774 of record JACEHZ010000091.1, read on the forward strand.
GTAGCGATGCTGGCGAGATCTGGGCCGTCTGATCGAGATCTTACACGAATGTTGAGGAGAAAGTGAATTTTCTCCGTTTTGGGCCTCGGATGGGCACTTGCTCGGTTAGCCGACCGGAGGTCTAAGGGTTCGGCTGTCCGAGCGACGTGGCACGATCTGAGCCGTTGGATGGTGGCACGAATCTCGAGACGGGGCCAGTTTCCAAGAGAACGCTATCTTGTCGTCTAGCGACGCTGGCAAGATCTGGGCCATTGGATGATGGCACGAATCTCGAGACGGCTCGGTTCCCAAGAAAATGCTATCTTGTCGTTTAGCAATGCTGGCAAGATCTGGGCCGTCTGATCGAGATCTTACACGAATGTTGAGGAGAAAGTGAATTTTCTCCGTTTTGGGGCTCGGATGGGCACTTGCTCGGTTAGCCGACCAGAGGTCTAAGGGTTCGGCTATCTGAGCGGCGTGGCGCGATCTGAGCCGTTGGATGGTGGCGCGAATCTCGAGACGGGCCCAGTTCCCAAGAAAATGATATCTTGTCGTTTAGCGACGCTGGCAAGATCTGGGCTGTTGGATGGTGGCGCGAATCTCGAGACGGCTCAGTTCCCAAGAAAACACTATCTTGTCGTTTAGCGACGCTGGCAAGATCTGGGCCGTCTGATCGAGATCTTACACGAATGTTGAGGAGAAAGTGAATTTTCTCCGTTTTGGGGCTCGGATGGGCACTTGCTCGGTTAGCCGACCGGAGGTCTAATGGTTCGGCAGTCCGAGCGTGGTGGCACGATCTGAGCCGTTGGCCTTCGTGAGAAGGCCGAGCTGAGCTACTGGCTGCCCTCAGGGAGCATTAATGGCGCCCCAGGATTTGTGCGGCGTTCCAACTTCCCGGGGTCATTAAAAAGGCGCCCTCTAATTAATGCTTGGCGCTTCAGCTCCCTAGGCATGACTGTTGGGCTTCCGTCGCTTGGCCTCCCGAGGACCATAATGGCTGGTCCTTGGGGGGAGGTTATAAATACCCCGCTCCACCTATAGCTTTGATCACAACATTGGTGGTTCATCGACCATCGGGGGTGTCTGCCTTGGGCGGATGCTTGTTTTTGAAAAATTCTAACCCTGAGACGTTGGATGGGTGGTCACTCTTCCGCCGTGATCTTCTCCTGACTCTGACGGCTCCGATGCGGATGTCAGGGCCAGGGGAGATCAGGGCAGAAGGGGTGACGACCGGAGTCCGGTCCCGGGGGACAAGGTGCCTCGAACGGATAGGTCTTCTCCGATCTCTGTCTTCCTTCCGGGCTGACGGCTTCTGATGGTTATCAGCCCGAAGGAGCTAGAGATGGGAGGTGGACCGATCTGCCTTCTGACCAGGCCTCACGCGATGGTGGTTTTTGTCCCACCCTTGAACGATTCGTGGTTTCGGCTTCCGAGGCTGTAAGCCTTGAGTTGCTCACGAGTAAGAGGGGAACCGACCGAGTCCTGGGGCTCGGGGCACTCGCCGATGGCGGGTGCCTTAAAACTTTTAATCCAAATTTTCTCTTGCTTCCTGGGACAGATGCGGGGAGTCCGGGTCCGAAGTGCTTCATCCGACGCTGTGGCGCGATCTGAGCCGGTGGATGGTGGCACGAACCTCGAGATGGGCTCTTGTTCGGTAGCCGACCGGGCTCTTTGATGTTGGGGTCGGATCGCACGTCGCTCGGATTTTGATCCCATGTGTGCCGAGCTATTTGACTTGTATCGAAACGTTTTGCATTTTTGCCAACCGTTGCTGCTCGGGTACAAAGCTGTTCAAGAGTCGCGCCCTTTCGTTAGGAAGCCCAAGAGACTTTTTCTTTTACTATAAATCTTCGCTCCCCCACTCCAAATCTCATTATTCACTTTTACTTTCTCTCTCAAGTGTTTACTTTTTACCATCGAAGTTTTTAGCTCCTGGGTGGCGCTGCTAGCTGTCGCGGCAAGACATTTCTTTGCTCCGGCGAACTTTTCCGACCGTAACAGTCACTTCAAGGTCAGTCTCTCTCCTTTCTCTTTAGAAAAAATGGTTAAGATTACTTCTTCGGATGAGACCCCCGCCTCGGACCAAGTCGTTAGCCGAGCGGGTAAAGGAAAGGAGGTGGTAGAGCCGACCTTGCTCGGCCACCGAGCCACTCCAGGAGGTTGTGGCGAAGTCCCAGAAGGGTAAGGGAGTGGTTACGATCATAGAGCAGCCGAAGACGGCAGGGGAGTTCGGTCGGCAGCCGATCGTTCTGTCGAGCATAGGGGGTGTTCGGAGCTATTCCGAAGAGATGTTGGAGAAGGTGACCCAGGGCACCGCCAAGTCGGTAGAGGAGAACGAGCCGAGAGAGTTGTCCGAGGTGGACCATATCACTTCGGTTCTTACGGAGGCTGATTTGCATCGGATCCGGACTGGATTCCAGATCCTTGCCGAATATGGGCTGCTTCTCCCGGGGCCTGGTTTCCGAGCCTGCACGTCGTCTTCGGCTGACGCGTGCATTTTTTCGGTCGACTCCTTGGCCGCCGGGCTCTGCTTTCCGCTGCATCCGTTCATTGCCGAGGTCCTCAATTGGTACGGCCTGTGCCCCGCCCAGCTGATGCCGAACACTTGGAGGCACGTTTTGGCGTTTGTTCTACAGTGTCAAGAGATCGGCGCCGAGCCAAGTCTGTTTCTCCTTCGGAGCCTCTACCGTCCTTGCCAGCCGAACAGGAACGAGCAGAGGTTCTACCTTTCGCCGCGGACAGGCGTGAAGTTGATCGAGAACCCAGACTCGATCAAGCATTGGAAGGAGAAGTACTTCATTGTCCGAGCTCCCGGACCCTAGGCAATTCCGATAGCTTGGTCGAGGGAGGGCCTGCCCAAGAGAGCGAAGAAGGAGCCAGTGCTTAGTGACGAGGAGACGGAAGTCCTCAAGAAACTCCTCGGCCTGCTGACGCTTAGTTGGAAGGACATCACCGAGGAGGCTCTGTTCCGAGGGGGTCTCAGTCCGATAGACCCCAGTACGCCCCTGGTATTTTTATTTTTTGCTTGAAGTTCTTGAAAATTTTTCTAAGTTTTTTCATTCGGTTTGTGCAGAGTCTTCTAAGATGGACTATAGGGCGTTGATGGCGAAGGCCAAGGTGGCTAGGGAGCAGGAGACGAGAAAGAAGAGACCCTCGACAGGGCCTCAGGGCGGCCGAGCGCCGAAGATACCTTCGGTCCCAAAGACCGCCGACCTGCAAGGGGTCATTGTTCCGGATGCCGATCCCGAGCGGGAGAAGGTCGCGGCCTCCGATCCTCCTGTCTCGGATGCGCCGACTCCAACGGCGAAGGCAGATGCTCCCGGCTCGTCTAGCGGCGCGTTCAACGTGAGCGCGGCGTTAGCCCTTAACGTTTCGCCTCTTACTGCCAAAGCGGAGAAGATTCTGACAGAGGAGCATAAGCGGATCTTTGTCCCCGACTGCCAAGTAATGAAGGTCGACGGCTTCTTGGGGGACGGCAACATTTGTATGCAGGCGGTGAAGCACCTGCCGACCCCAAAGGACCGAGCGGCGCTTAAGTCCAGGGAGGTCGGGGACGCTACGATGCAGATTGCTCGGAACACGATGTCGGTAAGTAGACCGAACACTTTCTTCTTGAAGCATTCCTTTCGAATTTCTCTAAGTTTTTATGTTTGGATTCTGACTGTTTGTTCTCTTTTCAGACCCTCTGCCACTTCAACTTTTTGCTCGAAGAGTTCGCGAGCAAAGAACAGGAGCTGTCGGCGCTGTGCGACCGGGAGAGGTCGGAGCGCGCGAAAGCTGTGAAGCTGTTCGAAGCCGAGCAACTCCTCTTGGTAAAACGCGGTGCCGAAGTGGCAGGGTTGGAGGCGCAGCTAGCCGAAGCCATTCAGCGGTCGAAGGACGAGGCAGCCAAGCTCGAGGCCTCGGAGAAGGAGAATGCCGAGCTTATGGAGGAGCTGGCCAAAGCCCGGTCGGAGGCGGAGAAAGCTCGGAAGGAGACCGAGAGGATCAGGGCAAAGCACCAGTAGAAGGTGGCGAAGGCAAAGAGGGCGGTCCAGCAAGAGGCCGAGGAGCACATGTTCAAGAATATGGAGGATGCGTATGGCCGAGCCCTGCTTCATATCGCAGCTCGGAACCCGGGGTTCGACACCTCCTCCTACCACTTCTACGACCCTGTAGACGGCGAGGAAGAGCTCCCTTCGGTAATGCTCGGCCCCGAGGGACAGACCGAGGGTGTCGAAGGCACGGGCGAGACCGAGGCCGAAGATGAAGAGGAGGACAGCTCCGAGGACGAGGACGTGGACGAGGACTTGGGAATCGTCGGGGGGTCGGCAGATCCGAGCGACAAAAGGGTCGACCCCTGACTTGGTTGCGTCTTTAATCCTCTTTTTCTTTTCTTTTTATATGTAAGCCTGACTGCGGACTGGCCACCGCTCCTGTAATGCGTTTTTAGTTTTGAATGAAAACACTTTTTGTTGGAGCTCGGATTTTATGTTTGACTAGTTGCAAAATTTCTCCAAGTGTTGGGCCTCGAATTTATCTCTACTTTTCAGGTGAAGTTTGGTCCGATCACGAAGGTCTCGTATCTTCGTAAGGAGCTAAAAGAGACGAAGCGAGTGCTTTCTCATAGCCGAGAGAGGCGGTTTTATATGCTCTTGAAGCTGGAGGAGATAAAGGCGGCTGGGAGGGGGTATTGTCGTGAGTTGAAGCAACTACGGAAGCAACCCCAAGCTTCTCGTCTCGAAGGCGAGACAGTGGGGCTTCGCAGGGAGCTTTTGGTTGCCGAGCAAAAGAATAGCAAGTTCTTGGCCGAGGTCCGTCACTTGGAGGTAACGGAGAAAGAACGTTCGGCGAAAGAAGAGGAGTTAGCCTCCGAGTTGGAGAAGTTGTCGTCCGAGCGCCAAAAGTTGTTGGCGAAGGTCGACAAGCTTAGGAGGATTACGATAGACAGGGGGATCGAGGTCACACATTATCGACGTCTTGCGACCGATAGTGCCGATGTTGCGGGCTCGTCGAGACCTCCTCGTTTGAAGATGTCGTCGAAGGATGATGTTCTGAGAGATAGGATTATCGAGCTGGAGGAAGAGATCGCGTCGCTCAAGCCTCTGCCTGAGAGGGCCAACGTTCGTAGTACGTCGTGTACTCGCGAAGAGAGCGAGAAAGGGATTACTTTCTACGAACTTGCGACTTGTTTGCCTGCGGTGAGGCGGAGTCCTGCTGACGATCAGAGTAGTGTAGCTGTCTCGTCTAGCAGCGCCTCAGTTGGCGCCACAGTTAGAGTTAGTGGCGAAGAGGGATCTCGCTTCGCTGGTTTGGAGTCGAGCTCGGAGGTCAGGCGTCGCCGACCCCGGGTTTCCTTGAACCGGAGCGTTCCCCTTCCGAAGAAGCACTAAACATGTTGTATTATGTCTCTCTAAGTTATTGTAAAACCCTGTTGTAGCGTCGGTCTAGTTGTATGTAGGGCTACTTTATTTGAATAAACACCTTTTCTTTGCTTCTGTGTAACTTCTGATCTCTGACAACTTACTCAAAGTTGGAAAGTTTGATTGAAAATTTTCTTGAAGTGTTGGGCTTCGGCAGTGTTTGAAATTTTGTTGTTTGACTCTTCTTCTTTTCAGCTTGTGGTGGTGGCCGAAGACGCCGAGCCTGCTCGGTCGGATGACAACCCTCGAGCCGAGGCTGTCTCAGGGGGGACGAGGCCGTGCTTGGGGAGGTGTCGAGAGCGGCTCTACGAAGTCGAGTTGGGATTGCGCCGAGCCGAAAACGAGCGGAACCATCTTCAATTCGTCCTAGGTCAGCGGGACACCGAGATACGGCGTCTGGAGAGCAGGATCGCCGAGATGACCCCCGTAGGAGAGGACGAAGGTTCGGCAACCACCTTTAGCAACACTCTTCGGATCCAGTGTGTTCGGCACAATTTGTCAAAAATAACAGCGATGAGGGACGATCTGCTTTCCGAGATCTGTCACCTGCAGACTGTAGAGGCGGAGCTTCGGATGGAGGGAGAGGGACTGGCGGCCGAGGTGGCCAAACTGACGACCGAGCGGGACGAGCTGACGGCCGAGGTCGACGCACTCAAGTGTAGTGGGTCGGCATTGTAATTTTTGTACTTTAAGGCCTTGTGACCTTGTTGTACGGAAGAGTCGCTTTGTACTGTATCCCAATTATTAATAACATTTCTTTTTCGAACTCGCATGTCCTTTGTAACTTTGTGTAGTCATTTTGTTTGTGACTGTGTTCATCGCGCCGAGGTCTCTGAGCCGACCTCTTGCTCGCTCGGCCAGTGGTGCCGAGCAGCGCTTTGGTCTCCTAATCTTGTGAACTTGCGAGATGGGCCGAGCCTTACCTAATAGTGGGCTCGCTGGCCACCGTGAGTGTAGCGCCCCGAATTTCTAATATAATAACTTAGAAAATACGTGGCACAATCCCAGCATCAACTTCAATGTAATAGTACACATAGCTCAAAAACATAAATAATTTTATTCCAAACTTTTATTACAACAATCTTTTTCAAACACAGCGGAATTACAAACACCTTGAATTACAACTTTCTTTTCACAATACTTCTTTTTACACAAATTTACACAAAGCTCTATTACGACAGTTTATCTCAAAACTAACTCAAGCATCCAAGCCTCCCGACTCTAAGCAACAACCTGTAACACATGAGGCTAGAGATGAACCCTAACCCCCAAACTAAAGGGGTCAGCCATAAATGGTGTGAGTGATATAAAAACAAAACAACATAATTTAATCATAAAACATAAAATCATCAACGGCATGTAGGAACAACAAGGATAACTGAATGAGAAATAACAAAAGATGTAAAGCATGAAAACATCATGAAATGAAAACAATAAGTGAAGTTAGCCTAAGTGTCAAGTGTAAGAAAACTGGAAAACACAAGCATAAAACCAAGAATACATCCGGTACATACAAATGTACCCAGTCTAAACAACATCCGGAGAATTACCTCCTTTCCGTGTACCCCACGAAATGTGCAGATACACCCGGTACATAGAAATGCAGCCCGCCTATCCGGAGAATCATTTCCCTGCCTATCCGGAGAATTACCTCCCTGCCTATCCGGAGAATTACCTCCCTGTCGTGTACCCCACGAATTGTGCTGATACACCCGGTACATACAAATGCACCCTGTCTATCCGGAGAATCATCTCCCTGCCTATCCGGAGAATTACCTCCCTGCCTATCCGGAGAATTACCTCCCTGCCGTGTACCCCACGAAATGTGCTGATACACCCGGTACATACAAATGCACCCCGCCTATCCGGAGAATCATCTCCCTGCCTATCCGGGAATAGGCCCGTAGACCTTCATCACGCGAACATCTAAATAACTCAAAACAACAACTAACCAAGACCCCTCAGGCCTATCTCAATAAATCTCAAATAGAACCAAAACTCACTAATCCATCGTCAAATGATCAAGAGGAAATCTCTCCACTCCATAAAACTCAAGTCTTTAATAAATTCCATAATCCAAATCCAACCATAATATATAGTGAAAGCGTATGTTCTATAGAAGAATAGTATTTATAAGAGTAGATTATAGATCCAAAACATTTAAAGAGTTAGTCTTTTAAAGAACATCAAAACACCTTAGAAAAGTATCAGTACCAGGCGACTGCAAAAGTTCACCAGTCGACTGTCCAGAGTGAAAACTAACATCTTTAAGAAGTAAGATCTAAGTGTCTACAGTCGACTGCAAAACTCACCAGTCGACTGTCCAGAAAGAAATCCAGTAACTTTCAGAAAATAAGTTAAGTATTATAAGTTGACTTACAAAAATCATAAGTTGACTTACCAACAATATAAGATGACTTATAAAAACATAAGTTGACTTACCAACAATATAAGATGACTTATAAAAACATAAGTTGACTTACCAACATTATAAGATGACTTATAAAAACATAAGTTGACTTACCAACATTATAAGATGACTTATAAAAATATAAGTTGACTTACCAACAATATAAGATGACTTATAAAAGTCATAAGTTGACTTACCAGATCATAAGTAGACTTATAAGAAACATAAGTCGACTTAAAGGAGACATAAGTCGACTTATAAGAACATAAGTCGACTTATAAAAACATAAGTCGACTTACCAGAGAGAAATTCCAGAAATCTTTAAGAAAATATTCTAAGTGTTATAAGTCGACTTGCAAAGTCATAAGTCGACTTAAAAGGTCATAAGTCGACTTACCAGAGAAAAATCTACGATAACTTTGAAAAATAATTTCTAAGTGTACCAGTCGACTGAAAAGGGTCTAAGTCGATTGTCCAGAATGGATTTTTAAGAAAACTAAAGACACAGCACCTGGGTCGTATCAGTCGACTGAAAAGTCTACCAGTCGACTGTCGGCCTACAGACTGCCTAGTTTTGGTTGTATACGATAATCAAAATTAGGGTTTTCCAAAAGCAATCATTGTTCACTAAAATAATTTGTACTCAAATAAAACAACAATCTCAAAGTATCCTCAGTTTGGATACATTTCCTCCAATCAACCAATATCTCAAAACTCAATTCTCATGTTCTCAACTCCTAATTCTTCCATTAGGATTTCTCAATACTCAATATCTTCCACAACTCAAAACCAAATCTGATTTGCAAACACAAGATCCAGATGTTCCTCCATCTGATCATAACCATACTCAAATCATAAACATGCATTTCTAGCAATACAATTTTATGAACCAAGATCTACTCAACATTCTTAGATTTCACATACATGATACAAACAACAACCATTGCATCGTTTTCATGCAAGGTACTAAATAAACATACATGCCAAACAATAATCAAATAATTGTTCACTTAAATCAAACCACAAAACAAAGTTCATATTACATACAAAACAAATCAAAATAAAACAATATCACTCACCTTTGAATTGAAAAAAATCCAACGGAAAGCCTTCCTTTTTGCGAGATCCAAAAATTCTCCTCTTGATCACCAAGAAAATAATAATATAATAAATCTGGAGTTGTGCAGCGAATGACGGCTGCACACCCTCTTTTATACAGGCCGGAAATAAGATTTAGGGTTTTAGAAATGTATTTGCAAAATAGTCCTCCTAAAAATATAACTTTACTCATATAACATTTCCTTAGTTAAAATAGATTAACTAAATCAAAACCAAATCAAATATTTTATCACTGAGTTGTCCAACAACCTAGAGCAGTCCAGTAAACAAGAAAAATTCTGATTTACAACTCAGGGTGGCAATTTTGCACAAAAGCCCTCCCTTTTGTAATATTTGCAATTACATCATAAAATATTCATAAAAATCCAAAAAAATCCGAAATAATATCTAATAATACATATTATATTTTCCAATCAGAATATGTGACCTATAACTTTCCAGAAAAACATTTGCACAAGATTCTACATAAATTTCATATTTGCAAAAACACCCTTTTTGTTTAAATCTTCATCAAATCGACTTTAAATAAAGTCTAAATATATTTAAATTCAAATGATAACCATGGAGAACCAAAATGTCAGTAAAAACGAATTTTCATAATTTATTCAAGATCCAAACGACTTTTTACATAAAAGCCCCTCTCTTTCGAGGTATTTATAAAAATAGTTCCTCTACCCAGAAAAATCCCAAATTTTAGAATATACTCCATTGTAATTAGGAGAATCTACTAAAAATATAAAATTAGTTATTTACACCAAAAACTATTTGCACGTGTTTCGCACGTGTAAAAGATAAATCTCTAGAAAATATTTATTAAATCTCATAAAATCATTTTAATTTATTTTTAAAATCTTTAAATTAATATTTGAAAATACGGGGTTCTACAGTGAGAGTAGTCCGACGGCTGTGGGAGCAATTCCGAATGGCGACCCACTCCTAGCTCGCTTAGAAGCGAGCTTGCGGAGTAGAATCGAGCCAAGTGTTGGACTCCGGAACCATCGTTAGAGTTCAACGGTCGTGGAAGCAATTCCGAATGGCGACCTACTCCTAGTTCGCTTAGAAGCGAGCTTGCGGAGTAGAATCGAGCCAAGTGTTAGACTCCGGAACCATCGTTAGAGTTCAACGGTCGTGGGAGTAATTCCGAATGGCGACGCTCTCCTAGCCCACTTAGAAGCGAGCTTGCGAAGTAGAATCGAGCCAAGTGTTGGACTTTGGAACCATCGTTAGAGTTCAACGGTCGTGGGAGCAATTCCGAATGGCGACCCTCTACTAGCCCGCTTAGAAGCGAGCTTGCGGAGTAGAATTGAGCCAAGTGTTGGACTCCGGAACCATCGTTAGAGTTCAACAGTCGTGGGAGCAATTCCGAATGGCGACCCTCTCCTAGCCCGCTTAGAAGCGAGCTTGCGGAGTAGAATCGAGCCAAGTGTTGGACTCCGTAACCATCGTTAGGATTGTTCAACGGTTGTGGGAGCAATACTGAGCGGCGAACTACTTCTAGCTCGCTTAAGAGCGAGCTTGCGAAGTAGAGTCGAGCCGGGTATTGGACTCCGAACCATTGATTGAATAAAGAATAAAGACGGAGAGATACAAGTAATTTTATATGTACGAAAAGGCATTCTTTATTGATAACTGACGGCGAGCCGTTTTTACATATGACAACTTAAGAGAGAAATTACAAGTTAGAGGAGAGGAACGGTTCGACACCCTGTAATACTCAGAGAGGCGCCGAGGTGCTTTCTTGGTATTTTAAAAGGTGGTCGGCATTCCAGGTCCTCGGAATCTCCCTGCCCTCGAGATCTTCCAGACGATAAGCTCCGGGCCGAACTACCCTTGCGATCTTGTAAGGTCCTTCCCAATTCGGGGCTAGTTTGCTCTTCTGACTGGGGAAGGAGATGGCTAGTTTTCTCAGGACTAAGTCCCCCTCCTTGAGATCGGTGGGTCGGACTCTCTTGTTGTACGCCAATTCGATCCTCCTCCGGTAGTTCTGTTGGCGGATTGACGCCCTTTCTCTCAGTTCGTCCACCAGGTTTAAGTTCGCCCGGAGGTCTCTGGCGTTCTGTTCTTCGTTGTAGGCTGCGAGGCGAGGAGAAGGTATTCCGACTTCGAGAGGTATCACTGCCTCGGACCCATAAGTGAGGTTGAACGGGGACTCTCCTGTGGGGGTCCGTTTGTTGGTACGGTAGTTTCACAGCACGTTGGGGAGTTGGTCGACCCATAAGCCTTTGGAACACTTGTCCAGTCTCTTCTTGATACTAGAGAAGATCTGCCGGTTAGCGTTCTCTGCCTGGCCATTCGACTGTGGGTGGGAGACAGAGGAGAAGCGCTGTTGGATAGCAAGGTCTTCACATAGAGCTCGGAATGCGGCCCCAGTAAACTGAGTTCCGTTGTCTGTTACGAGGACACGGGGGACGCCGAATCGGCAGATGACGTTCTTCCAAAAGAATTGAAGCACCTTGTTCTCGGTGATAGTAGCTAGGGGCTCGGCCTCAATCCACTTCGAAAAGTAGTCGATGGCTACGACCAAGAACTTGAACTGGCCCGGAGCTGGAGGGAATGGCCCTAGTAAATCCATCCCCCACATTGCGAAGGGGATAGGACTTGATAGGGAGGCGAGGTTAGCTTGGGGGAGGCGATGAATGTTGGAATGTCTCTGACAAGAGCCACATTGCCGAACGTGTCGCTCGGCGTCTTGGAGGAGAGTCGGCCAGAAGTATCTGTAATTCAGAGCTTTCCGAGCTAAAGACCTAGACCCTGAATGTGCCCCGCCGATGCCTTCGTGGAGCTCCTGTAAGGCATAGTCGGCTTGTTCCGGGGAAAGGCATCTCAGGTATGGTCGACCGTCAATCTGCGAGAAGGAGCGCTTGTACAAGATCCCCTCGACCAGGACGTACCGCTCGGCCCTGGTTCTTATTCGGTGCACTTCCTTGGGGTCCTCGGGGAGGAGCCCGTCCCTTAGGAATTCCACTAACGGTTTCATCCAGTTGTCTTGCAGCAAGATCGGCCGCGACTCCACTGAGTTGGAGGCTTCGCCTTCGATGCTTGGTTTCAACAGGACCTCGATCAAGACGGTCTGCTCGAGACCTTGAAGGGAGGATGAGGCTAACTTGGAGAGGGCGTCAGCTTGTGAATTCTCTTCTCAAGGGACTCGTTGGATGAGCGCCTCTTCGAACCGGGCCATGAGGGTTCGGACTTTGGCGAGGTACTTCGCCATCCGTTCGTCTCGTGCTTCGTAATCGCCCAAGATTTGGTTCACAACCAGCTGAGAGTCACTATGGATTCGGAGGCGCTGCGCCCCGGCACTTCGGGCAAGTCTGAGGCCGGCGATTAGTGCCTCATACTCTGTTTCGTTGTTTGAGGCCTTGAAATTTATGCGGAGGGCATACTGGAGGACGAAGTCATCTGGACCCGTCAGGATGATACCGGCGCTGCTTCCCTCGTTGTAAGAGGAACCGTCCACAAAAACCATCCAAATAGGGGGTTCGTTCGGGACATGGCTGACCTCGGGAATGGTGGTCTCGACGATGAAGTCTGCGAGGGCTTGAGCTTTGATCGCATTCCGGGGCTGGTAGGAGATGTCGTGTTGGCTCAGCTCGATGGACCATTTCATGAGCAGGCCTGAGGTTTCCGGCTTGTGGAGGATCTGCTTCAGCGGTTGGTCGGTGAGGACCACAACCGAGTGGGACTGAAAGTATGGGCAGAGCTTCCTTGCCGCCATGATCAGGGCGTAGGCCATCTTTTCTATCTTCGGGTAGCGGAGCTCGGCGTCCCGAAGCACCTTGCTCACATAGTAGATGGGCCTCTGAGCCCGGTCTTCTTCCCTCACCAAAACAGCACTTAGGGTCTGCTCGGAAGCAGCTAAGTAGATGAAGAGGGTTTTCCCTGGAACGGGCTTGCTGAGAAGGGGAGGATTGACCAAGTAGGCTTTCAGCTGGTTGAACGACTCCTGTTGCAGTTCGCCCCACTCGAAACCCTTGGCTCCCCTGAGAGCCTTGAAGAAAGGGAGGCACTTTTCCCCAGACTTCGAAAGGAATCGCCCAATAGCGGCGAGGCGACCCGTAAGTCTCTGCACTTCCTTGACGTTCCGGGGTGGGGCCATGTCCAGTATGGCTTTAATTTTTTCAGGATTTGCTTCGATCCCTCGCTGGCTGACCATGAAGCCGAGGAACTTTCCTGACGAGACCCCGAACGCACACTTGTTCAGATTAAGCCTCATGTTGTGCCTTCTCAGTACACCGAATGCCTCCTAGAGGTCGGCCACGTGGTCGGTACCTCGGATGCTCTTCACGAGCATGTCATCGACATATACTTCCATGTTGCGGCCTATCTGGATTTGGAAGACTTTATTGACGAGGCGCTGGTAGGTAGCTCCAGCATTCTTCAATCCGAACGGCATAACTCTATAACAGTAGAGGCCCTGGTCGGTAATGAAGGAAGTCTTCGGAATGTCCGGGGGGAACATTCGGATCTGGTTGTAGCCGGAGAAGGCGTCCATGAAGCTGAGGAGCTCATGGCCTGAGGTGGCATCGATGAGGGTGTCGATATTCGGGAGAGGGAACGGATCCTTCGGACACGCCTTATTCAAATCTGTGAAGTCGATGCATATCCTTCAGGAACCATTGGACTTCTTAACCATGACGATGTTGGAGAGCCACTCGGGGTAGTTCACCTCTTGTATGAACCGAGCTTTTAGGAACTTGTCCACCTCCTCCTTGATGGCTTGTTGTCGCTCGGGAGCGAATTTACACCTCTTCTGCTGAACCAGTCTGCACCCCGGTTCAACGCTGAGGCGGTGCACTAGAAGTTCCTCGGAAATTCCGGGCATATCCGCGGCGGCCCAAGCAAATAGCTCGCGGTTCTTCCGGATGCAGTGCACCAAGTCGGAACATAGGGCCGTCGATAGGGACTTGCTGATGAGAAACTTTCGGCTCGGGTCCTCGTCCGAGAAGAGTACTTCTTCCAATTCGTCCGTCGGCTCAGATGTTGGTCGGACGTTCGGCTCGGGGATCTCTAGAGTCTCGAGGGAGAGCACCGGACCCCCAGTGGAAGTCATGTAGCATTTCCGAGCCGTCTCTTGGCTGCCCTTAACTTCTCCCACTCCCGCCCGGGTGGGGAACTTCATCTTGAGGTGGTACGCCGAAGGAACGGCTTCCAGGGCAGCTAGGCCAGGTCGGCCTAAGATGACATTGTATGCAGCCGGGACATCGACGACCATAATGTCCATCAGCTCTGTCCGGGTAGTAGGGGTCTTCCTAGCAGTTACGTCCAGGGTGATAACCCCTTCGACAGTTACTGGCACCCCCGTGAACCCGTGGAGCATGTAGCCGACTGGTTTGAGGCAATCCCGGGATAGTTGCAGCCCTCGGAAGGCCGAGAGGAAGAGGATGTTCACGGAGCTCCCGTTGTCTACCAGGATCCTCTGCACTTTGAAGTTCGCCATGCGGAGGTCGATAACAAGTGCGTCGCAGTGGGGAGTGCGGACCCCCTCGAGGTCTTCATCAGAGAAAGTTACTGGGACGCCGAGGCCTTTGGGGGGAGGGGCGCCGTGAACTGAATTGACCTCTCGGATGAAGGCCTTCCGAGAGGAGTTGGAAGAGCCCCCCATGGGACCTCCGTGGATAAGGTGCAGAACACGCTCCTCCTCGAACTCGGGGGTTTCATCGCGTCGCTCGGAGCGCTTGTTAGCCCCCCGAGGCGGAGGGGTGGTACGATCTCCCCGATCATTTATTCTCACAAACTTAGCCAACTGCCCCCTCTGGATGAGGGCCTCTATCTCGTTCTTCAATGCCCGACAGTCGTTGGTGTCGTGGCCATGATCTCGGTGGTAACGACACCACTTCTCCTTGTTCCTCTTCTTGGCTGGGGTGTTCAACCTCGGAGCGGGAGGTATAACTCCCTCCTTCTCGACTTCCATCAGGATGGTGGAGACGTTGGTAGTGAGAGGAGTAAATTTTTCGAACCTGGGAGGAGGACGGCGTTGACCGCTATTATCCTTCTTTAGCTTCTTGGCCCCTTCCTCTTCCGTTGTCTTTCTCTTCGACCCGGAAGCAGATCCTCCGAAACCCAGGAAGCACTCAGCTTCCTCCGCCCGAATATATTTCTCGCATCTAAGGAGAAGGTCGGCGAAGTTGTGCGGGGGCTTCTTGGCGAGGGACGACCGAAGGTTAGAGTTGAGGACGTTGGATTGGAATGCGACGGTCGCCACTAACTGGTCGAAGGAGGCGATGGACCTGACCTCCGCAGTAAACCTCCTCACATAGTCCCTCAACTTTTCTCCCCTCTCCTGTCGGAGGTGGAGTAGAGAGAGTCTGGTCTTCTCCGTTCGTCTGCTGCTCACAAAGTGGGTTATGAAGAGCGTTTCGAACTGCTCAAAAGAGAAGATGGAAGAGGGGGCGAGCCGGGAGTACCATTCCCGCGCCGAACCCTTGAGAGTGGCGGGGAAAGTTTTGCAAAGCATGGCGTCGGAAGCTTGGTGGATTAGCATCAAGGTCTTGAAGCTCTCGACATGATCAACAGGGTCTGACTCCCCCGAGCACGTTTCAAACTGCGGAGGCTTAAAACCCCTCGGGATGGGAGCCTCCATGATAGTTCGAGAGAAGGGGGGTCTGCTCGGGCGGACGGTCCTTCCTCTCGACTCCTCCTCCTTGTCCATTCGACTGAGGCACCTCTCCATCTCGTGGAGATGGCGGTAGAGGGCATTGTCCCTCCGGTGGTAGTCAAACGATCCCCTGGACTCGTCTTCAAAGGAAGGGGAGCGGGGACTGCGGCGACGATAGTCCTGAGATCGGCGAGGACTATGATTGTGTTGCTGATGACTAGGAGCCGGGGGAGGAGCAATGGATCGGTGGCGAGGACTTGGGACCCTTGGGGGTGTTGGAACCCTTTGGGCATTATTGTTGTTGGGGCGAAGGTTGAGGGCCTGCAACACCGTTGCCTGGAATTGTTGGAACTCGGCACGAGTGATGGGTGCCTTATCGTTCCTCGGATGATGTCGATCAGCAGGGGAATGTGGCCTCCTTCTACGACGCTCGGGAGATTCCCTCCGTCCTCTTCAGTCCGGAGACCTCCTGCCTTCTCGGCGATGAGGAGATCGCTCACTTTGATGTTGGCAGGAGACTCCCTCTCGGGCCCGCTTCTCATCTAGGTGGCAGCAAAGGTCCTCATCCTTCTGCCGATTTAGAACGGTGTTGCGGAGGTCGGAAGCTCGGGGATTATGGGAGGCCATAGAATCTGAGGAGGCATTGTGCACTGAGACATGGTCTGGGTGGAGAGGTTGCTTCTGCTTCCGCTGGTTCTGACCAGTGGGACCATTAGGGGGTTTTTGATTCAGAAGAGGGTGCTAGCCCTGTTGGAAATGGTCTTGGACCGGGGGAGGAAGTTGCTCGGGCTACAGAGCGGGATGCACGGGGACTTCCTCTTGCTGATCCGCGGGGTTGGGTCCACGGTTGGACCCCTTAGACCTGACCTTTCTAGGAGGCATGGCTGGAGAAGAGCTAGTTGACGAGAAAGAGGCGTGGGCTATTCGTATGGCTTCCCACAGACGGCGCCAATCTGTTACCGCTGAATCTGGTGTGGGGGTAAACAGATAGAATTTGTGGGTTCGTGGAAAAACCTGAATAGCGAGTCTAAGCCTATTCGTCGGGGTTGGGCTGTTGAGCTCCCGCCGTTCACCTGCAAGGAAGTGCGATACACCGGGGTTGATCCCGGTGACGCACCCTCCGACGCTCTTGTCAGTAACCAGTGATGATTAAGAAAGAGCTTAAGTTGGCAAAAGAGTGATTACTTGGTAACAGTGGTAGGTCGGAGGTATTTATAGTCGCCATGGGAATTTGATTAGGGACCTGATTTCCTGTGATACCGTTAGGAGTAAAATCCTCATAATTGGTTTAGGAAACTGATCCTTGATTCCCGGTCAGAGGATAACTGCAAATCAGGCCCGTTGATTTAGTCAAATCAGAGACCCTGATTTCCTCTTGCTGGTCTGGGTTTGTCTCGGGTCGGGACCCGTACCCAGCTGGAGTGGATCCGTTTCGCGGGTTATTGGATCTGTGAAGGGGAGATCCAGTGCCCGCTTCGGGTCCATCTATATGCGAAATTACCGTTTTACCCCTGAGCTTCAAGATTCGTGCCCAATCTGGACGGTTCCGATTTAACCTCATTTTTAGCCATATCACGAGCCCCCCCCCCCCCCCCCCCCCACCCGCGCCTTAAATAGGTATTAAAAATCAGTTTTTATTTATTTTAATCGTTTTATTTATTTAAAAATTACGAAAAAATTACTAAAAATTCGGGAAAATTAACTAGAAATTCTAGAAAATAATTTAAATTCGGGAGAATATTTTTGAGCCCCTGAACGAACAATTATTGCCTAGAATGTATTGTTAAGGCCCCCGAACGACTGGTTAACACATCGCAAAATTAAATAAATAATCCGAAAAAAAATAGATAAAAACCGTCGGATATTCAACAAAGCTCAGATTCAGCAGTAAAAATCACCTCACTACCCCCTTCGAGATACAAAACCCTCCATTCGGACTTCGATACAACTCCACTAGCCACTAAAACAGTTAAACTACTCCTCAAAGGCTGATCACACTCAGTCTTTAGAAGTGGGGGGCTCGTGATATGGCTAAAAATGGGGTTAAATCGGAACCGTCCAGATTAGGCACGAATCTTGAAGCTCAGGGGTAAAACGGTAATTTCGCATATAGATGGACCCGAAGCGGGCACTGGATCTCCCCTTCACAGATCCAATAACCCGCGAAACGGATCCACTCCAGCTGGGTACGAGTCCCGACCCGAGACAAACCCAGACCAGCAAGAGGAAATCAGGGTCTCTGATTTGACTAAATCAACGGGCCTGATTTGCAGTTATCCTCTGACCGGGAATCAAGGATCAGTTTCCTAAACCAATTATGAGGATTTTACTCCTAACGGTATCACAGGAAATCAGGTCCCTAATCAAATTCCCATGGCGACTATAAATACCTCCGACCTACCACTATTACCAGGTAATCACTCTTTTGCCAACTTAAGCTATTTCTTAATCATCACTGGTTACTGACAAGAGCGTCGGAGGGTGCGTCACCGGGATCAACCCGGTTGTATCGCACTTCCTTGCAGGTGAACGGCGGGAGCTCAACAGCCCAACCCCGACGAACAGGCTTGGACTCGCTATTCAGGTTTTTCCACAAACCCACAAATTCTATCTGTTTACCCCCACACCAGATTCAGCGGTAACAATTACAATGTTTATTTACCTTAAATTTTTACATTTGTAATTCATTCGAGCCTTCAATAATTAAGAGGAATAATGGATAATTTTTTTATGTATATGTTGTACATTGTATATTTTTATATTTTTAATATAATTTTTCTATTTTAATTGTGATATATATATATATATATATATATATATATATATATATATATATATATATATATATATAGGGGTCGGTTCGGGTGAGAACCAACCCTGGGGTGAGAACCTATGGGCCTCTCCCAACCACTCATCAAATCATTTTGTATGGCTGAGATTATGCAAGTACATAATAAGGCAATAGATCATACTGTACAGAATTTTTTTTGTGTGTGACGGTTAAGGAAAATTTGGTCAAACTGGAGAGAGAAATAATTTATTCCCTTTTTTTGTGTGTGACGGTTAAGGAAAATTTAGTCAAACTGGAGAGAGAAATAATTTATTCCCGTAAAATATTGGAGAAGATTTTGTATCCCAAATTAATAGCAACTGCAGAATCATTCACCAATTCGTTCCTTCACCAATTCGTTCACTATATAGCAACTGACGTTCCTTCACCAATTCGTTCATTATATAGCAACTGACTGTATTGTAAGTAGATACAACTAGTGCATATTTTAGCAGGAATATATATATATATATATATATATATATATATATATATATATATATTGTTTGTTTATTAATTTGCAAACTTATGTTGTACATGCTGTCAGTTTCCATATAGCAACTGAATGTTTTTTGAATAGCAACTAACTGCATTGTACGTAGCAACAAAAATTTCATATTTAGCAACATTGTACGTAGCAACAAATGTTGTTCATCCTGATTAAGATTGTGGTTCAGCTGAAAATAAAATAAAAAAGGCAATATATGTTGCCTAATAATCTGTGATCTTTCATTCCTTTTATTACGCGGTCCCCAGCGCTTAATTAAAGGGATTGACATCTTAATGCAAATATTAATTAATCTTATTGTTTAATTTTAAAAAATCTTGACCGTTAAGATTACGCAGATGAATGGCTGGGATAGGCCCTTAAGTTCTCACCCCAGGACATGGTTCTCACCCGAACCTCTCTCTCTCTCTCTCTCTCTCTCTCTATATATATATATATATATATATATATATATATATAATTTTAAATTAATTGATTTTTTATTGTTAGGCTATCTTAGGTATATAGAACAATATGAGCGGCTCAGATTTATCATAGGTGCTCTATTTCGTGAGTGTTCACGGAGTGCTCACCAAAGTAGTGTGCAACCGAAGATCTCGCTCTCTCTCTCTCTCCCTATATATATATATATATATATATATATATAAAATAAAACACAAAGAAAGCTAACAAGTGGCTCTCCTTCAATTCCCCCAAAATTAAAGGCTCAGATCTAACCTCATAAAATACATTTACCCCCTAAAAGTTTCAAAATAATTCAAAAAAATCAAAAAAAAAATCAAAAACTTATAATAGTTTTTAGAAAATTTTAAAAATCAAAAAATTAATAAATTATTGAAAAAATTTAAAAAAAAAATTTAAAAAAAAAATCAAAAATTTTAAAAAAAATTAAAAAATTTAAAATTTAAAATTTTAGAAATTTGAAATTTTAGAAATCTCAAAGCAAATCCGAATCCAAATCCAATGTCGAACCCCAATTAAGAGGTCATCACTGATATCTGATCCGATGCTGATTCTGTATCGGTGACTCCCCTCCACTAAATCGAGCGCGAATATCAAGCGACTCCGTATCGGCGGCTCCCCTCCACCGAATCGAGAGCCTCTATATGCGATGCGACGACTCTAATTTCATCTCATTAACCGAATTCTCATTCTAATTTTTAATTTTGTGTGTGCAGGGGTTTACTCAGTTTTTTGCGGACTCGAATTTTGTGTGTGCATGGGATCTAAGTTCAGAGATGTAACACCCCGTGTTAAAAATAAATAAATAAATAAATATAATAATATATGTATGATATATGGATAAAAGGTTTTTTTTAGGGAAAAGGTGGAATCTGGCCACCCTGTTTCATTAATAAGAGTTTAACGAAACAAATCCAGAGTACTGGGCCCAAATACAAACTACAGACAGAAACTAAAACATACATGAAGCAACATGACGTGTACAAACAACAAATTCCTCCAACATCCCTGGAGGGTGGGCCGACAAATCAGCTCGGTCCTGCAAAATTGTGAGTACGTCAGTTTAGCTTCGTACAGTACCTCGACGACACATGCACACCCACCTGAAACAAGTCTGGCAGGATTTTATCACCCGCCGATCCCTGCGTTCACCTTGCTGGGGGGACCCCATCTTTGGGCCCAAGCCCCGCAGAGCGAAAACTGACCCCACGGCACATGCACAGCGATCGCACCCTCCCACCAACTCCACCACTCATCCTACCAACGTGCCGGCTGCTCCCACAGTCGCTACCAAAGAGATAGCCGTGAAGATGACACCTTTACCTCTCACACGATAGCTCTTTCTCAGGCAATTTCTCACCAAACAACTATCTCGCTCACCGCACCAAACACCACGCTCCAGGAGATAGCCGTGGAGAGGATACCTTCACCTCTCTTACGCTCAAACTCTCTCCTGCGATTTCTCACTACTCAGACTTATCTCGACTCAAACTCCCAATCCGAGGGAAGAGGCGACGCTATCACGAGCCAGTGGCCTAAGTTGGAGGAAGCTCAATATCCAGATAGTAGACACTGTGAAGACTGCACCGGCGACATCATAGGACACTCCAGACCAACCACACCCCAACCACACCCCCTCACCCCCAACACACCAACTTCACACACTTGAACCCTAAATCCATGGTGTTCGCGAAAACAGACGCGGGAGGAAGCTCTGTCGCTCCGTGGCAGTTGAAACGAGCACCTCGGAAGTTGAGACAAGTTAACGCACATCACGAAGGAACCCCATCTTTGGGCCCAAGCTCCACAAACGTGCACGTGCAAGACAACCTAACTCCCGGCATCTTCACATGCACTACCAACCCTAGCAAATTGCCATGAATGACCCCGAGAGTGTGGACATGGTGGCAAGCGCGCAGAACATCCAGGCACACATCTAGCAAATCATGGAGAGACCCCATCTCGAGTCCAACCCACAATCGAACAAACCTACTTGCTTCACACCCCCAACCACATCAAAAGCAAACATGGCCCCATGCCAAACCACCGGCCACACCCGGTGGGCAAATCAGTCAGATCTGGGCCAACAAAAAGGGGGAGGGGGGCGCACAGCAGCTCGACCCCATACCACACCACCCTCAGCTTGGCCCCATTGTCGTCGCCGTCGTGTGGGGGGGCGGAGCACCGCACCGACCTCAGGTAGCGTCGTGACGCTTCGCCGATCGGAGCGCGAAGATCATGGCCTTTGTCGAAACGGGAAGTCGTCGGAATCGTTGCATCGGTAGCGTCGTCGTGGAGCTTCGCCGTACGTGGAGCATCACGACGTCGAGGACCATCGCGTGGAGGAGAGGATTCGTCGAGGACCATCGCCATGGAGGAGAGGATTCGTAGAGCTTCGCATCTTCGTGGAGGGGACCGGAGGGGGACGACCAGGGGGGGTGGCAAAGGGGGCTAGCCGCCGCCACCCCCAGGTTGTTCAGATCTATGGTTCAGATATATGGATAGAAGTTTCTGTTGGTAAATATATGATGAATAGTATGGGGTGTGGGAGGGCCCACGGGAAATGAAATGAATGGAAAGTAACAGCAGCATTGAATGTTGCTGTTGTTTGAAGTGGCATCAGCTTATAGGCTGACGTGGCATGGATGGGCCCCAGCCGGATATATGTGCATCTCGGCTGTGCAGTGGAGAAGGTAAGATTGTGAAAATTAGTCCCATATCGGATTTCAAAGTAAATAAAATAATATATAAATATAATAGCCTATGATCAAGAGTCACCTAATCGGTTAACCACCTTTTGAGAGGCAGCCTGTGGTGGGCAATTGTACTACATAGTATCTAATTTGTCTTATAAATTGTATAAATTGTCCGAGCTTGGGGCATGGGCGTTACGAGAGTGGTATGATTGTTTTATTTTTGGGTTTAAAAAATTTTAATTTAGTGATTTATTTGATGTGTTTTTAATTAGTTTTTATTTAAGGTAAACACAAGTGAGAGATGGATTATTTGGTGGCCTCAATTTGGGCTTTCATACCATAGCAGGACAGGTAAGCTGACCAGCAACCTAAAATAACTTGACAAATATGCAACATTAATTTCTTTACTACAAGAGAAAATACTATTGTGAAGTGTTCCCTTCACTGGTTATTAGAAACCATAGATAATATAACATATAAGAACTTTTACTGTATGTTTGGATATATAGGATTGAGATGACTGGAGTTTACCAGTGAAGGGTGCAAACTCTATACTCAAGAAAGACAGCTAAAGTAATTTGTTATTTATCCATTTTGATTTTTTTTATATAAAGGTGCAATGGGAAGACAAAGTGGATATAAAAGAAATGATTAGATTGGATTAGAGTTTTGAGAAATTCATGTATTTCATTTTGGATAAGAGGTATTTTAATTGCAAACTGTGTCTCAGACAAAAAAATATTTAGATTATTGGTATTGTAGATATCTTCACACCTGTACTTGCGTTACCATTGTATTTAGATATGCTCATAGTAGTTATGGTATTAGAGTAAGCTCTATAAAATGTATATGATAATGTCCTTGTATAATGATTACAAGTATCTAAAAGTGATACTGAAGTTAAAAAAAAATTCTATGCAGTGTTTCTAACAAACTATATGCATTCCAGGTAAGTTCTAGCTAATGATCAAGAAGACGATGGTTGAGCTTAAAGGTAGATATGCTGCTTCCTCATATAATATGTTTGATACTTCAATTAATTTGCTGGACCTCTAACGCTATTTTATATAATCAAACCAGGTGCACTGTTCCGAAGACGAGTCGTAAGTACGTGTCAACTGACAAACCTAGTATATAATAAAACACAAAAAAAAGCTATCAAGTGGCTCTCCTTCAATTCCCCAAAAATCAAAGGCTCAGATCTACCCTTACAAAACACATCCCTCCCACCCCCCCAAAAAGCTTTCCCCCAAAACTCAAATTCAAATTCCCCCATCCAAAACAACTCCTTTATTTATTTAATTATTTATCTCTCTCCCTTATTCAAAAAATTAAGAAAATAAATTTTTTAAAAAACATAAAAACTTTAAAACATAAAAACTAAAAAAATTAAAAAAATTTTTAAAAAAATTTCAAAAAAAAAATCAAAAACTTTTTAAAAAATTTATAATTTTTTAAAAATTTAAAATGTAAATTTTTTTTAAAAAATTTTAAAAATTAAAAAAAAATAAAACTTTAAAAACTTTAAAAAATAATTCAAAAAAATCAAAAAATTATAAAAAATTATTTTTTTAAAAAAAAAATTTAAAAAAATTAAAATTTTTTATCATTTTTAAAAATAAAAAAATTTAAAATATAAAATAAAAATAAAATTTTGAAAATTTGAAATTTTTAAAAAAATTAAAAATTCCAAAGCAAATCTAATGTCGAACTCCAATCAAGAGGTCGTCGTCGATATCTGATCTGCTGTTGATTCCGTATCGGTGACTCTCCTCCACCAAATCGAGCGTGAATATCAAGCGACTCCCGTCCACCGAATCGAGATCCTCTATATGCAATGCGACTACTCTAATTTCATCTCATTAACCGAATTCTAGTTCTAATTTTTAATTTTGTGTGTGCAGGGGATTACTCAGTTTTTTGCTGACTCGAATTTTGTGTGTGCATGGGATCTAAGTTCAGATAGGTATGATTGTTTTATTTTTGGGTTTAAATTTTTTTAATTTGGTGATTTATTTGACGAGTTTTTTTATTGGTTTTGATTTAAGGTGTACGCAAAGTGAGAAATGGATTATTTGGTGGCTTCAATTTGGGCTTCCAAACCATAGCAGGATAGGTAAGCTGACCAGAAACCTAAAATAACTTGGTAAATACTACAAGAAAAAATACTATCGTGAAGTATTTCCTTCACTGGTTATTAGAAACCATGGATAACATAACATATAAGAACTTTTAGTGTATGTTTGGATATATAGAATTGGGATGACTGGAGTTTACAAGTGAAGGGGTGCAAACTCTCCACTCAAAAAAGACAGCTAAAGTAAATTTGTTATTTATCCATTTTGATTTTTTTTATAAGGGTGCAATGGGGAGACAATGTGGAGATAAAAAAATGATTAACTTGGTTTAGAGTTTTGAGAAGTTCATGTATTTCATTTTGGTTGAAATAATAATAAGAGGTATTTCAATTGCAAACTGAGTCTCAGACAAACAAATATTTAGATTATTGGTATTATAGATACCTTCACACCTGCACTTGTGTTACCATTGTATTTAGACATTCTCATAGTGGTTATGGGATTAGAGTAAGCTCTATAAAACCTATATGATAATGTCCTTGCATAACTATTACAAGCATCTAAAGTGATGCTGAAGTTATAAAAAAATTTATGCAGTGTTTCTAACAAACTATATGTATTCCAGATAAGTTCAAGCTAATGATCAAGAAGGCGATTTTTAAGCTTAAAGGTAGATATATTGTTTCCTCACATAATATGTTTGCTACTTCAATTAATTTGCTGGATCTCCAGAACTATTTTATATAATCAAACCAGGTGCACCGTTCTGAAGACGTGTCATAGGCAAATGTCAACGGGCAAACCTAGTGTGTGTGTGTCTATATATATATATATATATATATATATATATATATATATATATATATATATATATATATATATATATATATATAAGCGTACCAGCCCGGTCCAGCTCAGACTAGCCCGAAAATTGGAGCCCAAGCATACGGTTCCCATTCGGGCTGGTGGTTTTCACTTCGGGACTGGCCTGACCCGGGATGGTGTCGAGGGTGGCCAGGCCCGGGACTGCTTGCCAAGTGGCTTAGCCCTTTGGGTTTCTGCCCGACCTGGACCACCCGACCCGAATGCCACCCCTGGGTCTTACAAATCCGTTTTGCATATTCATCCCTAACCAAGGACAAATTTACAAATTTAACCGTAACTACTAACTTCCTACGCTATTAACTCTTGTCTTCTTCGTGTCTATTTGAGATCAACTTTACTCATTTCTTCAATTATGCCTTGATCATGTTCGATTTCGGATGAAAAAAATAGACACGTGCAGATAGAAAGGATTAGATGAAGCAATTAGAGACTTTAATGACGAGGAAGAAGGATGGTCATCATAATGGTATATTAGTCATGGTAGTTGAAACCATAAAGTTAACGAAATATCAAATATCTCATTTTTATTTACTCCATCCGTTCCAAAATATAAGTCCGTTTAATATTTTTTATTTTTCTTTCCTGGAAGGTTTTCCCAACTACATCCTCGTCTCTTTCGCTCTCAGATCCGCCGATTCGGCCATCTCTTTCCCCCCTCCCCTTCATTAAAGTTGGAGGCCTTGGCGTGCTTACCAAACCCTTTTCGTTTCTTCCAACCTCGCCCTCCCCCATTTCATCTCCCCCCCCCGGACCTCGCCTTCCCACTGCGGTTCGCCTTCTGTACTCGGTCCCTGGCTTTTCAGTGTGCGGCTTCTTCCTTATCGCTGCTTCCTCGTTGATCGGGTGGTCTTCCTCTTTCGTTCGAGAGCTTCGACATTTGTCCCCCCTCCCCTGACTCGCCTCGTCTCTCTATAGTGGTGTGCTGGCCTCTCCTAGGCCATGATCTGATTGCTGAGCCTCAGTTGTTCGCTGCTGCTCACTGTAAGTTTTTTTTCTTATTTTTGCTATTTTGGTGGTATCATTTTCTCCGGCTTCCATTTTGCTGGATCCATTTGGGATTTCTGTTATTCGGAGTTTTGGGTGCTGGAGTGGTTTCTTCGATCGTCGAACTGGTGAGCTCGTCCTTGAGCCCCTTCGCCTAATCACTCCGCTCCTCTTTCTCAGGGCTACTTTTCCTCTCCCCGTCTCTCCTTCTCTCTCTTCCCCTATCTCACAATGCTATCCTCCTCCTCTCGCCCCTCGTTCCGGAGTCTTTCTGGGAGGTGACTGCTTCTCTGTCGGTTGTGAGCCATTGTTTCCGGCTCTGCCTTTCGTCGGCCTGTTTGCTTTGAGCCCATGGAATTTTCATGGGTTGAAGTCGCTAAAAGAAAAAGTAAGGAAAAAAAAGATTTTCCTTTTGTCAGGGGCCTTATGGGCCTTCTACGGGGTCTGGATCGGTTGGCACCCGGCCCTTTAAGCCCAATAGTGCCTTGTATCCAGAGCCTTCTTATCCTAGGCCTTCCCGCCCTTTCTCCCGCACTGTCTCCTCGTCTTCCACCTCTTCCCAATCTTACTCTCTCTGCCTTCCCCTTACCTGTTTCCGGTGTCTCCAACCGTGTCATTCGAAGATCTCTTGTGTGTCCAAGATGAAATGTTTGTTCTGCCTTAAGGAGGGGCACGCTCGTCACCGATGCTTTGCACTCCAAAAGCTTTTGGGGCTTTCGGTGGGGGTTCCGATAGCTGACACTGTTCTAGCTGCTCTCGATTTCCCCTCTTTGCAGAGGAAATTGGC
Source organism: Hemerocallis citrina (assembly GCA_017893485.1). Classification (NCBI taxonomy): domain Eukaryota; kingdom Viridiplantae; phylum Streptophyta; class Magnoliopsida; order Asparagales; family Asphodelaceae; genus Hemerocallis; species Hemerocallis citrina. The sequence continues at coordinate 2,330,509 of JACEHZ010000091.1, forward strand.
CGACCTTCCCTCTTCTAAGTCCAAGAAAAAGAGATCTTCGACTAGATCGCCCCTCCTTCCCACCCTCCCTTCAACCACTCGTCTGTCCACCCCTACTAATTCTGAATCTCTTGGAGTGGCAGTGCCTTCTCTCTCTCCGGCTAAGCCGATTGAGACTCAGGTTTTCTTACCGGACACAGAACTTACTGATAGATTGAAGCTATTCAGTAATTACAGAGCCATTTCCTTCATCGGAGGATCGATCCCCTTCTACACCCTTAACTCGTTTCTTTGCAATTCTTGTAATGTTCGAGAGTGGGATTGGGTGCTCTATTCTTGCTCTAACGGTGACGCCGTTATCCAGTGCCTCTCTCCCAAGATTCTCGAGGAGCTTTGTGCCAACTCTTTGCTAGCTATCGGCACCATCTCCCTAGCCATTCGCAAATGGGTTTCGATCAGTGCTTCTCCCTCGGCTTTGGACCCTACACCTATCAAGGTCTCCCTTGTGGGGCTTCCCCCCTTCTGCGACTCTTTGAGACTTGTTGCTCCCTTTGCTAGATGTATAGGAGAGATCATTAGCATCTCTTCTTGTGCTCGTCGTGCCTCTGGCAGTCTTCAAATCGAGGCTTTGTTCCGCTGCCCCTCTCCTAAGGATCGCATTGAGGCTTACTGCCTGAACGACGGTATCTCTTCCTTCTCAGTTTCTGTTCAGTATCATGAGGCGAGGCCTCCGTCGGGGTCTCCCAAGTCTGGTTTCTGCCTCGATCCCTCTCCTGTGTTCCACCCTGGCTCTTCCTCTGTGCCCTTGGCTGGGCACCCTCTAGGGAAGCAGGCTCCTAGACCCCCTGCAAGGAAGGTCTTTCTGCCGCCTCGTAAGCCTGCCACGGCTCCTACTGTTTCGAAGATCTCGCCATCTAAGGCGCCCAACCTGGTTTGGATCAACCCAGACCGATCGTCTCAGCAGCAATCGAGGAACTTGACTCAGTCTTCCTCGTTGGTTTCTCTGTCCTCAACCCCGCCGGTTCCTACTCAGGCTTCGGTGCCTAGCCATAGCTCTCAGGCTCCTCTTCCCGCTACCCCTAAGTCTGATCAGTGGCCTGCTTGGGAGGTTAATCCCTCCTTCGCTTCCGATTGGGAGAGATTCCAACAGCTTGCACACTTCCCCACCTCCAGAGTGATTCCGTCTTTGCCGCTCCCACCTGCAACCAAAATCCCCTCTCCCTCAAAAGCCCAAGGTTGGGTTGATCAGGATGATTTACTGCAAGACGAGGTAGCTGAACTTGAGCTAACGCAGGCATCCAAACAGGGTTAATCTCGTGGAATCTCTCTCGCCCCATCTTTGCTGATCTCTGGTCTCTTATGATACTGTCTCTCTCTTGTTTCTAATGCTCTTCCGAGCTCTTTTTGCACAGGTGGTTGGGCTTTTTCTTGGTTTTGTCTTTTGGGGCACTTCTGTGGTTGTTTGTCTGTTCTGTTTGCTTTGGGATGTTTTCAGCTAGTGAGGCTGTTTTTTTTTGCGATCCTAAGCCTGGGAGCATGTTCTGTACTAACCTTTTTGTCAGGCCTTAGCCTGCTTACATTGTTAATCTGGTTTGTATGGATCGTGACTGTTTTTGTGGGGCTCTCTTCTCCCCTCTGTGCTGCTTGTTTGCTGGAGCACTTCGTGCTGTGGTTGTTATTTTATGTGTGTTTGGTTTGTTGCTTTGTTTGGCGACTATTCTTGTGTTGTTGGCCCTTTAGAAGCGGCCCAGGAGCGTGCGCTCCTATTGTTCGTTTACTAGGATTGCGATCCTATTGTGTGCTCCTAACACCTGTGCGTTGATAGGATGCCTTGATGGGTAGGCCTCCGGTATCCTCCGGATTCAGCATTCTGATCTCTGTGTGTAGGCAGGGATGTTGATGGGTGTGGCATTTTGCTATCTTGTGTACTAGTGTCTGGCGTGCGGCTGTTCTCCCAGCGCAGTGTTGATCGCTGGTCCGTTGCCGCGAGTCTTGTTTTTCTCGGAGTGGCATGTCTTGTTCCAGGCAGCCGTCCGTAGCCTGTCGGGATGCCTTCCCTATTCCAGTCGCTGTCGAGGGCTCCCTCATCCGCCGGCGCTGCTCCAGCCTTGGCTCTTGTTTACTAGCGTCCCGCTCTCTGTTTAGCTGTGTATTATTGCTTTCGTTTTGTTTTGTTATTGCACTTTCTGGCGTTAGTTTTACATCTTGTAAAGCCTTCGTATTTGTTTCTGTACAGTTGCTTTATTTTAATATATTTTTTGATCTGGCTGGAGTCTTTAGACTCTATCCGCTTACATCAAAAAAATATTTTTTATTTTTATTTTTCAAAATACAAGTTGTTTACGCTTTTTAATGTATGGTCTTTATACTCTTAATATCTCACTAATTAAATTCTTTACTAAACTCCCAATTCTACCTTGAGAGCATTATTTTATAAATATAATATAATAATCAAATAAGAGGGCTTTTCACAAGTACAATATAAATAAGGTTAAAATTTAAAAAATCCCACTGAACTTTGGGTCATTTTAAAAAAAGCTGCACTAAATTTTTTTTATTATAAAAAACCGTACAAAACTATCGTTTAAAAAAATTCACTTTAACAAAGTTAGGTTTCTGTTAGGCTAAATTTTAAAAAACCACTTTCATCTTTCATTTGTGTTTAAATAAACCCCACTGAACTAATCCTAACCTTTATCCAGTGTGTGTTTTTTTAAACGATAATTTTGTGCGATTTTTTAAAATAAAAAAAAATTTAGTGCGGTTTTTTTAAATGACCCAAAGTTCAGTAGTTTTTTTTAAAATTTACCCTATAAATAAATAAGTTAATTAATCTGTTCAATTAAGAGGTATATATTTATTTCATAGTACACTAATTTATGTGTACTTTTTTTATAAAATGTATGAAAATATTAAACAACTTACATTTTGAAATGGAATGAGTATTAAATTAAAGGACTGCCTATGTGCCATTCCTACTACTAGTTGTTTACACGTACGATGCACGTTTTAATAAATATAGTTTTTTTAAAATAAAAATTTAGACGTACTCTTGATTTGAATCTAGGACTTTCTTTATAATAGTTATGCACATGTGTTATACGGGTTGGTAGATTGACAAAACATTTACAAATGACACTAAGGCCTTCTCCCATTATAATATTAGAGATTATTAGGACAAATATGTAACTATTAATTTGTTGGATAATCTATGTAATTGAACAACCTATTCCGTATTAATATGCAAATAACCCTTTAGAGGATGGTGTCAACTGCCGTTACCGTTAGGAGGCGCACGCAAATGGAGTTTCCTCGGAATCCGGTCCGTTTGCCGTTACTGGCGCGTTAAGTATGCCAGTCAAAATAGTCTTTTTTTGATGAATGCCAGTCAAAATAGTCAGACGGCGCCAATTGCGCTTCCCCGTACGACGGCTCTTTGTTTTTTTTTACCACCATCTCGTGCTTATCCGCATCCACCCAATGGCGTCACGCCACATGTGAAAACTGTATCTGACGTGGCAGTAGTTCCGGCCACGTCGAGTGGATACAAAACGGAGTCCAGTTGGAGAATTTGTTGGGTATTTGGATGGATCACGTGAGTCTCGGGTGACCGAATTATTTGGATGGATCACGTGAGTCTCGGGTGACCGAATTATAGCTGACGGATTCGGTGGACCACAGGCTGGTCCATGGGCTTTTACACCCATCAATTCAAACCAATCACCCTTTTGACAATTGATACGTGCATTATATGTGCATTTATTTTCCAAAAGAATTGTTATTAATTTTTAATGAGTAGGTTAAATGGCGATACTGTATGTAGAATTACTAGATTGGCAACTTCAACTCGGCCCTTGTTATAATGCCGATCAGGGTAAAACTACAAGTTCGTTTTTTATGGACTGGTCTAATTTGTTTAAAAAATTGGAGATTTCGCTACAAACATTTGAACCTTAACAACTGCGGTAACTGCAATGTGATAGATTTTCGCAGGGCTGTTTAAGACTTTCATGATACTTTTGGCAATTAACACGTGCATTGTATGTGTATTTTATTCAAACGGAAACTTGTCATTAGTTTTCAATGCGTATGATAATAAGAGATATTGTGCATGTATTTCAAATGTCCATACAATCACAAGGCTGACAACTTTAACTCGGCCCTCATTATAAAAATGATCGAGGTAAATTTACAAGTTCGTTTGTTTATGGGTTGGTCTAATTTTACCTAAGAAGTTAGAGGTTTCGGTACGAACATTTGAACCTCTTAACAGGTGTGGTAATTGCAATTGACAGATTTTCAGAAGGGCGTATGAGTCTGTCTGTTATGACACTTTTCCGACACTGTCATATATATTGATCGTTTTTCTTGAAGCAAGAATCCTGCAACAAGGCATGCATACTTTTCTCCAAGCTGTGTTATGATCACAACTATACTACTTCGGTACTTCCATATTCAAAACATACATCACGTGGTTGTAGATTATGTTGGATCATGTTGTATAGTAAAGTTGGTACACAAAACACCAACATTACTTGGTTAATATTGCACTACATTTTACATGAAAGGTACAAATTTCTTCTTCTTCTATTTCTTTGTTAAATCCATGGAGTGAAGGACAGTGAAAGATGCTAAACATGGAATTTATGCTATAAATCTCTCAACAAAGTAGAGTACATGCTCTCTCTCGCCCAACTCAAGTTGGCTACAGAAATCAGTTAGGTGTTGCATAATTCTCAGCCCTACAAAATACTGTGCATGGAAGACAATTCCAGCTGCTATACATGCTCATTTGTTCTGCTCAACAGTAAGATGATGGCTCACCAAATTCTTCTTGTCTCTTAAAATAAATCAACTAATTAACTGGCCCATGGTGATGACACAATTTTCATCTGAATACTCGACCGATTCAATATGAAAAATATGTACAATACATGTGGTAGATTGAATTTCACCGTGGAAGTAATTTTTCTACAAATTTACGCATTTTTAAGGTTGTATATGAAAAGAGAAACACGGGAAGGGACGAATAAGTAATTAGATAGAGTAATTAAGTTTGTTTTTTTCTCTTTATTTAAGACAATGTTTATGCTCTAGACAGACTCCAAGAGATATGGCACAAATTTGCCTTGGAAGAGAATTTACAAGCAGATTACAATTTTGGGATTCCTAGAATTGTAAAAAAGTGAGAGGCTTGAGGTAGCCGCCTCACCGGTCTCAAAGTAGGGGCCGGCCCTACTCATCAGTGAAGACAACATATAACCAATCAACATATCCCTTCAAAAGATTGCATCTATTTGTAAAAGACATTCTTCTTCAATCGACACGTCTCTTCTAAAGATTAAAAATTTTCCGGTAAAGACGTTTTCTTAACCAATCATCGCATGCTCTTGAAAGGAATTTCATCATTTTTTTCTTCTAAACAATACATCCTTAAGCATTAATCAAAAGAACGCATTAGATCGAAGTTATTAAAAACACAGATCCTAACCGGATATAGATCTCTTTAAAAGGATTGTATTTTCATAAAGACACTCTTAACCTAGTCATGGGATTCCTGTACCTTGACTAGGTATTATATGATTATAGACTCAAATTAAGAAACTTTCAACACATATATAAGGGAGATTTTTTTTTCTAGTTTAGTGTCTTGTATCACTTAGAAGTGAATCTTACATATAATATAATGATTATATTTGTTCTATAGGAATAAGATCTTTCAATTATCTTTAATAGATTATATACTCCTATATCTTAAGTGAGGTCAAATCAAGAAAAGACACTGAAAATTACTTTAACTAATATTTAATGTAGAATCTCTAATATCTAATCTTCTATAATCTCTAATATTATAATGGAGAGTTGGGTTATCATTTGTACACAACCTGTAATTTATAGACATTCATTAAACCATCTAATCTCAACCATTCATTTTAAGTGGGAGTTATATTAACCATTTATTTACTCAACTGTTGTTAGTTACCATAATACCCTCAAAATTTAAATTTATTTACAACATAATAACAAAAATGTCACTCATATAAAATAAAAGTTTGTGCCACTAAGGATAATTTGTAAAAAATATGTGATGAGTAAAGAGAGGTCTCAGGTTTGACACCAATTTGCTTCTTATTATAAACTATATAAAAAAATTAATTAGAACGTGCATCTCACGTGCATTTGCTAGTAATAATAATATTATAATGGGAGAGTTGGGTTGTCATTTGTAGACAACAAGTAATTTATAGATAATTATTCAACCAACCATCTAATCTCAGTCATTTATTTTTAGGTGGAAGTTATATTAACCATTCATTTACTTAGCTGCCGTTAGTGAATAGTTGATTCCACTAGGGATAATTTGTAAAGAGTATGTGATGAGTAAAGTGAGATCTCAGATTTGATGCTAGAATATGTCTTAGTATTTACTTTTAAAAAGAAATTATTAGGACGTGCATCACACGTGCAGATTACTCGTAATAATACTAAAATGGGAGAGTTGGGGTTGTCATTTCTAGACAACCTGTAATTTGTAGACATTCAAACATCTAATCTCAATCTTTCATTTTTAAGTGGAAGTTATATTAATCATTCATTTACTCAACTGTTGTTAGTTGCCATAATATCCTCAAAGTTAAAATTTATTTACGACATAAATATTTTCAAAAGTGTCAGTCATACAAAATAAAAGTTTGTGCCATTAGGGGTAATTTGAAAAGAGTATGTGATGAGTAAAGGGATATCTCAAGTTCGATGCCAGATTACGTCTTATTATTTACTATTTAAAAAAAAAAATAGAACATGCATTAGACGTGCAGATTACTTGTTTTCTATAAAGGGCTCTTAGAGCATCTGTAGTCGTTTGGAGTTACAATTTGGGTATTTTGGCTTTTAAAAATAGGAGATTTGGGTTAGAGTTGTAGTTCGTTTGACCAAAATATGGGTTTTGGTTTTTAAAAAGTGACGGACGGAAGATGATAGAGATAATTTTCGTCCCATTTAATATTTTTAAAAAATTGACCAGTATCGGACGAGAAATCAAATCTCGTCTGGTTAATTTTAAAAAAAAAATCACGAACGGGAGATCAATCCCGTCCGAGAAGAAAATTTGAATCTTAATTAAATCTTAATTAAATTATAATATATATGCATAATAATTCTATAGGTTTAATTCCATAGAATTTTTTTCGCAACTGGAAAGAAAAATCATGGAAGGGATCATTTCCCGTACGTTCTATTTTAAAAAAAATTGATTTGGACAGGAAATTATTTCCCGTCTGTTATATTTTTAATAAAAATTTTTGTAACGAAATATCATCTATCGCCCGATACTTTTTGGGATTAAATGTTGAACAGACGAACGATTAGCTATATTTTTCAAATTGCTATTTCTCCTCCCAAATATAATCGATCACTATTTCTTTAAAACCCAAAATTTGGGTATTTGGCCAACGACCGCGACACATTATTTTCTTTAAATTTTGTAAAATTTGACAAAATAGCCAACGACTATAGATACTTAGAGTATGAAATTGATAATTACATTTCCACCATTTTCTAATAACACCAAGCCTTCTAATAAATTAGTTTGAAATTAAGGTTCTTTTCTACTTGGTAAATTCCAAGAGTTAAAAAATCCAAAATTTATTGAGAGCGTTCTTTTCGATCTTTATGAACGTCATAAAACTTTGAATTTCCAGTAGGGTAGAGATAAATAAAAGGATTTTTTATAATGCCTGCTTTGTATGGCTACCTTCGGAGGAGAGAGAGGAGAGAGGAGAGAGGAGAGAGGAGAGAGGTGCATGCATGGCTGCCTTGGAACAAGAGAAAATCTTTTGCTCAAGTTTTAATGGCTCCACGCCCTCCATCTCATCATTATCATCCCAACCCAACCCTTCGATCCACACGCCCTCCTCAAAACTACCAAAACCCCTACCTCACTCCGCCATCCCATCATCTACGTACCCAAAACAACTCTTCTTCTTGCCTTAAACCCATTTTCCTTCCCAAACCTTATACTCGAAACCCTAGACCTAGAAACACCAAGATCCGTTCCAAAAAAATGGAGTGGCATTGCATGCAATGCGGGGAGAATGACCACCAGACGGCAGACTACCGTAAAAGCGGCATCCACTGCTTTAACTGCCGAAAATTTGGACACAGAGTTTGAGACTGCTCTGTTCACAACTGGAAGGAATCCATGGCCATTGAAGTAACCCACAACTCTGAGATCACCTCAGTTCTTCCGGGACTACATGCGAGCGCCTTCCTTCAATTGATCAACCCGTGCACTCGCCCTAATACGGCGACTATTGAAAGTGCCCTGAACTTCACAAGGAGAAGACATGAGGGTGGTGGGTTGTGAAGAGGGTTAGCAATGGGGTATTCCATGTCCAGTTCCCCTCTGAAGAAGAGGCCATCAAGGCAATTGCTGATGGCGTTTTTCAGTTCTCTGGTTTTAACGCAACCTTCTCGCCATGGTCCATGGACTATGGAGCAAAGTTGAAGCCCAAACCAAGTTTTATTTGGATCAATGTTCCACTACTTTCCTTCCATATGTGGAATCAGACCTCCCTCGAGTAAATGGATTTGGATACCAAACCTTCATACTTCTACATCCAACCACATCCTCCTCAAGAAGAACCAGCTCCTGCAACTTATCTCTAACATACAACCATATACAACTGCAGACACTGCTATTTGGAGACACTCTAGCTCAGGGTGCTTCACCGTCAATTCTGCTTATGATTTTTACAGCATCTCAGGCCTAATATCTCCCTTCTACCGTGCCTGCTAGAAGATTTAGCACCACTCAGATGCAAAATTTTTATTTGGATGCTGAGTTGGGAAATACTCAACTCCAAACAGAGGTTACATTCTGAAGGATGGGATGGCGATCTGACATGCACAACCTGTGCATGTCCGATCGAAACCTCGTTTCATATCTTCTTTCAATGCCCACTGGCTGTTCAGGCTTGGCAACACTTCACACACCGCTTCAACATCACAAATTTACTTACATCAACGGTTGAATGTTTCACACATTGGTGCTTTGATTCTCAAAACCACATGTTCACACACTCTTGGCACATGGTTACACTGGCCACCTGTTGGAGTATCTCGCATGCTAGAAATGATAGTATTTTTAACAATAAGACTACCATAGCAGATAAACTTATATCTAACATTAAATTCTAGTTTTCTCATTGGCTAGATAGCTGCGGAGATTCAAAGAAAAAAGCCAAGATTCTCTAGGAGCTTGAGGATACTGGGGATCGAGATCTCATGAGGCCACGGAAAGACTGCTCGATTCTAAGTGTGGGTCGCACCCAAGGATAGTCATCAAGTTCGATGCCTCTGTTAGTAGTTTTTTTTTTGTTCTTTTTGGGGACTATGCATGTCCCGACTCTTGTAATATTTCAAACTTAATTGTGTACTACTGTTATTAGGGGGGATGGTTATTTTATTTTGGGGAGCTATCTACGTTGCATGTAGGGGGGATGAGATCATAGCGTTGAGTCTAGTTGAGGAGTGCGACAATAGTCCAATGCCCTCTCTACTACTCAGTGCTATGCCATCTTAAACTCAAACATGCGCATAGCTCATCCCGCCTCCATTCCCTTCCTTATCATCTTGTAATCGTTTTACTTCGTTTATCTTTTTATATATAAATCCGTGAGGTAGGTTCATCCTACCTTTTACCGGTAAAAAATAATGCCTGCTTTGTTTTTTCTTTTCTTTTCTCTTGAAATCACTAATATGATCGAATTTGAGTGTCTCAAACTGTCCACATTACTAGGTATATGTGCTACAATGTTCTTATCACTAACTCAGAACTGAATATAGCCTCTTTAGAGCATCCACTATCGCTGCTGTTAAATTTTACATATTTAGCATTTAGCCAATAGCTTTCGATATCAAGTGTTGCAGTCGTTTAGAGCAAACTTTAAAAGAGTGTAAATAATTTAAAAATATGACAGAAGAGCATTTTCCGTCCAACCTTTTACTATATTTTTAATTAAAAAAATTGCAAGTCGGAAGATCATCTTCCGTTTGACGAATTTTTCTTTTAAAGCTACTTTTTTGGCCGAACGAAAAATGTTCTTCTGTCCGAGCAGTTTTTTTCCCTCTTTGATTTTAAAATAATTTAAATGACATTTTCATAAATTTTGGAATGACAATTTAGTAATATTTTGAAACAATTTTTTAGAAAAAGTTGCCGGGCGGAGCATCTTCCATCCATGCTTTTTTTAAATTTTTTTATTTATATTTATTTAAATGACATTTTTGTAAATTTTGGAATGAATTTTAGTAAAATTTTGGATTTTTTTTATAAAAAAAAGGCAGACAGAAGATCATCTTCCGTCCGTCCATATTAATTCTTTTTAATCAAACTGAAGATCTTACGTCTTCTATATTTAGCAAGTTTCAAAGCTACAACTATATTTAGAAAAGTACCATTCATTCTAATTCTATATATTTTACTTAGAGCATCTGTAGTCATTTTCCATTTATTCAAATTTTTCAAAATTTTGAAAAAAAAGGGTTGTAATCATTGGCCATTTACCCAAAAATTGGGTTTCGCCGATACAGTAGTCGGCTATATCTGGCAAACGAAATGACAATTGCCAAAATAAAGCTAACGAAAGATAATTTTTTGTCCGTTCGATCGGAATAAAGATTATTTTTCGTCCGAGAGATTTTTTTTCACGCGTACTCATCGGACAAAAAATTCTTCCCCGTCGCTTTATTATTATTATTATTATTATTATTTAAACAGTCGGATGGAAAATGATTTCCCGTCCGTTCCATTTATAAAAACAAAACTCAAACGAAAAATAATATCCCATCCTAGGATCCAGGTAAGTTTTGTGAAATTTTTTTTTGTTTTTAAATGTCACTATCAGAGGCATTAATTAATTTTTTTACTTTGTTTTTTTTAACATTGGACAGAAAAAAATTTACCGTCCGTCCTATTTGGATTTCAAAAAAGCCAAATTTTGGCTAACAATGACTACAGACCAAAGTAATTTTTGCTATTTGCTATTTGCCAAATATCCAAAATTTGTCTTTAACGACTACAAATGCTCTTAGCAAGCGATAGTGGGAACTCATTTGCTAAATAAATTGCAAAATATGAGTTTATAGCAAATGATTGTAGATGATGTTATGCTTATCATTTTACATCTACTCATCTAAATTGATCAATTACATAAAATTTATTGCATCGATAGAGCTTTTCACGAATTACTACGTATTTTTTAAATAGAAAAATACAGAGCCCTAGACATTGCTTTTCACATTGGTAGCAGATGGCCTACATAAGATGCTTCAGTTGTATAGAAAGGGGGATCCACTTTCACCATTGCTTTTCACATTGGTAGCAGATGGCCTACATAAGATGCTTCAGTTGTATAGAAAGCACGACCTTATTAAGGGGTTGGGTATGAGGAGGGGGGTTTCCGCGGTAATGAACATCCAATATGCTGACGATACACTGATCTTTAGAGAGTGCGACATTAACCAGGCTGCACTTCTGAAGTGGGGCCTTTATCTGTTTGAAGATTGGACGGGGTTGAAAGTTAACTTCCATAAAAGCACCATCACCCTTTTGGGGGAGAATGGGAAGGCAGGGTGTGCAGTTGCAAATATTCTAAACTGCAAGATTCAAGATCTACCTATTCAATATCTGGGACTTCCGATTGCAAAACCGAGAAGGGTGGATTGGGATGGGCTTATTGAGAGAATAGCCCGTAGGTTGGAGGGTTGGAAGGGTAAGATGCTGTCTTTCGGAGGCAGGCTACTGTTGTTAAATTCAGTCATTAGCGCTATCCCTCTATACTTCTTATCATTCTTCGAGATCCCGGCCTGGGTTATCAAAAAAATTGACAGGCTTAGAAGACGATTTCTTTGGGACGGATCGGGTACCGATGGAAAAGGGTACTCTCTAGTCAAATGGGGGGTGGTATGTAGACAAAAAGAATTTGGCGGGTTAGGGGTTCTGAATCTCCGACAAATGAACCAAGCCCTACTTGGTAAATGGTGGTGGAAGCTTAAAGTCAAGGCAAAGGCTACTTGGGCGACTCTCATAGACAGAGCATACATCAGGAAAGGATGCGCGCATAAGAAACCTAAGAATTTGGCATCGATGTCCGGGTTCTGGCGAGGGGTCCTACGTACCAGGGATATTTTTCTGGCGGGGGCGAGTTTCGCGATGGGAAGTGGTAGGTCGATCTGCTTCTGGAAAGACAGGTGGTGCGGACCAATCACGCTGAAAAGGAGATTCCCAGAGATATATAAAAGGGCTACGGATAAAAACGACTGGGTGGCCAGAAACTGGAGAAACGGGGCATGGAGGCCGAGAATTACAGGCAGACTGACCGCAACAGAGAGAAGGAAAAAGGTGGAACTGATCCGTTTCCTACAGGTTTGGAAACCGACGGAAGAGGACGGCGAAGATAAGGTCACCGGGGTTGGAGGGAAAGAAGGGGGATACTCGGTAAAAGAAACATACAAGTGGTTAAATGATGGGGGGGAACGGACACATGATCCGATTTGGAGGGTTAAGGTTCCTCTAAAGGTCAGAGCCTTCAATTGGCTAGCTAGTAGAAAAGTAATTCTTACTTGGGACAACCTGACGAAACGAAAATGGCAGGGGCCAGGTGTATGCGTCATGTGCCGAATGGAGTGTGAGTCTGTAGATCACCTCCTTATTCAGTGCCAGTACGCCATGAAAATCTGGGGGGACCTTCTTTTAAGGTTAGGCATTAGGGGACAGGCTCTCCAGACGATTAACGACGTCTGGGGTGGGGTGGAGGGACATTAATGTTCATAAGGACCAAATAGCCATATGGGAAATCGGGGCGGCGGCGATTTGTTGGGGAATTTGGTTAGAAAGGAACAATAGAATCTTCAGACAGTCCCACAAACACATCATGCATCACCAGCTTTTACTCAATATTATTGCTGATATTCACTTCTGGTCCATAATGGCAGGTGATGATACGACAAAGAAGATTAAAGATCTGTATGCAGGCGCCGGTACATCAAACAACGAGCCAGATTCACAAGAGGAAGGGGGGATACAAGCTGGGGAGTGATTAGCGGAGATACTGGAGGTTTTTTGGTCTTTTTGGGAATGTTCCGGTGTTAGGAACTTTTGGGGGGAGACTCATGTACATGGGATGGGTGCTGTTTTCTTTTTTTTGGGTTCGGGGGATGAGTATCATGGCTCACTGTTGAGATGCATGAATATCATCGAACCGGCTTGGTTGTTGTCTTATTAAAATATTTTTAATGAAGCGCGGAGAGACTAGTGCCCACCGTTTTCAATCAAAAAAAAAAGAAAAATACAGAGCCCTTTTAGTAGAATTACAAAATGAAAACGCTTCGAATAACTACATGAGCTTTACAGAATGTGGAGTCTTTTCGGCTGTCATAACAACAGATGTGTTCATGTGCAAATCATGCTCCTAGTTTTGTTTGCTAGGACTAAAGCAAGGAAGGTGACTCTTGTTTCTTAAGTTTAGCAAGAAAAATAGCTAAATCAAAAAAATTGTTACTTAAATAGTTTGAAAGAGTTGAATTAAATAAAACATGATGGTTGTTGATCATCTTTGATTAGGAAAAATGTTTTCAGTAGGAAAAAGATGAAAGTCATCAAAATTGTTTTTTATAGTTAGAAAGAAGAATAAAAAGTGCCCGAAAAAGGAAAAAAAGAAATAAGAAAGAAGGAAATAAGGTTTGAAGAAGGTAAGAAGGAGAACTTAAGAGCATCCACGGTCGTTTGCTATTTTGTCAATTTGACAAAAATAAGTAAAGAAAACGCTACAGTTATTTGCTATTTTGTCATATTTTAGCAGTTAAGGAACAGTAACTTCTCATATATAAAAAACAAATTAGGCAATTGTTAAATTTAGCAGATGTACAAGATGTTTCGTCTCAAAATTTTTATAATTTTTTTCTCTGATCGGACGCATCATCTTATTTCATTTTAGAATTTTTTTAAATTAAAAATTGATCGGACGGTACATGATGTACCGAAAAAAAAAAACAAAACAAAAAACAAAAAAAAGGACATCGGATTGGACATATTGTCCTGTCCGAAATCAAAACTTCAAGCTTTGACCCCCTCTTAAACCATGGATTATGTATTAACTAGTATTATACACGTGCTGTGCACGTGGAATTTTTCTACCAGCACGTGCGTTGCACGGATTGGAATATGGACAAATTACACTAAGGCCTTCTCCTATTATAGTAGTAGAGATTAATGGTTTAGTGTTAATATAATCATGTTTTAGTGTTTTATTAATGACTAATTAAATCACTACTATTTAATAACTATTAGCATTTTAATTATCCTAAAAATTTTCAAAAACCTCTCCGATAAAGCAATATGTTCCGTCAGTTATTTTTTTAAAAACATTTTATCAAATTATAGCAAACGACGATTACAATGAAACACTCATTTTGTCATTTGCTATTTTGTCAAATTGCCAAAATAGCAAAAACGATTGTGGATACTCTAAGGGGATAAGAAGAAAAGCTTTAAAAGTATAGATAAGAAAATTTCCTATCACAGTTAGATAGGTCCAAGATATAAATGACTACATTTACAAAAAAAAAATTAAAAAAATAAATAAATTAGTAGGACTTGGACTCTAAACACATTGGATTATTGCATATATGTTTTGCCTTTCATAATTAGTAATAATTAGTAATCAAGAGTCTTATCTATTGTATTAATGCAGTTTAATTATTATTAACTTTTATCAATATGTCAAATGAAGATAAAAAGCAAGCAGAACATACGTTTGAGACCGTGCATTATCCAACTATATAATGCATAATAATTTCATCATTTTCTAAGAGATAACTAAAATTAGAACAAATCCCAAGCCAATATAATAATAGTAGGTAAACGATTAGCACTTATATTGTCGTATGCATTATATTCATAAATTTCCCCAAAAACCGAAGTTTGAAATACATCAGGAAATCATAATCCTATTTGTAGTAACTAATAAGAATAATGCTAAACCTACTACTAAATATACTGTTTTTCTTTATTACCTTAGCTGATATATTATTAGTGGAGATTATTGTAAAGTAGATGGTAGAAACATTCAATAATAATATGCCACCTAATGTAGTTAAGAGAAAAATATTAGATTTAGTAATAGGAGTAGCATTAGCGTTCTATTAGTATATCGCACGTGTGATGCACGTCTACGTGCGATATAATATATATATAATATATATTATATATATTATATATAACATGCGATGTATTTTTTAAAAATATGTATTATACACGTGCGTTGCACGTGGAAAAAATGGGAGGGAGAATGAAAAGGACAAAAAAATATCTACCAACACGTGCGCTGCACGTGTTGACACACACACTAAGAAATAAAAAATTGTTTATTTGTTTGAACCCCATCTCTCCCATTATAATAGTTACTAGTATCATGCACGTGCGATGCACGTGGAGGAGGAAGGAAAAGGACAAAAAAGAAAAAATCTAGTATGATGCACGTGGAGGAGGAAGAAAAAGGACAAAAAAACCTACCAACACGTGCGCTGCACGTGTTTGCACACATACAAAAAACAATAAAAAATTGTTTATTTGTTTACCTACCCCATCTCTCCCATTATAATAGTTATATTTTTAAAAAATATGTATTATACACGTGCGTTGCACGTGGGAAAAAATATGTATTATACACGTGCGTTGCACGTGGGAAAAATGGGGAGGGAGAATGTAAAGGACAAAAAAAAATCTACTAACACGTGCGCTGCACGTGTTGACACACACACTAAGAAATAAAAAATTGTTTATTTGTTTGAACCCCATCTCTCCCATTATAATAGTTACTAGTATCATGCACGTGCGATGCACGTGGAGGAGGAAGGAAAAGAACAAAAAAGAAAAAATCTAGTATGATGCACGTGGAGGAGGAAGGAAAAGGACAAAAAAAAACCTACCAACACGTGCGCTGCACGTGTTTGCACACATACAAAAAGCAATAAAAAATTGTTTATTTGTTTACCTACCCCATCTCTCCAATTATAATAGTTACTAGTATCATGCACGTGCGATGCACGTGGAGGAAGAAGGAAAATGACAAAAAAAACCTACCAACACATGCACGTGCGATGCACGTGGAGGAGGAAGGAAAAAGACAAAAAAAACCACAAACACGTGTGCTGCACGTGTTTGCACACATACAAAAAATTGTTAATTAATTACCAACCCCAACTCTCCCATTATAATAGTTATAGATTATAGATAGAAATTTAAAAAGTAATTAAAGATAAATTTGACTTTTTTGCAATAATCTAAATAACCAGCTAATATGAAACCTAGAGAGATAAGAATGTCATACATTATCAATAATAACTAGTTCCTCATTAATTTAAAAGAAAGTTCTATAGATATAATCAATAATAATTTCATTCAGTTACTAAAAAGAAACTGAATGTACACAGCCGCAATTTCAGCTAACTCTCTATAATTACTAGTATTTTACACGACGTGGAAAAAATTTTAGGAAAAAAATTTGAAAAAATGAATTACACTGTAGACTCATCAGTTACCACCTCTTTCCTATTATATATGTAGAGATATATGAAGACTTAAGAGATAGAGATAGACGTGCGTTGTATGGATTGGGATATGGACAAATTATACTAAGGCCTTCTCCCATTATAGTAGTTACTAGTATTATACACGTGCTGTGCACGTGGAGAAAATTTTTGGGGAAAAAATGAAAAGTGCAGAAAAAAATCTACCACCACGTTCGTTGCACGGGTTGGTAGATAGACAAATTATATTAAGGTTTTCTCCCATTAAAGCAGTAGAGATTAAACGTGCGTTGCACGAATTAGAGTATGGACAAATTACTCTAAGGCCTTCTCCCATTATAGTAGCAGAGACATACAGTAGTAGAGATAACAATCTTCTCTGTTACAACACGAAAAGAAAGAAGGAAAAAAAAATGCAATTTGCAATTAGATTTATACAACTTTCCTTCCCCATCCTCCACTGTGCCGTTTCACTTTCCCCCTTATAAAGTCCCCCACACCTCCGTCTTACTCTCTAAAAAAGACACAGCATTCATTTCCAGAGAGGGAGAGAGAGATGGAGAACTCCAACTACACTTGTTCATCATCATCCTCTTTCTCATCCTTGAAATCTTATTTCCATGCCCTCTCTCAGATCCCCCAACGCCTTTCTCATCGTGCTTCCTCGGTGACCACAACCTTCGAGGAAATGAGCAGGGTCCGGGCCAGGTCCGGCCCGGACATGGCCCGGACCCTCACCTGGCCCGATTTGATCGGGCTAGGTTTAGGCGGCATGGTTGGGGCCGGCATCTTTGTCGCCAGCGGCAAGGCCGCTCGAGACTATGCTGGCCCTGCCATCGTCGTCTCTTACGCCATTGCTGGCATCTGCGCCCTCCTTTCCGCCTTCTGCTACACTGAGTTCGCCGTCGATATGCCTGTCGCTGGTGGCGCCTTCAGCTATCTCCGTGTTACCTTCGGTAACCCCAAAAAAAAAAACAACATTTTATTTTATTTTAATTTTTCTTGGAATAGAATAGGTTATAACATGATGCAAACAAACATAATTTTTGTTTTGAATTTCGCAGGTGAATTTGCTGCCTTTATAACCGGCGCCAATCTGATAATGGACTATGTTTTCTCCAATGCCGCGGTAGCGAGAAGCTTCACCGCCTATTTTGGCGCGGCAATTGGAATCGACGCCGCAACCAAGTGGAGGATCACCGTCGATTGGCTACCAAATGGATTCAATCAGATTGATCTCATTGCAGTCGTCGTGGTCATCGCCATTTCCCTCTGCATTTGTTATAGGTACAACATTTTTCGTTCAAAAAAACAAAAAAATGAATTCAGGCGCAGTTGGTAATACATGTTTGTTTCTTGTAGTACCAAAGAGAGCTCATTACTGAACATGATATTGACAGCACTCCATCTGGCCTTCATTATATTCATAATCGTACTGGGATTCTGGCGAGGCGACATCAACAATTTTACGCACCCGGCGGACCCGACACACAACCCCGGCGGGTTTTTCCCCTACGGTGTGTCCGGCGTGTTCAATGGTGCTTCACTAGTGTACCTGAGCTATATCGGTTACGACGCGGTATCCACGATGGCGGAGGAGGTGAAGAACCCGACCCACGATATACCGATCGGAGTTTCTGGTTCGGTCATAATTGTCACCGTGCTTTACTGCTTGATGGCGGCGTCGATGGCCATGCTAGTACCCTACGACGAGGTAACTTTACCTTCCTCTGCTTTTTTTTTTCCTAATCACGTGATTGGCATGTGAGTTTAGTGATTAGTGATGGGTAATTTTTTTGATTAGGAGTTTAGTGGGGCCCTTAGTTTGAAATGGACTTGGGTTAATTATGTGTGATTAGTGTATAATTTGAGTGGATATATTTGGGTGTTATTTGGAGTTTAAAAATGAAATAGATTCTTACACTTAGTGGCGGCCTCTTACACTTGGATCTCACACTGTTTGTCCTGTAGCGTCATATTTTTGCTGTTTTTTTCCGCTTCTTTTATTGCGGCTTGCTTTTACGGTTCGTAAAATGTCGTTGTACTCGCTCATTAATATAATTTTTGACATGACTGGAGTTGCCCGACTCTATCCGATTACATAAAAAAAAAAAAAAAGAAGAAATAGGTTCTGTACATAATATTGCATCTAAAAAAAAAAAGGTTCTGTACATAATACAGAGTGATGGACAACTAAAATATGTGAACTTGAAAACTGAATTATGTTGTCCAAAGTTTACGACTTTCTGTGTACACGGTGACAAAAAGCATTTTTTTGCAAATTAGTATCGTCTTTTTTATTTGGAAAAAAAGATGCTTTAATGTTTTTTTTTGATGTAAAAAGATGCTTTAATGTTGGAGATTCTTTTGGGCTAAAAAGAAGCACTGGAAATATCCACACAATCACAATCTTGAATATTTTTTTTTATCCCAATAGGAATGGTTTTTAAGAAATCCATATACTAATTAATATTCATCTTTTATGGGTCTAAGATACGATATGCTACATTGTTTTATAATTAGATATATTTCATGAATATTCTCTACTTTGATCACGTGACTTATTCCAATCCTAGTACAAAATTAACAACTGGTCAGGTCAACTAGTGAATTTGGTGTTAGACTAGAAAAGAAAAACATTTAATATGAGGATAAATAAATTAAAATGTTTAAATGTCCCACAAATAAGTATGCAAAACCCAGTAAAATAAATTACAATCAAATCAGTTGTTATTTACATCTGTCAGTCAGTCAAACTTTGCTTTACAAACTGATGTGATGTGACGTAATATTGTTATCGTCTGCAGATTGATGTAAACTCGCCGTTTTCTGCTGCATTTAGAGGATCGGGCGGTTGGGAATGGGCATCGAACGTGATCGGAGTGGGGGCGAGCTTTGGGATTCTGACATCGCTGTTGGTGTCGATGTTGGGCCAGGCTCGGTACCTTTGCGTCATCGGTCGATCTAACGTGGTTCCGGCGTGGCTGGCTAAGGTCCACCCCACGACGAACACACCCGTCAACGCCTCCGCATTTCTCGGTAAGCTTACCGCCTCTTTTCGCTCTTTTTGTACTTGTAGCTGACTGCATCTCGCTATCCTGCGCCACTAGGAATAGGAATCCTGTGGTTGTGGGCCTGTGCTTTCATATCAGTAGTTGTGGGCCTTCATATATTTTTCTCTTAATATGCTCTAATTTAGTTTAACGTTAGTACTAATTTAGGCTATTTATTGTGATGCAGATTTTCCTAATCTATAATTTTTGCATATTGGTTCTTTTCATTTAGAACTTTTCCGCTGGCTGTCAAGTTTTATTCACGTGTTTTAATATCTCCCACAAATTTTTGGTATTTTCTATAAGTATCCTTATCTTGGAGTAGGCATAAGCAACACGTTTTTCGTTGATAATTGATCACACATTTGATGACGGTAATGCACGAAGGTAGTTCGTGATCTTTGCCTTCTTGAGACGAGATAAGAGATAATCGGGAAGAAGAATTGAACGTTATATAGTCCGTTACTCCGTCTAAAATTGCTGCTAAGTAGTATTTGGGAACCCGAATTTATGATAAGATTTATATTTTCTTTGTAAGTGAAATAGTAGTTGTTTTAACTAAAGAAAGTTACCCGGGGTAATTAATCCATTTTTAATGAGATTTTAGGAGAATAATTACTTAATTAGTACCAAGTGAAGTATCAGAGAGTAGGAGTAAGTGTTAAGTAAAATGTTAGGAGAATAAAAAAAATTCCAATCAGCAATTTTGTAATTTGAAACTTTTTCAAGCACTATGTCCCAAAGTTCCCATATTTCAAAATTTGATGCTAATTTCACCTTCCATTTTCTCAGGTGTGTTCACGGCTGCAATAGCCCTCTTCACGGATCTAGACGTCCTTCTCAACCTCGTCTCCATTGGCACACTCTTCGTCTTTTACATGGTCGCCAATGCTGTTATCTACCGTCGTTACGTCTCTGTGGGGTCAACCGACGCACAGTCCACAATCGCCTTCCTTCTCTCCTTCTCGTTCCTCTCCCTCCTCTTCACCCTCCTTTGGCACGTCATGCCCCCAGGCATTATCAAAGCTGTCATTCTCTGCTTGTGCACATTTGCAGCAGTTGTCATTCTTTACTTATTTCAACATTTGGTATCTGAAGCTAGAAAACCAGAGTTCTGGGGAGTGCCATTGATGCCTTGGATCCCTTCTGTCTCGATATTTCTCAATGTGTTCTTGTTGGGGTCCATGGACGGACCTTCTTATGTGCGGTTTGCGTTCTTCTCAGTGCTTGCAATTTTGGTATATGTTATGTATAGCGTGCATGCAAGTTTTGATGCAGAGGGAGGTAGATTGGTAGGAAAAGGAGGTGAGAATGTGAGAGATTTGGAAGGGGGTAGTACTAGTGGGAGTGCGAGCTTGAGGTTGTAAAATGGAGGTCAGAATAGTAGGATTTTTTTTTTCCTTTCCATTTTAGAATGTGGTTAGTAATTTCTTGCTGTTTAGAGGGTAAAAGAAATTTGTAATCTGACAGGCTAAGAAAATGTCAAAAGGAGATTGAAGAACAGAAAAAGAAATGAAAGGTGTTTTATACTTGTAAGTTTAAATGTCTTTTGACAGAAATGCTTTCAACTTGTGTACATATGATCTGTCAAACTAATCAAATTCTAAGATGTTGAGTTCAACTACTACTATATTTACCCCTCCCCCCCCCCCCCCCCCCCCCCCCCCCCCCCCCCCCCCCCCCCCCGATTCCTTCGGTCTATTGTGTAGAAGATATGAGGATGTGAAGATGGATGTGTGGTAAAATAAGAAAGAATAGAATTAAAAACGAGCATATATGAGACATGCTAAAGGTAGTTCCAATCCAAGATAAGTTAAGAAAGAATCGCCTCAGGTGGTTTGGGTATGTCACACGTAAACCTAGTAGTGCCCCCGATAGAAAAAGTGATTTGATAAGTATTGAAGGTAGAATTAGGGGTAGAGGAAGACTTAAACTAACTTAAGTGGAAACGATGAAAAAAGATATGATAGCTCGTGACCTTACAGAAGATATTGCGCTAAACCGAGTAGAATGGAAAACCAGGATTCTTGTAGCCGACCCTAACTAGTTGGGAAAAAGGCTTTGTTGCTGTTGTTGTTGATGATGATGATGAAACATGAGATATCAATTCTGTGTAAATAACAATTTTTGATATTCAATAAAAAAGAAATATTTGTTCATTTGGATATCCAAATCTTATCTTGCTCATTACAGTCAGTCTAATACCCCCCAACAAAGAAAATCCTATCCTGGCGTTTTAAACCACAGGGATAGGCCATTTAATGGAGAGAAGAAAAAAAAATTAGCCTATCCCGGCGTTTTAAAACGCCGAGATAACTAATCAAGAAACCCTGACGTTTGCAAACACTGAGAAAGCCTTTTCGCATCCCCAACAAGCATAAACGCCGCCCATATCTAGTCCGGCATTTAAAAACACCGAAATTGGCCAAAACAAATGTCGGGATTTTCCTCTTCGTTTATAGTGATTTGACTCAAAAGCTTTGATTTTGTAATTTCATTTTTCATTTGTATGTTAGTTCATCTTGCAAATTATTTAAGAAAATGCATATTAAAGTTAAATTAAATTATCTCTTGGATTCACATCCCATCACTCCATACATTACCCTCTAATCTTTCGAATTTTTTCCGTACTGACCCATTTTTGAAAATATTTACCCAACTGTCCCAATTTTGAACACGTTATTGGAAAAAAATAGCATAGGTTAATTCCATGCAGCCGTTCCAAAAAGCGGCATCTGTTTAATTTTTTTTTACCATGCCGCTATTTGAAAAATCGACATCAGTTAATTTCTTTTCAATCATGTACTCTCTAACTTAGGAAAAAATTGCTTTGTGAAAAAATCTTATAACAAATGTCGCTATCCCCAATGACGACATTTGAATTACTGGTACCGTAATAATAATACTCATTAAATATAAATAGTGGTCCCCTTTTCTCCTTCCCTTTTCACTTCAGATTTTTCCTCTCTCTCCCGAAACCCAAAAACCCTAGATCCCAATTCTCGACGGTGAAGAGTGCTCTTTTATATCCCAAACAAATTCATAAAATACCCATCCATAAATCCCAATTGTGATTCCCTCCTGTCTCCATTCACTTTTATATTTGGCACTGATTTCCTCTACAGGTCTTCTAAAATTCGAAATTATGGTATGCATTCGAAAACCCTAATTTTCTTTCAAAATATTCACTTTGATGATTGAGAGTTATATTGTTAGTGTAGTATATGAGATATTGAGGAGAAGTATGAATGGATTTGCGTAGTTTATGTATATTATAATTGACAATGTTGTATATTAAACAACTATGAAAAAATTGGTATATACTAGACCAAGAATATTTTTGATAATTATATTGATAGTTGTGTATGTATGAATGGATGTTCATATGAGATTTGTTTATATAGATAAATATGTAGTGTGTGGAAATGTTGTGGTGGAGATTGTTATTAGTAGTTCGATACGAGTATTGAGAAATTGTTGTTATCTTCACACATCGTCTATTAATTTTGTTGAAGAAACATGACTTACTAATTTTGTTATCTTGACACATCGTTTATTAATATTGTTGTTAACACATAGCATTTTGATGTTCACAGAGAAATGGATGCTAGCCAATCATCTTCTTCTAATGCCGTTGGTGCATCATTTTCGGCCGCACAAGAAGGAATCCGGGTCCATTAGGCCCAACCCTACTCTATTTACAAGAAGATCATAGGTCTCAGGCGGTGTGGAAGGGAGAGACCAAGAATATGAATTTCCGAATGCACACGATCTTGCCGATGCACCAACGTATACACAACTACTTGGTAAATTGTGGGTTTTATGGAATGTCCATGTTGGCCAAAGTTAAATGCGACCATTCATTACTTACCGCTCTTGTTGAGCGATGGAGGTCGGAGACACACACGTTCCGCCTACCCATTGGTGAGATGACAGCCACACTGCAAGATATAGCCATCTTATCGGGTTTTCCAATCGATGGGGTGGTCGTGACCGGAAACCGCCTGTTCAATAAAGTTGTGTTGGTTAGAGATTAACTTGGGAGGGAGGTTGAAGAGGATGACAAGGGTGTATTCGTCGACGAATCAATCCGATGTTCGTGGCTCTTTACAGTGTTCAACAATAGTTTGGAAGATGAACCGGCCGACTTTGAAATTCAATGTTACATGCGGGCGTATCTTATATCGATGATCGGAGGTATTCTCTTTCCGAATTCTTCCGGTGATGTATTTCATTTAATGTACATTTGTAATACTCTAAACTTTCATTTTAATAAAAATGTTGATTTTTCACGTGTTGTGCACGTGCAAATTTCAAGTGTATATTTATTCAATTATTTATATATATAAAATTCCATTTTTTATAAACAATTATTTTCTTCCTTTATTTTTCTAAAAGCCTATTTTATTAAGCCTAAACACTATTTTCATAGTTTGAGCCCACTTTAATAATTCTTTATTTTATTATTTTGGCCCACAAGCCTAAGCCCACTAGTTGTGAAGCCCACAAATTTAATTAATCAATTAAATAGTCACACTTTTCATATAGACACAAATTGTGAACATTTTGATTAATTAAAAGTGTACAAACTTCAAATGGGGGGTACTAGGGGGCACGTGCATGCACGTAGTGTATAATGCACACCATGGAGGCCGGGATTGGGCATGGAGTGATGGTGAGTGGGTGTGTGTGTGCATGGGTAGTTATGTGTGTAACGTCCCGAATCCCAAATACACTGAATTCGAGATTTCCACAGGATCTTTACACTTCTTTCGTACAATTTTACAAGGAATTTAAAACTTTTATTTCAATAATAATTACATCAGAGTCTTTTATATCAATACGCAGCGGAATCAATTAATACAACAATAATAAATGTACAATTGTTACAACTTTAACATTTAAGTAATCAACAGCATCAAATCATCTTTATATCTTCATGTCACTCCAAATCCTGCATATAAAACTGTGGGCGCGTCAGTTGCTTACAACTGATGAAATATTATACACGGTCATTCTCTCTATGCCGGGAACAGTATAACGATTCTTAAATACTTTAGCAAACACAAACTTGATCACAAAAAAAGCTACAAAGGGACTATCCTATTGATGTCGTGTTGTGCGGTGCACTTAGTCCTTAATGCAGTTATTTATATTACATGACACTAATGCACACTTGTTCGGATTCTATGCATCCCATACTACATAGGTCCGAGGGCAAGCCTCTTAATCGCACTTCATTTTATAGGGTTCAATCCTTCGCCATGACTTAAAACTACTACTGTAACTACAGTAAGTGTCTTAGATGATTTATGAGTACAAGCACGTGTACATAAAATTCTGGAGGGGAATCCCACGTCATGTCACGACGCATCGTGAAGACAGCCTGTGGTAATTCAGCCTCACTTCATGGCACACGATCCTCTTGCAGTCACCAAACATCCCACAAGCGTCGCCACCGGGACAATAATTCTGGAGTAGTGCCTACGCCATGTCTTGACGCATCAAGCAGGCAGCCTGTGGATCACTCTCACACCGCCAATCCGATGGCCCTCATACTCGTGTTTTTTTCCTACTTTCATCACATATCCACTATATATCTATCTGTAATTTCGGTAAGTATCTTATATGTTCTATTAGTACAAGCACGTGTACAGAAAACCTGGAGGGGAATCCCACGTCATGTCACGACACATCGTGAAGACAGCCTGTGGTAATTCAGCCCCCTTCATGGCACACGATCCTCTTGCAGTCACAAAACATCCCACAAGCATCACCATCGGGATGGTACTCTGGAGCAGTATCCACGTCATGTCACGATGCATCGTGAAGACAGCCTGTGCATACCCTCACAACACCCATCCTATGGCCCTCATACTTATATTTTTCTCTCACTTCCATCACAGCCTTACAAAATTTGTTTTAAAAGAAAATAATCACAACCTAGAGCTAGCTTACCCTACCGGACTTAAATCAAAACAGCAGAGACAGTCAGCCTACCTGGCTACTTCTCAAGACACGCTCAACCCTCAATGGTTAGCTCTCAAAATCATAAATAAAACTGCCGATCACTAGGGTCTCGCCTAGCCTCTAGATTCCAACAACTATCTCTTTCTAGAGATCAACAATATTTCATACTTAATCTCAAATAATCATTTCCATTTTCTTTTGTTCACAAACTCTTTCTCAGAATATTTCTTTTATAATCTCATAACATGAGAACCATTTCAATTTGATTTCTTTATCAATTTCATCTTTCATAACCTTGTGTGCATTTCACAACAAAACTCAATCAAATCTTAATAATCATAAAGTCTCGTATTCAACTTATTTTAACTTTCATCAAAATCAAATCCAAACTCAAGAACCAAAATAAACAGTTCGGTTCAGTCGACTGGTGACAGTATCAGTCGATTGTTTAGCGAACATCAAAACATCTCAGTCGGTATTAGTCGACTGTTCTGCTAATACTTTGAAAATCCAAACATCAAAATTCATGATAGCAGCAGTCGACTGTGAAAGTAGACAGTCGACTGTCCTGCCGACGAAAAACCAATTTCTTATACTTTCCTGTCGACTGTAGAAGGTAAACA
This sequence comes from Hemerocallis citrina, assembly GCA_017893485.1. NCBI lineage: Eukaryota > Viridiplantae > Streptophyta > Magnoliopsida > Asparagales > Asphodelaceae > Hemerocallis > Hemerocallis citrina. Next base: position 2,356,724 of record JACEHZ010000091.1, read on the forward strand.
GTCGACTGTCAATTACACCAATTACAGTCTGCATATATTTTTCAACCTTTTAATTGATTTGTACTCCATATAAAAATATAAATCATTTCTCGAATGTATTCCTTTTTAAAAATAATTCCGTATGTGTTCACAAATCCACAAGTTTCTCATTTTTCAATGAAATCTTTAAAATGCATCAAAACATATTTTCCAATCAATTTTTCAAATAAACGGTTGTCTTTTATCAAAATTACTTTACAAAAATCTCTATACTCGTATAAATAACATTTTGAGGTTATAATCACACTTCTTTGCCACATTCTCAACAAACAACATATTTGCATTATTCTAATCATGTCTCAACATGCATCAATTTCATATAAATCATTTCAATTCTAGCATCTCAACTAACAATCATAATCATTTAGAAATGGAATAGAAATTTGTATCTACCACACCAATCAAGATTTAACGATCCATTTCTACATTAATTTGCATGCAATCAATTCAATTTCAACCAAATAAATTATGGTAGTGTTTGGCCCAGCTTAAAATTAGCTTAGCTTCTCCTTTAGAAGGAGAAGCTGGGCCAAACACACATTTTGAAAAGCTCTACAAAAAAAAATGTAGCTTTTTTTTATGAAGAAAAGGAGCTCTAAAAGAAGCTCCCAAAACCTACTTCTAGCTTCTAGCTTCTAGCTTCTAGATCAAAACCAACAAAGAAAAAAACAGATCAAAACCCAACTATCCCCTTCTTCTTCCTCCATCGTCATCAGAACCCATCGCCACCACAAAGGCCACCGAACCCATCCCCTAATTCCTAATCCTCCATGGTCATCAGAACCCATCGCCACCACAAAGGCCACCGAACCCATCCCCTAATTCCTAATCCTCCATGGTCATCGTCATCAGAACCCATCCCCTAATTCCTAATCCTCCATGGTTTTTATTTCTGTTCTGTTGCTCAAGTATCAAAGAATAAAGACTGTATGTTCTCAAATCTCAATAATGTCGATGTTGCTTTCATTATCTCTTACATTCATATTCTGGTAGCATTTTTTGTTTTTGTTTTCATGGATCTGGAATTGTAGTTCGAATGGAATCACTTGAGGAGGATTAGGAATTAGGGATTAGGGATTAGGGATTTGGTGGAGATTAGGGATTAGGGATTAGGGATTAGGGATTTGGTGAAGATGATGTATAAAAGTAGCTTTTAATTGATATATGCCAAACAACTTCTAGCTTAAAAGTAGCTTTAAAGTTAAAAAAAAAGCTGACTATCCAAACAGCTTCAGCTTTTAATTTCAAAGCTGTAATTTCTAGCTTCTCCTTCTGAAGTAGCTTTAAAGCTAAAAAAAGCTAGGCCAAACGCACCCTATATATCATCTATCATGCAAATTTCTATTCTTAAATTAGAAAGCATTTAAGAAACACCCACCTAAAATTGAAGATTTGCACTCAAATGAACTCCTAGAATTAGAAGCTCCTAAAGAAAAACTCCAATTGCAACTCCTTGAAATCCGCGCACCAAAGCAAGCCCACACCCCTTCTCCATTTTCGGCAGCACCCAGGAAATGCAAATCAACTTCGTTTTGTCTTTATAGGTGTATATATATATATATATATATATATATATATATATATATATATATATATATATATGTACATAATTGCATACATATACATATGATGAATAGGTATGGATTTGTGTAAGAGTAGGTGGAGTAGGATAGTGGAGTGGTCTGGGGCTTCCCGGAAGGAGAGAGGACAAGGATGAAGGAAAGGGAGAGCACATATACCTACATATATACATATATAGATTAGGAGCTATATATACATATGTAGTCATATGAATAGGTGGAGAAGCATCATGGCATGCTGGACATTGATGCTTTCGGAATTGAAACAAGGAAGGGAGGGATGAGAGGGTGAGAGAGACTTAGGTGTGTTTTTATAGATTAATTAATTGGTAGTTAGAATAACCACCTCTCACATGAACACCACTAACACCATTTTTTAAAATTGAAAACTTGCTTTCCCTCCTACTTTCAAAATCAAAATTTTCAGTTTTCCCTCTTCTTATAAACAGCCCGGCCCCAAAGGTGTGCACATCGCACGTGTGCACGTGCACGTGCTTTGTGTACACTACAAAATAATTTATTTAATTAGTCCCTTTAAAACAATTATTTGTAAAGGAAATAAATATATGAAATTTACTTTAAAATTATACTTTTCATGCACAATAAAAATAGACACAAACAATTTCATGAAATTTATTTTGAAAGAATAATATGTTTAAAACACGTGCATCAAAACACATGCGTCGCCCGTAAAATCTCAGGAATACAAAATTGACTTTATCAACCTGAAAATATTTATAATTAATCAGAATGCAACATAAAGTATATTTAATATACACATTCGATAACGTACTCAACGTACAAAAAACACGTGTATTGCACGTAAAAAAATATTTTAATTAAAATAGACAAAAAATGAATTCCGTTTACAAAAAATGAATTTAAACATGTTTACAAAAATAAATAATTGAAACTCATCGAAAACTTTGCACGTAACGGTGGAATACCCGAAATCGACACGTGCATCGATAATACGTAAAAAGCACGTCAAAACTCAAAGATTGAAATTTAGCACTTGAGTTGTTTCAAATGGAATTTTAAGAATACGAGATTGTATAAATAATCAGAATTCAAAATACATATCAAAATGCGTTATGGATATCATCAATAACAGTACAAAATGCACGTGCGTAACACCCGAGGGCAAAATTGTCAATTAAATTTTGCGGGGTGTTACAATGTGTGTGTGGGTGGTTGCTAAAACTTCCCCTACTATCCTAGCCATCCATCCTATAACTATCTAATGAATCCTAGCCCTCCAATCTATCCTAGAATTAGTATAAATACCCTCCCTATCTACATGTATTCTACACTAAGCAACTATTGAAAGAAAGAAAACATTATAGGAGAATTAAAGTAGTGTGACTGTGAGTGTGTGTGTTCCCCATTGGAGGTCGGCCACTCATGTCCCCACCTAGGAGCTCTCGGTTTTGGCAAGGAAGCAAGGTGAAGGAGATCGTTGCATCGCAATCTAGGAGGATAAGACACTCTCTCGCATTCTAGGGGACTCTAGGAGATTTCTAATTGGCTTTTCTTCAAAGAGGTGGGTGTTTCTCATGACTTCTAAAGTAGAAATCATGTTAGGAATAAATTGAAGTGGTATTACAAAGTAACTAGTTGAAATGAAATACATGTTTGCCTATTTGGAGTAGAATTGATAAACTAGTAAATGTGTGTTAATTCGATTGCTAGACTTATTGAATATAAGTGAAAATGTATGTTCTCATTGTTTATAATATTAGAGTGCATGCTAATTATGCTTTAATTGCAATTATGTGAAATTCACTAGTGAAATATTAGAATCATGTTTATTGATTAAAGTGTTAAAGTAGAGTGGTATATTAAAGATGAATTGATGAAATAATTTATTAAGAGTTGATTGTTCATTGTCATAGTAGAATTCACTATTCGTTATATGTGCCATATGAGTATGAGAATGAATGAATAGAATGTATTTTTGCAAACAAATATTTGAATGCATCATGTGCAAATTAATTAATAAAATTGAAGTTTTATTCACTTATAAAGATGAGTTTGTGTTCTAAAAACATGACAGTTGTCAATGAATAAGAAAACATCATTGTAGTGAATTTTTGCATGGGAAACTATCTTTATTCATGAATAAGTATGTATTAGTTCTCGAATGTCGAAATAGTATTCATAAAATACAAACTAAGGCTAAAATACATGTTTTAAAGAGTTAAAAATACCTTTAAAAAAATACTGGTTATTGTTGAATTGAATGTAGTTTTATTCTGGACATTTTTGTTTTCAAAAGAGGAGAAAAAGAGACAAATTCGTTTTGAGAAATTTTGAAGTATAGTTTTGAACAGAGAGTAAGATCAAAACCTATTTTAATTATTTTCTAATCGATGTGTCTACTTAGGCCAATTGGTCGGCAGCACCTTCAGTCGCTACAGTAAAGGGGGAGGTCGCGGGTTCGATACCTGAGGCTTTGTTTTATTTTTTTGTTAAAAACCCAACTAACCGAAACTCGATACTTAGGGCTTTTAACCCTAGTCATATCGGTTGGCGGCTTTGGCACGTTGGTTTTGTGCGCTGTCTGTTTCATCGCTGGTTGTGGGTTCGAATCTGTGCGGGGGTTTAAGTTTAGAAAAAAATATTTTTTTTTGGAATTTTTTGATTAAATTAAGTTTTAAAAATAGAATAAAAATTGGAAAAATTATGGATTAATTACTGAAAAATTATTAGAACTTTATAAGAAATATTTATATAACTTTTGATAAAGTGTGATTAAGAAATTGGGGTTTTTGCAAGAAAGGACTTATTTTGAAATTAAATTGTCCTTTTAAATAAAAGATAAATAAATGAAATTTTTGAGTTATAAAAGATGAAAAAAAATTTGTAATGAGGAATTTTTGAAAGTGTGCTTGTTGTGATTAATTGAACTTCTAATTTGTGCTAGTAGTAAGATTTGGAAATGTGAATAATAGATTTGTGGAATACATAAATTATTAGTGACTATTAATTGAAATTTATTCTTACACATAAGTTGCACGTGAAATCGAATTATTGATTGTGATGAGTTATGAATACATGAATGCTATGCTTATGAAACATGAATTGTGATTAATCATGAAAAGATCTTATGAGTATGAAAAACTCGATGTTGTAATTATGAATTGAAATTGAGAATTAGGGTATAGCCAAACCTTATACCGGCAATAAAAGAAATGAGAAAATGATATTTTGAAATGAGAAGACAAAGGTTTGGGTCATGTGAATTAAATGAATAAGACCGGTATAGTGGAAGTGCTACACTCTAAGGGTTGATTTTATTCATGATTCAATTAAACTAAGAATTAGATACATAGTGAAGATGTGATGAAAGTAAGAGAAAAACATTGAGTATGAGGGCCATTGGATTGGCGGCATGAGAGTATTCACAGGATGTCTCATGATGAGTCATGACAGGGCGTTGATACTGTTCCAGAGTACTGTCCCGGTGGCGACGCTCGTGGGGTGTTTGACGACTGCGGGTGGTGTCATGTCTATGGTAGGAGCTGAATTACCACAGGATGCCTGCATGATGAGTCATGTGACAGTGCATTGGGATTCCCTCCAGGGCGCCTAGACATGAGTTCCTAGGTCAGAAAACATGTAGGATACTTACCGTAGTTAGAGTAGTAGATTAAGTCATGGCGAGGGTTTGAACCCTACAAGATGAAGAACGATTAAGGGCTTGCCCTCGGACCTATGTAGTATGGGCTGCATAGACTTTGAATAAGTGCGCATTAGTATCATATAATATAAATAATTGCATTAAGGACTAAGTGCACATTCACAACACGACATCAATAGGATAGTTCCTTTAGCTTTGATTGTGACGAGTTTGTGGTTGCTAAGTATTGAGAATCGTTATACTGTTTTCGGTATAGAGAGGATGGCCGTGTATAATATTTCATCAGTTGAATGAACTGACACGCCCACAGTTTTATATGCAGGGTAAAGATGCTTGACAATTGAAGTATACATACTGCGCAAGATTGATTTAAATGTTGATTCATGTAAATTGTTGTAAATTTGTTTCCGCTGTGACAATATACAAGTGTAATGTAACTCTGATAAAAGAAATTTTTTTATTTCCTTGTAAAATTGTACGAAAGAATTGTAAAGATCTTGTGGAACTTTGAATTCAGTTGTATTTTGGGATTTGGGGTGTTACAACATTTCCTTGATTGCCGACATACATAGAGCCGGCCGATATAGGTGGGGAAGTGCGGCGTTGACTTCTCTTTACCGTGCATTGTGAAATTGTTCAATGGGATCGATCCAAATGACAGGGCAGATGAGGATATTACATATTTGGTGTTGGGAACGAATACACCTCGGCCGGCCCCGAGTAATCGTTCTTTCAAATAATTGGAGAGTGATTGAGGATAAATTAGTGATGAGGGATCCTTTGGATGTGTATTGGACCAGTAGCCTCACGTGGAGAGATAACTCACGTGGTGTGTTGACGTATTATAGGGATGAGCTTGATTCGCTTCGGTGACTATTAATTGAAATTTATGGAATACATAAATTATTGGTGACTATTAATTGAAATTTATTCTTACACATAAGTTGCACGTGAAATCGAATTATTGATTGTGATGAGTTATGAATACATGAATGCTATGCTTATGAAACATGAATTGTGATTAATCATGAAAAGATCTTATGAGTATGAAAAACTCGATATTGTAATTATGAATTGAAATTGAGAATTAGGGTATAGCCAAACCTTATACCGACAATAAAAGAAATGAGAAAATGATATTTTGAAATGAGAAGACAAAGGTTTGGGTCATGTGAATTAAATGAATAAGACCGGTATAGTGGAAGTGCTACACTCTAAGGGTTGATTTTATTCATGATTCAATTAAACTAAGAATTAGATACATAGTGAAGATGTGATGAAAGTAAGAGAAAAACATTGAGTATGAGGGCCATTGGATTGGCGGCGTGAGAGTATTCACAGGATGTCTCATGATGAGTCATGACAGGGCGTTGATACTGTTCCAGAGTACTGTCCCGGTGGCGACGCTCGTGGGGTGTTTGACGACTGCGGGTGGTGTCATGTCTATGGTAGGAGCTGAATTACCACAGGATGCCTGCATGATGAGTCATGTGACAGTGCATTGGGATTCCCTCCAGGGCGCCTAGACATGAGTTCCTAGGTCAGAAAACATGTAGGATACTTACCGTAGTTAGAGTAGTAGATTAAGTCATGGCGAGGGATTGAACCCCACAAGATGAAGAACGATTAAGGGCTTGCCCTCGGACCTATGTAGTATGGGCTGCATAGACTTTGAATAAGTGCGCATTAGTATCATATAATATAAATAATTGCATTAAGGACTAAGTGCACATTCACAACACGACATCAATAGGATAGTTCCTTTAGCTTTGATTGTGACGAGTTTGTGGTTGCTAAGTATTGAGAATCGTTATACTGTTTTCGGTATAGAGAGGATGACCGTGTATAATATTTCATCAGTTGAATGAACTGACACGCCCACAGTTTTATATGCAGGGTAAAGATGCTTGACAATTGAAGTATACATACTGCGCAAGATTGATTTAAATGTTGATTCATGTAAATTGTTGTAAATTTGCTTCCGCTGTGACAATATACAAGTGTAATGTAACTCTGATAAAAGAAATTTTTTTATTTCCTTGTAAAATTGTACGAAAGAATTGTAAAGATCTTGTGGAACTTCGAATTCAGTTGTATTTTGGGATTTGGGGTGTTACAACATTTTCTTGATTGCCGACATACATAGAGCCGGCCGATATAGGTGGGGAAGTACGGCGTTGACTTCTCTTTACCGTGCATTGTGAAATTGTTCAATGGGATCGATCCAAATAACAGGGCAGATGAGGATATTACATATTTGGTGTTGGGAACGAATACACCTCGGCCGGCCCCGAGTAATCGTTCTTTCAAATAATTGGAGAGTGATTGAGGATAAATTAGTGATGAGGGATCCTTTGGATGTGTATTGGACCAGTAGCCTCACGTGGAGAGATAACTCACGTGGTGTGTTGACGTATTATAGGGATGAGCTTGATTCGCTTCAGAAATAGTACGTTAATTGGACACCGTACACAGCCGAAAGGCTACAACGGATACCCTCATTGTGCACGGCAAACAATCAACTTTGGCTGACACGAGCTCCACTTATAAATTCTCTATCATGGAGTTCTACTACCCTGATCGAGTCCTCCAACAATTCAATGCAGAACAATTTATCCCGGAGAAGTGGATGTACAACCGAAGACTTCACAATATTACCGGTCAAGGTCGATTGCCGACTATGGATTGGGCTGATCACCACCACTCTCATATAGCAATGTGGAATGAGAGAATGTATGATTTGGTGCTTGAAGGGATCATACCATACTACGAGTCTCTGCAAGAAGCCTACATGGCGTGGTACAGTCATGTTACATGTTTGTTTATTGCTCCACGATCGGCTATCCCGGCGGGTATCCAAATCCGACCCCGAAGCACCAAGTCGAATCACAACCGACACATTCCACTTCGCAACCTATTTATCAACCAAAGGCCTCCTCGTACCGACTCATGGAAAATTTATGCTTTTGTTAACAATTATTATTTTAAAATATTCGTAGACATTTTTCTTATAATTGTTTAACATAATTTGGTTTACTTCTTCTATTATATTTTATTGGTGTTGTAGATTAACAACACATGGGATATTGCGCGAAAATGTGCTCGTGTGTTGAAAAGTAATGTTTCGAAAGGTTGTAAGAAGATAACCCGAGAAATCCTCCATCTGTGTCGTTTATCACTTGAAGATGTTGGAGAAGGCCGGACCTTCGATGCTCTTTCAGGATCAATGCAAGCTACAACTCAACTGCCCGACTAAATACTAGATGAGCTTAACCTCCCCCACCACCACCAACTCCACGTTCGGCTATCCCGGCGAGTATCCAAATATCGATCCCGAAGCACCAAGTCGAATCACAACCAACACATTCTACTTCACAACCTATGGATCAACCAAATGCATCCTCGTATAGACTCATGGTAAATTTATGCTTTTGTTAACAAATATTATTTTAAAATATTCGTAGACATTTTGCTTATAACTATTTAACATATTTTGGTTTACTTCTTCTATTATATTTTATTGGTATTGTAGATTGACAACACATGGTATGTTGCGCGGAAATGTACTCGTGTGCTGAAAAGCAGTGCTTCGAAAGCTTGCAAGGAGATAGCTCGAGAAATCCTTCATCCGTGTTGTTTATCACTTGAAGAGGTTAGAGAAGGCCCGACATTCGATGCTCTTTTAGGATCAACGCAAGCTACAACTCAACCGCCCCGACCAAGTACTAGACGAGCTCTACCTCCCCCACCACCACTAAGACAAACTCAACCTCCCCCTCCACCACCAAGACAAGCCCAGTCCCCCCACCACCATGAAGACAAACGGAATCATCATCTTCATATGGGCAATGGCGGAAGAGTGTCAGTCATCGTCCTGCGGGATCTCAATTATCATCACAAGTGATTTTACAAGAGGAAGCTGGGCATGAATAGGATGTTTGTCCAAGTGTACATGTGACTCAAGAAAATGTTGAACGTAGAAGAAGAGTCACTTCTAGGAAAATGAGGCAACCACAACAATTGTAATGCCCCGATTTTCATTTATGAAAATTATTTATTTATTTTGCACGTAATGTGCACGTGCAATTTTTGTAATATGAAATCTTATAATTATTTTCATTATGGATGATGAGTATATATATATGTATATGTGTTCTTTAATTATTTTTATAAAGGCCCATTTTCTTCAAATAAACATAAGCCTTTCTTTCTAGCCCAAATCTAATTTAGTTATATTTTTATAAAACTATTATTTTGGCCCATTAATTAAAGCCCATGAGTTTTTTATTTTAATTACAACTTGTAATGTAGAACATCTTTTAAAGATTATTTTTATAGAAAATATAATGTACAACTTTTTTTAAATGGAGGACTAATGCATGCACGTGCATTGCACGTACACGTGCAAATGCACCATGTGAGGCCGGTTTTGACATGGAGGGAAAAGGGAAATTTGAATGGAGTCATGGGTGGTAGTTGCTTGATCATGGTTGGTTACCATAACTCCCCCTTGAATCCTAGACTTTTATTTCTAACTCCTAGTATGATCCTAGCCTTCCATTCACTCCAAATTTTAGTATAAATACCCCCCCTAGCCTAGTTATTTTTGTACTCTTTATTTCTCCACAACCTATAGTATAAAATACATTATTAGTAGTATAGTAAGTGAGTTAAAAGATTGAGAGTTGTGAGTTGTGTTTGCACCAAGAAAGGGAAGGCCGGCATCAAGGAGCTCGGGTTGGCATTTTGGAAGGTTTGGGTGCACATCAAGGAGGAGGAGGAACGCACTTTTGGCAAGGACTTTTGGGAGGTGTTGCAATTGTATTTCTCTCCAATTAAGGTGGGTTATTTTCCATATTTCTAATTAGATATCATGCTAAGGTGGGTTATTTTTCATGTTTCTAATTAGAAAGCATGCTAAGATTGAATTGAAATATTAATGCATGAAAAATATTAATAAGAGTACATTTTAATTGGAAAAATGGCTTATTAGTTAATTGGAATGTCGATAAATGGCTTGTATGTGATTCCATCATCAAACTTAAGTTGTGTGTAAAATAATTTTAGCTATGGATTGCTTGAAGAAAAATTCATTCTTAGCATCAAAAACTATATGCAAATGTTAGTAGATGAAAATATTGTTTTATGTGCTTGAATGAACCTTTTGTGATAGTATTGTAATGAATGACTTAAAATATATTTTGTGGGTTTGTGGAATGAATATAAACAGGGAATTGATATAGAGAATATTGATGTTAAGTTAGATAAGAAATGTGGAAAAGGAAATATGGTAGTAGTAGCATACAATTTAAACTAATTGTATGCAAAATATGAGTTTAATTATTGGAAAAATTATTTTTAAATTACTGGAGTATAAATTATTATGGGAATAATTAATCTGGAAATTTACAGTAAGTTTAGTAAAAGCAAAACTCAAATGAGAGCTTTTGAAATATCGAAATGTGCTATTAGACAGAGGGTTGATTTAATTAAAATGCAAGTTGTATTAAGACAACTTGAGCCTATAGCTCAAGTGGTCGGGAGGCTTCTGATTGCTACAGTGTGCGGTTGGGTTCTCACAGGTCGATGGTTCGATTCTTGTTAGCACCATATATTTTGTTGCGCATTTTAAAAATTAATTAAGCTTCAGCCGAGAGCATTTAAAGCTCTTAATCCCCTTTATATCGATTGGTGCGATCGGCCTAGTGGTCAGAGCGTGCGGCTTGTTTCCCTGTGGTTGTTGGTTCGAATCTTGGTCTAGGCCAGTATTAGACTTTTTGGAAAAAAAACGATTTTTGATGGTTTTTGATGTTTAAAAATTATGAAAAAAATATTATTATTATTATTCTAAAATTATGTGGAACTTATATAAAATAAATTGGGATTTATTAAAATGAAATAGATTATATTTTTGAGAACAAAGGTGTAATTGGAACTTTGGTTCAACACTTATATTTTGGTGAAAGTTGTACTTTGCAAAAGAACTTAAAATAAAGTGCTAGAAAGGAAATATAAATAAGAAAGAAAATATATGAAGTGAAGTGGTATGAATTATTCTTATTGAAAAATAGTGTGATAATTATGAGTTGTGAATATTCATTTTGACCATATAATTGGTGATGTTATTCTTAATGTGGAAATAAATATTTGATGAAATGCATGCATGATAATTGAATTCCATGTATGGTTATGGACTCATGAATAATTTAGAAATCATGTGATTGAAAAATAGAATGTTATTGAACATGAAAACTCAAACATATGAATTGTAAATTGAAATTGAAAATTAGAGTGTAGCCAAAACTCACACCGGCAAGTGAAAGTGATGAATTATGATTATTGATATTGAAAAGACCAGTTTGGGTCATTGTAAAATGAAATAAATAAGACCGGTAGTAGTGAGAGGACTAACTCTAAGAGATTGATTTTTTTCATGATTTCATTAAATTTAAGAATTTAGTACATAGTGAAGAGGTGATGAAAGTGAGAGAAAAACACAAGTATGAGGGCCTCGAGTCTACGATATGGGTGTGATCCACAGAATGCATGCTTGATGCGTCAAGACATGGCGTGGGCACTACTCCAGAAGATCGGGATCTTGGCGACGCTTGTGGCATGTTTGCTGACTGCAAGAGGATCGTGTGCCATGAAGGTGGCTGAATTGCCACAGAATGCATGCTTGAAGCGTTAAGACATGGCGTGGGATTCCCCTCCAGGTTTTCTGTACACGAGCTTGTACTCATAGATCATCTAGGATACTTACCGTAGTTACAGTAGTAGATTAAGTCATGACGAGGGATTGAACCCTACAATATGAAGAACAATTAAGAGGCTTGCCCTCGGACCTATGTAGTATGGGATGCATAGAATCCGAACAAGTGTGTATTAATGTCATGTAATATAAATAACTGCATTAAGGACTAAGTGCACAATCACAACACGACATCAATAGGGTATTCCCTTTAGTTTGATATGTGACAAGTTTGTGTTTGTTAAATATGAAAAATCAGTTATACTATTTCCGGTATAGAGAGGATGGTCGTGTATAATGTTCGTCGGTTGAATAAACTGATGTACCCACAGTTTTGTATGCAGGGTAAATGACATGGTAAAGATTAAAGAGGCACAGATGCTTAGAGATTATTCAAATGTTGCTGTACATTTATTTAAATGTTGTAAATTTGCTTCCGCTGTACAGTGTAAAGTGTAAAAACTTCTTGTAACTCTGATGTAAAGTAAAAAGTTTTTAAATTCCTTGTAAAATTGTACGAAAGAAGTGTAAAGATCTTGTGGAATCTCGAATTCAGTGTATTTTTGGAATTCGGGGCGTTATAGAGTGGTATCAGAGCCACGTTTCACACTTGTACAAATTTATAAGGAACGACACCCTAGAAGTGGACATTAAAGTGTGTGTTTGAGTCTAGAGATTTAAATGTAAGTTACTTACATTTGTGTTGCTCTATGACTTATGCTTCTTCCTCCCTATTTCTAAGATGGCTGATCACTTCGACCCTGCTGGAGACGACAATTGGCATATCATCAAGAAAGAGTACTATCTTGGGCAAGCAGATTTCGAGGCAGAGTACTATCCTAGGCAAGCAGATTCTGAGGAAGAGTACTACCCAGGGCAAGCAAATTCTGACGGAAAAGAATGGCCTGAATCCCGAGAGATCTCCCCACCTCCTGATTCATCTGATGACTCTTCTGACGAAGAAGAAGAACCAGTTCCAAGTAGTCTTGTGATATCTCTTCAGAGCCAGGTAGAAACACTGCGGGAGAGAGTTGGACTATTGGAGGCTCAGTTGGCAAAGCGTAAGGACGACTTCGCAGTTCTCAGTCATCGTGTATGGGAACTCGAGAAGAGGAAGAATATGACCGATGTGCTGAAGGAAGAAGTTGATGAACTACGGGGAGAACTTCGAGAAGCGAAGAGGAACCGTAGGAGTTAGATTGTTGTAGCTTCTACTGTTTTCATTTTGATGTCAAGAAATGTTTTCAATTTGAATGTATAAAGTTTGGAATTTAATGAAATGCAAAGTTGATTCAAAATTTATGTCTTATACTTCAAATTTAATGGATCTTTTGCATCAGAATATGGCTAGAAGAGGAGCTAGAAATGGTGAAGGTCTGGACTTGGAAACGGAACTTGCGAGGGTATATCAGACACTCAACGCCGTGGCCATGAATCAGAACCAAGGAAGGGTACCTGCGAATCCGGTGCCCGAAGCAATCAAACTCGTGGAATCGTTCAAACGGATGAAACCACCTGTGTTCGAAGGGAAGTTAGACCCTGATGCGGCTGACAAATGGATTCGTTAGGTAGAGACGATCTTCGAAGTGCTGGAAACCCCTGAGGGCAGCAAGGTGAAGTTGGCAACTCTGCAACTTGAGAAGGATGCGGCTGTGTGGTGGCAGTCGATGAAGCGGATAATGGGAGGTATAGTTCTTGGCTGGGAGGAATTTTTGAAAGAATTCCGCAGTCACTATTTTCCCTCCGATGTCCAAGAGAAGAAGGCTATGGAGTTTCTATCACTATAACAAGGTAGCATGTCAGTTAGAGAGTACGAGACCAAATTTACTCAGCTCTCTAGGTATGCTCCCGAACTGGTGATGGATGAAGCGAAGAAGGTTCTTAAGTTCGAGCATGGATTGAGGCCGAGCTTGAGGTCCCGGATGATACCTCTTGGTATCAGAAGATTTGACAAGTTGGTTAAGCGCGCGGTAGCCACGGAAGCAGACATGGAGCAGTTTCATGTTGTTCAGAATTGGAGAAACAACTGGCAGTCTGGGAAGAGACCGTACCAACCAGGGCGAGTATTTGCCTTGACGGAAGCTGATGTCGATGAAGTAGATCATGTCATCACCGGTACGAGGGCAGATGTTTACAGGTTTATGTTGTTTTCTTTTTTCCGCTTATTTTGTGAAACTGTTACGTAATGAGTGTGTATTATGTAACAGGGAAACTTTATTTGAATGGAATGAAAGCTGTTGTTTTGTTTGATACTGGATCCTCTCATAGTTTTGTGTCTCCTAAATTTGCTAAAGTGTTGGGAGTTGAACCGAAGATTTTTCCAGGCAAGATCTTAGCAGTAGCTACTCCATCAGGAGAAACTTTAACCACTGATCGGTACTATGCAGATTGCGAGATTGTGATTGGGGACAGGATCTTCGGGATTGATCTGATCGAGCTGACTATCTTGAGAGTCGATGTTATCATTGGCATTGATTGGATATCGGTGTACAGTGCAAGCATCGAGTGTAAGACCAAGACAGTAACAGTGAAGGCTCCAGGTGGACCTGAAGTCAATTTTTAAGGGAAGAAGAAGTGTTCTAGGCTGGTGGCAGCTATCCGCAAGGAAGAAATTCCTGTGGAAGTGCAAAGGATTCCTGTGGTTCGGGACTATCCGACTGTGTTCTTGGATGATTTTCCTGGGTTACCCCCGCATCGTGATGCAGAGTTCAACATCACTGTTCAACCGGGAAGTGCACCCATTCTAAGGCACCGTATAGGATGGCTCCAGTGGAACAGGATGAGGTGAAACGACAGATTGAGGAACTGTTGGAGAAAGGCTTTATTCAACCTAGTGCGTCACCTTGGGGAGTACCAGTGCTTTGGTAAAGAAGAAGGATGGATCGATGAGAATGTGTATCGATTACCGAGAGCTGAATAAGGTCACTGTTCAGAATAAGTATCCTATTCCCTGAATTGATGACTTGTTCGATCGTCTACAAGGAGCAGATGTTTTCTCCAAAATAGATCTTCGATCAGGATATCACCAAGTTCAAGTGAAAGTTGAAAATGTGCACAAAACTGACATGGGCATTACGAATTCTTAGTTATGCCATTTGGAGTGACGAATGCACCCGCAATCTTCATGGATTTGATGAACAGAGTTCTGAGGCCGTTCATTGATTCTTTCGTCGTGGTGTTTATAGACGATATCCTCGTGTACTCCAAGTCAGAAGAGGAGCACACCGAGCATCTGGCAGCAGTTTTGAAGAAGCTGGAAGAGCAGGAGATGTATGCCAAACTATCCAAGTGCGATTTCTAGAAATCTGAAGTGGCATTCCTACGTCACATCCTTTCTAAGAAGGGAGTGGCATCTGACTCTCAGAAGATAGATGCAGTGAGAGATTGGGCTAGGTCTACTACAGTGAAGGAAGTCAGAAGTTTTCTTGGATTAACTGGATACTACAGAAGATTCATTCAAGGTTATGCTCAGTTAGCCGTACCGCTTACTAGTTTGACCAAGAAGAATGTGAACTTCAAGTGGACTGAGCAATGTGAGGCAAGCTTTCAGGAGTTGAAAGAGAAGCTGACTACTGCACCTATTTTAGCTTTGCCTAGAGCATGTGTTGAGTATGATGTTTACAGCGATGATTCACATTGTGGGCTTGGTTGTGTCTTAATGCAAGAAGGAAGAGTAATCGCTTATGGGTCTAGGCAACTACGACCGCATGAGAAGAATTACCCGACTCATGATCTGGAGTTGGCCGCGATTATCTTTGCTTTAAAGCAATGAAGACACTACGTGTACGGTGAGAAATTGAACATGTACACGGACCACAAGAGTTTGAAGTACATATATCAGCAGAAGGATCTGAATTTGAGGCAGCGGAGATGGTTGGAAGTGCTTGAGGACATGCGACCTCAGATCAAGTATCATCCTGGGAAAGCTAATGTTGTTGCTGATGCACTTAGTCGCAAGAGCAGTTTATCCAGTTTGATTACAACTCAGAAGCATCTGATGGAGGAATTGGATCGAGTAGGTATTAAAGTTGTCTTGCATGGATTGGGAGCATCTTTAGCTCAGTTGAGGCTTCAGCCTACACTGAATGGAAGGATCATTGCAAGTCAGGAGGTTGATGCTGATATCTTGGAGATGAAAGAGCAGGTTGGTGCTGACAGGTTGCCCGGATTTTAAATCAGGGATGGAGTGCTGTGGTTCGGAGATAGACTATGTGTTCCAAATCAGGCGGACCTGAAAGAGAGTATTCTTCAGGAGGCACATGCTACTCTTTTGTCGGTACATCCTGGGAGTACTAAGATGTACAAAGACATCAAACCGCATTTCTGGTGGTCAGGTTTGAAGCGGGATGTGGCTGAATTTGTGGCGAAGTGTGAGGTTTGTCAGCAAGTCAAAGCCGAGAATCAGAGACCTGGAGGTCTATTACAACCGTTACCTATTCCGGATTGGAAGTGGGATAACATCAGTATGGATTTCATTACAGGATTGCCCAAGAGTCCTAAAGGCAATGATGTGATTTCGGTTATAGTCGATCGACTAACCAAGTCCGCTCACTTTTTGGCGATGAAACTCACTGCTTCGATGGACAAGTTAGCTGAGTTGTATGTTAGCGAAATCGTCAGGCTTCATGGTGTTTCGTCAACTATTGTGTCTGATCGAGATGGCGTTTTACTTCGCATTTCTGGAGGAGTCTTCAGACAGCTTTGGGTACCAAGATGGATTTCAGCACTGCTTTTCATCCGCAAACCGATGGGCAGACTAAGAGAGTCAACCGTATTCTTGAGGATATGCTTCGGTGTTGTGTACTAGACTTTGGAGGCAGTTGGGAAAGGCATTTACCTTGGTAGAGTTTGCCTATAACAACAATTTTCAGACTATCATCGGGATGGCGCCGTACGAAGCTATGTATGGCAGGAAGAGCAGGACACCGGTTTGTTGGTTTGAAGTTAGGGAGCGTCAATTGTTTGGGCCTGAGCTTGTGCAGCAAACCTCTGAGAAGATTGTTCTGATCAGGAAAAGGTTGGTAGAAGCTCAGAGCAGGCAGAAAAGCTATGCAGAGAACCGGAGAAGAGACCTTAAGTTTGAGGAAGGTGACTTCGTCTTTCTGAAGGTATCGCCCAGTAAAGGTGTGATTCGATTTGGCAAAGGCGGGAAGTTAGCCCCGAGGTTTATAGGCCCGTACAAGATATTGAAAAGGATCGGAAAAACTGCTTACCGGCTTGAATTACCGGAAGAGTTATCTCAGGTGCACAATGTCTTTCATGTGTCTATGCTGAGAGGTTATATTCCAGATCCGAGTCATCATTTGCCTGAAGTGCCGGAAGGTTTGCATTTGGATCTCAACTACATCGAGTCTCCTGTCGAGATTGTTGATCGTCGAGAGAAAGTCTTGAGGGATAAGACGGTACCGATGGTCAAGGTTGTCTGGAAGAACCATTTAGTTGAAGAGGCTACTTGGGAATCTGAGGAGAGGATGTTGAAAGATTATCCCGAGCTTTTTGCTTGATTTGTATTTTGTATTTTGTATTTTGTATTTTGTTTTTTCTTGTGCTTGTTGTGAGTGTTTTGTTTCTCGCTCTTGACTGTAGTTCCGGGGACGGAACTATTCTAAGGAGGGAGTGTTGTAATGCCCCGATTTTCATTTATGAAAATTATTTATTTATTTTGCACGTAGTGTGCACGTGCAATTTTTGTAGTATGAAATCTTATAATTATTTTCATTATGGATGATGAGTATATATATATGTATATGTGTTCTTTAATTATTTTTATAAAGGCCCATTTTCTTCAAATAAACATAAGCCTTTCTTTCTAGCTCAAATCTAATTTATTTATATTTTTATAAAACTATTATTTTGGCCCATTAATTAAAGCCCATGAGTTATTTTTATTTTAATTATAACTTGTAATGTAGAACATCTTTTAAAGATTATTTTTATAGAAAATATAATGTACAACTTTTTTTAAATGGAGGACTAATGCATGCACGTGCATTGCACGTACACGTGCAAATGCACCATGTGAGGTCGGTTTTGACATGGAGGGAAAAGGGCAATTTGAATGGAGTCATGGGTGGTGGTTGCTTGATCATGGTTGGTTACCATAACTCCCCCTTGAATCCTAGCCTTTTGATTTCTAACTCCTAGTTTGATCCTAGCCTTCCATTCACTCCAAATTTTAGTCTAAATACCCCCCTCCCCCCTAGCCTAGTTATTTTTGTACTCTTTATTTCTCCACAACCTATAGTATAAAATACATTATTAGTAGTACAGTAAGTGAGTTAAAAGATTGAGAGTTGTGAGTTGTGTTTGCACCAAGAAAGGGAAGGTCGGCATCAAGGAGCTCGGGTTGGCATTTTGGAAGGTTTGGGTGCACATCGAGGAGGAGGAGGAACGCACTTTTGGCAAGGACTTTTAGGAGGTGTTGCAATTGTATTTTCCTCCAATTAAGGTGGGTTATTTTCCATATTTCTAATTAGATATCATACTAAGGTGGGTTATTTTTCATGTTTCTAATTAGAAAGCATGCTAAGATTGAATTGAAATATTAATGCATGAAAAATATTAATAAGAGTACATTTTAATTGGAAAAATGGCTTATTAGTTGATTGGAATGTCGATAAATGGCTTGTATGTGATTCCATCATCAAACTTAAGTTGTGTGTAAAATAATTTTAGCTATGGATTGCTTGAAGAAAAATTCATTGTTAGCATCAAAAACTATATGCAAATGTTAGTAGATGAAAATATTGTTTTATGTGCTTCAAAGAACCTTTTGTGATAGTGTTGTAATGAATGACTTAAAATATATTTTGTGGGTTTGTGGAATGAATATAAACAGGGAATTGATATAGAGAATATTGATGTTAAGTTAGATAAGAAATGTCGAAAAGGAAATATGGTAGTAGTAGCATACAATTTAAACTAATTGTATGCAAAATATGAGTTTAATTATTGGAAAAATTATTTTTAAATTACTGGAGTATAAATTATTATGGGAATAATTAATCTGAAAATTTACAGTAAGTTTAGTAAAAGCAAAACTCAAATGAGAGCTTTTGAAACATCGAAATGTGCTATTAGACAGAGGGTTGATTTAATTAAAATGCAAGTTGTATTGAGACAACTTGAGCCTATAGCTCAAGTGGTCGGAAGGCTTCTGATCGCTACAGTGTGCGGTTGGGTTCTCACAGGTTGATGGCTCGATCCTTGTTAGCACCATATATTTTGTTGCGCATTTTAAAAATTAATTAAGCTTCAACCGAGAGCATTTAAAGCTCTTAATCCCCTTTATATCGATTGGTGGGATCGGCCTAGTGGTCAGAGCGTGCGGCTTGTTTCCCTGTGGTTGTTGGTTCGAATCCTGGTCTCGGCCAGTATTAAACTTTTTGGAAAAAAAATGATTTTTGATGGTTTTTGATGTTTAAAAATTATGAAAAAAATATTATTATTATTCTAAAATTATGTGAGACTTATGAAAAATAAATTGGAATTTATTAAAATGAAATAGAGTATATTTTTGAGAACAAAGGTGTAATTGGAACTTTGGTTCTACACTTATATTTTGGTGAAAGTTGTACTTTGCAAAAGAACTTAAAATAAAGTGCTAGAAAGGAAATATAAATAAGAAAGAAAATATATGAAGTGAAGTGGTATGAATTATTCTTATTGAAGAATAGTGTGATAATTATGAGTTGTGAATATTCATTTTGACCATATAATTGGTGATGTAATTCTTAATGTGGAAATAAATATTTGATGAAATGCATGCATGATAATTGAATTCCATGTATAGTTATGGACTCATGAATAATTTAGAAATCATGTGATTGGAAAAGAGAATGTTATTGAACATGAAAACTCAAACATATGAATTGTGAATTGAAATTGAAAATTAGAGTGTAGCCAAAACTCACACCGGCAAGTGAAAGTGATGAATTATGATTATTGATATTGAAAAGACCAGTTTGGGTCGTTGTAAAATGAAATAAATAAGACCGGTAGTAGTGAGAGGGCTAACTCTAAGAGATTGATTTTGTTCATGATTTCATTAAATTTAAGGATTTAGTACAGTGAAGAGGTGATGAAAGTGAGAGAAAAACACAAGTATGAGGGCCTCGAGTCTATAATGTGGGTGTGATCCACAGAATGCATGCTTGATGCGTCAAGACATGGCATGGGCACTACTCCAGAAGATCGGGATCTTGGCGATGCTTGTGGGATGTTTGGTGACTGCAAGAGGATCGTGTGCCATGAAGGATGCTGAATTGCCACGGAATGCTTGCTTGATGCGTCAAGACATGGCGTGGGATTCCCCTCCAGGTTTTCTGTACACGAGCCTGTACTCATAGATCATCTAGGATACTTACCGTAGTTACAGTAGTAGATTAAGTCATGACGAGGGATTGAACCCTACAAGATGAAGAACGATTAAGAGGCTTGCCATCGGACCAATGTAGTATGGGATGCATAGAATCCGAACAAGTGTGCATTAGTGTCATGTAATATAAATAACTGTATTAAGGACTAAGTGCACAATCACAACACGACATCAATAGGGTATTCCCTTTAGTTTGATATGTGACAAGTTTGTGTTTGTTAAATATGGAAAATCAGTTATACTATTTCCGGCATAGAGAGGATGGCCGTGTATAATGTTCGTCGGTTGAATAAACTGACGTACCCACAGTTTTGTATGCAGGGTAAATGACATGGTAAAGATTAAAGAGGCACAGATGCTTAGAGATTATTCAAATGTTGCTGTACATTTATTTAAATGTTGTAAATTTGCTTCCGCTGTACAGTGTAAAGTGTAAAAACTTCTTGTAACTCTGATGTAAAATAAAAAGTTTTTAAATTCCTTGTAAAATTATACGAAAGAAGTGTAAAGATCCTGTGGAATCTCGAATTCAGTGTATTTTTGGAATTCGGGGCGTTACAACAATACACGCCTAGTTAGGTGCAACGTGGAATTGTGTAATTTTCTAACTTTTTACTTACCCACTTATTGTGAACTGTTATATTTGTGTACTTACTCAAATTAATGTGTTGCAGTTGTTAAGTTGATTCTATATATTTGCTGAAGTTGTTTATAGTGTTGTTAATTATGTTCATTTTATTGTGTTGTTAATTGCATTATCTGATTTTATTCAAATTGAAGTATGATACTTGAAGAAATGCATGTGATATATGTGCATGTTATGAGGCAATTTTAAAATAACTGATGTCGGTGTTGGGAATAACGACAACAGATAATAATGTCGTTCTTCCGAACAATGACATCAGTTATCTCTCGCTTCTTTGCCCAACTCTCTACCTCCACAGTCATTAATGTCAATAACAACATGAAAATAACTGATGCCATTATTTGGAACAACGGCAATAGATCAAACTTATACCTATCAAAATTTATATATTCATTCCAACTGTTGCCGCTTTTTCTAAGAACTGCATCAGTTTACTGATGTCGTTGTTTGGAAGAACGACATTAGGTTTAGAATAATTTTTTTTGCAATCACCTTCAAGCCCAAACTCTCTAAATCCACAGACGTTCTCCCAAATAACGGCATCAGATAACTGATACGAGTGTTTGAAATAGCGGCAATTGTTCATTTTATTACTTATACTTGGTTAATCTATTGACAATAATGACTATGGAGGCAGAAAGTTGGGTAGAGAAGCTCTTCGGAGTGGGAAAAATAAAGATAACTGATGTCGTTGTTCCGAAGAACGACAGTATTAGTATTGTTGTCGTTGTTGTAAAGACTGGCAACCCGTTAAATTAAAATATACAAAAATTTGTGCATGTTTGGACTTGATGCTGTTGTTGGGAATAACGTTATAGGTATCTGATGTTGTTATTCCCAACAACGACATCAATTATTTTAAAATTACCTCAAAAAATGCACAGAAATCAGATGCATTTCTTCAAGTATCAGACTTGAATTTGAATAAGATCAGTAAATGCAATTAACAACATAATAAACAACTTCAACAAATATATCACATCAAGTTAACAACTTCAACACATTAATTTGAGTAAGTTCACATTGAAACAAACTTTACAATATCAAGTTCACAAATTTACATAAATAAAAATATGCGATACAACTTCAAGTATTGGTCGTTTGAGAATGACTTATGTTGGGTACATTCTTACAGCTGCGCCTATTGTTTTACTTAACCTGCATTTAGAATAAATTTTACCCGTGCTCTCACCTTCTCGAGCATCCATATCGTTGCGAATACGAGTACTGCTAGGGTGACCTTTCACTCTACGTAGACTCGCATTGGCTATGAGTTTCGGTCCACTCGGTGCCGGCCAATAAGATTCCTCTTGGATAGGATAAAAAATTGGTGCCCAAGTTAGTGCTAATGAACTTGTAGAATAAAATGAATCAATATAAGGTTCATAATCAATTGCACGTGAGACACAAGAGGCCAATACATGAGAATATGGAATGTGGTAGAGCTGAAATTTTCCACAAGTACACGTACGACACCCGAGGTCAACAGTGTGCCAATGTCCAACCTTTTGATGTTCATTATCCATTCTAATGCCAATTTTAATTCCAAAAACACCAGGCCGGTTATTAAACATTATAGCCTCATGTAAATTTGATTTCTCATGCCGTAAATCGATAATTTCTTGAACAAGTGGTGCCCACAATTTACCTTTGCTAATAAGGGTCTATGCCGCTTCACGATAGTCAGTAAAGTACATGTTGTGACGAATGAATATCATCTCCAAAATTTTCGTGACGGGCAAGCTACGAACGCCTTTTAAAACTGAACTGAACACTTCTGATAGATTTGTAGTCATTATACCATATCGACGACCTCCATCGGCGGAAAGTGCTCACTTCTCAATTGGCTTCTCCTTCAACCATTAGCCTCATCAACAATAGCTGCTTCAAGCTGTGCAATCTTTGCCTCAAACTTCTTAGACTGAGTTTGAAACACAATCACCTTTAGCTAGTTCATCAAAAACTTGTTCCCAATTTTTGTTTGGAAAATTAGTAACAAAATGATGCATACAATATCTGTTGCCGCTAAATTTGGTGTGGGGGCAAACAGATAGAACTTGTGGGTTCTTGGGGAAACTGAATAGGAAAACCTGCGTACCTGTTCCGTCGGGCCTCGATCGTCGTTCCTACCGTGCACCTGCAAAAAGTGCGAGACACCGGGGTTGTTCCCGGCGACGCACCCTCCGACGCTCAAGTCAGTAATCTGGCAGACTGTGAAGGAACGTAAAAACTGGCGAAAGGTTGATTACCTCGCAATGGAGATGGGTGGGGGGTATTTATAGGCGTCTTAGGGACTGGATTAGGAATGTAATCCCCGTGATTAGATAGGTAATATTCCTTGTAATCAGATAAGGAAAGTAATCTGATAAGGTATATTCCCCCTAATCAGTTAAGGAATTTAATCCCTGGCTCCCAGTGGTAGGAGGGATGTGAATCAGGGCCGTTGGTTAAGGTTAATCAGGGACCTTGATTTTATCCCGACGGAATGGGTGCGTAACGGGTTAAAACCCGCACCCACTTTGAGGTGGATCTATTCGTGGGTTATTGGGTTCTTGAGGTGAAGACCCGACACCCAGTTTGGACCCTTTGGTTGGTGAAATTACCGTTTTACCCCTGTACTTCAAGATTCGTGTTCCGTTTGGACGATTCCGATTTAACCCCATTTTTAGCCATATCAATAACAATAATAAGCAAGTGGCTCCTTCCATGTTCTGTACTCATTGCCCATTGCCGACAAAATGTCTGTATGATGATCAGAAATAACATATAGACCTGCACGGTTTGTGACAAAGCACCGAGTACAACTCATGAACCATGTCCTTGTTTCTATGCTCTATCTTCATCCACTATTGCAAATGTAAATGGAAACAACCTACCGTTTGCATCGGGCGAAACAGCTATAAACAAACAACCTTTGTATTTTTCATACAAATGTGTTTTGTCAATATTTATAACTGGTCTGCATGCCTTAAACCCCTCATTCGATGGGCCAAATGCCCAAAAGACCCCTTTGAATGTTTCTTCAGCGGGACCAGACACAACCTTGGCCCAATGGACGGTTGTTCCTGGATTTGAAGTTTGAATTGCTGCGAGAAGAGAAGACATTTTAGTGTAAGCTTCTTCAAAGGAACCATACAACCGCTCAATCACTTTATGTTTTGCCTTCCAATATTTCCTGTAAGAAATAGTGTAATTGAACCAAAGCTTGACTATCTTAATTATGGCATTTGGTGTTACACCTAGTTGTACATTCACAATATTCAATATCATCATTTGATACAATCGTAGAATCAATATTACTATGATCTTGATTCAATTTCGGATTCATACATGTATGCGGACCTTCAATGTTCTTCAACACGAAATAAGATTGCCCTTTTGGAACAATTGCACACAATCTTCATGGACAACCCACTACATTTACGAGTTCTGGATTTTCTGCAATCTCCCTGGATGAATGTTTGATCGATGCGCATTTACATTTAACATAGTATAAACTTGGGGTCGATTTCACCGACATGAATTCTCGATGGTTCTCCACGGAGTACATCTTAAATTAATATTGTATACTATCTTTAGTTGAAAATTTTTGACATATGAAGAGTTCATCCGTGTCGAAGAGCCGACGGAAGACTATGGATATTCATGTACGGACGCACGAGATATTCATTCACTCGATTGAACCTCATGTACAAATGCACTAATGGATTGATTTGGCAACACCACATTGTTAACCGGCACATTAACGTTAACATCATTAACCGTACTTTCCGCGACATCTTCCTCCTCAACTTCAAGCCCGTGATCCTCATCTTCTTCCTCTTCTACCAAATAGTTATTAACAAAGGCATTTTCAAAGTCATGCATGACCGTGTCAGTGTGATGAATACTTTGTGTTGAGGTGAACAGATGTACCAACTCATATTCTGTGATGATAGATTCTGCTGAAGTTGTGCTAATGTACTCATGTGTATTTGATATTCTTGCATGTGACTCGGCAGATTGTTTCTAAATTCTAATGGGGATTGGACTTGGAATAATAACTAGCCTAGTGTTTGAAAGCTTCATTTGCTCAATATATAAATCCAATGCAGTCTAACAACAATTTGGATCAAGTGTCCTACCAATCATGGACCTTAGTACATTATCATTATCTACGGGCACCACCATGAAGTATTACCCTTCTCTTTTACCGACAGCATAACGGACTTTGATTTTGACACTTTCACCTCTATCTCAATTCGTAACTTTAAATATCTTATCTACTAGTTGAGAGTATATAAAGTTACGGGGAGCCCAAATAATGACCGGTTCAACATCGCTATAACAATATCCAATCTTCAGATCTCAAATTATTTCACCCCCAAAATATAACTAAATATGTATATCATAATCTATACCTAAACATAAAAATTCACACATATTCAAGTCATTAACTACTCACAAGCATAATCTATGCATACATATAAAACATACGGTTATAATAATACATTCAAATTAGACCGTATCTTGGATAGCTTGAAAATAAGTCATGGATGAAGAATGAGATGACCCAATACACTATTGGAGATTTTGAGAATGGGGGAGTTAAATTTCGGTGGGAGAGGGAGAGAGAGGTAGGAGAATTGAAGTTGAAAGGAAACAATTGTTGGATTTTGGGTTCTAGGGTTATAGGGTTTTGGGTTCGGGAGTGGGAGGGAAACAAATCTAAAGTGAAAGGGAAGGAGAAGGGGGAACCACTATTTATATTTAATGAGTATTATAACTGATGTTGTTATCTCCAATAAAGTTACTAATAATGTGAATGTCGTTGTTGGGGATAGCGACATCTATTATAGGATTTTTTAACACTTGCATTTTTTTTCCAAATCAGAGAGTACACGATTGAGAAGAAATTAACTGATTCGTTTTTCCAAACGGCAAGGTAAAAAATTTAAAACTGATACTGCTTTTTGGAACAATGACATGGTATTAACCTATGCCATTTTTTTCAAGAACATGTTAGGTTGACCTGTCCAAAATTAGGTCAGTTCGGTAAATATTTTCAAAAATGGGTCAATTTGGTCAATATTTTCAAAAAGTGGGTCAGCAGGGAAGAATTTCTAATCTTTCCGAATCAAATCCACTCCTTTAGAGGATCCATCATCGTTTGCTATAAACCTAAAATTTGAAAATTTTGGCAAAAATTAGCCCATTACGTTTGTTATAAATCCAAAATATAGAATAGAAAGGAGCAATACTTTTCCTATTTATAGTCGGGGATTTGAGAAAATGCAAAATATAGAAGACGAACCATTTTCTTCCATCTAATTATTATTATTATTATTATTATTTTAAATATGGACACAACATTTTCAGAAATTTTCCCCAAAAATTACAAAAATGCCATCCAAAAAATTATGAAAATTCCATTTAAATAAATTTTAAAAAAGTCTAGTAACTATTTCAATTTTTTTAATAAAAAATTATTAAAATGCCATTTAAATAATTACGAAAATGCCATTTAAATAAAATAAATAAATAAATGGCTCAAACGGAAGATCTTCCGTCCGGCCAAAAAAGTTGTTAGATTTTTTTTTTTTTTTTGGTTAGACGAGAGATCAACTTCTGTCGGAGAAATATTTTAATATTAAAAAAAGGGTTAGACGGAAGATGCTCTTTAGTCTTATTTTATTATTATCTACGCTCTTCTAAATTTGTCTCTAAACGACTGCAGCACTCTTCATACAAAACTATTTTTCAAATGCTAAATATGCAAATTTTAGCACCAACGATCGTGGATGCTCTTAGGAACTCCAAGCTTTTTTTTAAAGATAAAGGTGACTTCGTCACCACTTCATTAATGAAATATTAATTAAACATAGTAATACAAAAAACAATACTGAAGCGAACCAAAGCTCACAAAGATCCCGAAGAACATTACAACATAATTTAATGAAACTACACAAATAAATACGATACAAATAGATACTGTAACACCCCGTATTAAATTTTAAATAAAAATATATTTTTTTATTTTTGCACGTGCAATGCACGTGCAATTTCACCTTATTTTTCATTCAAAAATATTTTTTTTCTAAGTATGCATAAGTTCCTTTTATTTATTTGATCTCATTTAGTTGTCTTTCCTTAAGTAGAACTCATAGGCCTAACAGATGACTCTAAACCCATTGAAATAAATAAAACCAAGCCCACAATGAGAAGCCCACTAAGAGAACCTACTTCTAATTTGTACACACTTTTACACTTGTCTTGTAACAACTAGTAGCTACACAAAAATTAATAAAATATAAAAGTGAGAAGGGTGGGCATGTGCACTACACGTGCACGTGCATTTGTGCATGCACACAAGGAGAGTAGGCCGGTCACTATTGGAGGGAGTGGGAGAGTGGAGAGAGTGAGGTTGAGATCATTGGGTAGTGGGATTAATCCTAGCCATACAATTCCCCTATACCCCCCCCCCCCCCCCCCCCCCCTTCCCATTGTTTGTCGTTTGCACCAAAACTAAGGGGGAAAAAAAGATAGAAGTTAAGAAAGAGATTTACAGATTTTTTTTGTCTTGCATTTCTTGGAGGATTGGAGATTGCTTTGCTAGGAGGCGAAGTGCTAGGCTTGTGGAGTGGAGCTAGGAGCTAGGAGCTAGGAGCTTTCCTTAGAATATTTTCATTTGTGCTTCAAAAGAGGTGGATATCTTATTTATTTTCTAATTAGGCTTAGAAATCATGTTTAGGGATTATGTGGTAATTTTAGTCTAGTTTTAATGGTTCTGCTAATTTTTTATACATGTTGGAATGATGAAAATGTACCATTATGAGTTGCATGGTGTGCTAATTTAAGTATATGATTGGAATGATATGATAGAATGAGGGAAGGGATAAATTAAATGCATGTTTATGAATGTTAGGCACAATTACAAAAAAATGGTTTCTTTGTTGCATGAATTGTTGTCTTGTACAAAATTAGACAAATATATATATATATGAGAAATGTGATAATTAGTGAAGAGAAATGAAGAGCAATTCGGGGAATAAAATGGTTATTGTTGATTAATGAAGAAACTCACATTAATTGAAAGTTAGACAAATTTAGCATGGTTATATCGACTTTTTTATTTCTCTTATAAAGGAAAATGTCTAATTTGGGAAAAGAGGATTAAATACTCATAAAAAGGGAAGAAATCCTTAAGTTATTATTTTTGGTGATATATGAATACTAATTTTATTATTGTCAAAAAGAAAGTAGAAGCTTTAATCAAATTTCGTATAGATATGTGCTTTAGAAAGCAAATTTGTGTAAAAATGAGTATCAATCCCTTTAAAAATAATTAAACTAGTACTTGAAGAATTCTGGAGTTTAGGAATGTAATTTTTATAATATTAATTTGGGGAAGAAGATTGGGAAACAAAATAGTTGAAAAATAAGAAAAAAGAAATAAATAGAGAGTGGGTATTTAAAGTATATAACTAGCTATATATCAGTTAAGAACATGTCTCAAGTGGCTAGTGGGGTGCGGGTGCACCTAAGCGCGCCACGTGTCACTCATGGGCGGGGTTGAGGTCTCGGGTGTAGGATAATGGCTCGATTCTGGTATTTGGTATCTGCAGTGTTCGAAAGTTTCAGAGTTTCAGTCGACTGGCAGGAGGAGCAGGCGACTGTCCAGAGGAGGTTTTCGAAGACTGAGAATACAGCAGCAGCAGTCGACTGTATGTGGGAGTCAGTCGACTGGGCAGAAGGATTATCAGTCGACTGGTAATTGGACCAGTCGACTGTCGACGGGTTTTGGATCCAGATTCGGCCCAATTCGAAAGGCCCAATAGTTTCCCTATAAATACACCCGTTAGGGTTTTGTAAATTGTAACACCTAATTCGGATTTTGTAGCCGTCATCTCTTGTAAAGGCTTTGTTTGCCCATTGGAGATCATAGTAAAGAAACCCCAACCGCCCCTTGTGGATGTAGGCATCGTTTTGCCGAACCACGTAAATCTTGTGTTCTTGTGTTGCTTGTTTTTCCTGTTTTTCTCGCTGGTTCTCTCTTTGTTTCCGCGTTGGTTTGATTGTTGGTTTGATTCGTATTCGCGCACAACAAGTGGTATCAGAGCTGTTGGTTCGACCTAGAGGGAGATGGCGGGTGATGCAGATGCAACCAAGGATGTTGTGGGATCAAGTTCGTCAAGAACAACGATTCACAACGCAAAATTTGAAGTTGAAAAATTTGATGGGACAAACAATTTCGGGATGTGGCAATGTGAGGTGTTGGATGTTCTTGTTCAACAAGAACAAGATGTTGCTTTGGAGGTAGAAAAACCTAAGGATATGTCCGAAGCAGATTGGAAGAAGTTGAATCGAGTTGCGTGTGGGACTATTCGGCTCTTTATTGAGAAGGCTCAGAAGTATGATTTGATGAGGGATACCGTTGCTGCGGTGTTGTGGAAGAAACTCGAAGACAAATACATGAGGAAAAGTTTGGAGAATCGGCTGTATTTGAAGAAGAGACTTTTTCGCTTCACCTATACGGAAGGTATGTCTATGAATGCTCATGTTGAATCATTTAATAAATTATTGGCTGATTTGTTAAATTTGGATGAGCAAATTAAGGATGAGGATAAAGCCCTAATTCTGTTGAATTCATTACCTGAAAGTTATGACCATTTAGCAACTACTTTATTATATGGAAAAGATACTGTGAAATATGAAGATGTTGCAAATGCTTTGTTGAATAATGAAACTAGGAGAAGGGATAAAATGGTTGATAGAGAAACTTCTGAAGCTTTGATTGTAAGGGGCAGGACTGAGACCAGATCTGAGTCCAAATCTGGGAAAAAGGGAAACAAATCTCGTTCC
Organism: Hemerocallis citrina; assembly: GCA_017893485.1. Lineage (NCBI taxonomy): Eukaryota > Viridiplantae > Streptophyta > Magnoliopsida > Asparagales > Asphodelaceae > Hemerocallis > Hemerocallis citrina. Next base: position 2,386,601 of record JACEHZ010000091.1, read on the forward strand.
AAATCGAGAGGAGTTTCGAAGGACAGGAAAATACCGGCCAAAGATGAATGTGTTTTCTGTCATGAAAGGGGGCATTGGAAAAAGGATTGTCCAAAGCTACGAAATAAGGGAAATTCGACTGCAAATGTGACTGTTGATAATTTAGAAAGTGGCGAGGATTTTTTTTTTTGCACTTGCTTCTAGTCCCTCACTTTATCAAGAAGTATGGTTTCTTGATACAGCAGCCTCCTATCATATGTCTTGGAAAAAGGAGTGGTTTACTTCTTTGGAGTATATGGATGGTGGTGTAGTTTTGATGGGAAATGATGCACCTTGTAAGAAGGTAGGAATCGGGAAGATTGAATTGCTAATGCACGATGGTCTTATTAGGGAGCTTTCAGATGTATGGTATGTTCCAGATTTGAAAAAGAATCTGATTTCACTAGGTGCTTTGGAGGCCAGTGGATTGAAATTTGCTAGTGAATGTGGCATTCTGAAGGTGACTAGCGGATCACTCGTGGTGATGAAAGGGCAAAGAAAAAGGAACTTGTTTTTCTTGCAGGGAAAAACATATTTGGGACAGGCTGCCAGTGTAACTGAAAGGCCTAAACAGGTTGTTCCCGACTCTACTAGGTTGTGGCATATGCGACTCGGGCATGCAGGAGAAAAGGCCTTGCAGGGGCTTGTGAAGCAAGGGTTGCTTAAAGATGCTAAAGGGTGCAAGTTGGAATTTTGTGAACATTGTGTTTTAGGTAAGCAAACTAGGGTGAAATTTGGTACAGCTGTACATCAGACAAAGGGTATCCTCGATTATGTGCACACAGATGTTTGGGGCCCTACTCAGACACCTTCTATGAGTGGTAGACACTGGTTTGTTACTTTTGTTGATGATTACTCCGACGAGTTTGGGTATATACCATGAAGCACAAAAATGAAGTTTTGACATTGTTCACAAGTTGGAAGAAGAAAGTTGAAAATCAGACTGGTAGGAAGATTAAGGTTCTGAGGTCAGATAATGGAGGGGAATACAAGAACGATCCGTTTCTGAAGTTGTGTGAAGATGAAGGGATCCAGAGGCACTTCACAGTTAGGAAGACTCCACAGCAAAATGGGGTTGCAGAAAGGATGAACAGAACCTTACTTGAGAAGGTAAGATGTATGTTAGCACAGTCTGGGTTGAAGAAGACATTTTGGGCAGAAGCTGTTATATATGCAAGCCACATTGTCAACCGTTTACCATCAGCAGCACTTGAAGGCAAGACGCCTATTGAGGTATGGAGTGGTAAACCTGCATCTGATTATAGTTTTTTGCATATATTTGGTTGTCCTGCTTATTTTCATGTAACTGAAACTAAACTTGATGCAAGAGCCAAAAAAGGCTATATTTGTTGGTTTTAGTACTGGTGTCAAAGGTTACAGGTTGTGGTGTCCAGAACAAAAGAAGTTAGTAATCAGCAGAGATGTGACTTTTGATGAGACCAGCATGATTAGCTCGGGACAGTCGACTGATGGTATAGGACAGTCGACTGGTGAGCAGCAGAAGAGTGGGACAGCTCTCCAACAGGTGAGTAGCAGAATCTTGGGACAGTCGACTGGTGTACAGGAGCAGTCGACTGGTGGTCTAGAACAGCAGAAGAGTGGGAGCTCGGGACAGTCGACTGTTGGCAATAACCAGTCGACTGGTAGGAGAGTTCTCCAACAGGTGGAGTTAGAAAAGTTGTCAGTTGAAAATCCTGTTCCTGTCCAAGATGAAGATGATGTGGTTGATACTGAGAATGATGAAGAAGTTCCTATCTAGCAGGAAGAATCAATTGCAGTAAGAAGGCAAAGAAGAGATATCAAACGACCGTCTCGATTTACAGATACAGTTGCATTTGCTCTTCCCATTGTGGATGATGAAGTTCCCTCCAACTTCAAAGAAGCCACTAGAAGTTCAGAAAATGCAGATTGGAAAGTTGCTATGGATGAAGAGATGAACTCTCTTCATAAGAATAAGACTTGGGATCTAGTGCAACTACCAAAGGGGAAGAAAGCAATTGGTTGCAAGTGGGTGTATACGAAGAAAGAAGGTCCAAAAGGCAGTGTTCGGTTCAAGGCTAGACTAGTTGCAAAGGGATATGCTCAACAGGAAGGTATAGACTATAATGAAGTGTTCTCTCCAGTTGTGAAGCATCCTTCTATTCGGATTTTGTTGGCATTGGTAGCACAGTTTGATCTTGAATTGACACAGATGGATGTGAAGACTGCATTCTTACATGGGGATCTAGATGAAGAAATTTATATGTCGCAGCCAGATGGGTTCAAAATTGCTGGGAAGGAAAATTGTGTTTGCAGGTTGAAGAAGTCTCTCTATGGGTTGAAGCAATCTCCAAGGCAGTGGTATTTGAGGTTTGATCAGTTTATGAAGGTGCATAGATATTCCAGAAGTGAGTTTGATCATTGTGTCTACTTCAGGAAATTGCAGGATGGTTCTTTCATATATCTGTTATTATATGTGGATGATATGTTGATTGCCTCTAAAAATGCTAAGGAGATTCAAAATTTGAAGAATCAGCTGAGTTCTGAGTTCGAGATGAAAGATCTTGGTGAAGCCAGGAAGATACTTGGGATGGAGATAGCTAGAGACAGGGCAAAGGGCACAGTGAGTTTGACACAGAAGCAATATCTTTTGAAGGTGCTGAAACGGTTCGGTATAGATGAGAAAACTAAACCAGTAAGTACACCCTTAGCCAGTCATTTCAGAATTAGTGCTTCTCAGTCTCCAAGTACAGATGAAGAGAGACAGTATATGGCTAATGTACCTTACACTAGTGTGGTTGGCAGTTTGATGTATGCCATGGTTTGTACTCGACCAGACATCTCTCAGGCGGTGAGTATGGTTAGTCGATATATGCATGATCCAGGCAAAGAGCATTGGCAAGCAGCTAAATGGATTCTAAGGTACATAAGTGGCACCACAGATGTGGGTTTGAAATTTGAAAGGGATGACAATATTAGCAGGTTATTGGTTGGATATGTTGATTCTGACTATGCAGGTGATCTAGATAAGAGGCGGTCTACTACAGGCTATTTGTTTACTATGGCTAGGGCACCTATAAGTTGGAGGTCAAATTTGCAGTTCACTGTAGCGTTGTCTACTACTGAGGCTGAATACATGGCGGTTGCTGAGGCCATGAAGGAAGCCATTTGGATACATGGACTTTTGAAGAGCTTGGGGATTCATCGGGAGAAGGTGGAGGTACACTGTGACAGTCAGAGTGCTATTCATTTAGCGAAGAACCAAGTTCATCATTCGAGGACCAAACATATTGATGTTCGTTATCATTTTGTGCGTGATTTGATAAAGGATGGTGATATTCATTTGGTGAAGATTGGAACAGCTGATAATCCTGCTGATATGTTGACCAAAGTTGTTGGGGCAGCCAAGTTCAAGCATTGCATGAACCTGGCTAATATTTTGCATGTTTGATAATTTGGCATGGGCAGTTGGGATAGTACTTTGCTATTGGTTTGTTTAGTATGTGATATCATACTAAGGTGGAGTTTGGGTTCGTTTGTTGCATTTGATGATGAGCAGTTGTTTTGAAGTATTTGTGGAGATTGCTTGGGCTACTTGGAAGATTTCACCAAGGTGGAGATTGTTGGATACTTGGCTTGGAAGATCTCGCCAAGGTGGAGATTGTAGGATAATGGCTCGATTCTGGTATTTGGTATCTGCAGTGTTCGAAAGTTTCAGAGTTTCAGTCGACTGGTAGGAGGAGCAGGCGACTGTCCAGAGGAGGTTTTCGAAGACTGAGAATACAGCAGCAGCAGTCGACTGTATGTGGGAGTCAGTCGACTGGGCAGAAGGATTATCAGTCGACTGGTAATTGGACCAGTCGACTGTCGACGGGTTTTGGATCCAGATTCGGCCCAATTCGAAAGGCCCAATAGTTTCCCTATAAATACACCCGTTAGGGTTTTGTAAATTGTAACACCTAATTCGGATTTTGTAGCCGTCATCTCTTGTAAAGGCTTTGTTTGCCCATTGGAGATCATAGTAAAGAAACCCCAACCGCCCCTTGTGGATGTAGGCATCGTTTTGCCGAACCACGTAAATCTTGTGTTCTTGTGTTGCTTGTTTTTCCTGTTTTTCTCGCTGGTTCTCTCTTTGTTTCCGCGTTGGTTTGATTGTTGGTTTGATTCGTATTCGCGCACAACATCGGGTTGGTTGAGGTCTCGGGTTTGAGCCCATAACTCCCCTTTTTGATTTTTGGGTTCTTTTATTTTTTTGAGAGTTTTTAAAATCCAGAAAAGTTGTATAAAAATTACAAAAAATATTTTGTCGATAATATGAATATTTCTCACTGATTAAAATATATTTTTTAGATTAAGAGTTATATTTTTGTGATGGATATGATTTAATATACAAAGTAGGATTAAGGGGATAAGAATTGATTTTTGTGGTAAAAAGAAAAGTGATGGGTTTTTGAATAATAAATTTCTATGTATAAATCTCAAGAGTTGATATTTAATTCATTAATAATTTTTTGTTAGAAGTTTGATGAACAAGCAAGAAGAACAGCTTTGTGGAAATGAATAAATTGAGTTCATGAATGATAGCTACAAGAGTATGATGAATTGATTAAGATGTGAATGAACATAGTTGAAGATGTGAATAAAGTGAAACTTAATACATGAATATTGAAGGGTATGAGTACCCATAAATTATGGAACATGAAAGGTTGTGATGTAGAGGTTTAGTGAGACCCGGGTACCGACAAATGTTGAAATAATTGATTAATTTGAGATTTCGCTATATGGGCTATCTCGATGTTTTTGTTTCAATCCGGTAGGAGGGGAAGCTAACTCTAGGTAGTAATTTATTTATGTTTTGAACTTAAGAATTAGACACTAAGTGAAGATGTGGTATACTTGGGCAAACGTGAGTGGAGAGCCTCTATATAGTCGGGCGGTGGATTCCGGAACTATATACCAAGTCGGGCTGTGGTTGCTTGCGATGGAGGCGAGCCTTAATTGAATCCGGGACTATGATTGGTTTGACGGTGGATTCCAGGATTATGAATAGTCGGGCGGATGGTAGGCCGTACTCCAGTGTATATGCGTATACCGGAGCTAAAGGGACACTTGCGAGATGTTCGCACGACGAGAATTTTGTATTGTCAGGCAGTGGATTCCGGGACTGGAATCCGTACTTGTGGAATGTCTAAAACTTGTTTTATTACCGGGTAGTTATCATGGCGAGGGATTAAACCCTTTAATGTGAAATACGTAGGTGCTTGCCTTCGGACCTATATAGTATATGGGATGTATAGAATCCGAATAAGTATGCATTAGTGTCATTTAATGTAAAATATCTGCATCAGGCATTAAGGCATCGCATACTCCGACATGTGTAAAGTAGTCACTTTTAACACTTTGTTTTCATTCAAGTTTGTGGTTGTTAAAATAAGTAAGTCGTTATATTTTCGGCATAGCGAGGATGACCGTGTATAATATTTCGTAGGTTGTAAGTAACTGACATGCCCACAGTTTTAAATGCAGGCTTTGGATTTGTAAGAAGACCTAAAGATGATTGAATGCTAAAGATTATTTCCCGCTTTAAGTTGTTGATGTTTAAATTGTACAGTTAAATTATGTTGTACTTCATTTATTTTCCGCTGCATGTTGTTGTAAAAGAATTTGATGTAATAAAAAGTTCAAAATTCCTTATAAAATTGTACGAAGTGAAGTGTGGATCCTGTTGAGCTATGAATTACCTTATTTTAGTATTCGGGGCATTACAGATACACCAGGAAACTCCTGTAAGAACCCCCAAAAGAAGTGAAACTCCACATGCACCACCCTCCTATCGCAATAACTACTCCTCTTCCTCCATGCGTAGCCTTTTTTCGTACCTGCTTGGCCTGCCCAAGATTTAATAAATACAAAGATTTTATGCATCATAATAGGAAATCTACTATTAGAATGCCGAAAACAAGAATCGTAACTGTTCGATGAGAGATATTAGTTTAGTCTCATATTGAATAATGTATCAATTTAGTCTTTCATTCTCTTTTATATATAAGAAACATTGTACTCAGTTATCAATCAATCCAATAATATAATAAACTATTCCTTCCTATCCCTAAATCTAAAATGGTTTCAGAGCATGTACTCCTATAAATCCTATACTAATTTTATCATCGTCATCGAGTTGGAGTGGTTCTCGCCTTCATCGGAATCACTCCACCTCCCATCCCTCTTCTGATCACAATCACAAACCCTAATTACCAAAACCCTAACTCAAATCCTCTACCCCCAAACAAACCCTAATCATCATCTAATCTCCTCATATAGCCGCCACCATCACCTCCGCTGCCTTTTCTCAAATCCCTAAAGTGTTGGTGTATGCCCTGGAGGCCAGTTGTGTATTGACATTACTAGTTTACATTGCATTATGACATTTATTTTATATATAAGACATTTTATTTATTGTGTTATTTATTGTGATTAAATGAGCATAATAAAGTCCTTAGAATAGTAGGTTCAATACAATGGGATATCAAATGCATGACTTGATTGTGAGATCCTATTAGTTGTAATCAGAACATTATTCTTGTAGCGACCTGGATCCCCGTTACAGGACATCCGTGACATCACCAGAATCTTTTCCTTCAAATGCATCTCAACACAGTAAATAACACAGAAATTTAAAAACTTTTATTGCCAAATAGAATCATTACATCAATAATTATAACACTTATCTTGTTCTTGAACAAGGAATACAAATTACATAAACTTATTACAACTGATTACAAAAATATTTCAACTCCTCTTACGAAGCTATCGGCTATCTTCCAGAATGATGATTGGCTGGTCACTACCAAAAATTCTGCTGAATGGTCCATCTGCCTCCCTGGGACTTGCCCTTCGGTTTGAGCCTTCTGCGGCGCGACTCTGATATTTTTGCACCCGCTCGAATGATAGGCATGTACACTGCCGCCCCACTTGGATGCCCTGCTGGTTTGGTTCTCCTGCCCTCTTGACTCGATATCCAGTACCTAATTAAGTAGGCACGTCAATAATTCTACTGACACAATGCTGATAAGAAAACAGTGATCTCCAACTATCACACCCACAATTCATCTTGAATGAAAAAGAAAAGTGCATCTTGTCTTCCTAGTATTCGTGTATGCCATGACCTTAGATCTAATGCATAAAACAGAGTACAGAACAGATGTACTTAATCTAATGTTAGCAAGACTCTGGACACACATGCATCCCATTCAACATATGCCCCAGATCAAGCCGTTTCTCCAGTTTCAGGGATTTGAACCATCGCTATGCAATGCATTCTACTATTGTACACTTCCCGTTTCTGATAGTATAACATGATTGAGGAGGTATATAGAAAGAAATAATTCGGGGAGTTATCCCGTTGTCACCAATAATTGTTACATCGGACCATCCTCAAAAGCCGTGACGAACTTACAGATATACAGTAGCATATCCATTGCGCAGAAGATCCATTATGATCCGTACGTGTCCACAAACACAGAACATGATGGCCTCGAAGGTCTAAAACCCCCTATCTGCTAGGAAATCGACATCCCGTTCTTAACATGGTACTTCAAGAATCAACAGTGCAAGATATGCACAACAACACGTAACCCTAATGACAGGAACAGACAACCCCATAGTTATCACCACATAGTGCCAACTCTCAGAACGAGTCGGATTATAGGGAATCACCCCTAACACCAATTCGGTCTTCAAGCGAAACAATAAAGAAAACCTAATCAATACAGTTTATTGAAAACATGTTGTTACCCAAATCACACTCGGTGTCGATCAATAATGTCGAGTCTGACTGGTCTGTCAAAACAACAATCATCACGGAAATTACATCCGCTGATTCTCAATACCTTCACAGGTCATTGACTAATAATTCCAGCCCGTGACTCTCAGTGAGTATTCCAACGGCACCCAAAAGATGCAATGTAATTTAATGAAGGTAAGCACACACATAACTACCAATTTCTGACCATTGATAGACTCAGGCATCGAGACACCAAACACAAATTGACCATGGCTATCTCCCAACTTACTCATGTCCACCATGAGTACTAAGCACAGGAACTTGTCTAAATTCCAGATGAAATGCTAAAAACATCCTTTGAAACTTAATAGCTCATGATCACCACACTGTGGTATGCAGAGGATTCTTCATGAATCATCCAATAAAAGTAGTTCAAGAAATAATAGTAGCTATGCCCTAAGCTACACTCATCGGAATCTAATAAAATAAGGTTTTCTAGAAGGTTAGGAGACTCTATCGCAATCCCTTAGTTGACATCTCCCTCAAATTCCTTAAAGAACTCAAGTCCCCGAGTTAACGTAAGCTTGAAGTTGATCTAAACAACAGGTTGCTAAACTTGCAACATCCATAACTTCCAGCACACAATTCGAAATTGCTTGATACTACCCATCCTAGAAGACTAAGACCCTAATCTACAACTCTCCAGTTAACCATTTTCTCAAATTCAATCATCTTGACCCTATATAAACCCCATATGCTCTCAGCTGTATATTTCTTTATGCATTTGCTGCACTTTCCCAACATCATAAAAAATTGCTTACTCATCAGAATTACTCGATTCCGGGTTCTATAGAAAGGTGGGAGTATCTACTTCAACTTTCTAGTTGAACATATTCTCAGATTTAATCACTAAAGTCCTAAAAAATACCAAGTTCCATCAGGTGCACAATCAGGGAAGAATCAGTTCTTTTAGCAAATACTGCCTTGATTAAGACTGAATCTGTCCCAATCTTTGGAAAATCATAAATTTCAACCTACAACTGGAATTACAAAATTATGGATGTTTTGGAAAGCTATGACTCCCTACTACAAATCTCTAGTTGATCAATTTTTTAAATTCTTGACAAATAATTCCAGAACTATACATCTTTACAGACTAGCTAATCTGAACTAGGCTGAACTTGGTCCATTTTGAAATTCAATAATAAATCAACCTTAAGTTAAATGCTCATGAAATTTTTGATTCTTAAACCATAAATATACCACTCTGTTGTGTCCAAAATTTGCATTCAGATTCATCTCATACAATGAGTTATGCTTCCTCAAACATAGCATAAATTTCAGCTTCTCTTTCAACAAGGTTTTTATTACAACCTCATCAAATGACCTCTAAAAATTCTAAAATTTGAGAATCATCAAATAGACTCATACCAAAAGTTACTCAAAAAATTTCGTAGTAAGATCATACACACACAACTAGTTATGACTTTTTGAACTTCAGTCCAAAAACAGTCAGCTTTCAGCTGCAACTTCCAGACCAGTGCATTCTATAATTTCTTTGAGGTATCAAATGACCTCAGAAAAAAATGAAATTTAAGACTACAGTTTTAGACACATAAAAGAGTGTTCAAAAAAAATTTCAGCTAAAAATACCCAGTCCACAATGAGTTACCAAATTGGAAAGACACAGCAAATTTTCACAGCCAGCAGCATTTTCAGCTACTCACTGTCTTGAACTGGACTCGGTTTTTGGGCTACTAAATTGCTTCCAAATATTATGAAAAAATTCATGAATACTCTACATACATAGAAGAACAAATCCCCCAACTTTGAGCCTCAAATTCTGAACCGTTTGAAAGCAAGAATTTCCCAAACTCACCCTCACAAACATGCTTCTTAACAAAAGCTCAAGAAAAATTCTCTTACCATACAACCATCTTTTTCTTAGCATGCCACTATTTTACATGATAATCAAAATTTCTCTAACTATTCCACATGCTAAAATTTACATACTCATCAAAAACTAAATTTCTAGAGTTAAGAGAAATCACCCACATGTAGTACACGCAAGAAAATCTTCTTGTAGCTTTGCTTGCTCCTCTTTCCTTGCCTCTTGCTCTTGTAGAACTTGGCTATCTCAATCCCTTACTACTCTTATCCTCTTTCCCTACTCAAAGACTCCTCCTTTTTCTTCTTCTCTACTTTTTATTTTTGAAGCAAAAACAAGAAAAGAAGAAAATGGATGAGAAGAGGATGGAGTGGGTATTTTATAAGAGATGGGGAGTTAGGGTTTTGGGGTTTTGGGAAAGTGGGCTGGAAATGGTCAAGGGAAGATGGAGGGTGGAGATGGAGTAGGGTGGAGTAGATGGAGATGTGTGGGTGAGATGAGTGCCAACACACTCTTCTAGAAGATCTTGGAAGTTTCTTGGAAACTTCTTTGGAAACTTCTCTTTCTCCTAAGTCAACATACACATGGTGAATTGTTTCCACCATTAGATCTTCATCAAGATCCAAGCCATGATCACATGATGCTAGGGTTCCTAATCCCAGGTCACCATACCCTAGGTTACCATACCCTTAACCTTAACCTTAGTGTATGAATACAATCCATATTCAATTCAAACATCAACTTTAGTTTAAAATGACCAATATATATAATTTAAAATCTATAAAAATATTTTTTTTATAGAAATTATATTTTTTCCCCGAAAATTGTCTGGTCAAACCAATCAGGATAAATCCACAGTTTAATCGAGAAGATATTCCGAGTTTACCTCATCGGGTTCAGAACAGCTCATATGTCTGAAATCTCTCAATTAAAACTGATAATTATTAGAAAAAGAGGCAATCGTGTGCAATCTTGACTGTGCACAGATTACTATGCAAAAATAGCCATATGCTATTTTGCGAGTTATTACAATTCTTAAATGTCCCTAGTCAAGTATTATTGTAAATTAGGACAACAATAATACATAGAGACTAATATGTACATATACTGATGATTATATCTCACGGGTCATGGATATGAGATTCAAGTCTTCACATGGATACATATTAGAGTAATAATGTACAGGACCGACCCACCATGAAAACGCTGCATGAATCGTTACGTGAGTGTCATAAGCAATTCTCATAGTGACCATAGTGTATGTAGTCCTTTGACTTGAAGTCACTACAGTTACCTACATGAGAAGTTATATGTTTTAATGTCGTCAAACGTAATAAGGTGATTATAAAGTCGACTATTGGATATACTACAAATCATGCGGTGGGATGTGAATGACTTAGATAAGATTTATCCATCTTACATAACAGGAGCGATATCTATGGGCCCCTTGATCGAGTGTGTAACACCCCACAAAATTGAGTAATGATAATTTTGTCCTCGTGTGTCATGTATGTGTATTTTGTACCATTACGAGTAATATTCGTAACGTATTTTTATATAAATATCATATTCTGGTTATATATATGTTTTCCATTTTCTCAAAACTCATATTTTTAGCCAACTCAAATATTTATTTTAATCCTTGTGTTTTTACGTACATTGCATGTGTTTTCAATACACGTGTCGATTACGTATATTATCCGTTACGTGAAATATCCGTAACATTATTAAAGTATTTTGACTGTTTTTCGTTCTTTAAAATTAATTTTTAATATTTAGCACGTGGATCGCACGTAAATTTTTATGTGCATTTTATTTCTAAAATTTTCTAAGATGTCATGCATATTTCTTTCTCATTTTATTTCACATTTTTTTATTTTTATCTTATTAAAAACCCATAGGCCTAAAGTTTATTTTAAAGCACACTAGGTTAATTATAAGAGAAGCCACTAATTAAAAGAAAAGCTCATTTGTTATTCTACTTTAAATAAACACTTTTAAATTATACACTTGTCATGTAACAAGTATATACATTTAGGCTATAAACAAATAATTAAACAAATGAATGAGAGAATGTGCACATGTAGGAAATCCAAGGGTTGGCCAATTCATGAATGAATGAGAAGAGGTGGGGGTTTATGTAGTAATGGTGAGTGGGTGATTAATTTTGTTAATGACTATTAATTTTTGGGTAATGGGTGTCTCTTCATTCACCCATTTAACCCTATAAATACCACACCTTTTCTTCATAATCTTGCACCAAAGATCAAAAGAAACAAAAGATAAGAAAGATAAGAAAAGAAAGAGAGGAAAAGAAAAAGAGAGTTATTTGAGTTCTTGTTTGGAGGAAGGAAGACTTGCTAGGAGAAGAAGAGACTCCCATTCTTGGTGCTAGGAGTCATCTACTAGGAGTTCATTTTCTTCTTCAATTAAGGTGGGTGTCTTCTTGAAATTTCTAAATTATAGTATCATGCATGTGTAGGTAAATTGATATATAAAATTGATATGCATACGAGTAGTGATTAAATTGTAATGATGATATTTAGAACGAAAATGCATGCTAATTGAAAGTTTGTCATGAAAATAAGTTGATTAATGTTGTTTGATTGCATGGTAGTACATCATGATTAGATTAAATGATATGAATATAGATTTGTACACAAAGTTACTAATTCATGCCAAGAAAAGTTAATGTTTTGAATTTCGTTCGCACATCAGAAAATTGTATCTAATAAAATAGTTAGAATCTAGAACTAAAACTTTTTTGGGAGCATCTTGTATGTGTCAGGAATATACCTTTAAAATTTCATAATATTTGGAGGTCATTTACTATTTTAATAAAATATAAACTCAAAACTGGTTAGTAGTTGACTGGTTACTGAAAGTCTGTACACATTTCGGTTTTTGATCAATTCAGCATTGTAAATGAATTAATTTGAGAAAAGTCAGAACTAATAAGTTGTAGTAGACTCGTTAACCTTTTTGAAAAGTCTAAGAAATCAAATTTTCACAAAGAATTGAATTTATAATGAATTTTTCAAGACTGTACAATTGACAGTATTTAGTATTTCGACCCTACTGTATATTTCGAAGAATTCAGGGTTATGGATATAATATTTTGAGGAAACTTATAACTAAGAAATTTTAGTAGAATTTTACACCTTTATTTTGATATAAATAACGCAAAGTCTCATGAAGTATATGATTTTCTATGATTTTTACAAATAGCATGAAATGCAGTTTCTAACTTTGAATTTACTGTTTTGCTAATGATACTTGAACGAGGTGATTGAAAATATATTCTCACTATTTTAAGTTATATTTTGGAAAAATAAAGATAATATTCATGCTTAGATGATATGTGAACTCAAGAAAAATATATATATATGGTTAATGATGTTAGGAATTGATTTATAATAAATCAAAGAAAATGATGAGATGAGTTTTCAATGATGAATTTTAAGAGATTATGTTTTAATCATAATTAACTTGTATTGAGAATGTTTTGATGAATATGAAAAGTGTATTGTGAAAATGAATATGTTGAGATTGTACTTATTGATGAATAAATAAGAATGAATGAAAGAATCTGAATGAATTATGAATACATGAACATGAGTTATAACGGTATGAGTACCCCAAGTTGTTGAACCTGGAAAGATGTTGATTCTAGAGGCTTAGTGATACCCAGCTATCGGCAAAAGTAATGGAAATGAATAATTTATTTTTGAGAAGTGGCCAATATGGGCTATCGTTCTTGGTATTCTTGTGTATGACCGGTAGAAGGGTAGATAGTATAATTTATTCATGTTCAAACTTAAAAATTAGGCACTAAGTGAAGATTTAGTAAACTTGAACAAACGTGAGTGGAGGGCCTCTATATAGTCGGGCGGTGGATTCCGGGACTATAGACCTAGTCGGGCGGTGGATTCCAGGATTGTGGTTGCTTGCGATGGAGGCGAGCCTTAAGTAAATCCGGGATTATGATTGATTGGGCTGTGGATTCTGGGATCATGATTAGTCGGGCGGATAGTAGGCCGTACTCCAGTGTATATGCGTATACCGGGACTAGAAGGACACTTGCGGGATGTTCACACGACGAGAATTCTGTATAGTCGGGCGGTGGATCTCCGGGACTGGAATCTGTATCCGTGGAATGTCTAAACTTTGTTTTATTACTGGGTAGTTATCATGGCGAGGGATAAAACCCCTTAATGTGGAGTACATAGGTGCTTGCCCTCGGACCTATGTAGTATGGGATGCATAGAATCTGAACAAGTATGCATTAGTGTCAATGTAGTATAACATCTGCATTAGGCATTAAGTCATATCATACACTGACATAATTAGGATAGTCACTCTTTACACTTTTATATGCATTGAAGTTTGTGATTGTTAAAGTAATAGATTTCGTTATATTACAGCATAGAGAGGATCACTATTTATAATATTGCGTTGGTTGTAAGCAACTAACGTGCCCATAAATTTTCAGCACAGGGCTTGATTGGATTGGCAAGGACGTGAAGACGGTTGATGATAAAGATTATATTTAAGCTGCTGATATTAGAGTTGTATTTCTTGTTGTATTTTATTTCGCTGTGTAACTCTATAATAAACATTATTGTGTAATAAAAGAAAAGTTTTAATTTCCTTGTAAAATTGTACGAATTGAAGTAAAAGATTCTGTTGTACTACGAATTATATATAAATGGAATTCGGGGTGTTACAGAGTGAGACGACAAAATACATGGCCATGCTCAAATAAATCAATATGAGATATTGAGCACATTTGTTTTAGTAAGTCTACTCGGAGATCAAGAAACCAAAGATTGAACTATACAAGGGTGACACGTTCTCTGCCTTGTGGTCAATTAAGATATTTGGACAAAGGGACTAGACTACATGGTAACCATGATCACAGATAGGTTATGTCTAATCACTGATGTTCCCGTTACTTGAGTAGCAGTGATGTATTGCTAGATACCGCTCACTGTTTGTAAAACTAGAATATAATTTTAGTATTACTGTCAACGTAACGAGAACCTATAGGGTCACACACTTAGAATGGATCGAAATTGGAATTTAAATTCATTAGATGAATTTAATTGGGAATCCAAGTAAGACTCGGACTCTTGACGTTGGTTGGACATTTAATTAGATTAATGGGCTGACTAAAGTTCAGAGGCCCACACACGAATCTGACCCAGGTTGGATTGTGAGCCCAACGACCTCATTACTCTCTTAGGGTTAATTTTCTGCAACTATATATATGATACATATCTGTGGAAAAGAGATACGCGAGAAAACCATAGCCGTTACAGAAACTGTGAGAGAGAGATCGTGAGGAACAGCCTCATCCCGCAACTAGCACAAAAGCATGAGGAAAGCTTGGTTTTGATCCGTTCGTGTGGATACCTTAAGGGCAACGCAACATTGCAGTGCTGTGATTGACATATCTAGGAGACAGCAGATCCATCCATAAGGTATAATCCTAAACACGATTTATGGTTTTCGCATGGATCCATGTCTAGGTTTCAATAATTTTTGTAATTTTTCCTTTGTGTATTTAATCTGCATTTGCCATTGAAACCTAACACAAACAACTCTAACATCGGCTACTCCAACAACAACTCCATCCCCTTTAACAAGCAACACAACCACTGCAACAACCTAACTTAACAACTCCGATGACTCCCATCCCAGCGCCTCGCCGTACCTCCAAAACTCCAAACCCTAGAAACCCTAGAAATCCAAGAAACCCAAACCCCTCAATCATCCTCATCAATGGCGCCGAACTCCACTGTACCCAACATCACCATCTCCTTCCACCACCATCTTCGTCACCCAACCTGTTTCCACCGATCATAAACTTCATCTACAAACTCAACCATTGCCTTAATCACGTGACCCATCAACTCAGCCCACAATCCGCCACCACTTTCATCCCTCCTTTTGCCACCGCTTCTGCCACCTCTGGACAATGGCGACGAGGAACCCTGTCCCGCACACTCGAACCCACTTCCAATCCCTACCCCTCCACCCTAACTGAACCCTCATCACCAACAAACCCTAGCCGCCACCTTCCCCCAAAACCCTAGCCGCTACCTTCCCCGCAAATCCTTCCTTTTTTTTCCAGATCCAACTCGTATACCCTACTCGACCCGTTTCGGGAAAAAAAAACCCGACCCGAATATCCTACATTCTATACTCGTATCAATACCCAAACCTGTTTTTTTCTTCCAAAAATAGAAATCTTTCTTGCAGGTTCTTCTGCTTCTACAGTCGTCGTCTTTATCCTGAGAGTTTCTGATACTTCGTAAGCACACCCACACTGGTTGAACCATCGTGAGTTTGAGAGGGGGAGTTCTCGGCCGCATCCAGATATCAATACTAACTCACACTGGTTAATCCATCGAGAATTTGAGAGGTTGAGATCTCGACATCAACCCAATTCGTCATCACAGAATCCGACGACATCCCAATTCTCGACGTCCATCCCACTTCTGCATCCAGATCTTAATGCAAACTCACACTGATTAATCCATCGTAAGTTTGAGAGGGAGAAATCCCGACATTATCAGTTTTCAACATTATTCCGAACTACTACTAATCCCATGCGTCACTACCATGCGCCACTACTTTTAGTATTCTCAGTTCGGGGGTGACATCTCAACATGGGGCCACTACCGTGGGCATATATTACTTCTTCTACTTCTCAGTTCGGGAAAGAGATATCAACATCGTCACATGCGCCACTACAGTGCGCCGCTACTTCTACAACTTATTTAATGTCAAGAGGCGACACAAACTCACCCACTTCCCACTTCTACACCTTTCAAGATCCCAGAGCTGGATCGTCCATGCACCATAGTGCGCCATCTCATGCGTCATCTACTTGAGCACCTTTCCTACGTTATGCTTCGTCACCAAGTATATCACGATGTGCCGTTCTTGTCACATGAACATCGTCAATATTCGAAATTCATGTTGCTTGAACAAACTTGAGTTTGAGAGGGGATATTAGATATTATGCTAGATGAGAGATATTAGTTTAGTCTCATATCGGATAATATATCAGTTTAGTCTTTCCTTCTCTCGTATATATAGTAGACATTGTACTCAGTTATCAATCAATTCAATAATATATAATAAACTATTTATTCTTATCCCTAAATCTAACAGTTACGAACAAACCATAGACCCAAAAAATTGATTGCTACTGCGATATTTCATGCTATTCTATTCTCTTTTTGGAAGGGCAATCTATCACTTAAATATCAAGTTTTTCATGATTGCTCCTTTTTAAACTTATTTTCTCCTCTTTTAATATGCTATCATAAAATATTACTAACTTTCCTGGTATGCTTCCGAGATAAGCTATCGGTACTCGTTGATGTGTCTGATGTGATCGATAAATGATATATAAAAAAAAACATATTGATACTTAATATTGATGTCTAATCATGGTCCATTTTAATATGTTGATGATTAAGAAGAATCGATAGGATACCAAATGTTTGCTTGTTTTTCTCTCCACACAACTTTGTGTTACTTCTGATTTGGCCGATATCACCAATCAATGATAAATGACAAATTGATACGAGTGATCCCAGCAACTATGGTTCAAATAAATGTCTTCCTTCTTGTGTTTCTTCATAGGTACAACTTCTTTCTAGCAAATTCTTGGTTACTTCCTTTTTACCTCCCTTCCCCTCTTTTAATATGTTATCGTTAAAGAGCATCCACATTTATTTTTGACAAATTTGATAATTTGACAAAATGAGAAACGGCAAAAATATAGTTTGTCTGCAGTAGTGATTTGTCAAAATTTGGCAATTGAGAATAAAAATAGACGGACGGAACATGTTATTCCGTCCGACCAATTTTTATTATTTAAAAAAATTATTTTGAGCCTCTTAGACTTTGATGTAATTTTTAACTTGGAATTATTATAGACTTGAAATTTTTATGAAAAGAATGGAAGGATTTGGATTAAATTTTCCAAACAAAAAGAAAAGAAAGGACCGAATATGGAATATGTTGTTCTGTCAGGGTTTTTTTTTTTTTTTTTTTTTTTTTTTTTTTTTTTTTTTTTTTATAATCGGACGGAAGATGTTATTTCGTTCGTTTTTTTATACCGGACATAACATGTTGTTCTGTTTGATTTTTTATATATAAAAAAATTATCGTAGAAACATCTTGTTTCGTCCGATCCATTTTAAAAATGTAAAAATTAAACGGACGAAGTCTTCTATATTTAGCAATTGCCAAATCTGTTCTCAAATATGAGAAACCACTGTTCTCCAATTCTCATATTATGGCAAAGTAAGAAACGAATGCAGACCCGGTTTCTCAAAATATGAAAAATATGAAAATATGATAAACGGAGTGTGGATGCTCCAATAGGTGATATATGACAAATTGACAAATTGTTCCGAGTAACACTAGTACCTGAATCATGGTCCGTAATAGCCTCTTTCTTCTTGTTTTTCTTCTCATAGACTCAAATTTAGGTGAGATTAGTCTTTTTTTTTCTTTTTTCTTTGGTTTTTTTTTTTTTTTTTTTTTTTTTTTGGAATTCTCTATTGCGAGCATGAGAAGCACACATCACTGCCCCAAAGAAGAAGGTAATGAATAGTATGCGTGTAGTATAAAGCTACTGTTGCGTAGTCCCAATCAATAGGGAAATTAATCATGCTTAAGTAGTGAGAGCATTGAATGTGATTAGATAACATGATCAACTCATTTTTAATTATGAATCCAAACTGGACACTCATTCCTTGTGATTAATCCTTACTCAGCAAAACATATGTGTATGTTTGATAATTAACTATCTACCAAATTCGCTGACAGGATGCGACGTTGCATCAGGAGGAGTTACGAGAGTTCGAAGAAATTGGTGGAATATCTTTAACTAGACTAAATTAATATCTTGATCGTAAACGGTACTGTTAGATATTATATAGATATTATGTTATTAGAGAGATTAGTTTAGTCTCATATTGAATAATGTATTGATTTAGTCTTCTCTTCTCTTCTGTACATAGAAGACATATTGTACTCAATTTATTCAGTCAATAACCAATCAATAAAATATTTCTTCTAAACCCTAATTCTAACAGATACAACTAAGAAGACATCACAAATTCTTCTAAAAAGCCGAATGTACGTAGTAATCAACTTTCCAACAGTGCCCTACAAGAAAAACATAATCGTGGAAAATTAACCATCAATGTAGACCTTATGCTTCAATAGATTCTCTTTACCATACGTACTACATAATTGTGGACCAAACCACGGAACAATCAGACTTTGAACGGTACTTCAACTTTCCAAACCACTAGATATGCGAGTCTGCATGCACCCTCAATGCAATATCGTTGAAAATGAAGAGTGAAAGATGATGGTGTCAATGTTAATCCACAGTCATCGGCTGCAAATTCCGCTTCCTTTCCCTTGTAATGTTGCTTGTTATTCTACACATCACCGAAGTGAATGCCCACCACCTATATATTGCTAGTAAACCAAAATTCGCTTAAGTTCAAAAATTTTGGATCATAGAAAAGATTAGAAATACTTGTCAACATGACATATAAATCAAGAAAAGGAACCAAATTGACCAAGTAACCAACTATACAGGAAATTGACAATAATTTTTCTTGTATTGACAAGGATCTTCACATACTTTTTGCACATAGAGAAAGAAATATCGATGTATCTTTTGATACGATTAACCAATTATCCATCTTTTTTCCACAGAGAACTAACTATTCATGAGCATGATATGATTCCAAGCAAATCACATCCCTTTCTTTTGCTATCTATAATAGTTGATATATCTTGACTTACAAAAAGAGAAAGGAAATTTTAATTCTAAAACGTGATCGATGCTTTATTCTTCCACCTTTATAGAGATCTAATGGGTTGAGTTTTTTCTTGCGGTTCTTATCAAATTTCATGAGTGGAGAGCAATTATGGTCAATTGAATACTTGATCTAGGGTTGTTTTTATCTTAGTCTCTTCCTCATTCTCTCCACAAAAATTTGAGGACACGCTCTTCCTCCCAAAGTGTAGCATGCCTAATTGTATTTGACTACATTTTCGATGGTTGACGTAGCTTCGGATTAGCAAAGAGTAGGGTGTACACATCTTGCATCTGTGGATTTTGATATTGTAAGAAAGCTTATGCATATAACACTATCTTTACGATATTCTGTATATATAATGCAAAAATTAAAGGGCCAAGACAGAAACCATGTTGGTAAGTCATCCTTAATTCGTGACGTAAAACTAATCTTAAGATAGAGAATTTCCAAAAATCTTAAAGGATTAATTTTATCAATACGTAGTGCGGATCAAAGTTAGAATTTTAAACAATTAATCCGTTTGATGGATTTTTAAAAAATGAATTAAGTTTAACAAACCCAATTAATAATTCAATTCTAACAATCGTTAACTAAATCCCTAAGCATTCTTGACAAGTAAAAGATTCAATATTGATTTGTATTCTAATCAAGCAGGTGAAACGCTCAATCTCAATATTTGTGGTCGACAGTTAAATTGAATACTGTAATAGAGATGATAAAGTAGTATAACACAAATATTTGAGAATTGAAAAGAGTATACTGATGGTTCGAAGAACTTGGCGTAGATCTCGGGTTGAACACGAAGAGCACAACGATCAGCAACAATAGTAACAGAAAGACAACAGCAGCAAGTCAGCAATGGCATCAACCAAGAGAGGTGGCGGCGGCGGTCGATGGGGACCGTCGAAAAATCGAATGGAAAAGGATGAGGGCGTTGGGCTGTGCTGGCGTGGGTGAGTGCTACATGGGGTCGCGAAGATAGGGGCGGTGGAGG
The DNA here is from genome assembly GCA_017893485.1 of Hemerocallis citrina. Taxonomy (NCBI): domain Eukaryota; kingdom Viridiplantae; phylum Streptophyta; class Magnoliopsida; order Asparagales; family Asphodelaceae; genus Hemerocallis; species Hemerocallis citrina. The sequence continues at coordinate 2,407,129 of JACEHZ010000091.1, forward strand.
TTATAGTGGCGATGGAAAGGGGAGATGGGGGCGTCGAAGGTGATGGGGTTACGGCAGAAAGAGGGCGGCAGGCGGTAGGGAGAGAGGAGGGGAAGGAGGCACGGAGAAGATGACGGCTGATGGTTTAATTTGGTGAATAGGGTTTTGGTATTTTAATTTGTGGGTAATTTTAATTTGAGGGTAGATTTTAGAGTTAATCACTAACCCTGAAATTGTATTAGGATTTATCACAAACCCTAATAATTAAATCTCAATTATATCACACAAAAAGAGACAGGAAGAGCAAAACTCAACACAATAATTTTTTAATCAAAAATGTCATATCTTTTCTCATTAATCTCAAGGTCTATATATAGGCTCAAAACAAATCAAGATACAAATCTCAAAATATTCTCAAAATCTAAAAATACAAAAAAGATTACATATGGCTATAATTGCCAAAAACAAATATGGTACTGAAATAAAATCCTAAACTAATAAGCAGCTACCCTAGATGATGCCTACGCTGATAGAAACGCCCGAATCGTCTTGAACCGATGTTCTCATCATTCTCCCCGGGTGGGAGAGGGCTCGACCCAGTTGAGTCAAAACCAGTCCTCCTGTCATAGTGCTCCAAAAGGTCTGGATCCAAGCGCTGGAGCTCTCCACGATCTATCCAAGTATTCTCCGACTCCGGCTTTTTTTTCTATCTTACCAAATACCTATGAATACTGTCATCTCTAGTAGAGATTATCTGATCATCTGAAATATTGTCCAATTCTTCTGTCGATGGGTAAGTAGTATCTGGTAGTGGGGGTAATGGAGAAATCTCACCATTAGGCTGCAGGGTAAGCTCATCTATAAGAGAATTTTTAGGGTTAAATTCTGGGCCTTCATAGATACTAGATTCTCAATATTGAAAGTTTTACTGATGCCAAAGCCTTCAGGAAGGTCAACGATATAGGCATTATCGTTGATTTTATGAAGAATTTTAAATGGGCCTGCAGCACATGCATTTAACTTCTTAACGGATCCAGCTAAAATCATTCCGGACGAATCCGAACCATTTCTTCGTCACCCACATTAAAAGTTTTAAACTTTCTTCTAATATCAGCTCTTAATTTGTAGTTAAAATTATTCTCATTAATTTTCTTGAAAATTTCTCTATGCAAGTCATGAATGCGGGATGCAAATGCAGATGCAGACTCGGAGACTCGGTAATGTTCTAACATAGGTACAAGATCTATGGGCAGCCTAGGACGATAACCATGTACAACTTCGTCTGGACTCATGCCAGTGGTTCTATTCCTGGATGTGTTATAAGCAAATTCAGCAACTATTAATTTTAAATCCCATGTTTTCGGTAAGCCTAACACGAAATCCATACTCACATCTTTCCACGGGCGACTGAAAACAGGTAATGGAGTATACAGGCCTGTGTTCTGTTTTTGTTGCTTAGCAAGTTGACAAGTGTGACATCTGTTAACAAGTCTCACGTCTCTCTTTAGCTTCGGCCAGTAAAACCTATGTTCCACAACATCAATGGTCATGCTATGCCCAAAATATCCAGCAAGGCCACCAGCGTGCAATTTCCAAACAAGATACTCTCACAATGATGTAATAGGAACGCACAGTTTTGGGCGATAGAAGAGATAATCATCTATCAAGAAATAATCATCTATCACTCGAGTAATACCATCATTCAAAAAGGTGTAGATCTCGTAAAAATCTGGGCAGGAGGCATACTCATCTTTCAATCTCTCAAAACCAATAATTTCGGTGCGCAGTGTAGATAAGATCATGTAACAACGACTTAGCGCATCCGCGGCCTTATTATTAATCCCTTTTGTGTGCCTAATGGTATATGAATATTCTTGTAGGAACTCTACCCATCTAGCATGTTTCGGATTCAACTTTTGTTGAGAATTAAGGAATCTTAAGGCCTCATGGTCTGAGAAGATAACGAATTTTTGTGGCAAAAGATAATGTCGCCAATAGCGAAATGACTGAATGATCGCATAAAACTCCTTGTCATAAGTGGAGTATTTTTGTTTTGCTTCATTCAGCTTTTCACTGAAATAAGCAACAGGATGACTCTCTTAACTGAGGACTCCACCTATACCAATACCAGAAACATCACATGTTACTTCAAAGACTTTAGTGAAATCAGGCAACCTCATGACAGGTGTCTGAATCAGTCTCTTCTTGATCTCTTTGAAGACTTTCGTGGCTTCTTTCGACCAGACAAACTCACCTTTCTTCAAACATTCGGTTATCGGAGCCATGATCGTGCTAAATTCTTGCACAAACCGACGATAAAATGTGGCAAGACCATGAAAACTCCGCACATCACAAATATTGCGGGGCTCTGGCCACTTAATAATAGCTCATATCTTTTCTGGGTCAGCAGATACTCCTCTAGAAGAAACAATAAACCCCAGAAAGATAGTCTGATCGGAGAGGAAGGTACATTTGGTAGGATTGGCGTAAAGCTGTTCCTTCTTTAAAACACCGCAGATCTGTCTCAAATGGTCAAGATGTTGCCCAACGGATCGACTATAAATGAGAATATCATCAAAGTACACTACAAGGAACTTGCCCATAAAGGGATGGAGTACTTGCGTCATGATTCTCATAAACATGCTCGGAGCATTTGTCATTCCAAATGGCATGACCATCCATTCGTACAGGCCATCATTCATCTTGAAGGCGGTCTTTCATTCATCACCAGGACGAACACGTATTTGGTGGTAGCCACTTTTAAGATCAATCTTGAAAAAGATTGTGGAACCAGACATCATGTCCAACATGTCATCCAAACGAGGAATGGAAAAATGGTATTTCACCGTGATCTTGTTTATGGCACGGCTGTCCACACACATACGCCAGGTTCCATCTTTCTTTGACGTCAATAGAGCAGGAACAGTGCAAGGACTTAAGTTTTCTCTGATGAAGCCCTTTGCTAATAACTCATCAACTTGCCTTTTCAACTCAGCATGCTCTGTCGGATTCATCCGATAATGTAGCAAGTTAGGAAGACACGCTCCCGAAATCAGATCAATAGCGTGTTGGATGTCACGCAATGGGGGCAACTAGTTGGGGAGGTCAACAGGAAACACATCTGCAAATTCCTGTAGGACAGGCTTAACTTGAGGTGGGATGAGTGATTTAAGATCTTTAGGGACTTCTCTCGCTGTGAGTAAAAGAATGGTAGCCCCTTTATCAATTTCTTTCGTAAGTTCCTTTTCATCTATATATGTTACCTCATTGCCCTTTCTCGAGAGAGCCGGTGTTGTTTCAGCTGGACTAGTTCATGGTTTCACGAGCATGAGCTTTATTTTTAGTCCATCGTGCTGGAACACGCATTAGTTGGATCGACCATATAAGGTCACATCGTGATTGTATAACCAAGGTCTCCCTAAAATGACTTGACCTACATCCATTTTGAGCACATCACACCAAATTTCCTCTTTGTAAGCTTTGAAGTCCACAGGGACTAAGCATCGATGTGTTACTTGGAGCGTTGTTGCATCAATCCAAGATACTTTATATGGGCATGGATGGGGTTCAAGCTTAAGTCCGGTCTTAGCTAGGTTAGCAGAAGAGACAGCGTTGACGCAGCTCCCACTGTCAATGATCACCTTGCAGTTTTTGCTATCTATGTCGTAATGGTGTGGAAGATAGCAGTGCGCTTCCAATCATCTTCTTCTTTTGGTTGGGACAAAGCACATCTGACTACGTTCAAGTGAGGTGATTGGATAGACCGAATACAGTGGAGATACTGGTCATCCTCTTCTTCACCGAAGTCATAGCCTTCAATAGGCTCATAGAAAAACTCATTGTCAGAGTCGTCAGTAATGACAGCGGTACCCTCTACTATATTGATCCTACTGGGACTGGGACAGTTGCTAGCAACATAACCATATTCTTTACATTTATAGCACTTAGTGAGAGGGTCAATCTTAGTGTAATCTCTTTCGGTGTTCTTATCCTTATGTTCTTCTATGTGAATTGAAATTTGAATTATGTTTGCTGGGGTGTTAAGAGGCAGGCTTGGGTCTAGATGGGTCAGTAGAGGTCATTCTAGAGGAATGATCTCTCGAGTCGCTGGACCTAGAATGAGAACTAGCTTTAAGGGAATCCATATCGAGGACTAGGGCGTAGGCTATCGCTGGTGAGTCCACATTTCTATGAATTAGCTCGTTCCTAAGATCAGTTCGTAGTCCAGCTCTGAACCTAGAGAGATTTTGTTATTCACTCACTTTACCTAAAGCATTGCACCGAATAAGGAAGTCATCAAACTTATCAACATATTCTTGTGTGGATTTACTTTCTTGATAAAGTTAGTTCCACGAATCTAGTAATCGGGTGTGGAATGATAACGGTACATATCTCTCACTGAGCTTCTCTTTCATAGCTACCCAAGTGGCTGTGGGTGCCAGGCCTCGGCCTCTGCGGGCGTGTTCAAGATTGGTCCGGTGTTGTTGAGTTTTACCCGTTAATTTCGTAATTACAAATTTAACCTTCAGGGCTTCACTCATGTCAAACAACACAAAGTAATGGTCCATCACACGGATCCAATCAAGATAAGCTTGGGGTTCCATGTGACCTTCAAAATGAGGAACATCAGCCTTAACGTTCTTTTTGTATTGTTCGTCAGGGTCACGTTCTTGACGTCGATCGTCACGAACATTCCCTTGAGGGATCTGACGATGAAGCTCAGGGACAACGGTTTGATTTAATTCCACTTTTTCAAGCCTCTGATTGATATTGGCAAGAGTTACTTGAATGACAGCTAGGGTAGCGGAGATATCAGAGTTGTCCATTTCAGGTCGGGAAAGTCTAGGGTTCGTAATTGGGTGATTTGGAAGGGATAAGAAAGGCTCTTTAGAATCTGTAATGGTGCTGCGAAGACGCATTCACCAAAAGGGAAAAACTAGGGGTCGTGTGTATACTTTTTTTTTTAATTAAATAAATCTGAAATGATAAGAAAAAAAATTAAAAGACTACAAGATCCTAAATGAATGTAAAAATTGATGCCTAAATGATGCAAGAACTAGGGTTTTAAGAACCTTCACTCGAATATCAAAATGGACATGCTTTATCACCACATTTCATATATTTTAAGTAGATAATTCAGCTCTTTAGCCACACACATACACACACAAAAAAATTACTTCAACAACTAACTATGAATTATTACTCTTTGTAAGGCAATATACAAAGGGATATATATTTTTTTTTTTCTGCTTTAAAGAAATGCTGGGCAAAGTTTTTTTTTTTATTCTTTTTATTCATTAGTGCAGGATTCTGTATTTACTCTTCTTTAACATAGTTTTTGTGAGGTAGGGAGTTACTCTACATTCTCCCCTCAAAAAAATATTCATTAGGGCAAGAGAGTAGATGTTGAGGCCTAATTTGGGATTTTAGGTTACCATTATGCCATTTGTTTATTATAATTGCTAATTATTGTTGCTAACTAGTTTTCCATTTACTGTAAGATTGGGCCATTATGTTCCTAGTTGTTCGATGAGTCATAATGAGATACTATTCATAAAGAAACAGAGAGTTGCTAGCACTAAAAGCTCCAGAAGTGGGAATTAAATTCAAACCAATAATCAAATCATTTCTTCGAAAGGATAAACGTTAACACTAACTGCGATTTTACTGGCACACCGTAACTCTGTCTTATTTATCTGGAACATGCATAGAAACTTTACATTACAGATACCAGTAAGTTTCGGTAATTAGCATGCACGAGGAATGTCTTATTTTTTTTCAAAAAAAAGTGAAGTTGAACGGGCGATACCCTTAAGTTTTAAAAGATGTTGAAGAATTTTTTTTATTTGCACGTGCAATGCACGTGTTAATAAATAGAGTTGGAGTTGTACGTGTAGTGTTCGGGTTTGTTTGATGAGAAAGTGATGTTTTATTTGAAAAAAATTGGAGTTAAACGGGTGATACAAATAATTCCAAAAAAGTTTAAATACAAACTTTGAAAACTTTGATTTGCACGTGCGGTGTACGTGTTAATAAATAGAAATAAATGGAGATGGAGGTGCGCGTGCGATGCATGGATTTGGTTGTTGAAAAAATATTTTAAAAATGTTTGTTTGTTTGAAAAGTTTGAAAAGTTTGATTTGTACGTGTGATACACGTGTTACAAGGAGGTGTGTGGTGACAAAAAAATAATAATAAATTGTTTATTTGTTTGAACCCCAACTCTCCCATTAATATAGTAGATATGTGTTATCAAAGGGTTTGGAACCAAATGGAGAACGTGAATTAACAGGTGCGTTCAATAAGGGAAATCATTCATACAAGTGAACGGCCAGCAGGGAAAAGAAATCAAATGTCGTAGAGGACTCAGACAAGGCGACCCTCTTTCATCTCTTCTTTTCGCCATTGTAGCTGACGGGTTGGTTGAAATGATTAGGAGGGGAAGAGAGTATAATGTTATCAAAGGAATCAAAATTAAAGGAATCCCTGAAGCGGTTTCAATTCTTCAATATGCAGACAACACTCAGTTGTTTGGAAGGGCTAAATAGGAGGAAATTATTGCTGTGGGAATGGTTCTGCACAGTTTCCAAGCATGGACAGGATTGAAAGTTAAAAGAGCTGCGTCATTCCAATCAGCGATCTCTTATCCATCCTTATCGACATCATTAAGAACTATTTTGGATGTGTGATTGGTCATTTTCCATTAATCTACCTTGGAACTCCAATCAGATCATGTCCTATGCGAAGACATGACTGGCAACCATTAATAGAGAAGATTGAGAAAAGATTGGCAGGGTGGAAGGATCGTTTCTTGTCACTAGGTGGAAGAATCACGTTACTTAACTCAGTGCTCAGCAGTCTCCCGCTGTACTTAATGTCTATCTATGAAATTCCAAAATGGGTAATCAGCAAAATAGATAAATACAGAAGAAGATTTTTGTGGATGGGAGCGGATGAGTCCAATAAAGGTTTCCACCTTGTGAAATGGGGTAGAGTGTGCAAGAGGAGAGAATTTGGAGGTCTTGGAATTTTAGATCTAAAAGACATGAACAAAGTTTTGTTGAGTAAGTGGTGGGAAAAATGAAAAGAGGACGCAACACTTGGTGGTGTAAATCTTTTGCAGTTTACCGAAAGAGGAAAAAATTTCGATTCGGGGGAAGAAGCGTCTTCGGGAAAGCGTCTTTACTATGGAAAGGAGTGGCGAAAGTTGGAGAGATTTTCCATGCTAATACTAGGTGCAGGATTGGCAATGGAAAGTGTAGCGCCCCGAATTTCCAATATAATATCTTAGAAATACGTTGCACAATTTCCAGCATCTACCTCACTGTAATAGTAAACATAACCAAACACAGAAAATTTTACAACTTTTATTACACCAACGGAAAGTTAAACGCCTTGAACTACAATTTTTTCTTTTACAAATTTGCATAAGCCACTTTATCATTCTACCACATACATTCAATTCCCAAGCTATAGGTACCTACATGTAAAACATGACGCTAGAGATAACCCTAACCCTCAAAACTACAGGGGTCAGCCATAACGATGTGAGTGACATAAAAAAAAATACAGTATAAATAAAACATGAAGAATAAAGTCATAATCAACACATACCAATAGTAGTAACGAATAGAAATGAAATAACAATAAATAAAGCATGAAAATATTTAGTGAAACTAAACTAAGTGTCAAGTGTAAGAAAACAGAAAACAAACATGCTTAAAACCAAGTCAAGAAAACACAAATGCGGAATGATGACTCTCTAATGCATACTTGTCGGATTCTATGCATTCCATACTATACAGATCCGGTGCAAGCCCTTATCGTTCTGCACTTTATAGGGTTAGATCTCTCGTTATGCAACTAATCCTACTACGGTGATAGAAACAAGATACAGAATACTTCGTGAATAGGCCTAACAACCCTCGACGCGCAAGCATCATGTAAGGATAACTCTGACCCCCAGGAAGAATAACCTCCCTGACGTGTACCCCACGAATAGGCCCCCTGACCCTCGACGTGCAGATACACTAGTACATCCCGTGAATAGGCTCGTCGACCATCGACACGCGAATGCTCCTGTATGTTCCATGAATAGGCAATGCAGACCCTCGACACGCGAAACCAATGTCCTCTCGAGATAGAACAACACGTACTGGAACGCATCCGTTCGACTAGATCCCTAGAGCATATACTTACGTTTTCCAAGTTCTATCACATATCCACTAGTGCATATCTTTAAGTTGATTATTATTAATAAAACACAAATTCCCCCTATCTAGAGTTAGTGTTATCCTGCAGGACTTAATTCCACAAACAATATCAAGACCCCAACTGGTCAATATCCACAAAATCTCAACCGTCGGTTCACAGGAATCCCATTCAACTCCTAGAGATTCACAAATCGAATATCAACACAAAATCTTTTATTAAAACTCTTAATTTCATTATCAAAACATTTATATCAAGAAAACTTCTTTCATCAACAAAAATCCAAATTCATTCAAACACTCACAAAATTTCCAGAACTGAAATAAAATCTTAAATCCACAAAATAACTAAGTTCATATTTTGAAGTCGTAGAAAAAAACCACAAAACATCAATTTCTTCGAAAACCATATATATTTCACTTTATAAAGTCATAGAAATACGATTCAAATTCTATTATAATCAAATATAACTCTCTGTAAAATACAACAATCTGTAGTAAAAATATTATCTATAACAGTAGATTAGTAATCCATAAGTTCGAAGAAATAACCGTTCAAGAAAAATGAAGAAGAATTCAACAAAACAATCAGTAGAACCACTAACAGTCGACTGTCAAAGACAGTTCAAAAATAGGCGGTCGACTGTCAAGCCAAAATCCAAAAACCCAAGAACTTCCAGTTGACCGACATTTCATGTGCAATTTCGTGCGGTCGACTGTCAAGTTCGAAAATACACAGCTTTAATATTCGTGCACATTTTTACTAATACTTCGTTAAATCTTTGTAAAATCATAAATTTGCAAAATAAAATTCCTGAGATGATCAAATACAACCTGTTTGACATACTGGAATTTATAGAACTAATCAAAATCTCTTCAAGATCTTAAAAGAGCAAATTTTCGTAAAACTCTTCAAAACATGAAATATAGTATTTAAGTGTGTATATGTGTGTGTTCATCAGTTAAAGCATCAAATCCATCAAATTTGAGTAGCATAGTGTTTCAATTCAATCCCAGTACCAAAACAAATCAGATCCAATCGAAAACTTCATGAAAGTACAAAAGAAAACAACTTTGACTGTACATCAACAGACCCGAAAGCAACAACCCCCCTTTTCACTTCGAGATTTGATCTTTTGATTCAATAAATCCTCTTGCGATTCATTAAACACACATACAGCTACTTACAATAGTTTGCCCATGAATATATGCAATTATAACAATCGTTCATCAAGTTTTTACTCATCAAAATCTCCAAACAGATCACACATATACATACACAGTGAAATATTCATCTTTAATCAATTTTGTGCATTATACAACATACATACTCATTATAACCAATTAAATCAGTTAACATATAAAAGAAAACAACATACCTATGATTTCTATTAGGTTCCTTAACAATCTCAAGTCATCTATATAGAGTTTTAATTATTAATAGCATAGTTTTCATGAAAATATTCAATCTTTATTCATCCATCTATCAATATATTCATTATACCATCATGCAATCCTCTAACATGCTTTCTAATAGACAAATCATCACATATAACATGCATAGAACAGTAAGAAAATAAACATATATCACTCACCTTATTAAAGAATCAACCGAAAAAATAAAGAGAATAAGAAAAGTCCTTCTTTTCGCAAGAAACCCAAGATACTCGCTTCAAAACTCCAAGAAATCAATAATAAAGAAAACCCTTTATTTAGTGCAGCAAAGCTGCAAAGAGACAGCTGCACCTCCCTTATATTAGGGCGGAAATTAGGTTTTAGGGTTTTGAGTAGGTTTTGCAAAATATCCTTTTTGAATATATCTTTGCATATATAAATCCTTATACTTGGAAATTAGAATAACAAAATCAATTGAGATTTAAAATCAAAAGCAACCATCCAGATTTGGCAGACACTGGTTTCAAAACCCTGAAAACAAATTTGTAATTTTTGCCTCTAAGTGACAATTTTGCAAAAAGATCATTCTTTAACAAATTTACGAAATAAACCAAATCATTAGAATTAAAACTAAACTCTTTACCTCTGAGTTTTCTAGCCATCATGCTCAGCCCAGAAAATTGAAATTCTGGAGTTTTTACCCCCAAGTGGTAGTTTTGCACAAAAGCCTCTCTTTTTTGTAATATTTACAAATATACCAAATAAATATTAGAAAAATCCAGAAAATTCATAAATAATACATACTAATAAATATTAGTTTTTCACAAAATAATTTTTGACTTTGGACTTTCCAAGAAAATATTTGCACGTATTTTGCATGTGTAAAAGGACAATTTCAGAAAAAATGTTTATTAGATCACTAAAAATTATTTTAATTCATTTATTAATCTCAAAATATTATTTAAAAATCTAGGGTGTTACAGAAAGGATACAAGGATTTGGAAAGATGGATGGTGTGGGGAAATGTCTCTCCTTAGACTATTTCTGGAAGCGGCAGCTACAACTATCAATAACGATTCCTTGGTGGCGAACGTCTAGCGTAATAGGAAACTCGAGCTAGTGGTAGGGGATTGATTAACGCAGGAAAGTATTAACCAACTAGAAAATCTCAACATGTTCATTCAGACTGAAGGTCAGTATACCACCGACAAGGAGGACGAAAGATCTTGGAATCTTGAAGCATCTAAGTCCTTTTCAGTATCATCTATGTACAAGTGGCTTAATGACAGAGGACTCATAAGTTGGGAAGCAAACATTATATGGAGTATTAAGGCGCCTATGAAAGTCAAAGTATTTATCTGGCTAGTGATGAACGATGTGATTGTTTCCAAGATCAATCTGCAGAAAAGAAATATGCAAATCGACGCTACCTGTTCCACTTGTCATAGCACTGACAATGACTCAAATCACATCCTATTTACCTGTCCCAAGGCCAGTCTTGCCTGGAATGTAGTTAGTCTAGCAATTGGATGTTTAAAGAGCCCTAGATCGAGTGCAGAGGTTTAGGGACATTGGAGGATAGTGTTAGTCAGGAAAGTGGATAGAAAGGCATGGGATATTGCTGCAGCTGCAACCACGTGTGGTTTATGGCTAGACCGTAATGATGTGTGTTTCCGTAACATCACATATAGATTTCCTATAACGATGAATAAAATCTTCCTTTTTAATCATGATTGGGCAGGGTACGGGGAGCGAAGAAGAGGCTGTGCATAGAAGAGGAGTAGTCGGGTATTCCCGCAGGAAGAGGATGCTCTTAGCCGCTTATGAGCTGTTTGTATCTGTATCTTTCTACATTAGAGTTTTCAACCTGAGATGCAATGTTATGGATGTAGGGATATTGAGTATCTTGTTTGTAATTCGCTCTACTATGTTTCGTTAATTTTTCATTAATGAACCGATGATGTGGTCATCTTTTAATATAATTTTTTTTTAAAAAAAAAATATAGTAGATGTATGTTTTGTTAAAGAGAAAATAACAAAAGCAACCAGAAAAGTTTAAAGGATGTCATAAACTTCGTGATAATACATCTCTACTACTATAATGGGAGAAGGCCTTAGTGTAATTTGTCCATCTACCAACCCGTGCAACGCATGTGCATAACTATTGTAAATGAGGTTTTAGATCAAATCCAGACTATGTCTGAATTTTTACTTTAAAAAAATTATATTTATTAAGACGTGCATCGCACGGGTAAATTATTATATATGAGTCAAAAACATGAAATCATAATGAAATGACTAAACATTGAAATGACCCAAATCTAGGAAGGTTCATATGTTCTTCTGTTCGCCAACTTGCCCTTAATTACTGATAATGGAACGAGCATTTTCATTTTGGATTCGAAAGGAACTTTGGGATTTTGCCATGCACTCACTCCAGTCAATTATTAGAGTCTAGAGACATTCCTCAAAGTTGTAAAGTTAAGAGTCAGTTAGAAAATCATTAGTGTGGAAAAAATAATTTCCCAAATATTCCCCGACTTTGCTTTTTAGAGGATCATGGACTCTAAAGTCACATAGCATTTGGGTATGTTATATATTTGATTGCGTGTATATTCTCAATTCATATTGACTATCCCCCATCCATCGATCACTCAAAAGTAAATGGAATCAAAGGTGGCCCTATAGCTGTTAGGCCGTAGTCGAACTCAGACCGAAATTTTTTAATTATGTTTTTTTGGGACATACGGATAGAGTCGGAAAGACTCCAGCCAGCAAAATATAATAAGATCGTCAAAAAATGTACATATATACGAGATATTTACAAGAAGTAAAACAAAGAGAACAAAAAAAAAATTACAACATTATAATTGGGCGAAGAATCCCCTAAAGACAGATAAGGTATCTGTCATGCAGAAGAAAAGAAACAACACCGAGTAAACCATACTAATGCATTAGCCAACAAAAAAGTAGCAGACCCCCATCAAAATAAGCAGCAGACGATCAACTCGTACAAGGAACAGGGACAGAGCAGGAAAATGCACCAAAGCAATATGAAAATAGCTACAACAATACAGCTCAGCAAAAAATTGCAGCCAACATTATAATACAGACACATCGTAGAGTAGTGCAAACAGAGCCGACTAGACAACAAAACACAACGAAATTAGAAAAAATAATACATAAGCATAAGCAGAGGTAGAAAAGTGATACAGCATAGGTGAGAGGTACATAAGAAATTCAGAGAAGATAATATAAACTAATATAAACTCAACCCGTAATTTTCGAGTAGATAGTACTTGTCGATCGGTTTAGATTGAGAATAGACGGATGAGGTTGGTTGAACCGGTCTTAGTCGTGATTTGAACCTATTATTAGGGTTTTCAGTCTAGCAGACTACCTTCTATCCGTAATACTATGTGATAGGAGAATGGTGTGTTTTGTCTCACCATGTAACCAAACACTTTAAGAATTGTTTGGCTAAGCTTGTTCCGTGCTTTAAGATTACGAACAGATACATGGGCGTCTGATTGAGGAAGTATTCATGGACGAATCTGGGCCCAAGCAGCACAAGCAACTGCTTTGGGCCCCATATTTTTTAAGTATTTACAATGCTAAAAAGTAAAATGTAATATTTTTTGACATAATGACATTATATTAACAGTTGGCTTATTAGTTTAGTTGGTTAGAGTGTTGTGCTAATAATGTGAAGGATGCAGGTTCAAAACTTGCATGGGCCAATTAATTTTTCAATCAATTTTTTTAAAAAAAAAAACTAATTAGTTTTTACATAGCCATACATCATTTTACCATTTTATGAATTTAATATTATTTTTCACTTAGCCCATGTATGTCACTCTATGGTATTTTTTCAGTGTTCTATTGTATATGATATTTACCTGTTTATGATAAATTTATAACCAAATCTTCAAGTGCATAAGGGCCAATTAATTTTTCAATCAATTTTTTTTTTAAAAAACTAATTATTTTTTACATAGCCATACATCATTTTACCATTTTATGAATTTAATATTATTTTTCACTTAGCCCATGTATGTCACTCTATGATATTTTTTCAAAGTTCTATTATATATGATATTTACCTGTTTATGATAAATTTATAACCAAATCTTCAAGTGCATATGATTATTCTACGTTTTAAGTTTCCAACTAATATTCTCATACATATATTCATCATCATTTAATTCTGATCGTGTTCTCTAATATATCATATTTACCTTTTTGAGATAACATATTTCGTTTTTGTTGTTAGAGTTTGTCCGACTTTTGGCCACGAGACGTTTCATATAAAAACCGTACGTTATCAATTAAATTTTTTTGGAAGCATATATATAAATTTGTTTTCATTTAAATAGTTTGTTCTCCAATGCTCCAAGTTTGTTGCATTTAAATAATTGTCATTATTATTTTGTCAACTTGCAAAAGACCCAATTTGAGAATTTGCTTAGAACCCCCTGAAACTCAGATACGCTCCTGGAAGTATTGGTTGTAAGAGCACCCACACTCATTTTTATCAAATTTGACAATTTGGCAAAATGAGAAATAACAAAAATTGTGTTCGTCAGCAGTGATGGTTTGCCAAAATTTGGCAATTGAATAAATAAATAAATAAATAAATAAAAAATGGACAGACAGAATATTTTGTTTCGTCCGACCAATTTTTATTACTTTTAAAAAATATTTTGAGTCGCTTGGACTTCAAAGCAAATTTTTTTTTTACCAGGAGAGAGGACTTGTACTTCTATAAAAAGAATGGAGTGATTTGGACTTGGATTAATTTTTTTTTAAAAAAAAAATGGATGGAAGGAACATGTCGTTCCATTTTTTTTGTTTTTTTTATTGGACATGTTCCATCCGATATTTTTTAAAATAAAAAATAAAAAAATTATAGGACGACACAATATATTTCGTCTGATTAAATTAAAAAATAAAAAAGTTCCGAGGACGTTTATAATTAAGAATTCTCAAATGCTTTCTCATATTTAAGAAGACATTGTTTCCAAATTCTCAAAATTTAGCAAATGAGAAACGACTGCAGCTCTCATTTTACCAAATTTTGAGAAAAATGGCAAAATGAGAAGCGAGTATGGATGCTCTAATCTAAGCTTTTATGTGTTTTTAATCTATTTAAAAATCTTATTATTTGTGCCAACTATATAATGGAAGAATGGAGTGTTCGGTTAAAGGTCTGTGGAAAGATCATTGAAGTATTGTGGACCCTAACTCATCGGTGGGGATGTCTGTTGTCTCTAGAATGATCGTACAAAATCTTAGTGAATCCACAAGTGAATCTGCTGAGATTCAACCCAACCCAACCCAACCCAATCCACTGCCCACCGCAGCTAGTGGAGCTTAATTTTATACTTTATCCAGGGCGGCAAAATGAATTTCACAACCGAAATGCTGCAACCATCCAATGGGCTTAAAACTTGGCAACTTGCAGGTAACAAAGTCATGATAAAAGTCATCCACCAACAACTTTCTCAAAGTATCAGTGATGATGAATCAAAAGACATTGGAAGAAGAGGTGATTGCATACGTTATTACATGGATACTAACTGGGCAAATAAGTTAAATTCAGGTGCATGAATATGATTTATTAAGAAGCCAAGTACCAACGAAGATTGCTGTTAAAGTGACAAGCATACTATGCCGTCAAGTTGCCTAATTTTGGATGGACTCTAAAAAGGACATGTAATATTAAATTAAACGACCAAAGTATTTAGATGTAGAAATGTGTTTATGTAAGAATACATTGAGACCTTCTTACCACAAAAAAAACGAAAATACTACCAATCGCTCAAAAAAGAAAAAATACAAAAGAAAAAGATAGATGAGCAATAAATTGATTTTTTTTTTTTTTGAAATATGTCATTTTTCAAAACTATTCACAGAAAGAGTACACTTACCAAACTAATTGTGCTGGGAATTTAACAACTAAATTCGTCGTTCTTAACAGTGACTCAGTGAGGTTAGTTATTTCGTGCTCGCTGTTGAAAATGACGGCCCTCGTTTTTTTTTTTTTTTTTTTTTTGTGGAGAAACTCGATGTTCACAATTGCGAGTGTAGTTCAAATTTATCAAACAAGACTCTTCGTATTAGACTCACTGTTGGGAACAGCGAGGTTTTTTGAAATTTCAAAGAGAGAAAACTGCTAGACTTGGTGAATTTTCGAAAAAAAATTCATTGATTATTTTTTTAACTAAACACGCAATTGGGAACAGCGAGTCTAGTGTAAAACACCTCTCCGTTCCCAATGGTGAGTCTTGTTCAAAAATTCTGAACTAAAAAACTCTCGGCTGGACTTGGTGGATTTTCAAAAAAAGTCCATCAAATTTTTTTTTGAACTACACTTGCCATTAGGAACAGTGAGTCTAGTATAAAGCACATCGCCGTTCCCAACGGCGAGTCTTGTTTGAAAATTTTGAACCAAAAAATTCTCTGTCGGACTTGGTGAATTTTCGAGTAAAAGTCCACTGATTTTTTTTTGGAACAAAATTCAACGTTGGGAACAGAGAGTCTAGTGTAAAGCATATCATCGTTCCCAACGGCGAGTCTTGTCTAAACTCGCCGTTCGGAACGACGAGTTTCTCAAAAATTAAAATAAAATAAAAACTACACTCGCCGTATACCATATCGCCGTTCCCAACGGCAAGTTTAGTTATTGAGTTTCCCTACGCAATCAATTTGGCAAGTGTCCTATTTCTACAAATAGTTTCGAAAAAGGACATATATTTAAAAAAAAATCAATCAATTAAGCATAAATTTATTAGAGAAGGTTGCTGATAGGGGTGGCATTAGGGCCGGGCTAGCCCGGGACCTGCCCGCCCAACCCCGGGCTGAACCGGGGTCAGCCGGCCCAAACGTCGGGGACCAGTTCGGTCCTCGAAAAACCCAAAAAAGCCTGCCCAAGGCCCGGCCTGGGCCGACTGTTAGCCTGTTTTTTTTTCCAGATTTTTTTTAAAAAAATTATGTTTGTATAATTACTAAAATACCCCCCAACGGATCTATACTAGCTAGTTTTTTGGGGTATTTTGGGAAATTCAAAATATACATATTCTATATATACAACCTCATTGCATTCAATTCTCTTCACAAATTCACTCAACTCTCTCTACTATCTCTCATCTTTCTCAATAAATTAACAACAATCAACAATATTCAACTACTTTCTTGCAAAAATCAACATCAACAACATCCAACAACAATCAATAACATCAACAACAACAACCTTACAAGCTCTCAACTCTCTCTACATTCTACACTCATACGGTATTTTTGTATATATATAATTTTTAGAATTATCATTGTTGTTTGTTCTCGTTTATTTCTCTTAATTAGATTGAGTTTTCTTGTACTTATTCTTCTTGATGTGGTATAATTGGGAAAATATTGACGAATGAACATGTAGTAGAATGTAATTTGTATAATGTATTGTAAATAATTGGAAAAATTTTGGGGGATAAGATTTTATATTTAGGTTAAGTAGAAGCACGACAATAGTCTACTGCATTCTCTTCAATCTAAATAGATGTCATCTCGATATCTAAATACAAATGTTTTCCTCGTATTGTAATTTGAATATATTTGAATGAAATGAAATTTACTAATTTATTCGATTACATATTAAAATTTGTAATTCATAAAAACAATTTAATTTTTGAATATCTTTTTTATCTATATGTTCTTAACAATTGTGAACCAATTTTCTTACCATTTTTCTTTGTTAAATTTTTTTTAAAAAATAAAAAAATCGGCCCGGCCTGGGCCAGGATCTTTGGTGGCCTGGTCGACCGAAGCCCGAGCCCGGGTCAAACCCGTCAGGCTTCGATCCGGCCCGGCCTGGTAGGCCCGAATGCGACCCCTAGTTGTTGATTCAAATCAAACAAAGTCAAAGATATCTATCGTACAACAATATGAGTCGATGATGCTTGCAGTTAATTGTGAACCTAGAAGGCTAGCTACGTTCTGGTTAAAGTTTCAATGGTCATGAGATTAATTGCCGGATCTTCTCCTTTTCTGTTGAGAAAAAAAGGGGATGTGAATTTATGACTACCCTAACCTATCCTCTTTATGTTCTTTTCAAAACTAACGATCCTTAGTTCCAACCTTATCAACTTTTCAATGACCTTTGCATGTATTTAATATTATAATAGGAGAAGGGCTTAGTGTCATTTGTAAATATTTGTCATTTTGTCAACAAGTGCAGCGCACGTGTTGGTAGATTTTTTTTTTTGTCCTTTTCATTCCCCTCCCCATTTTCCCCACGTGAAACGCACGTGTATAATACTAGATTTTTTTTTTATCCTTTTCATTCCCTCCTCCCCATTTTTCCCACGTGCAACGCACGTGTATAATACTACAGTGATAACGAGAGAACACTTCTTTGTAGAGGTTTATTTTTGGTAAGCATTGTCCAAGAGCTCCTCATAAACATACACACATTGCTGCGCTTGAATGGATTTTTTTCATCATTGGGCTTAGTACCTTTTCTAAAAGCCCATCTTCGTTTTTCCTTGATAATTTAGGCCCAGCCCATGTACTAAACAGATAGTGGGCTTATTGTTTGGGCCTGACAAATGCCTTTGTTAGGCCTTACACAAAGTAAAAGATTTCGATTGGGTCCTTTTCATAATTTTCCAACTTTTAAAATTCCATGCCTCCCTCAATATATGCACCTTCTATGTATTTCCCTCCCTTGAAAATTTTCAAATAAATACTCTTCTACTAATTTAATTTATGTTTTTTTCTCTCTCTCAAATTTATGAAATCTTTAATGAAAGCAGTAACTACTCATTTTAGTTATTTTGGGTACAATTTGCAAAAAGTATTTACATATTCATCTACTAGTTCTTCGGGCTTTTTCGAAGCTGAAGGAATAAATGTACTGAGATTTCATCATCTCCTGCAAGAATGTGCAAGGAAAAGGTCTTCTGAAACAGGAAAAGTTTGCCATGGTTTAATTATTCAATCCGGTCTCAATACCGATACTCTTACTTGTAACATTCTCATCAACTTCTACTCGAAATGTGGCTATGTTGGCTTCGCACGCAAAGTGTTTGATGGAATGAATGAGAGATGTGTAGTTTCATGTAACTCTATGATTTCTGGGCATACCCTTCATGGGGAAGATGCAGAGGCACTGACCCTTTTTGCTCTAATGCACCGGGAGGGAATGCCCGTCACTGTATTCACGGTATCTAGTGTACTTTGTGCATGTGCGTCGAGAAGTGCTCTAGCGGAGAGTAAGCAGTTGCATGCACTTGCTGTGAAGGCTGGAATGGATTATAATGTGTATGTTGGAACGTCAATTCTTGTTGTTTATTCCAAGTGCAGTATGATTGAAGAAGCTCTTTCGGTGTTTGAGGCAATGCCAGAAAGGACTTCTGTGACATGGAGTTCGATGGTTTCTGGGTTTGTGCAAAACAATCTCTTTGAGGAGGCACTGGTGTTGTTTCGAAGGGCGCAGAGGGTTGGGCTACAGTTGACACAGTTTACTCTTTCTGCAGTTCTCAGTGCATGCGCAGGTATTGCAGCAGCCATGGAAGGTGTTCAATTACATGCGGTTTTAATACGAGCAGGTTTTGATTCAGATCTCTATGTGGGCTCAGCTCTTATCGATATGTATTCCAGATGTGGACGTATAAAGGAAGCATTTTCAGTATTTTCAGATATTGAGGAAAAGAGCATTGTATTGTGGAATGCTTTGATGGCAGGTTTATCAAGGCATGCTTGTTTATTAGAGGCCATGATACTCTTTGAGAAGATGAAGCAAATGGGTGTTCACCCAAATGAAACTACTTACGTTTCGGTTTTGTCTGCATGTAGTCATGCAGGTATGGTCGACGAGGGACGTCGTTATTTTGATTTGATGATGGGTGATAGCAATGTGAAGCCAAATGTTCTACATTACTCTTGCATGGTTGATGTGCTTGGTCGAGCTGGTCATGTTCGTGAAGCTCTAGATTTGATTAATAGAATGCCGATGAAGCCAACTGCTTCAATTTGGGGTTCTTTGTTGGGTTCATGTAAGATTCATGGTGATCACAAATTGGCTAAAATCGCAGCTGAGCATCTTTTTGAGATAGAACCCAGTAATGCAGGGAACATTGTTTTGCTTTCAAATGTGTATGCTGCCAATAGGAAGTGGGGAGAAGTTGTAGAAACGAGGAAGCTTTTGAAAGAAAGTGGTGTAAAAAAGGAAATCGGTAAGAGTTGGATTGAGGTGAAGAGCAAGGTTCATGTTTTTGTAGTTGGAGATTGGAGCCATGCGAGGATTCATGAGATCTATGCTAAACTGGATGAGTTAGCAAATGAGATGAAGAAGTTGGATTACAGGTCAGAGATCCAATCTGATGTCCATGATGTAGGAGAAGAGCAAAAAGAGGAGCTTCTCAAACACCATAGCGAGAAGTTGGCACTCGCATTTGGTCTGATTAGCTTGCCTTCTGGAGTTCCTATCAGAATAAACAAGAACCTTCGTGTTTGTGGTGATTGCCATTCCGTTATGAAGTTTGCATCTAAAATTGCGCACAGGGAGATTATTGTTAGGGACACAAATCGTTTCCACCATTTTAAGGATGGCGCATGTTCTTGTCGTGATTTCTGGTGATAAAAGAGGCCCTCCATTCTTATGGTAATTACTTCAAACTGAGTGTTCTAATTTCACTGTCGAAAGTCTTCGAGCCATGCCCTTTGAAACAAATGAATCAAACTCAGGAAGCGACCTTTTTAATGTCTGGATACATAGGATCAAATCTCCATCGCAGTTAAGCCCAACTGGTATGTTCATCTGTACTAACCTACCAATGTTGTTTAATTATTGATTTAAGTTTATAGCAGAAATTTAATTTTTTGTTTCATTTTATCGCGTTCTTTAGCATTGGTATCGGGTCGGGTCGGGTTAGGTCATTCACTATCCGGATCCGGTCCCCTACGGGTCCAAAAATTGGATCCAGACCCGGACCCGGACCCATGAGGACCGGGTCCGGGTCCTATTAAAATATTCCTACCCGAATGGGTAGGAGTGGGAGTGTGAGTGGCAAGCGGAGGCGGCGAGTGGATGATTTAGAATAGATGAGAGAAGAAAAATGTATGAGTTTTGAGTTTGGAAGAGTAAGATTTAGAATTGAGGAGGAAGGATGGGAAGGATGAGGATAGAATATTTATTTTTATGTTAATTTTTTGGGTTTTTTAACGGGTCCAGGCCTGGGTCCGGGTCGGGTCTCTTTTGACCGGACCTGGACCCGGATAGGCCGGGTCGGTTCCAGTCCAATGCCAGGTCCGGGTCGGATTCGGGTTTCGGGTATTTATACCAATGCTAGCGTTCTTGCATTATAACTTTTTGTTTATCTGAAACAAGAAGAAACACTTGTGTACATGCTTCTATACAGTGAACTTGTTAATAAGAACACCAAGCACAATCTGATAAGCATCAATTTTTTCTTTTTCATCACTGATTCTTGTTCGTTTAAAAATTCAAAAAATTCTTCATATGGATTGAGGTTGGCCATAATTTAAATAATTTAATTATCAGGGAATCATGGTGATTAGAAAATAGAAGTTAATTAGATTCTGCGCCAAAGATCAGACCAGTTAAGCCTTATGATTAGCTTTGTAACTGGCCAATCATCATCTGAACCGGCATTAACTTGGTTGTATAACCTATTCTGTATGATCAATCAATATCAGGATTATTGATCTGTAGGAAGAATTTGCTGTCAGATTGATACAAAGAGTATTTCAGAAGCTACAGAGCACTTCACTTCTATTAAGAACTTCAGAATTCACCACTTTCTACAAGCAATTTTTGCAACTAATTCCGGGAGATTAATAAGAAACTAGGGATGATCAGGGTAATTGGGGAAGAACAGGGGATGGGAATTAGAAGAGGAATCTGGAAGAAAAAGACAAAGTTTGTTAGAATTTGACAGCTAGCCTCTCATCCTACATCGCTCATATTAATACTCTTATTCACACCCAACTTCACACACGAGCCAGATATCTTCCCGCCACTTTCAGCTTGGTTAACACTTGAATTAACACGCGCACACTATGTATAAACATAATCTCTTAAATGTCCAAGTTTGGCTTTAATCCGCATGGTTCTTCTCGCCCTACCTGCGGTGTAATTGGCATTAGTAGTATCAGTGGTTTCCCTTACTGTGTATCACAGATAACCACTTCATCAGAATCTTAAGCCAATCAGTCGTGGACCACCGATGTGTATCAAGCAATCTTACTCGAAAGAAGGATTTGCTCCTCTATTAAGAGGAGTTAAGGATCTTGTCCTCTTATCCTTTAGTTCTTAAAAAACAGAAAATATGGAATTTTAAGGGATTTGTTGTCTTCTTTTTCAAATGAAGCATGATATTTGTGTTGTGTGGATACCATCATCTCCTGACAAGTTTCTGAATATATACATATATCTTACAGAATGACAGGGTTCCTTGTCTATTTATATTGGTATAACTGAACATGGTCTATAGTCAATTCATATCAATCTGTCATTGTTAATTGTTTATAAAGATCAGGATTAGCTAAGTATTAGAAAAGAAAACTGAGTCACCTGCACATGCTTCAGTGTATTTTTACTTAAATTAGGATACGATATAATTTTAGCATGATATGGTTCAGTTGACCATTCTCCATATTTGATCACCTCCACAATATTGCAGTTTAATTACATTCAGATTAATCTTAATCAGCAACTCCCTGTTTGTTGGGTGAGCCTATCCATGCTTTTTTTTGTTTGATTCTTCTGTGCACGTGGCTTTTCGTTCTAAGAGTTGACTCTAGTTTATTCTCTCAATGCATCGGTTATTTTTTTAAAAAATTATTATGGTAAGTTTTTAATAAGGATGCCAAGTGAGCACTTCTTGGTCTCTAAAAGCAGTTTATCTTTACCTTTTATGATTAGAAAGTTGGAATGAGTTGCACGTTAATTTTGTGTCTCACATGTACATTGCATGTGCTTTTCATCTCTATTTGTTATATTCATTAAAAGTTGATACGCATTATGTATTGATATTTACAATTTAGTGACTAACGCAACCAAGGAGAAAATTCATGCATTACATGTGTTAATATATACTCGTTCGATGGCATTTGGTAAATTTTGGTAAAAATATTTGGCA
This sequence comes from Hemerocallis citrina, assembly GCA_017893485.1. Classification (NCBI taxonomy): domain Eukaryota; kingdom Viridiplantae; phylum Streptophyta; class Magnoliopsida; order Asparagales; family Asphodelaceae; genus Hemerocallis; species Hemerocallis citrina. The sequence goes on from JACEHZ010000091.1 coordinate 2,429,870, forward strand.
TAAAGCACATTAACAAAATTAGGCTTTCTTTTTTTTTTACACCATATATGAACATGTGTTCTTCTCACATCATGAATTTAGCTTTACATGAAGTGTCTTTGCACGCTTATAAAATACAAATCTACACCCTTTTACTTTGGAATACTTTTACTCACACCACCTTTAATTTGTACCTTAAAATCACACAAATATTATCTAACAATGCTTCGAGTCATTTTGTCCATAAACATTAAGTAGGTTTTAATTTATATTTTTTCTCAACTGAACGTAGAAAAGGAAAATGTTCAAATGAAACCCATAGTTGTTGAGATTACACCCTTGTCAAATACTACACCTTTTTGTTGGCCATTTATCTGCACCCTGAGTCTCCAGTTGTTTGCCATGTTAGTCAGTACTATTGGCCCGTCATTATTATGATGTAACTCACACTTGAAATCTTGGTTGTTGACACAGACTTTGCCAAGTAATTTCCTAGCAACCTTTCAAACTTTGGTGGCAGTCTTCTCATGTATTATTTCAGTCCAAATTACAATGTAGCTTTTCATAAATGTTTGTCTCTGACTTTGCTCCATTGGCTTGTTCACACAGTGCAGATATGAGCAAGGAAATTGGAACAGGCACTGAAACCCATATATGACTAGAATGTGTAAACTTACCAATCTTGACAATCACACAATCTTAGTAGTATTTGTTACTCATTACAGGTTTTGAAGTGAACTCAATTACATATGACCTTCATGTGATTGCAACCTGAACGAAAGAATGTGTTTGTTAATATCTTTTTAATGACCTAATCAGAATATTCACACAGCACCAACACTCACAACTAAGTTTTCTGTTTTCTCAAATTGCAAATCATATCATCCTCAAATGCTCAATCCAAGTGAATTGTAGTCTACAGAATTGAAACTTGCTGCCAAGACTGAAGATTACATTTGCTCCGGATAACGATTGGATTAGGAGGAACATTACGATGGAATTGTTCCCGTCGTTCGGGTAATCTTTTCCTATCTTCTCTTCGCAATTTTATATTTCCAGATAAATCTAGGTTTCTGTACATGTTACTCTATAATTACATCATGCATTTTGCCTTGACCATGAATGGAAAAATTGAACAAAAACTAGTCTTTTATCTCTTTACCTAATGGTCACTATTGCAAAATTGTTCTAGCTTTGCCTATGTATTCCATGATTTTTTGCTCTCAAAGATTTAGGTCATTTACTCTACTATATGTTCTGCCAACAAATCTATATAATAAATTACAAAGAAAGCTATCAAGTGGCTCTCATTCAATCTCCCCTAAAATCAATGGCTTAGATTGATTCTCACAAAACATATTTTTTTACCCAAAATTTCAAACCCCAAAATGAAATTTTTCCAATCAAAACTAAAAAACTCATTACTTTATTATTATCTCTCTCTTCTCTCTTCATTTTTTCATATTTCTCTCTTTCTCTCTCTCTCTCCCTCTCTCTCTCCCATTCTTTCTTTATCTATACTAGTATTATACACGTGCTGTGCACGTGGGGAAAATTGGAGGATGAAAAGGGGAAAAAAACTACCAGCACGTGCGTTGCACGGGTTGGAATATGGACAAATTACACTAAGGCCTTCTCCCATTATAGTAGTAGAGATAATAAAATACAAAGAAAATTATCAAGTGGCTCTACTTCAGTTCTCCCAAAATCAAAGGTCCAGATCTAATATCACAAAACACATTTTTCCCTTAAAAGTTTTTCCCCAAAACTCAGATTCAAATCTCCCCAAAATAACTCCTTTATTTATGCATATTTACTCTAGCTCACCAAACACACCGATGGTTTACTCTAGAGCCCCTCCCCCAAACCACAACCACAGCCTCTCTCCCCCTCTCCTTCACCATAGAGTTAGACGTCAGTCTCCACCGATGACTAAGCGTAGCAGAGGAGATGACTTTCGAGAAGGTGAGCGGTGGTGGAGGAGGAGTGCCACTGGAGATCGTCACAGAGCCTCTCCGCCCCCAAGAAACAGGAAGATCAGTGCTGGCGACGTCAGAGGTTCTCTCTCTCGTCACAGGCATCGCTGGGAGGCAGAAGAGGAGCACAAGCGTTCGAAGAGATCGATCAGGCACGTCATCCCAAACCCTGCTTTAGATGAGAGCAGCGCAAAGGTGCGATCTTATGCGGATGTTGCTAAGGGTAAGTCCTCCGATGACGATGAACATAGAGTTCGTCGTCGCTCCCCGTCTCCAGTTCGAGAGCGGCTTGCGGCCAGAGAAGAGGACGGTGAGGAATGGATCCTCGTCAAGTCTAGGAAGCACAAGAAACCAGGGAGGTCTAACAGCGCTTCAGAATAGTCCCGCGTCGATGGGAGGCAGAACTGCCACAAATGCGCACGTGCTGGTCATTCTATTAGCAAGTGCACTTTTGATTAGTTCTGTTATTTTTGTAGATGTTCAGGCCACATTTCCACTGCTTGCCCTAAGCGCATCATAGCCTCTCTGATCATGTCAAAAGCTAAGATGGGTGTGCAACCGACGGCCTCAGAGGGGAGTAAGACACAAGAGAGTGTAGCCGGTGAACGACGTATAATCCAAGCCTCAATCATCCCTACCTCGCTTATCGCATAGTTCGAAAGGAGATTCAACGACGGCATTGTTATTAAAGCCCAGACGGGAGTTCCAACAGCTAACGATATCTCGGATTTGCTGCATGCAGCTCTTGTCACCTCTCCAGCTCCCATATGGGTTATTCAAGAAATTGCGGCGAATGTTTTCTTTGCCCATTGCAATGATGAAGCTCTCGCCAAAGAGACGATAAGGGTTAAGGGGCTTGAAGGTAGAGATTCACAGGGTTTAGAGTTCTTCGTTACGTTCAAATGGTGGAGTAGAGAACTCGGAGCGTTGAAGGCGGATGACTACCCTCCTGTTTGGATTAGATTATTCAATCTTCCCTTTCATTGTTGGGTTAAATCGGGTTTTCAAAACATTGTTCGGCCTTTTGGGATGCTGATCGACATAGATAGGCAAACGCTTAGTTTATCGGCCAGGAAGTTCGCGAGGTTAAAGGTCGGCGTAGCGAACAAAGCTGATATCCCCTCCAAGATACTACTCGAGTTCGACAACTACGTGTACGAGGTCAGAGTTATTATCGAAGTTCAAAAAAATGTATCTTTTAGAGGTGTTTCAATGGCTGTGGAAAATCAATACATCGACGGTGGAGATGGCAAGCCAGAGCTTGACGATGAAGGGCAGCCACTGGATATGAGGGATCAGATGTGTGATGGTCCTGAGCATGGAAAAGTCAAAGGGAACATAGGGTACGCATCAAACGAGCGCCAACAGAGAGATTCGAATTTTCGAAAAAAAGAGCTTTTCCCTGAGTCAAATCCAACTACTCCTAGAGACAGCTGGCGAAGGATCCAGTCTGCGGCGACACTACCTCTATGCGATAGCGTGTCAGTGGGAAGGGACAAGTGTACTGCAGCTGATGTGAGTGCGAGCGGCGATGGGACGGGCAGAATATTCAAAACGTCTAAGGTTGATGGGGCAGTCGCATCAACGTCTATCAAGCCAGCTGGAATACTCAAGGCCAAAGAGGTAGCGGGCCCTGATCTGGTTACGTCTATGGGCCTAGTTCATGAACCCTGGATGGGCTTTTCGAATGAAGATATTGTTCTCTCCGTGAAAAATGCTGTGTGCGCCCTAATCAACTCCAAAAGCCGACTTCTCATGGAAGGGTCCCTTGGTCAGGAAGCAGCTATCCCTAGTCCCGATCCAGTCCCGGTGGGTGTGGTCATGCCAGTTAACAACAAGCTCGGGAGGGGCTCGCAGCCGATACAGCCTCTCGAACGTCGCCCCGTCTCGGACCATAATTCAGAGGACGGTATTATTGGTGCGCTAGACGGGATTTGTGAGGATAACATCATCTCAGTGGCAGATACAGATTGCGAAGATAGAGAAGCGAGAGGCAGTGTGGGTAGTTCATCTACCAGAAAGATTATGGAATATCAGAGAAAAGGCAGGAGACAGATGATCAGTGAAGAGGGTCAGAACAACGATATGGATGCGCTTCCAATGAGGGGACACGAGCAGCAGGATATTACCACGGCTGGGGAAGGTACCTCATTTTTTAATTGTTCTGTTCGTAATTCATTATCAGATGAGTCATTAATTTACTTCGCAAGTCTGTATGTGATAGCTATGGGGTCCACTAGGGAAGCACAACTCTTAAATTTAGCTATCATTAGAGAGGACACCAGATTTGGTGGTACGTGATCTCCAGGGTTCATTAGTTAGGGGGGGTCCTTAGATGCATAATCGTTGTTTAATGGTATACATCTTTTGGAACGTTAGAGGGATGAGGCAAAGACTGGAAAAAAAAGCGATTGGAGTCACTATTAGCAAAATTCACCCTGACATTTGTGGCTTTCAAGAAACGAAAATGGAGTCTCCATCTGACGAGGACTTCTGTTCTCTGAGGGGTTTGGCAGATTTCCACTGGAGATTTAAGCCGGCTAGGGGTTATTCGGGTGGGATCGCGGTTGGGGCGAGCACGAAGATGTTTGAGATTGTCGATGAATTCATCGGGAACTTCTCGGTGACGATTAGAATTCGATGTAGAAGTGACAATTGTCTCCAGACTGTTACAAGTGTCTATGGCCCGTACGACAGTAGATTGCGTAAGGATCTTTGGAAGGATCTTAGTGTCATCAAGGCTAAATGGGGGGGAGCGTGGATTGTAGGCGGAGACTTTAACATCACTAGATTCCAGGATGAACATAGAGGAAGAGGTCACAGTCAGGCGGAGCGAGACTCTTTCAATGAGATGATAGATTTCTTAGATTTATTGGAACTAGAGATGGCCGATAGGAAATTCACTTGGTCGAACCAGCAGCGGATCCCTACACTAGTCAAGCTAGACCGGGTGTTGGTGTCGTACGAATGGGAGCATGCGCATCCTTTAGCTAAGGTCAAATCGGCTATTCGATATACCTCTGACCATCTGCCATTGGTTATCGACTGTGGGACTAGCGGTAAGAAGCAAATGTTTAGGTTCAAGTTCGAGAAAGCTTGGACACTGTGTGAGGATACTCATCAAATCGTTCTAGACTCATGGATCGCCAACACTAAGCAGACGACTGCAGTCGGCATATGGGTTGAAAAGACCAGGCGCCTTAGAAGGCAATTAAAATATTGGGCTAGAAAGAAAGCGCGTTACATCAGTCTTCAAAGAGATGAGCTAGCTATTGGAATTGCCAGACTAGAAGTTGCTCAAGAAGATAGAGATCTGAGCGAGGCAGAGAAAGACGAACTAGCTAGTCAAAGACTGGAGCTGCAGCATATAGCTAAGATGGAGGAAATTTACTGGCAATAGAGAGCGAGGATTCAATGGCTTCAAGAAGGAGATGCTAACACAAAATACTTTCACAAGATGGCTAATGGTAGGCGAAGACATAACCACATCACAGGCATCTCCGTTAACGGATCCTGGACGGAAAATGAAGATCTCATCAATGAGCATTTAGATCGAGTATATCATGAGTTTTTAGGTCGCAATGTTGAGGGCAGATGTTCTTTGTCCCAGGACATGTGGGGGTCATCCCGTTTAGACGGTAGTGACGGTATCGAAGGGAGCTTCGAAGAATCAGAAGTCTTAGACGCTATTAAGAGTCTGGGTCAGGACAAGGCACCAGGTCCGGACGGACTGCCAATTTTTTCTATAAGACTTATTGGAGCATTATCAAACAGGATCTTATGAATATCTTCCACGAGGTCTATGCAGGAAATACTAACTTGGATCGATTAAATTACGCTACAATTGTTCTAGTCCCTAAGAAAAGCGAAGTGGTTTCGCAGGATGATCTTAGACCAATTAGTTTACTTAACGGATCGTTCAAAATTATAACGAAGGTGTTGGCTCAAAGACTTTCTCCGCATCTCAACGACATCATCTCCCAATCGCAAAGCGGTTTCATTAGAGGGAGGGATATCATGGATAGCATCGCATCTGCCCACGAGATCGTTTACAGGGGTCACAAATCTAAAGCGGAAGGCTTCATCCTTAATTTAGATTTCCAGAAGGCCTACGATTCGGTATCTTGGGACTGTGTGGAAGAAGCCCTAGCCCTTAAAGGCTTTGGCGCTAAATGGAGGTCATGGATGAGCATGTGTATTCGGGGAGGCAAATCGGCTATTCAAGTTAACGGGTGGCAAGGAAGAGAAATCGCGTGTAAGAGGGGTCTGAGGCAAGGGGATCCCCTATCGTCGCTCCTATTCGCCATCGTGGCGGACGGGTTGGCGGAAATGATCAGTAGGGCTAATGAAAACAACTTAATCTCAGGGATTCAAATAAAGGGTATCAGTGTGCCTTTGACGATTCTCCAATATGCGGACGACACTATCCTGTTTGGAAAAGCTACGGTGGAAGAAGCTAAGGCTATGAAGGCGGCGTTGGCCTGCTTCCAAGGATGGTCTGGTCTCAAGGTGAACTTGGTTAAAACTAGTATCATTCCTATGGCAGAGCTTGAGCCTAATCTGTTAAAGGATATCTCTGATTTATTCGATTGCAAGATTAGTAATTATCCCATTAAATATCTGGGAACCCCTATTAGACCAGGGGCCCTCCTTAGGGAGGATTGGAACCCTCTTATCGCAAAGATCCAAAAGAAGCTGGCTGGATGGCAAAGTAAGTTCCTTTCTCTCGGAGGAAGGATCATTCTGTTAAACTCGGTCATTAGTGCGATTCCGCTATATCTTATGTCCATCTTCGAACTTCCTAAGTGGGTCATCAACAGCATTGACAAGCTCAGAAGACGCTTTTTATGGAAAGATTCGAAGGGAACAAAGGTTTCAACCTAGTTAAGTGGGGAAGAGTTTGTAAGAGAAGAGAATTCGGGGGTCTGGGTATCATGGATCTTCATGACATGAACAAAGCCCTGCTTAGTAAATGGTGGTGGAAGATTACCAACAATCACAAAGGTTGGTGGAGCTACTCTTTTGCTCAATTCCGGAAGAGACAGAAATTTCGTTATGGAGGAAAGAGTAAGACAGCTAAAGTCTCCCATATCTGGAAAGGAATCTCAAAGATAGGAGAGATTTTTTACGCCAACACTAGATGTAAAGTCGGAAACGGGCTGAGCACCAGGTTCTGGAAAGACAAATGGTGTGGACAGACCACACTTCAAAATCAATTTCCAAAGGCGGCGGAGGCTACTCTTAATTTAGATCTGGCAGTGGCAGACGTTAGGAGAAGGGGGAAATTCAGCTTTAGAGTCGCCCAGAATATTAGTGCGGAGAGCTTGGTCCAATTCGAAGATATGAACAGATTAATTCTTCAGGAAGAGGGTCAGGGTGATAGGTCTGAAGATAACAGATGGTGGGATAGAGAGAATTCGAAAAAAATTTCGGTGTCGTCCATGTATAAGTGGATCAACGACGGTGGCACTGGATGCCCGGTTCAAGCGGTCATATGGGGGGCCCAAGTCCCATTCAGGGTCAAAGTATTCTGCTGGTCGACCTATAATAACGCGATCTTATCGAAAGCAAACCTTAGAAAGAGAGGCATGCCGATTGACATCACTTGTGGGAGGTGTTCCAATGCAGACGAAGACGTCAATCATATTTTGTTCGATTGTCCTAGAGCTAGGCTGTCTTGGGAGATTGTTAGTAGGGGCTTTGGGTGTAGTCATGTTCCTTACTCTTCTACTGAAATTTGGGGGGCTTTTAGAGAAGAATTCATTAAACTAGATGATAGGAGGGCTTGGGACATAGCTGTGGCTGCTTTAATTTGAAACTTATGGCTAGAAAGAAACGATATTGTCTTCCGTAATGTTTCTTACAGATTTCCCCATTCTATGCATAAAATTTTCCTTCTTATTCATGATTGGGCAGGGGCTCAGGAGGCAGCAAAGAGATATCGGATCGCAGAGGGTGAGTAGTTTTCTTGGGGGTTGGTGTGCCGTCTCAGACAGTTACTACAGTTGCTGAGGAGGTGGCCCACAACGTCAAGAAATACGAAAGCGTCTTGCAAAGAGGAGGCATGGAGGATTTTGGGGATGGTTGCATGTTGTTCGGTTTGTACTTTTGCTGTTTTCAAGGGTAGTTTATTTGTCTTAGGTTTGTACTCTTGTTATGTATCTCTTCTTTGTTTGGTTTCTTTTGAACTCGAGTAGGTTTGAGTACTTGTGTTGCAGCGTGATGCCCGGTGCTCATGTGATTTACTTCTGTTGTACTACCTTGTTTCGTTACTGCTTATTAATGAAACGATGACGAGAGTCATCTTCTATCAAAAAAAAAAAAAAAAAAAAACTCCTTTATTTATTTAATTCTCTCTCTCTCTCTCTCTCTCTCTATATATATATATATATATATATATATATATTGAACTTTTATTTATAACTAATTATTGTCATACAATTCAAACTTGAGCTACATAATTATTGATTTACTATTTGCAAGGCTTTTCATATGATGTATCATTCTGAGGCACGTGCCCACGGACAAATCTAGTTAATGTACAAACAGTCTCGACTCGATTAACCCCTGAACTTAAATAAGGTGATGGGAAACCACCCCCCCCCCCCCCCCCCCCCCCCCCCCAAATCAGGACAGACCCCTTCTCCTCAGAAACACAATCAATAAAAGTAGACCAATCACAAATATAGAATTGTATGGTCCTTCAAGGCAAACAGGACACAGAATTCCTCACAAGTCTCATCCTTCAATTAATTCATTCTTTGAATCTACTATGCATTTGAATTGAATTTGCACCCCGTCCCCTCTCCTTATCATTTAGTATCTCCCCTTGTCTCACTACTCTTTCTACCCTGTACCCTCCCCCCTCCCTGTATGTGTTTAGAGTCTCCTAAAATGCATCTCACTAAAAACGATGACAATTTTAAATTGTAATAGTAAAAATATTTTTAAAAAAAGGACAGAATGTAAAGAAAAGCTTCCAAAAGATTGATTACATTAACATTACAGTACAAAGTAGAGGGCGAAGTTGGAGTTGGTGGGTCCTACCTAGGTTTTCATGGGGTAGGACCCACCAAACACGTTTTCAAACCTGGTGTTTCCATGAGATCCCATCAGACCCCATCCACATAATATTGGACAAGTACTGTACATTTTTCCCAAATGATAATGGCAAAATTTAGAAGAAGAAGAAGAAAGATAATAAGAAAATACAGAGACAGAGAGTGCCCAGAAAATCAGGGATTTCTATTTTTTTCCCACCTATTTTCCCTCTCTTTCTCTCAGCTTGCTTCAAAGTCAATCAAAATGTCAAGGATTTGATTGGTTGGTGAGATTTGGAGAACATGGCCTCAGATTTCCTTCACTTGTTAAAATTGTCCCCCTTACACTTGTTGCCCTACAATTCCTGTACCATTGTAGTCAATATACAAATATAAATCAGTCTAGTTGTACTACATGTTATGATGATATTTAATGAATTATATACAATTAAGACTAGATTTATGTGAAGATGGTTTTGTTATGCACTGGTTTGGGTCTTACCCTGTAAACAAACTACAATTTGAGTGATCTGGCTAGGCATTGTTAGTGAACTGGCTCCATGAGCTTGATGATGACACCAAATGTTGCGGTGGCTCGGGCCCACACTCCAAATTCACCCCAAAAAGCCTCAGCCTCCTCGTCGAACTCCCTACCGGTGACGCTGCCGCCGCTGTCCCCTCTCCACTCCCGCCTTGCTCTCCTGCATTTTATATTTCTCCTTACATGCATACAATTCATAAACACATGCAATACACGTACAAATCGAAAAAACGTAGGATATATAGATAAATACCTGAACTAACTGAATTCATGCAGTAGTATGGAGCAGGGTAAGGATTACTAGGTAAAGCTGCATTGGTAGATGTGCTAGTTGTGGTTGGTGTTTCGTTATACGAACCACCACCTCGACGCCTACAACCAATAAACAAACGGTCGCCGTTGCTACCGGGCCCATACCTCTCGAAAAGAACCACATCCCCTGCATCCAGCCTCTTATCCTTGACAAACCTACTCCACCCTTTGGTCAGCACATAGCTCTGGCTACTAGTCCAGTAGGAATACCTAAACTTCCATGTCTTTCCTCCTTCATCCTCGAAGCTTAGCAGATGCCCTTTTTCTCCTGACTCGTTATCGATGGGGAAGTATCGCTCTGCGTGCTGTTTCGGTATGACAAGCCGGTTGAGCTTCCCTACATCACTAGGTGTCAAGGGCTTCTCAAACATGTGTTCCTTCCCATAATTCACTTCACGTTGTTGCTGCTGCTGCTGCTGCTGCTGCTGCTGCTGCTGCTCTGCTTGGTTGTGGTTGTTGTAGTAGTAGTAGTAGTAGTGTTGAGGATTGTCCATGGTTGGCTGCCAAATCCAAGTTTGTGAGGGGTTTTGGGAGAGTTGGTCAATTGACATGGACATGTTATATAAGGGAAGGAGGGGAGAGAGGAGAAAGGGGTTGAAGTGATGATGTTGTTGGCAATGGTGCTGAGAAGCATGTAGATATTACTGCCACTGCATTTATGGCCTATGGGAAAGTTTTTATTATTATTTTGCAATGTGGAGTTTGTAGAAAATGCCAATGGTCTGGGTTCATTGATCTGAAAAAAAGGAGGAGAGAGAAAGAGGGGGTCTTTAAACAGAGGAGGAGTAATATTTTTCCACAAGTTGTAAAAGAATCTATAGTATTGTGTATTTTTAGTGAGGTAAGGTGTTGGGTTAACCCTGTTGTGGTCTCATCACGGCAATCCCACAAATTGAACCCGAGAACCGGGTCTGGATCCAAGCAATAGTTTAAAAAAAATATCCGTCAGTCTGATAGTAGAGAATATATATTTGCACTTAAGTATTTTTGCACCCGATATCCTACGATTCTAATAATTTTTGCACTTAAATACATAAATTAATATTATATTTACATATCTATCTTCAACAATTACTTTTACTAGTATAATGTATGTGCAATGTACGTCTAAAAAAATAAAGTCATCAAATTAAATGAATATATATATTGAATAAGAAAAAAAATAGTTTATATTTGAATGTTTTGATTTGGGCTACACGTGTGGTGCACATTTATATTTGTTGTATATAGTTTGGATGTGTATTATATGTGTTTATACAGGTACAAAGTTAGAATTTATTTGTTACAAACCCAAACTCTTCCATTAAAATAGTAGAGATATGTATATTCCTATAACCTTATTATTCAAATTCTATATGTTTAAAGGTATTTTTAACGGGTTCGGGTTTGGGTCCGGGTCCAGGTCCGGGTCTGTTCTATTTTGAGCGGACCCAGACCCAGACCCGGACCCGGACCCATACCCAGATCCGGACCTGGACCCGGACCCATACCCAGATCCGGACCTGGACCCGGACCTGTATAGATCGGGTCAGTTCCGGTCCAATGCTGAGTCCGAGTATCGGGTAAATGTGATAGTGCTAGTTTAGATCATTTAAAGTTCTACACTGATGCAAATGGTTCGATCGAGTTATGGGTACGAAACAATTATAAAATAGAAGTTTGTTATACTTTTGATAGATAATACTTGTAAGAACATCCACAATCGTTTGCTATATTTGCCAATTTCTCATTTTTTGGGAAAGCATGTGCTGTAGTCGTTTGCTATTTTGCCATAAAATGGCAAAATCGCTATAGTCGCTTTCTCATTTTTTAGAAACGAAATTGCGATTCTCAAATTATAAGAGACGAGACATGTTCCGTCCCTATTTTTTTCAATTTTTTAATGGGATCAGACGAGACATGTTGTTTCATCTGACAATTTTTTTTTATATAAAAAGATCATACGGTACATTATGTACCGTCTGATGAAAAAAAATTCAAAAAAATACTGAAACGAGACATGTTGTCTCGTTTCAAGTATTTTTGCTTGGACCGGACAACATGTCTCGTCAAAGGTGGGGCATTTAGTTTAGGGTAAAACTAGGTTTAGTGTATAATTAATTAGGAGTTAGGTTATATTTTATTATTTAATTTATTTAACTAACCTATTTTAATATCTAATTATTAATTAATTAACCGTAAATAAAAGGAGGGGGGGGGGGGGGTTTGACTAAACAATATGTCTCGCATTTCTTAAATTTTAGTAAAATTTTAGCAAAATTTTAACAAACTATCACCACTGCCGATATTTAACCTATTTTCTATTATGGTAGATGAATTTAAAAAAAAAAAAAAAAAAAAAAAAAAAGAGAAATTACATTGTGGATGCTCTAAACTACTTATATATTAAAGTATTTGTGCTTTGTATCTAGTATATCCTGATTGTGGGATTGTGGGATTTTGGAATCAGGGGTAATACTGGTGCATGGTGAATTGGTGATTGCCTTAACAGTAGTTTTCTGTTTGGTTGGAACTTTCAAAGTTTAGAGAGAGAGAGAGAGAGAGATAACCTGGCAAGTGTTTGACCACCAATCCAAAGGAAAAAAAAAGGGGGGGAAGATTTGGTGAGCTAGCTAGCTGGGTATCTGTCTAATCTTTGTATACAAGCTGGCATTGACTGAGCATGCATCTGAATGATCTGATATTCCAAGTTCCCAACCCTACTAACTATTTATTTATTTATTTATTTTACTTATTATTAGTACTTTGATTGCAGGTGTGAACAAGATTACAAATAAACTCTTAAATAAAAGTCTTAATTATAAAGCATTTAGATCAGAGAATACAATTGCATGTATTATTAGATCGCAGTTCAACCGATCAAGCAAAGTTTGAATTTGTTTCGTAACATACGCTGTAGTCGTTTGCTATTTATACGTTTTTTGCGACAGCAGATTATTATAAATGAGAGTGGATTTGAGAAAAATGCATATTATTCAGGACGCTTCGTCCGAAGGAAAAAAATTATTTTTATTCTTCCGACGCAACTTTACTTTCTGTCCAACCAAAAAAAATTTAATAAACTGTAATAAAAAAAATCAAAAAAAGTAAATAAAGCAAAAAAATAAAAATTCCAAACCATGTCCGACACAACATGAAGTTGCGTCTGACCATTTTTGTGATTGTTTTTCTCCTCCGATGCAAAGTGAAGTTGCGTCTGATCATTTTTGTGTTTTTTTTCCTCTTCCGACGCAAAGTGAAGTTCCGTCTACCTATTAAAAATAATTAAATTCCTCTGACGCAACTTCAAACTCCATCTGATACGGCATTTTTATTATTTTAAATTAAATTGCTATAAAATATCATTCGACGACTGCAGTAAAGAGACAAAATGCTATACGCATTTATGCATTTATGCATTTTCTAACAATCACGACTGTGAATGTTCTAAGAGGCCATTACTAATATTATTTATTATATATAATAATTTTATATTGAGATATGTATGGGGCTGAAAAGATATTCCTCCATTTTCCCACAACCTTGAGCAGATAAAGCATTTATCAAATCAAAAATCAATCAAACCAAAACCAAACCCAAAACCAACGACAACGACAACGACAACGACAACAATTTATCCCAATTCCTTTGCCCCGGCCCCTACCTACTATCGTGTCCAAACCAAGTCCTCTCACCTTCTTTTGGCCCCCTCCCCTTCTCTTCTATGTATTTCACCTTCCGTTGTCCATGATAATTACTAGTAGATAATAGAGGTAGGACGAAAACCTACAGCATTAGATATAATCCGCATTGAAGCGAAGACACGCACAAGCAAAACAACAAGGGACACACACACACACGAAAACAACATTGACAAAATCTAAAGTGGATTCGATACGTTTCAGGGTGAGTTCTATAGCTCCTGAAGTACCCCAGTTGTGCTTCTGGTTTCCATTCTCATCATAGCATTGTAAGAAGAACTATGTTCTGCGTAATGAGCAATATTGGTCGATTTACCATCTTTTGAGTGAAAATTTGAAAGCAAGATTGGCTCGTGACGACTTAGTTAAATTGTAGCGTTAGTAGTTCTTTCATACTCCCTCCGTTCCACTTTAAGTGATATTTAGAAGTTTTGCACACAAATTAAGAAAGGGTGAGATAAATATTTTTTCCCCTTTATACCCTTATTAATACTAAGTCTCTATGAGTAATTACTAGGAGTAATTCTGATTTCAAAAAATGTAATTAATGTTTTCAAACCCAGATATCAAAAAATGTAATTAATGTTTTCAAACCCATACTCCGGAGTACCAAAAATTCTTGTTCTTGTGAAGAGTGTAGGAGTAGTACTTTTGATTTGGAAAATATATAGAGTTGCAAGTAGTAGGTGAGAGGGAGTTGGCATTAAATTTTTGGAGAAAACAAAATCTAGAAACTTGAAACTACAATTTTCTAAGAATAGTTGATAGGATTAAGATGAGTAATTAAGATAAAACTTCAACATAAATAAGGGTGTTCTTGGAAAAAAAAGGAAAAAAATTGGATAATATCACTTAAAGTGAAACAAGAAAAAAACCCCTAAATATCACTTAAAGTGGAACGGAGGGAGTACTTTTTTTTAGAATAAAGGTGACCACTTTATTAACGATAAATTAACGAAACAAAATAGTACAAGATACAACTCCATTGTTTATAGATCTAGAAGAGATCTACAACAGCACAGTAAACAACTACTGTTGGGATTGGGGCGTCAACAAACGTCCGTTGTCGTAGCGGAACTAATAGAGCAATGAGGATGTCGAAGTAGACGAGACGAATAAATTGAGCAAGCAAGTAGATCCACCAAACTAACACAAACACACCGATGACTTATCCCGGTTAGCTTTTGCTAAATCCGGGGAGAAATATACGGAGATCTGATATTCAACTAGAATAGATTATAATGAGTTATTGATTCACTCAATACAAGAAATTAAACTCACTCACCAAGAACTATCTCTCTCTCAAGCCTCTCTTTGCAATGGAGAACAAAATCTATGAAGTACTCAACTCTCATAAAGGAGGAGTTTACAATATATATAGAAAAATAAAGAGAAACCTAGGTCTAATCTTGATTCTCAGTCGTCCGATATAACCTGAAAAAGAAGTAACTGAATAGGAGCCGCACGATCTAACTTGGCGTTGAAGATTGGGCTGAAACGACCTAACAAATCGAAGCCCAAAAACGAACACAGCGCCGCGGTCGGTCGACCGTCCAACAAGACCGGTCGACCGTACCACTCTCTGACATTCCCTGTACTTCGAGCGGACGGGGGGCACGGTCAGGGGGTGCGGTCGACCGCAACATAGGACAGTCGACCGCAACTATGCCTGCACCTTGCTGCTGTTGTTTTTCCTTCTACTCACTTCGACGCTTCGACCTCCGTTCTTCATCTTACATTCTTCTAATCTGAACAACGAGTATTCAAGACATAATCCTAACAAACTCCACCTTGAATTGCATACGAGTGCTATCACATGATGTGTTATTCATCTCCAAACTCAAAATAAATTTTACTTGCAAAGAAAACTTCGAACAATAGCTTCTTCTTCTAGTTGAACTGATCTCTACCCAATCTCACCAAATACAGTATACCCTTCAAGGGTACACCTCTGTAGATGTACTCACGAAATTGCCAACCTCTGCACGAACTCCACATACCCTTAGGCTTTCTCCATCTCTTGACGATATTCGAACGTCGTGGTCTCATCTCGATGATTCAAGTTGCGGCAAACTAACTGAGCTTGCGGGAATAATGGAAAAGAAACTATCAACCCCTGCACAGGATTTTCGAATTCCCCAAAGCTTGTAGAGATTGTGTTGGCTTGGCCCAACCAATCTCATACCTCTAATCACTTCACGACGACCTTGAAAAACATACAGAACTCCACATCGAGTTGTGTATCTGCTGCCCCGTGCATCAAGAGTTCCCAAGGAAATCAGATTCTGTTTCAGCAGAGAATGTGCAAAACATCCCTTAAAGTGAACATATGTAAACCTGGCATCTTTAGCTCAACTGTCCCCTCACCCACTACTTTACAAATCTCCCCAGTTCCCATTGTCACACAACGCCCCATAGTAGACTTATAAGTAGAAAACAACTCCCTCTCGAAGCATATATGAGAAGAACTCTCCGAGTCAAGAAACCAACTAGAATCCACTTCTAAAGAATTTGAAACAAGAAGATACGAAGCACCTGAATCAAAGGCACTAACCACATTAGCGGCTGAACTCCCGTTCTTTGCAATCTCCTGATTCTGCAATTTTCAACAGTCTTTCTTGATATGCCCTGGCCTCTTGCATTATCGGCAACGGATCGAATCCTTTTGCAAAGCACTTTGTCTTCCTTCCGAAGGACCATCCACTACTAGACAACTTGTAGGAATAGACGATGATGATTTATGGGTCTCCTTCCTAAGTTGATTTTACTTAAATACTTTGAACAAGAACATCATACATGTCAGTCTTCCAAAGATTGAAATTGATCTTTTCATTAAACTGCGTGATTTTCAAAATACTGTGGCCTGTCATCTTAACCAAGGAACTCGGCAACCTGAAACTCTGATACCAGTTGTTGGGATTAGAGCGTCAACCAACGCCCGTTGTCGCAGCGAAACTAATAGAGCAATGAAGAAGTCGAAGTAGACGAGACGAATAAATTGAACATGCAAGTAGATCCACCAAACTAACACAAGCACACCGATGACTTATCCCGGTTAGCTTTTGCTTAATCCGGAGAGAAGTATAGGGAGATCTGATATTCAACTAGAAGAGATTATAAGGAGTTATTGATTCACTCAATACAAGAAATTAAACTCACTCACCAAGAACTATCTCTCTCTCGAGTCTCTCTTTGCAATGGAGAAAAGAATTTATGAAGTACACAACTCTCATAAAAGAGGAGTTTACAATATATATAGAAGAATAGAGAGAAACCGATGTCTAATCTTGATTCTCAGTCATTCGATATTACCTGGAAAAGAAGTAACTGAATAGCAGCTGCACGATCTAACTTAGAGTTGAAGATTGGGCTTAAACGACCTAACAAATCGAAGCCCAAAAATGAACACAGCGCCGCAGTTGGTCGACCATCCAACAAGACCGGTCGACCATACCACTCTCTGACATTTCCTATACTTCGAGCAGTCGGGGGGGCGCGGTCGGGGGGTGCGGTCGACCGTAACATAGGACAGTCGACCGCAACTATGCCTGCACCTTGCTATTGTTGTTTTCCCTTCTACTCACTTCGATACTTCGACCTCCGTTCTTCATCTTACCTTCTTATAATCTGAACAACGAGTATTCAAGACACAATCCTAATAACTACTACATCAACAACCCAAAGAAAGTAATGTATACAATAATTTCATCTACCAACACTCAGCACTCCTCCACCCAAACCGCCCTACTTTTCCTTCTCTTCCATATGTAGCATTTTCTTCGCACTTATTTGACACGGCCAAGCATGGATGAAGGGAAAATTTTTATGCATCATGATAGGAAATTTGTTGTTCTTATTATTGAAGCTGAGTTTGTTTCGATCTAGCTGTAGACCCCACAACGTAACAGCCACGGAGATGTCCCAAGCCACCTTATTCTCTTTTCTCACTACACTCACCTTCCATGCTCCCCATATATGCGATGTCAAACTCGGGCACTCCAATATCTCAAAACCTAACCACACCATCCCCCATACTTTTTTGCATTTAGGGCGAGTTATATAGCTATTGGATGACTGATAAACAATCTTGAAGTGTCAATCTGTTCGATTAGTTGTCTTATTTCGGACCATAATGACCCTAGTTGTGCTTCTGGTTTTCGTTCTCATCATCACATTGTTGGAAGTTGTTTGTTCTTTGCATAATGAGCAATATCTGCCAATTTACTATATTTTGAGTTAGAAAACACGAAAGAATAGTGGCTCGAGCAAAGTCAGTCAAAACTATGGTAAATAGCATGAGTAGTTCTTTTGTTCTTTTTATGTCGTGTTTTGACTGCACTTGTTTTACAACAAGCATATATGTTGAGAATCTAAGTGTAGGACCAAGGAGAAAACCCACCATTTGTAGTGCTCGAAATGCCCACAAAGATCGATGCATCTATAAAAGATTCCAAAAAAATTCAAAATGATATGCAAAGTTAACAAATACTTCTTACTCAAAAGTACAAACATACAAAAAAAATTCACGATATTTTCTACACTGAAATCTCTCAAAAACAAAATAGAGGACTCTCTCTAATCTCTCACTTTATCTTTTGACGGCATATCGTAAAATCCTAGACTGCACACTTGGCATACCTATAACCCTAGGATTTATATCTACATTTATAGTCTCAAATAAACCCTAAAAGATAAATGCAAAGTATGCGCAAAGTGATCCAAATCCACGATCCGCTATTATAACATGCAAACTGTTGCGGCCGACTGCATAGGAGGGTGTTCAGCTGCAATGAGACTTGAGTAAGACAAAGAGCATCTCGGTCGACTGCTCTTCTCAACGGTCTATTGCACTCTCAGCAGGCTTGATAGTCGACTGCAACTTGCTATGTTGCTGCTTCTGCTTGCTAGTGTGCTTCGGTCACTTGCCGCTTTGTGCCTTCTCTTCTTCAAACAATTGTGCTTGTGTATTGGATTCATAAATCCTGACAATCTTCCACTTAGACCAAATACACAAGATTTCAAAAATTGTTCCTTTTTTCTCGCATTATCTCTGCTAGCCTCCCACTCCTTGTGAAAGACCGAATATTCTTCACTCACATGAAGAGCACCTGTTTCCCCTCCACCACTTGGAGGGTACAAACATGCCTCGTAGATTCTACCGCATAGGGCACGAATAATGGAGAAACACTCTCCGCTTTTTACCGTGTTGGATTCTGTGTTACTAGACTCCCCAACTCTCGCATAATTTCCACCAGCACTAGACATTGTAGAAAACCTCTCAAGACCAAGACACTCTCTGTACTTGAAACCTCTATGGACGACACCTTCACAGTATCTGCAGACTGCAAAACATCACTCATAGCCTCACTACGACCAACTCGGCCCTGCATATCGATATTAATTCTCTTAACATCACAAGAGCAACTCAAAGTTTCTGTCATATCACAAAGAACCCTAACCGCATCTAACTCTTGCACTCCTCTAGTATCCATCTCAACATGGCCATCAATGTTGAAATGTAGTAAGTAGTAATATGTATATTATGTTTCCTAATCTATAGGAAACAGATTTCTCAAATCTCTCACCCCTCAATCTTCTTTCAATCTTCTTTCTTTTCCTCCAAGATTGTAATCCTTATATATAGATGTATATTGTAAAAGAATAAAGAACAAGAAGAATAATAAAGATTTTTCCCAAATCTGTTTTCAACATTGTATCAGAGCCTAACAAGATCTAGGCTAGATGAAGAAGAAGAAGAGACGGAGGCGATCGGATCTTACGCCTCCATCCCGATCCGATCCTGACCAAACCCCGATCCCCGAACCTCCTCGTCGACCCGATCCTCGTCGACCCCGATCCTCACTACCATCGAACCCGTCGCCGATCTTAGTCGACCCCGATCCCTCAGCCCCCGTCGTCCTCTTCCGTCTCCGATCAACCCCAACACCACCAGCCCCATCCCTAGCCCTCGCATGCTTCCTATCGTCTCCCCAGCGCGCCGCCGCCACACCTGACCCCCCCTCCCCAACGCCCTTCTCCTCCCGTCGACGCTCAGCAGCGACCAAACCCAACACATCAAACCCCTGTCTTTCCCTAATTCTTGTCGATGCCAGCCGCCCTACATCGATCCGTCGTCGCCCTCGATGCCTCTCCGTTCGCGCAGCCGTCGCTCGACCACCGCCTGGACGTCGTTCCGCCGTCGATTCACGACCTCCAGTGTAACACCCCTGCCCCTAGCTCAAACAATTTATACAATTTATAAGATAAATTAGATACTATATAGTACAACTGCCCACCACAGGCTGCCTCTCAAAAGTTGGTTAACCGATTAGGTGACTCTTGATCATAAACTATTAGTATTTATATTTTATTTTATTTTAATTGATTTTCGATATGGGATTAATCCCCTACTCCAACAGCCGAAACCTATGAACACCCCGGGTTGCCCCCACCAACCAAATGCCACATCATGGCATTTTTACAAACAGCACAATTTCCATGCTGCTTTGATTTTCAACGTGGGCCTCCACCACTATTTACTACACCATTTAATTATTAAGCCATCATGCATATGTTTAAACAACCAGCCAATACTATTCAATATATATATTATATTATATTTTGAAATAACACAGGGTGTTACAAACCCCTCCCCTTCAGAAATCAGCATCCTCGCTGAGCACGTGCATGCACAATCTAGTGCAGGATCTCCTTTCTAGCCGATGTGGAGTGGAGTGCCTTGATTCTGCTAGTATACCCTGATTCTGCAGGTGGTCCACTATTTTAGGCCACCACCTCGCTCTCTCTCAGGCATCTCCCCGACGTACATCTGCTAGCTTCATCTCAGGCATACATCTCACCCACTCTTACCCACACTCGGTGTCGAAAGTCGGCTCTGATACCATTTGTAACGCCCCTGCCCCTAGCTGAGACAATTTATACAATTTATAAGACAAATTAGATACTATGCAGTACAACTGCTACCACATGCTGCCTCTTAAAAGTTGGTTAACCGATTAGGTGACTCTTGATCATAGGCTATTAGTATTTATATTATATTTTATTTTAATTGATTTTCGATATGGGATTAATCCCCTACTCCAACAGCCGAAACCTATTAACACCCCGGGTGGCCCCCACCAACCAAATGCCACGTCATGGCATTTTTACAAACAACACAATTTCCATGCTGCTTTGATTTTCAACGTGGGCCTCCACCACTATTTACTACACCATTTAATTATTAAGCCATCATGCATATGTTTAAACAACCAGCCAACATTATTCAATATATATATTATATTATATTTAGAAATAACACGGGGTATTACAGCCAACCCTTGCTCCACGGTGCTGTTGCCGCCATTGCTCTGCCTTGTTGTTTTTGAGGTTGCTTTTGTTGTTGTGTTAGAGATCTGAAGTGTGCTGCTTTGGATCTGAGTAATCGCGGCTTTGCTGTTTGCTGTTGAGTATTGGAGTACTTGCTATCGTTGCTCTCTACTGTTGCTGTTTTTGCTGTTTGTTGAAGACTTGGAGCTGTTCTTGGCCAAGTTGTGTTGCTTGCTATTGGTTGCTGATGATCAGATCCGTTGTTTTTTCTTGTGCCGCTACCATGAGACAAACTGATGGAACCGAGAAGAGAATTGGACTTGCCTCTACATTAGTTACAGCTGTAGGTAATGATGGTAAGATATTTTAATATTTCTGCCTCTGTTATGAATAAAGCATGGATAATTGATTCGAGTGCTACCGAACATATGACTTTTGATTTTAGATAAGTTCAAAATTTTCAACCATCCACCAAATCAATTATGTCCACTGCCAATGGTGACCCTGCCACTATTACTAGCAAGGGTACCATACCTCTAACAAACAACCTAATCTTAGATACGGCCCTAGTTGTACCATCCTTAAATTTTAACATATTATCTGTTGCTCAAATAACCACCTCCTTACATTGTATTGTAGTTTTTTGCCTTCACATTGTGTGTTTAAGGATATTCGGACTCGCAAGACGATTGGTTATAGGGTTAGACACGAGAAGCTCTATTACCTGGATTTAGAATCTGAAAGTTCAAACAAGTTGACTCAAGCTCTAAGTGTGGAAGGATCCAAAGATGAAAAGAAGAAATCAGATACTTGGCAATGGCATCGACGTCTAGGGCATGCTTCTTTTGGTTATTTGAAGAAATTATTTTCAAGTTTATTTTTGAAGTTGGATATTTCTGTCTTTTGGTGTGATGTGTGTGAACTCGCAAAATGTCACCGTGTTTCTTTTCCTCCAAATCCAAGTAAAAGCTCTCTTCCATTTATGATTATTCATTCTGATGTTTGGGGTCCATCCAAAATCACTACATTTGGAGGAGCCAAATGGTTTGTGATATTTATTGATGACTGTACTCGTATGACCTGGATTTGTTTGATGAAGTCAAAAAGTGAAGTTAGTGGCTTGTTTCAGAAATTTCACAAGTATGTTATGATTCGGTATAAATCACAGATTCAAGTTCTTAGAAGTGATAATGGCGGAGAGTACCTGAGTTCGAATCTGCAACAATATTTGGAGGAACACGACATTGTTCACCAGACTACATGCCCATATGCACCTCAACAGAATGGGGTTGTAGAAAGAAAAAATAGACCTCGAGGTGGTCCGTGCTTCTCTTATCCTTGGACACATGCCACTCATTTATTGGGGGGAAGCTCTTGCTTCTGCTGCATACTTAATCAACCGAGTTCTCTCTAGTATCCTAAACTTTCTCACACCATTTCAAGTATTAACTGAAATCGTGAATGCACCAAAAGTCATCACCTTGCCACCTCGTGTATTTGGATGTGTTGCATTTGTTCATCTTCATCAATATGAACGCAATAAGTTAACTCCTCGAGCTATCCGCTGTATTTTCGTGGGATATGCACAGAATAAGAAAGGGTATCGATGCTATCACCCACCAACTCAAAGGATGTTTGTGACTATGGATGTTGTGTTCCACAAAGATGAACCGAAGTGAAATTCAGACACTTGGGTATGATGAAGGGGTTAGTGAGGTTCAGACTCTTGGGTATGATGAAGTAATTAACAGGCAGAACGAACAACTGGATACAAATAATGGCGAACACTTGAGTGAAGACCTAGCAAGGGAGGAAGACCCTCATGAATAACTGCAACCAAGGGAAGAAGACCCTCTTGAAGAAGATCCTCTTGAAGAATTGCAACCAGTACCGAATTTCAGTGAGAGTGAACCGCCAGAACTCCAAAACCAATCATCATCGTTGTCCGAAGCTCTTAAAAGAGAACTCTCGCACCATACTAATAAAGGTATTCCAAAATCTACTTATGAACCCGATCTCACTAGTAACGTTAAATATCCCATGAGTAATTATGTATCCACTCACCGCTGTTGGAATCAAATAAGTCATTTGTAAATTAATTATCTACTGTATCTATTCCTAACAGTGTGCAGGAAGCCCTTACTGATCCAAGGTGGAAAGCAGCTATGGATGAGGAGTTGAAGTCCTTGAAAAAGAATGAAACTTGGGAGATAGTCGAGCTACCAGCAGGGAAGAAGCCAGTAGGATGCAGATGGATTTATACGATGAAATATAAGTCTGATGGTTCAATAAAGCGATATAAAGCAAGGCTGGTTGCCAAAGGATACACTCAAACATATGGAATTGATTATGAAGATACATTCGCACTTGTGGCAAAATTCAATATTGTTGGAGTCCTACTGTCACTTGCTACAAATCTTGACTGGCCGTTAGAGCAATTTGATGTGAAGAATGCATTTTTGCATTGGAAATTGACAGAGGAGGTTTATATGGATCTTTCACCAGGGTCGAACAGACCAGTCCAACACAGTAATAAAGTGTGTCGATTGTGGAAGGCGCTATATGGTCTCAAACAGTCGCCAAGAGCTTGGTTTGGGAGGTTTACAAAATTAATGAGGACATTCAAATATTGTCAGAGTAATTCAGATCATACCTTATTCCTGAAAAGGAAAGAAGGTAAGATTACTGCTCTCATTATTTATGTGGATGACATGATAATAACTGGGAATGATCA
Source organism: Hemerocallis citrina (assembly GCA_017893485.1). Taxonomy (NCBI): domain Eukaryota; kingdom Viridiplantae; phylum Streptophyta; class Magnoliopsida; order Asparagales; family Asphodelaceae; genus Hemerocallis; species Hemerocallis citrina. Next base: position 2,453,461 of record JACEHZ010000091.1, read on the forward strand.
TGGGAAGAGAATGGCATTGAAGAGCTACTTGTCACAAGAGTTCGAAATGAAGGATCTTGGCCCTTTGAGATATTTTCTTGGTATTAAAGTTTCTCGCTCGAGAAATGGTATATTTCTGTCTCAAAGAAAGTATGCTCTCAATTTATTGATGAAAACTAGAATGTCTGCTTGTCAGCCGATGGGTACACCATTAGAAGAAGGACTGAAACTTTTCAACGAACCTGATCATGTGCCTTGTGATAAGGAAAGATATCAGAGATTGGTTGGATGACTGATGTATTGCGCATACACTGCCAGATTTATCATATGCTTTAAGTGTGGTAAGTCAGTTTATGCATGCACCTCAGGAACATCACATGGATACAGTGATGAGAATTCTGAGATATATTAAGTCTGCTCCAGGAAAAGGGGTCCTATTTGCGAAACATGGTTACTTGAAGGTTGAGACATATATTGATGCTGGTTGGGCAGGATCTATAATTGATAGGCGCTCCACTTCAGGATACATTACCTTTGTTGGAGGAACTATAGTTACATGGAGAAGCAAGAAGCAGAATGTTGTTGCACGCTCTAATGCAGAAGCTGAGTATCGCGGAGTAGCTCTATGTAGAGCGGAAGCTTTATGACTGAAACTCTTGTTGCAGAACTTAGGCTGTGGTCCAAATGAACCTATGAAGATATATTGCGATAGTCAAGCAACATGTGATACTACCGCCAATCCAGTTCAACATGATAGAACGAAACATGTAGAGGTTGATAGATTCTTCATCAAGGAGAAATTGGATGAGAAAGTCATTGAGATATCTAAAGTGAAGTTAAAAGATCAACTCACAGATATCCTGACCAAGACAGTTTCGAGTCGGCTCTTCTTGAAATTTGTTGACAAGTTCGGCACGTTCAATATCTATGCACCAACTTGAAGGGGAGTGTTGAAATGTAGTAAGTAGTAATATGTATATTCTGTTTTCTAATTTATAGGAAACAGATTCCCCAAATTTCTCACCCCTCAATCTTTTCTCAATCTCTTTTCTTCTCCTCCAAGATTGCAATCCTTATATATAGATGTATGTTGTAAAGAATAAAGAACAAGAAGAATAATAAAGATTTTCCCCCAAATCTGTTTTCAACAATCAATTCTCACTATATATGTAACCTCTCCACCCGCCCCACAACTCTTAGATCTCTGTTGTATCTCACACAATTGGTTGAGAGACCACTACAAGAGAAGCACATATCTTGTCTCTAAGCAAGTTCATCGTTCCCTCATGCTTCCTACTTGTTACAACCTCTAAACATGCAGTTATACACCACTTTCCACTACCAAATATTGTTGACAAACCCTCTTTGTCGAACCTTCCTGTCAAGATAAGTTTTTCCCTCAAGTTTGGGACATGTCTTGTCTCCCTCAAGAGAATCTGCTTACTATTACTGGTTTTCTCTCAAGTTTCACTCAAGTTACCCACGATCACATATCCGAAAGAATCCTCTTTGTTGTCCTCAAACACCTCCTTTATCGAAGTGTAATGAATAGAGATATATAAATCAGTGCACCAATCACGTGTATCCAACTCCACCCTTACTGATAAACATAACTCTTCACCCTTTGTTTCGTCAACCACATTGGCTTGCTTTGATTATTCTTAGTTCTTCTTCATAAGGGCCTTACAACTATGCATCATGTTGCCCCTCTTATAGCAATACTGGCAGTTAGGTCCAACACCATTGTCGATGTCTTCAGACCCACTATTGGACTCACTTTTCTGCTCAATTCCCTTTTGACTTCCCTTAAATCTCTCACGTCTCTCTACTGAAAGTGCGGAATTGTTAGAAAATAATGAAAACTCTCTATCTCTCTTCCTTCTCACCTCCTCTTTCATGATGTTGCTCACAACATCTTGTAGAGTCATCGAATATTTCATAGTCTATATAATAGTATGTTTCACCATATCATAACTGTCAGGTAGAGTAGATAGAAGTAAAATGTTTGTGCTTTCTCTGAAGATTTCAACCCTGCAGCTTCCAACTGGTTGTGTACCTTACATAAATTATTCACATGTTCTGCTATTGAACCTCTTTCTCTCAACTTTATGTTAACCAATTTCTTCAAGTGAAATTTTTTATTCGATTCCGACGGTTTCTCATACATATCAATGAGAATCTTTATTACTTTCTTCGTGGTCTTTGCATTCAAGATGTGAAATGGCGTTTTCTTACTCAACACTAACTGGATTTTCTCAAATGTCTTCTGATCCAAACGATCCCAAGACACCAAGATCCTCGTATCCTCGTATGCACCTTCCAGCTTCTCAGCAAACAATGAACCATCTAGATCTTTCTGACAGAGATACGTCACCATCTGAATCTTCCACATCGCAAAATCAGTTCCATCGAATTTTTCTTACTTTCAACTTGCTAACCATCTCACTATAGAGATCACTTAGGTTACATCTAACCTCAATATAAACATTCCATTCATTATTCATCATTTCTTCTATATCAACTTTCCTTATTTTTATAGATTAAGAAGTATTCAACTTCTTATAGCAAAATTCAATAACAATTTGTCAAATCACATTCTTGTAGACAATTTCTTGGTTAGTGTAGATGGATAGTTGGTAAATTATTCATTACCCTATATGACCCAAAAGGGATAATTCCAATTGGTGTCTAGGGTCTCCATCTATCCATCTAGTTAATTTTTCAATGTTGGAATATTATTTGAGCCACAACCTCAACAATCTCCCCTTTGGCTCGAATCCGGGAGAGCAACCATCGAGCCAGAAGTTTGAAGAACTTCAAATATTCATAGTCTCCATCTTATACTATATTCCATGTGCATCCGCCAATGTTTTTTTAACTTGATCATGCCTCTGCCACTGTGACTCGACACTTGTGCCTCCTGCCAATACCTCATTGGCTCGGTAAGTTACAATGCCTCCCACCACTTGTTGATTTGACACTTATGCCTCTCGCCAATACCTAATTGACTCGGCAAGATAATGTTGATTCAGCAACCTCATGACTTGACAAAGCCTTCGCCACCAATTGACTTAACACAATAACTTTTATATACATGACGACTCAATAATATCCCCATATTTGCCGAATATCTTCACCATGGGCTCTAATACCACTCTGTAGTGCTCAAAATGCCCACAAAGACGTGATGCACCAATAACAAGATTCCATAAACACACAAGATCTCACAAGCGCAAGAACAAAATTATATGCAGAGGCAATCAATACTTCTTAATCAAAAAGTACAAATATACATGTTTTTTTCCCATGAGATTTTCTACATCAAAATCTCTCAAAACAAAATAGAGAACTTTCTCTAATCTCTCACTTTATCTTTTGGCGGCATACCGTAAAATTCTAGACGACACACACGGCATACCTAAAACCCTAGGATTTATATTTATATTTGTAGCCCCAAATATACTCTAAAAGATAAGTACAAATTAAACCCAAAGTGATCCAAACCTGCAACCCACTGTTGTAACACGCTCACCGTTGCATTCAACTGCAATGAGACTCGAGCAAGTCAGAGAGCATCTCCGTTAACTGCTCTTCTCGACAGTCGACTGTAATCTCATTAGATTTGATAGTCGACTACACAGTCAAGTGCAACCTGCTATGCTGCTGGTCTTACTTGCTGATGTGCTTTTGTCATTTACCGCTTTGTATTTTTTTCTTCTTTATTAAACCCTTTTACTTATCTACTGGATCCATGAATTCTAACACCACCTGCCACAATCAGTCCAATTTTGTAATCCCAAAAGGGAGATAGGGGCATCTTTTAACACAGCTTGATGTAGGGTCAAACATAATCACTTCACATTTATGATTTGTGGTTAACATAATGTGAAGATAAGAACACACATGGAAAATGCCATTTTTATATACATGATAAGACTTGTTTCTTAAGGCCACGTATCCATAATAGAATCCATGGAAACCGTGATGGGCCTGTTTGTTCCCTTTCATTCATTAATTAATTAATTACTGAAGTTAATTATATCTATATCTTATATTAATTGGAAAGAGAGTCTACCCCCTCTGTCCTTTCTCTATTTTGAAATAAAAATATCTCTATTTTGAAATAAAAATATGAAAGTGAAAGTAAAGATTCATATTTAACTAACACATGCACTACGTATGTATGATTTTTATTAAAATAATAAAAACAAAATAAAAACTTTAATCCCTCAAACATAGTCTCTTCTTCTTTCACTTTCCCAACCTCACAAAATCGGATGGCCCCCCCACTCTGCAGCTTTAGTAATATTCAACTGTATAATATTATGGTTTGACAGTGATTCTCGATTCTCTTAATTATCTGTTTATGTGCTGATGTTGATAATGAATATTTCAGTAATTACGGTATAAATGATATTCATAGATTTCTCCTATTTCTTTCATATTTTTGATAGTTCTATATAATTTTATGGGTCTCTCAAAATTATTGTAGGCTGTGCCTGTTAACACTAGTGTCTTATTAAATAAACCATCAAATAAAGTAGCTTGTTCTAGTGAGTTTGGAGTGTTTTTCTTTCCCTTAATTTGCTATTTTGAGAAGGAATAGATGGAGTCGAGGGACCATCCCATCACACAAGTTGGTCTCTCTTATTGTAATGAGGCTGGAGTGTGTAGGGTTTGCTAGGGTTTTGCCAAATTGAGGCTTTGTTTAAGCGCTCTCTTTCTCTCTCCCCTAGAACTAGGAAGTGATTACTTCTCTTTCTCCTAGAACAAGAAAGTGATTAAAGCCTAGGTACATCATCTAGGGTAGATGCAACCCACCTAGGCACTTTATGGTCATACACATGAACTTTGTTGAGTGCATTACATGTGCTTAGGTAGAGGGTGGGTCATACTCACGAATATGTTGCGGTAAATTCTCACAAATGGACGGATACAAAATTTTTTAGTGTTCCTATAGTTAGGAGTTGGTGGGAGAGAAAATGTGACGTGATATAGTGTGATCATGTTGTTTTATGTCATATAACAAGTCTCTTGATTCGAAATCCATAAATATTAGTAGTTGTTTATAATCCATATGTATGTATAGCTAGCACACTTTATAAATTATGTAGGGTTTGCGTCCACCTTGAGGCAAGTGAGACGGCCGCCTCTGACCCCCAAATTTTTTTCAATTTTAAAGACACACAAATTTGTATTCTCCTTATAAATATAAGCATGTATTTAAAAATATTATATTGTAATTAGGAGTCCTCAAAAATAATTATTTGGCCCTTTCGCCTTGGGCCCCCGGGAACTTAGGGCCAGCCCTGAAATTATGCTACAAAGTCTGGGAATGAAATTTGGTGCACCATGGTTAAGGTGTTTTTCATGAACGACCTTGGTGCACCATGAGAATTGTACCTCCTCCAAAATCTCTTCGGTTTTTTAGTAGATCATGCAGGGACATGTTTACATTTCTTAACGAGATCCTGTTGGATATATAGGTATGTTCTCACTATATGAATAATATTATGTGTAATATTATTCTATAGATAATACATGTGTTACATGTACTAATTGCATAAATATCGGACCGCGGGTTGAGTGAGCTTAGAACCCAGTACCCAAACTGTTAGAAAATTATTTCCTCTAGAGGATCTTGTTGAGTTTTCGACACGATCAATACAAACCACCAAGTAAATACTAGATCACATCAATCACACAAAACACACAAAAATTGTCCCGGTTGGAGCTTTCACCTTAATCCGAGGGATGAAAAACCAAGATATTATTTAATTAGAAAAGATACAAGAATATTACAATTCTCACCACAATCCTCTCTTAAGCCTAACTAGAATTATTTGTTGTTTACAATGGAGAAATCTCTCACCTCTTGGATGAAGCACTCTCTTCTTCTATTCGGCACTCAATAGAATCATTATCTCTCTTGGAGTCAATACAATTGATTATATAGAGGTCTAAATAAACCCTTGTTTGATAAACTAACCATCTGAGGTATACTAAAGAGATAACCATAAGTTGAGAGTCGTACGATCTAACTTGAAGACGAAGTTGGGCTTCTTACGAACCTCCTAGACCCGACACAAAACTGTATCGGCGCGCAAGACGGTCGACCGCGATCACCTAGATCCGAACCCGAGGGAGTGACAATCGACGGCCCACCTCTCTGTTGACTGTTATTGCTGCTGCTGGCTGCTTCTTCTCTTTCTTCAACTATTTGCTTCGATTCGATCTCATCGCTTCATTGTCTCCTCTTCTAACATGTGTATTTAAGACATATAAACTCAATAATCTCCACCATGGATTGCATACTCATGAATGCACACATGTGTGATTTAAACTCTTATAAACTCTTTCATCTTTGCTTTGTAAATAACCCGGTTCTATAGCTTCTTCTACTAGTTGAATCTACCTCACTAAAAACTTGTCACGCTCTGCTTCCTAAAATACGAAAATATGGGCGCGTAACCAAGGCCCAGTGAATGATATGAGTATTCTAACCCACATCATTCATAAGCTGTACATATACATAATCCCAACAAGTATAAAATACATCCGCGAAGGTAATAAATAATCACATCAACAAGAACATAATGAGTAATCCTCAGCAATAACCATCATCTGAAAAGTACATAAACTTCTGGTAAAAAACGCCCGGGATTACAGTGTATGATATAACAATAACAATAGGGAATAAAAATAACATAAACGAGATAAACTAATGCATGCTAAAAAATTTGACTCCTGCATCATTGATTATTAACTATTGTTTTACCGAATATCGACTATATTGTTTATCGAATATTGCATCATTGACTATCGACTATTGTTTATTGACACTTGGTTACCGATTGAATATATTTTGAAGTCCTGTTTTTCTGCCTACATTGTTTTTTCGCTTTGTTGATTCTAGTGACGGCTTACTAGATGATGCTTTAGGAACAATGAGATTTCAAATACTCGGCCAAGTTTTTCTGCTCCTACAAAGCTGGTAGAGATTGTGGTGACCCTGCATAATCACCCTCTTACCCTTCATCACCTTACGATAACTCTCTCAAACTGTCAAAACTCCACCTCGAGCTGTGCACCTGTAGCCCCAAGAATCAAGAGTCCCCAAAGATATCGATTTCGTTTCAGTATTGGAATATGCATGATCTCTTATAGAGTGAACCATTTACCATCTGGAATCTCTAATTCAATTGTTCCCTCACCTACCACTTCATAAATTTCACCAGTCTTCTTTCTCACACTACAGCCTATTGTTGATTTGTAAGCAGAAAATTTCTCTCTCTCGGAGCAAATATGAGAAGAACTCTCCGAAGTAAGATACTAACTCGAATCCACATCTGAATAACTTGTAACAAGAAGACATAAATCATAGTTACATGAATCAGTGGCATTGAGTATGTTGGCTTGATGACCTCCTTGTCGGAGAAATCTATTCCCAACTCGTAGTGCTAATAGCGGAAGTGCACCACAAGCAATAGAAACTCCCAAGAAATAAATGAACTAAGAACAAGCCACCACAATATATGGATCTCACAAGAACACAACCAATATGCAGAGATAACCAATACTTCTTATTCCCAAAGAAATACAAAGATTACAAAAGAGATTACAACTCTCAATCTCTCTCTCTCACCTTTGAAACACTCGGCACAATCTCTCTTGAAGTTGAATAATGATCACGGCATACTAAACTCTAGAGTTTACGGCCATATATATAGCCCCCAAGCAAACCCTAAAAGATATATACAAATCTAGCAAATTGGATTTTTATCCCGCAAGCCCAAAAGAACAATCAGCATCGATGTCGATCGACCGCACCCCAAGCCGGTTGACCGCATAGTGCAGATCTAGACCCGAGGGCTGATCGGTCGACTGCATCTCCCAGACCGGTCAAACGTCCCCTCCTCTGTTGAATGCCTACACTCGAAGAACTCCCGGTCGACCGGGTCGGTTGACCGCACACCTAGCCGGTCGACCGCAACCCTCTAGATTTCTCTTCTTCTACTTGCTGCTTGTCTTCCCTTGCTTCTTTGTCTTCTCCTCTTCTTCTCCAACTTCAAGTACCCTGTGCCTACGTATATCTGAGGCCACAATTCTTAACAATCTCCCACTTGGACCAAATACACCACGCTTCAAAGTTATTGCAATCTTTCCTCGCATTATCTCTGTCATCTCCCACTTTCATGGAAGACCCAAATACTCCCCACTCACATGAAGAGCACCTCCGCCACTCCACCACGTGGAGTGCACCAACCACCTCTCACCGCCTCATGAAGGATGTGCTCCACCAATCGCATAGAACACGAATACCGGAGAAACAATCTCCCATGTCGGATTCCGTGTTATGAGACTCCCCACATCGCAAGATCTCCATCAACACCAGACATGGTTCAAAGCCTCTCAATGCACCATCTGCACTAGAAACCTCCGTGGACGACACCTCCACAAACTCCACAGACTGTTCAACCCCAACAGTCCCAATTCAGTTACCCTCATCAATATCACCCCGCATATCGATATCAGTGCTCTCTATCACACAAGAGCGACTTGAAGCTTCAACTGCTAATTTGCAAAGTACCCTCACCGCAGCAATGACATGCCTACTAGGATCACTTCCATGGCCAGCAGCTCCCACTAAATTAGTAACCTCCCCTTCACAACTGAAAGAACTCAGTTGCACCCCATACAACCTACTACTCGATTCCGGCTGAGAGTCAACTACAGGAGAAACGTTCCTCACGTCTCTAAGAAAATATAGTGTTCCCTCACACTTCCTTTTTGCAATCACCCTTGAACCTGCAGCTATACACCACTCCCCACTATCAACTGTAGTAGACAACTCTTCTTTGTCTAACCTTCCGATCGAGATAAGATTTTCCTTCAAGTCTGGAACATGCCTTGTCTCCCGCAAGACAACACTTTGATCATCAATAGTATTTACGCGAACAGTACCAACTTCACGTACAAGACACCGGTGACCATTTCCTACGATCACATCTCCAAAAGAACCCTCCTCATAGTTATCAAATACCTCTCTCCTCTGAGTGTAATAAAAAGAAGCTCACGAATCAATACACTAATCTTGAGTGCCTAACTCCTCCTGAGTTGATAAGCATAGATTCTCAACAAGTCCCACTTGAGCTTCCTTTGGAATATCTCTCTTCGGCTTCTCCTGCTTCTTCTTCATATAAGCCTTACAACTGTGCATCATGTGACCCTTCTTGTGTACCAATACTCAGACCCATGTTTCCCATCGCTGTCATCAAACTCACTTTCAGATGAACTACTCTGATCCTTTCTTCTTCGACTGCTCTTAATCTTCCATGTCTCTTCTCAACGTATATGGTGGAATTTCTAGAAGATGATGATGGATACCCCCCGGTTTCTCACTCTTCTCACCTCCTCGTTCAGAATGCTACTCACCACATCCTGTAGAGTCGTTGAATCTGTCATAGTGCCTGTAATAGTCTGTTCTACCGTACCATAACTATCGGGTAAAGTAGATAGAAGTAACAATGACTACCCCCTCTCTGAAAACTTTAAACCTGCAGCTTCCATCTAGTTGTAAACCATACTGTAATTGTTCACATGCTCTGCTACTGAATCCCCTTCCTTCAACTTCATATTAACCAATTTCTTCAGATAAAGAATTTGATTAGATGCCGACGGTTTCTCATACATATCCGTGAGAATGTCCATAGCATCCGTTGTGGTCTTTGCCTTCGAAATATGAAATAACGCCTTCCTACTCAGCCCCAACTGAATCTGTCCCAGCGCCTTCTGATCCAAACGATTCCACTCTACCAAGACCTTCGCATCCTTGTCTACACCAACCGGCTTCTCATCAAACAACGGACCATCAAGATCTTTCTGATGAAGATATGCTATCATCTGAATCTTTCACATCGCGAAGTCACTCCCATCGAATCTCTCGATCTTCATCTTGTTATCGGCCATCTCGAACCAACTGCTCTGATACCACTTGTCGGAGAAATCTACTCCCAACTCGTAGTACTAATAGCGGAAGTGCACCACAAGCAATAGAAATTCCCAAGAAATAAATGAATCAAGAACAAGCCACCACAATATATGGATCTCACAAGAACACAACCAATATGCAGTGATAACCAATACTTCTTATTCCCAAAGAAATACAAAGATTACAAAAGAGATTAAAACTCACAATCTTTCTCTCTCACCTTTGAAACACTCATCACAATCTCATTTGAAGTTGAATAATGATCACGACATACTAAACCCTAGAGTTTACGGCCATATATATAGCCCCCAAGCAAACCCTAAAAGATATACACAAATCTAGCAAATTGGGCTTTTATCTCGCAAGCCCAAAAGAACAATCAGCGTTGGTGTCGGTCGACCGCACCCCAAGCCGGTCGACCACATAGTGCAGATCCAGACCTGAGGGCTGACCGGTCGATCGCATATCCCAAATCGGTCGACCGTTCCCTCCTCTGTTAGACGCCTACACTCAAAGAACTCCCAGTCGACTGGGTCAGTCGACCGCACCCCTAGTCGGTCGACTGCAACCCTCCAGATTTCTCTTCTTCTACTTGCTGCTTGTCTTCCCTTGCTTCTTTGTCTTCTCCTCTTCTTCTCCAACTTCAAGTACCCCGTGCCTACGTGTATTTAAGGCCACAATTCCTAACACTCCTATAGTAGCACTTTTCTGACTCGGCCATTTATGACAGCCTCTCTTGTAATGCCCAATTATCCCATAATAATGGAAACAGCTTGTGTGCCTTATCCCTTTCAATTGCAGTATCATTATCTACTGCTAAACAACCTGTAGAAATTGATCCCCCTTTGTGAGTTTCCTTCCTTAATTCATTTTTCTTCAAATCCTTAATTACCCCGGCTACGGTAAGTGTATCCTTGGTAGATTTCATGTGTAGCATGATAGTTATCATGTGATCATAAGAAGTTGGCAGTGAATATATCAAGTTGAAAGATTTATCCTATTCACTAAGATCATCAGCGTTAATCACCTTTAGTTCAGATATTATCTTATTGAACTCCAAAATGTGATCATGAACTCCACAATGTGATCTTGAATATGGGTACCTTCCTTCAATGAAAAACGAAACATCTTCCTCTTCCAGTACATCTGATCCAACAACGACGATTCCGAGTTGTCAGATTTGAGTCTCGCTCATAGACTCACAGCACTTTTCTCCTTAAGAATATTATACTTGACTTCGTCTACCAATTGCAACCAGATTAAACTCGGTGCCTTAAAAAAATTCTCATACCATTTATCGTGCTTCATATCGATTGGCTTCTTCTCTTCTAGGGCAAGGTGCAAGTCTTTCTGAACCAATACATCGTACATGTCCACTTTTCATAGATTTAAGTTGATCTTACGGTTAAACTACTTGATTTTTTTCTTTTGATCTGCCACCTTCTCCAAGGAACTTGAACAAACCAACGAATCTGATGCTCTGATACCACTTGTTAGAGAATTATTCCCTCTAGAGGATCTTGTTGAGTCTTCTACACGATCAATGTAAACCACCAAGCAAATACTAGATCACACCAATCACATAAAGCACACAAGAATTGTCTCAGTTGAGGCTTTCGCTTTAATCCAAGGGAAGGAAGAACCGAGATTTTATTCAGCTAGAGAAGATACAAAAATATTACAATTATCACCCCGACCCTCTCTCAAGCCTAACGTGAACTACTTTCGGTTTGCAATGGAGAAATTCCTCACTTCTCAGATAAAGTACTCTATTCCTCTATTCGGCACTCAATAGAATCATTATCTCTCTTGGAGCAATTACAATTGATTATGTAAAAATCTAGAGAAACCCTAGTTTGATATACCAATTATCTGAAGTATACTGAAGAGATAACCATATGTTGAGAGAAGACTATGTTGGGCTTCTCATGAATCTCCTAAACCCGACCCAAAACCGCATCAGCGCGCAAGACGGTCGACTGCACAAAATTGCGGTCGACCGCAATCACCTAGATCCGAACCTGAGGGGATGACAGTCGACTGTCCACCTCTCTGTTGGTTATTGTTGCTATTGACTGCTTCTTCTCTTTCTTCAACTATTTGCTTCGATTCCATCTCATCGCTTCATCGTTTTCTCGTCGAACATGTGTATGCAAGACATATAAATTCAACACAAACATATATTTATTCTATAAATATTGGCTTGTGATAGTAGTCTAGATATTCCAATCTTAATGCATAGAAAAAATATCTCAAGCATCTTAATTTAGGATATTAAGCCTAATTTTTCTAATTATTATTTCTTATAATCATCAACAGATACAACAGTAAGATCATTGGTTTTATAAGCATCAATGATGCACCAATTTTTTTCCTCCAGGATGTGGGGCTTTGGAGTGAAGGGTGGGACCAAATATATTGTGTGGGCAACATGTTTTTATCATTCACAAAATCATTCGGACAATTATCTTCTCAGGTTCTTCTGGCATTTCCTCTTGTCAAATTCACCTACACTATTCACTAGGAAGGCATGGAATTCAACTCTTATTATATTTATTAGTAATCTGCGCTCTAATCAATTTATTATTATTATAATAAACTAAATAATATGGTGTAATTTGGCCTCCAACATGAAACCTCCGTTTACTCATACATATTCTTACAAATTATTTCTAGTGGCACAAACTTATATTTTATATGGGAGACACTTTTATAAATAATTATGTCGTAAATAAATTTAATGTTTGAGGATATTACGGTAACTAATAAAATGCTTAATATAACTCCCACTTAAAAATGAATGGTTGAGATAAAGTAGTTGATTGTCTAAAAATTATAGGTTGTCTACAAATAACAATCATAACTCTCTCATTATAGTATTAGAGATGATACAGTGTAATGGATGCAACAACTTGGAGCTGTAGTGAAAGCGAGTCTGCATAGGACGGTTATCACCACCTATGGATCCAAATTAACTCGATGATCTATCCGTCTCAACTCTAGGATGGTCCAGCTGCGCCGAAGAAAATAATAGAAGCATGTGACTCTTTCGTGCATACTCCACTTGGCTCCGGGGCAGATACTGCTGAATCAAATGTGGACAGTTTTGAAAGGGAGAGGAATATAGAATCGTATCGGCCGAAAAGTTGGACCCCATACTGATAAGGTGATGAGCATACCAATAGTATGTGGGTCTCTGGTACTCTCTCAACGCATGCTTCTACGCCTGTCAAGTTCCTTCCTATCTCTTCCTGTGCTTTCACTGTATCTCAACAGTGAATGCTCTGAATGGTAAAGTGGTGAATCACTGATGATTTGATTTCCTTCCTATCATTCACAAATGTAAAAGGTAATAAATGTTGCAAGATTGATTTCTTTTCCTGTGTGAATTGAATGGATTCCTGTACCTTCAAAAGCTTGGACAAAGGATTTATATTGGTCCATCTTAATTATTATGCGATGCGATGTGAATGAGCTAATTAAACAGCGTCATGTACCAAACCAAATTCATTCCAAAAATAGGAGCTTCATATAGTAAGAACAACAGCCATGTGATCAACTTCTAGTAACTATATATAAACGGTTTGAACTATGAAATAATGTTGTTGAGTTTGTCTCATTATTTCTCATTTTTTATGAAATCGTGTGACTTGTTTGCCATGTACTGATAAGAAAAGAACCGTAGAGTTTCCGTGACAACTTTCTCTGTCCCCTTCTTGCTTATCTATTACAGTATTCCTTATCAAAAGTGGCCAAGTAAAGAAGAGTGAAATGAGAGAAATATTGATCATTGGTACGTGCACTTTATGTAAGAAAAGATAAACAAGATGTGACATCATATACAATCGTAGGGCACAGTAAAATCCCTAAAGGAGGGGGGCTACTCTTTATCTTCGTGGGCCTAAAACGGACCACCTTTGATGATGATTGAATATTGGGGCCTCAAAACCTGAGAAAAAGTCTCAGTTTCTATAGTAGGCGTGCTGTTTGTCCTCACTAGAGGGCCCCACCATATCCACTATGGGCCCACAACTACAACCTTTTGTGGCCCATATCCACTTGTCATCCAAACCGTCCAGGTAGGTCAAGTGGGCCCCACTTCAACCTTCCCCTCCCCCCCCTCCTTTTTTTTTGTGTGTGTAACGTATGCCCCTTTTGGAAACTATTTTAACAAAAAAAAAAATATTTGCCAAACTTATTGCTTTCGGAAACTCAACAATTAAATTTACCGTTTTCAACATCGAGTTTAGTTATTTTGTGTTTACCATTGAGAATGACGAGTCTAGTATAAAGCACTTCGTTGTTGGGAATGACGAGTCTTGTTTTATTTTTTATGAAAAACTAGTTGTATCGAACGTCGAGTGCAGTTCAAAATTTTCAAATAAGACTCGATGTTTTCAATGGCAAGATACTTTATACTAGACTTGTCGTTCCCAACGACTAGCACAAAATAACTAAACTTGCTGTTGGGAACGGCAAGTATTGTTGTTGAGTCTTCGAGTGCAATTAATTTGGTAAGTATTCTTTTTTTGTAAATAGTTTTGAAAATTGGCATATATTAAAAAAAAATTCCCACTTGCCATAATTAGTAGTTTACGTGCTTGCTGCTTAGGGTTAGGGTTAAGATAAGGAAAATGAATATGAATTGTTTTTTAATATATGACTTTTTTCGAAACTATTTATAAATATAGAACACTTGGCAAATTAATTGCATTTGGGAACTCAACAACTATACTCGTCATTCCCAACAGCGAGCTTAGTTATTTCGTGTTCGCCGTTGGGAACGGCGGGCCTAATTTTATTTTTTTGGAGAAACTCGTTGAACCTAACTACGAGTGTAGTTCAAAATTATCAAATAAGACTCACTGTTCCCAACGGCGAAGTTCTTTATACTAGACTCGCTGTTGGGAATGGCAAAGTTATATGAAATTTCATGGAGAGTGAAACTCTCTGTTGGACTCTGTTAATTTTCAAAAAAAAAAAAAAACTATATTTCACTCTTTGTGAAATTTCATATAACTTCATCATTCTCAACAACGAGTCTAATATAAAGGATCTCACCGTTGGAAACGACGAGTCTTGTTTGAAAATTTTTAATTAAACTCGTCGCTAGGAACAATGAGTTTCTTCTAAAAAAAAATAAAACTAGGCCCTTCGTTCCCAACAGCGAGTACAAAATAACTAAACTCGCCGTTGGAAACGGCGAGTGTAGTTGTTGGGTTCCCGAGCAGTATTAGTTTGACAACTGTTCTCTTTTTGCAAAGGGTAAAAGGGATATGTGCAACTTGCTCATTTAGTAAATGAGCAAGTAATTATGTGGCATGCATGTGATACATTGGACAACTAACTCTTTTAAGAATTTTTCAATTACATGCATGCCATATCATCAATTGCTTATTTACTAAATGAGCAAGATTCTCATATTTTTTTTCCCTTTTGCAGTAAGGTATATAATTTTTTTAAAAAAAATTCAAGAAATATGAGCTGTAAAGTGTTGTATTTAGTCTACCATGATGGCTGAATTAATATTCAGGGTGACTCACACAGATAGTAATGAATCAGATTATGTAAAGGAATACGAACTCTATCCATTAAGATATTTTCAATTTGGTGGACGAAATCACGATGTCAAGTGCGAAGCATATCTTTCGGAGGATCAATGAACTCCTGCACGGATCATTTAGCAAAATGTGGGAGGTCAACTGATAATACAAAAATTATTATTTTTAAAAATAATAATATCGTTTAGCTAAGTTTGTTAAGGCTGATGCAATAGGCATTCAATATATAATAATGAGTTAGTCTTCAATTTCTGATTGTCAGAAAGACAGAAAAAGATTAAGGAATGGTGGGTGTTATGAAGATAACTAAAGATAGGGGAGAGTTAGGTACACCTCTATGAATGAATGAGAGAGAGAGAGAGAGAGAGATCCATACTCAAATGATCTGGGACAAAAAAATTTGAGGCAATTATTGAAATTTTGGGAGTGATGTAAGTACTGTGCACGTTTATTCTATTGTGCTCTTTGAACTTTCCATTCCACTTCCAGTACAAGAAAATCAAGAGAATCACTCTATTCTGTTTTGGGGTTACTTCTCGACAGTTGCTTGGGTAAATTTTTCACTGACAAAATAGTTTTCTGTGTCTCGCAACTGTATGGTATCAGTCCGATACCGAAATGCATTGGCTGAGTCGGATCGGATATTTGGTTACCAGTACTATTTTTTTTTTTGATGAGAGGTTACCAGTACTATTGACATGCTCGATTGCATAGATAAATTGGCAGATGATATCCCAATAGCTATACGATGTTTGGAAACCATGCTTGATTGAGTTGAATTGGATTCTTCTGAAGGAAGAGATAGGATTGAGGATAAATTGACTCACTCCTTTACTCCTTGTTGTGCATATTTTGTCCACTTTGTTAGAGCATCCAAACTGGTTTGCTAAATTTTCATTTTATCATATTTTGGTACTTGGCGATTCTTAAAATATAGATGATGAAACATATTATTTTGTCCATATGTATATTTTTTAATAGGATCGGACGAAACAAGTTGTGTCGTCCCGAATTTTTTTTAAAAAAATTAAGTATTGGACCGAACATGTTAATCTATCCCAGAAGGGGGCAGGGCATGTTGTCCCGTGCGAGCTCAAAAATATTAGTAACGGGACAACATGTCCCATTTGTGCAAATGTCGTTTTCAAAGTTAATTAATCACTTGATTTAATTATTAATCAGGATTCAGTATTAATTTAATCCACTAATCACTAGGTCTATTAATTTAAATTGAAGTTTAGTGTTAATTTAATAACTAATACTATTTTAATTGTATTAAAATTTTTATTTAAAAAAAAACTCTCCAACGGAACATGTTGTTCCGTTCGATCAACTTTTTTTTTTCTTCTCATATTTTGGTAAATGACCATTGCAAAGAAATCCTCATTTGCCATTTCTCATTTTGTCATTTTTCCAAAAAAAAATAGCAACAGCCAAGCATCCACAATGGTTTGCTATTTTCTCATTTTTGCTATTTTTTGGCTAAATGAGATTCACATTGATTTTCTATTTTGCCATATTATGAGAAAGTGATAACAATAACGTCTCATATTTGAGAAACTTTTTTAGGATTCTTAAAATATAGGGGGACGAAACATATTGTTTCGTGTGTATATATATATATATATTGGATTGGATTGGACGAAATAAGTTATGTCGTCTCGTATTTAAAATATATAAAAAAGTATCGGACGGAACATGTTGTCCTCCCTCCCTGCCAAAAGAAAAAAGGAAAAAAAGGGCATCGGACCGGGCAACACGTCCGAGCTCAAAATTTTGAGAAATGGAACAACATGTCCCATTCGAAATCATGCCACTTTCAAATGGGTTTAATCACTTGGTTTAAGAAATATTCAGGTTTAAGTATTTATTTAATCTACTAATCACTTAGTGAATTAATTTAAATTGGAGTTCAGTGTTAATTTGATAACTAGTTAATTCACTAATGATATTAGAGCATCCACAGTCGTCTGAGATATAATATGCATATATGCATATTACACCTTAGCATATCGCTCGTTTGCTGCAGTCGTCAAAAGGCATAAAATGGAAAAAAAATTAACTAGATGAAATATCTGTCGAATTTTTTTGGGGAAATTTTTGATATTTTTTGAAGGGTTTTTTTTAATTAAAAAAATGCGGGGCCCCACATGAGACGAAACATCATGTTTCGTCCTAGTTGGAATATTGCTAATTAGGGTTTTAATTAAGTTATTAATTTACTAAACTTAATTAATTAACTAATTATTTAACTAAAATTCTAATTAAATACTAAGTAAACTAATTAACTAATTTTTATTTTTTTTTTCATGCGTTCGATGATTTTAAAATTTATTAAATTAATACAGATGAAACATGAAATGCATAAAATGCATATTGTTATATCTCATGCTATTTTTGGCTTTTTACTCTAGCGAAAAATGAAAATTTTGGCAGAACAGCTAACGACTGTAGCGTCTTTAGTGCGAAATTATGCATAAAATGAATTTTTAGCTAACGACTGTGGATGCTCTTATAATAACTAATACTATTTTATTTTTAGTAAAAATTTTAAAGAATGCACTCGGACGGAATAACATGTTCTGTTTCATAAACTTTTTTTCAATGACCACTGCAACGAAATCCTCATTTGACATTTCTCATTTTGTCATTTTTGGTAAAAATAACAACAGCCATTGTGAATGCTGATGTATTTCTTAGTTTCCACTGATATTTAGGGGTGGTTATTTTCTGGGAGCTACAACAAGCCTGTTGTTCTGGTATGAACATCATTCTACTAGTTGTACTATTTATTAAATTCTTCTTAATAAAATGCGGGAGCATTATTTCCTCATCAATGTATGATTTTTTTTTTAATAAAAATACTTTACTATGATTTTCGAAATTTTCAGTTCAGTTCAGTCACACTTTTCCCAATTTGAGTCCAGTTGCTTACATGTAACCAATTATTAAACCCATGCAATATTCAAATGTCCTCACATGTAGGGCTGCAATCGAGCCGAGCTGAACCGAATATCTTTAGGTTCGAGCTCGGCTCGTTTACGAAACGAGCTCAGTTTTAAGCTCGAGCTCGGTTCGAGCCGAGCTTTGACCGTATTCGAGCCGAATAGCTCGCGAGCTTAGCCTTAAAAAAAAAACCCAAGCTCGAGCTCGGCTCGTTTACGAAACGAGCTTATTTTTGAGTTTGAGCTCGGTTCGAGCCGAGCTTTGACCGAGCTCGAGCCAAATAGCTCGCGAATAGCTGGATTCGTTTGCGGTCCTACTCACAAGTCTACTGTCTTCCAAGAAACAAGCCTACCTGAAAAAGTAGTCTAAATTATTACTATATGATGATGAGTCATTTCAGAATCATAATTTCCTCAATTAGAAGTCATACTAAATCATACAATTTAAAAATCCAGAAAAGAGCCAGTCTTATATGTTACACCTGGCAGGTTTAATTAGCTAATCCTCTAGAAACCAACAGAAGATCTGGTCGGTGCCGTATTCCGAATAGTGGGTTAGTTAGGTCACTTAGGTGCTTGTGAAAGCCATTAAAAAATACTCTCAGTTCATCTTATTTCATCACATCTGTGACTTTCTCTTCCTTTGATCTAAGTAGTTAGAGCCAGTTGTCATCACGATCACAATATGAAACACATGCATTGTGAAATGTATACAGTTGAAATCAATGACTTTTCAACATCTAAAGTAGTC
This sequence comes from Hemerocallis citrina, assembly GCA_017893485.1. Taxonomy (NCBI): domain Eukaryota; kingdom Viridiplantae; phylum Streptophyta; class Magnoliopsida; order Asparagales; family Asphodelaceae; genus Hemerocallis; species Hemerocallis citrina. The sequence goes on from JACEHZ010000091.1 coordinate 2,472,688, forward strand.
AATTTTGTAATGAGCATATGATGCCTTCATCTCTTTAAAAAGTCGGTTTCACGTGCAAACGCCGGTGTTTGATTTTGATAGCTTGTGATATTCATGTTGATCTTTCATAAACTTTTGCGTAGGGAGTTGAAATTAGGACGTCACAGTAACTGGGACCAAGTCAAAATTAGCAATTGTTCTTAATTTGTTGATTAATTATTACTTGAGCCATACCTATCAATCACTTAACTATCTTGAGTTATATTATACCCTACATAGTTAGGCTGATTAATGTCGTGATCATGCAGTACGTACTAGTGCAGCAGTACTGATACTTGCATTCCCAATCACTTGGGACTAATACTATATTCTCATCTATGCACATTATACGCTACTTGGGTTCATGGTCTCAGTCTAAACTCTAAGAAAGAAATGTCGGTATGTAATTCCACCACTTCTATAGAATCTCCAAAAGTCATATAAACTTAATGTCTAAAATGAACCCATACAAAATGTGGATATCTTCTTTTTCGATCTAATGAAATTTGGACCTGACAGAAGCTGCAAATTGGAAGCAGCAGCAAGTCGAGCTATGTAGACATTCTAATAGTTCAAGATGTCAAATATAGTACAAGTAGACATCAGTACCTCTACCAATAAAGCGGAGTCGGAGGAGGAGGAAGGTGGGACAGAAGCGGGGGAGTGAATGACTAGTCGGAGTAGAGGAGTTCACTTTTGTTTTTGGGATGTTCCGATGATAGGAACTTTTTGTATTACCTGTAATTATTTCAGTTTTTGGAAAGGGGATAGCATTGTACGGGATGGGTACCCTTTGTTTTGGATAGGAGAATGAGTGTCATGGCCCACTGTTAGGATACATTAATATCATCTCTCCTTGGTTGTTTGTTTGATTAAAAACTCTTTAATGAAGCGCGGAGGGACTAGTGTCCACCGTTTTCAATCCAAAAAAAAAAAAAAAGTAAAGTACAAGTTGAGTGGAAAGAAACAAATTGCATGTGAGATTATTGTCGTGCGTCAGTCAGTCGTCGCGTGCTCTGGGGTTGGGGTTGGGGTTGGGGTTGGTCCCAAGCTCTAGCTAGAGCCTGCCACTGATTTTGCAGGCCTTGATTAGTGCCCTTCTGTACAAGGACGACCGACAGTAGTTTATATGAACACGAATGTGATACACCCAAAATTAATGCAAGAGGATGAAATTCAATCTTCTTCTTATATACGGAGACTTGTGTTCGACTCACTAGGGGCAGTGCCGAAGTTTCTTGTTTGCTTGCGTTATTAAGACTTATATTTTACCTACAAGTTGTCATCAATGACTTATCATCACTCTTTTTGTGTTTCGTGAAGAAAATAATAATAATAAAGGGGAGAAAACAAAATTACTATTGGGTTGAATTCTAGAGTAAGTGAAAGAATTTGTTCATGGAAAATAATGAAGCAATCTTTAATTTGTGTTGGCTTTTTGGTCAAAACCAAGCTCCTCCTTTCCTTGCTTTTAGTCCCACATCGGTTAGGAGATGTGCATTGTGAGTGGGATCAGCCCATATATACTTTAATCTTCTCTTCCTTTAAGACAACCGAAAATTGTTTTCCCACATAACTCTTCCTCTCCTTCACTTCTTCCCTGCCAAATCTGGTACTCTGCTTTTTATCTTCGTTCTGGGCAAGGCTAAGTTGGGGTCAATCTCTCGACGTTGTGTGCGACAGCGAGACGCCGGTGATACCGGGGGTTTTACCACTAGGAGCATCTGCGAAAAGTCTCCACATAAGACCGCGGATCAACTCTTAGGGCAGTGCGATTCGCGCGACTTTCCCATAGGCCGGTAACTCTGTTTTAATTTATTTTGTTTGTTATTTCTAATTGCTGAAATAAATGCTGAAAATCGAAGATTCGAGACGATTTCGCTAACAATCTAAGAGTTGATTCTGAATTTAGATTATACAAAGATTGCATTACTCAAATCTTTTTGCCTATGGCTCGAATCCTGTCCCGAACCCTAATCCCCAATTCGCAAACCCCCAAGACTCTCTCTCTCTCCCAAAGTCCCAGTCCTCCAAAATCTGCCCTTCCTCTTCCAAATTCGTACCGGACCAAAACCCTAGCTGAACAAAAATCCGTAAGTCTTCTTCTCCAATTCCTTTTCGATCAATTTTATAGGGTTTCGATCCATCTAAGATCTTTCTATCTTATTGCATGTGAATCGATTGGGAAATAGCTTTAATTTCATTCTTAGGGTTTTTAATTTGATTGCGAAATGGCTCAGATGATCATTAGTTTTGCTTGTTTTTGGTTTCTCGATTCAATGTCAGTAACGATCCCTGAGTTGCGATGTTATCAAGTCTTTTCCATTTGAAATGGGTATCACGATGTTGTGTGACAATAGCATGATGATCAATTTGATACTTCGATAATAGATTTCTGGAAACAGAAATGTGAAGAAGATATTGATGATATTATTTTTTGGGTTGGGACACTGAAATGTGAATGGTATTATTTTCCTTGTGCTGTTGGAAGAACGGAATCAATTGAAAATGCTAAGTTAGACAATTATTACTGTTTCATTGCCCTGTAGCCTTTTTAGGTAGAGCCAGAGGAAGTTATCTGCAAGCAAAAGTGTCCGAAACCGAACATCATTAGGATACTTGCTACAATTTATTTGCAGTGTTGATTTCTTAGCTTAAGAAAGTACTTCAAAACATCACTGTATTTCATACAGAAATTTCAATCTCCAAGTGCTACCTGAACACAAAAGAAAATTAGACCAGTGGCCAGACAATCCCTGCACTTTCAGGCATATATATATATATGGCATTTTATGGGCATCAAGAGGGAAGACCTAGGAGAAAGGGTCTGTTGTTCTTACCATCTAGCTAGTCAACTATTATTTTGTACAAATTATTGAGTTTTGCTAGAACTAGAAGGGAATAGTTGCTGTTTACGTTAAGCATCGAAAAGCTTCACTGAAGAATTCCTTGAACTGTGTAATCATTTGGATACATTTTTTTTTAAAAGAATATTAAATTTTGGATTATTTTTAAAGCATAATTAGTCAGTCGATCTTGGTACCTTGTTTTGTAATTTTGGGGTTTGATTATTGCTGAATTTATATGGCTATCAACTCAAAATTCCTAATACATGCAGAACATAATTTTATAGCTTAGAGGGTCACTACTTAGCCTGGCCAAAAGAAATCTAACTTTTAGAACTTAGAAGGACACTTCAAATTCGATCCAATTTTCGTCCCTAGGGATGTTAACTACTAACAATTCTTAGTATTACTATTCCTTGTAGAGAACAATATTACAATCTTTGCAGTAGGTTAGTTAAGCTTAGAAATTATTTCTTTTCATTTGCTTACTGTTATGGAATTAAATAAGAGGTTTCTTAGGCGTCCAGTTAATAGTACTTTCACAAAAGATTATGCCTTCTTTGTAATAGATAGTTGACTGGATAATAAAAATTTGAGTTATTTGAATGCTTCTATAATTCATGTCTATTCATCACATAATACTTGGGTCACACATATCCACATTTGTTATCCAAATGTAATCTGTGGACAATACCCTTACTCTCCATCAATAGGATTGATTGTCCTAGATATTGAAAATTATAACTCACTTTTGCCCATCAATGCAAGTTATACCCTCAATCCTTCTCATATTTCTACTGATTTAGCATTCCATTCCATATACTACATTTAGGTACTATTGATTTTCAATCCTTCAGATTCTAATGCATCTTCTAATTTATCTAATGTACAAATTATCCAATCTCAAGTCTCATTAATTAAACATCATCAGCAATCTACAGTCACCAATGCACACTTCTTAAACATATCCAGAAGCTCATGAATAAGTACTTCAATAAGATTGACTTGTTGTCAAGTTGTCGATCCTGAGTCCAACTTTATACTCGACTCTGTCTCTACACCTTCTGTTCTAACAGAGTCACTGCATCATGCACACTCCTCATCACCTCAGTATAGTGACCAGTCAATTATTTTTCTAACATATACACCAAAACCTACATAACAAAAATTGAAGATCCTCTACAATCTGTGATTTGGAACCATATTTCATGTTGAGTATGTCAGTGATTATGAACAACATAATCAATGTAATCAGTGTCACCAATGTTCCATACCATTAATGAGTTGACAATTAATTGAAAGCTGTCTGTGTGCACACGTCACATGTATTAACTCACTGATTTATCTTCTTCTTTCACATTTTTGATGTCTAATATCATTTTATAATTTTATGGGAGAACTTTCCATAATTTGAATGGATAATGTATCCACATGCTTCACTTATTTAGGTTCAGCTTTCCTTTTCTTGCCACTTATTGTTAAACTATCCCTTATATATCTATTTGCCTAAGAATTTTGACATCTCAATGAAAGCATCTCAAATATCACAATGTGGGAAAAAAACGGAACTTCACTTATATGATTTTATGGTATGTACAACATATTCTATGCTCAACTTATTAGCTTGCTAGATCAGCAGTATAGTGATTTTTGCGGTTTGTTTTCTTAAACGGAAAAAAAAAAAAATCTTAGTCAAACAATATAATCTCATACTTTTTTGTTGATGATAGTGTATTGGTAATGAAGCTGTTGTGGGGATACCTTCCAAAAGTAGATAGTTCACATTCATGGCCATGCAACTCTAGAATTTATCATTTTCAGTAGTTAGGATCAATTATTGATCAACATGGTGTAGAATTCGAGCAGTTATAGTGTATAGTGCCTTTGGAGTATTTATATGATCAGGACACCCATGAACAATTGAATTGAATCTTTTCCAAGACAAATATAATATTGCTCATTTTCTATGGTAGAGAGAATTTTTTGCTAATTGAAAAGATCATGTTCAAAATAATGTTATCTGAAATGAATGCTATGATGGAAAACTGCAACTGAGAGCATACATATAGCACATGCAGTGTGCAGATGTAAGGAGTTGGGAGGTAACTTTGTTTGAGGAATGCGGATAAGCTGCTCTAGGACCTTTTATGAACATTTTTCATTTGCCATGGAGAAAAGTAATCTAATTACGAGCGGTAATGATGTTTTCAATGGAGGAGGACTAAATGTGGATCTAAATCAAGATGGATGATATGATTGTTGTTAAGTTAAAATATATATGACACGTAGCACAGTAGAAAGGAAATGGATGGATTCAACAATCTATCTTTTCAGTCTATGTGAGTGTAACTATCTTGTCGATTGAGAAAATGCTAAGAAGTGTTGAGTACTTCGATATGACACCTGCTCGTACTCATTTTGACAGTAGTTTTATTCTCAAAAAGAATGAAGGTTTACCTGTAGAACAACATAAATACTCTCAAATGATAGGTTCTCTTATGTATATAACAAATAGAACTAGACCTGATATTGCAGTTGCTGTTGGGAAACTTAGTAGATATACTAGTAACCCAAACCGGTCACATTGGTCAGCAATAGAAGGAATATTTAGATATCTTAAGGGTACTATATATTACAAACTTCATTATTCTAGACACCCTGATATCATAGAAGGTTACTCAGATGCAAACTGGGTAACTGACTCACATGATGTGAAATCCACAACTGGATATGTCTTTACCTTAGGAGGTGCTGCAATCTCCTGGGGTTCATGTAAACAAATCATCATAGCTAGAAGTACTATGGATTCTGGAATGATAGCTTTGGACACTACTTGTACAGAAGCTGAATGGCTTGGAAATTTGATTATGCATATACCTGTTACTAATATTCCTGTTCTTGCTATTTCCATAAACTGTGATAATAAATCTGTTATAGAACTACTAAAGCATGATTCTGTGAATACTAAGATGAACAGGCACCTGCAGCTGCGCTTCAAGTCAATCAAGAGCCTATTAAGCAAATATGTGGTTCTTGACTATATAAATCAAAAAGAACCTTACAGACCACTTGACAAAGGGTCTGTCTAGGACGTTGATCCTAGAATCATCGAGGGGGATGAGGTTAAGCCCATAAGTAAGTCACCAGCAGTGGCAACCCAACCGAGTCTGACTGGAGATCCCAAGAAGCCGGTTCAATGGGTAGAAACAAGATGGACTTCGGTGACTTTTATGGAACACTGACTCAGAGATTAAATTCTCATAAATTTAATGCCCAGGTGGCTGTACGAGGTTGTACAATGATATCTCATCCCTATGGTGACAGTGTTCCTGTGTGATCTGGTTAGGATGAGTTCTAAACTCTTAATAGGTTCAAACATTATTATGTAGGGTTGACTCCGATCACCAACCCTTTGAGGACCTACCTATATGAGAGGTCGTGAAGGCCGCGACTATGGGACAGGGCGATCCCAGACAACTCTCATGAATATGGAAAAAGAGCGCATGGCCATTCAAAAGCGCCACCCGATAGACCCAAGAACCTCTAGCGTACTATGTGTGCTATTTTCTGAATCTGAGTCAAGAAGTCTGATTCAAGGCATAGTCCATCAAGCACTTCTTCAGACAAAGACAATAGTCACTACGTGAGATTCAAGGCTGTAGTCCATCTCATTTATGCATAGTATACTCTTGCCCAGAACTTCTCCATCATTATTCTTTTGTTATCTCTGTTTTTCGGATCTTGGTTTTGGGGGGGGATTGTTGGCTTTTTGGTCAAAACCAAGCTCCTCCTTTCCTTGCTTTTAGTCCCACATCGGTTAGGAGATGTGCATTGTGAGTGGGATCAGCCCATATATACTTTAATCTTCTCTTCCCTTAAGACAACTGAAAATTGTTTTCCCACATAACTCTTCCTCTCCTTCACTTCTTCCCTGCCAAATCTGGTACTCTGCTTTTTATCTTCGTTCTGGGCAAGGCTAAGTTGGGGTCAATCTCTCGACGTTGTGTGCGACAGCGAGACGCCGGTGATACCGGGGGTTTTACCACTAGGAGCATCTGCGAAAAGTCTGCACATAAGACCGCGGATCAACTCTTAGGGCAGTGCGCTTCGCGCGACTTCCCCATAGGCCGGTAACTCTGTTTTAATTTATTTTGTTTGTTATTTCTAATTGCTAAAATAAATGCTGAAAATCGAAGATTCGAGACGATTTCGCTAACACTTTGTTCATGGAAAATAATGAAGCAATCTTTGTTCATGGAAAATAATGAACAGATTGGATGGTTAAATTAGTTTTGAACTATCAAAGGTACCATTTGGAATTTTGGATGTCTTTCATGGCCGATATCCATTTGAACCCAATCTTTTGTTGAGCCCATACTATTGGGTCAAATTGCATGCTAAAAGTAGGCCGTTTTATCTTTAAATGAACCCAAAAAAAAGGCCATAGTCCAATTATTTTCTCTGAGCAAAAAATAGTTGAGTTTTGAGGAAAATGTGACCACTTTTTGTTTAAGAAAAGATGTTGGCATAATCTCAGCTCCCAAACAAGGATTTGTTGTTGATCGATCAAATGCAGCCATGACCATCAACAATACAACAATTTTGCATTGATGACTCCTCAAAGAGAGCAGGAGAGTGTAACCCTTGGATACCCCCCCCCCCCCCCCCCCCCCCCGTGTTTTATTAAAGAGAATTGAACAAAACATACAACAAATAAGGCTTATAAAGTTCAGATCCCAACATGCAGGGTTCTGGAACTCATATACCCCAACCAACAAATAAAAAATACAACGAAATCTAGTCCTACTGATCAGCCAACCCCGCCAGAACAACTTTTTCGTGCCAATTTGGGCTCACTGTCTCACTCAGTCTCTCGCTTGTACGCCGTTTATCCTCTCCAACTATCGTTCGCTCTCCCTCGTCGCCCTTAGCAGTGACCCAAACGAGAAGCGTAAGCACCATATTAGAGATCCTGCAAGTACTCCACCAATCTTACAAGATTGAGTCCTCCTTCTCATCCCCTCGCTTCCCCCTCGATGACTTTCACCGCAACCTCGCAACGAGGGTAGACGTCGCACCTGACATCTACGAGCCCTCTGACATGAAAGAACCAGAGGCACCCCTCACTTTAACCAACCATGGTCAAAGTAGAACCCAAACTGTAAAATTACCGGACAATCGTCGCCTACACCAAATAGGATACATTTTATTGCTAATTGTAAGTCGGTTATAATTTGGATATTAGGGACAGTAACCCTTGGATATTAATCTTGGATAATTCACCAAATCTAAGAAAAGGACACATGATGTCACTAATCCAAATATTTCCACTTGGCACAAAATTATTAGCCCATGTCTGCAGCCATTCCATCCAATGCAATCCTTAGAATGCTAATTCACACGCCAAACTCTGATCCTAGAGAATCCAAACTACTTCAATTCTCACACCTATCACCTCTGGTTCACATCAATATACACATTGCGCACCTTAACTCAGCTAGTGTAAGCATAGGAAAATGGCAGCTATGCCGACCTCTTCTACTGTTGCTGGCTTGGGGGGATCTCCTCTCTGTGTTTCACGCGCTTCTTCAAAGTCATCCCTCACCTCAAGTATGCCTACTTACATTTAACGACAAGTTTATCGGTTGTGTTCTTTAAATATGATTTGATTCATATGATGCCATCCTAGGATACTAAATAATGCCTTATTTGAATTCTGTAGGTTTCTTGAGGTCTCAGGTGACTGCAAGGAACCCTCTTCAACTGAAGCTCGCTTCGGGTGGAAGGTTCACTTGCAGGTAAGGATTTCTCGATGTTTATATATGAACTAAGTGAAACAGACAACTATACATAGATACAAATGCATGACAGTAATGATGATATTCAGTACATTAAATTTTTGAAAAAAAGGGTTGTACTCCTAGATTTAATCTGACCTTCAGACCTTGTATATGATTTTTATTCCTGAAACAAAGCTTCGCGAGGGACTGGCTCCGTAAGGACCTGAACGTTATCGAGTTTGGGCTAATCGGATGGCTTGTACCATCCAGTATTCCTGCAATCGATGGAAAGAGCCTCACTGGTCTTTTCTTTGACAGCATTGGCACTGAGCTTGCTCACTGGCCTACTGGTCCTGCACTCACCTCCCAGTTCTGGTAATTCTAAAAAATTATTCACCATGACTTGGATAAATTTGCGTTATACATTAAGTTATAATAAGATTTTGTTTTTTTTTTCTTTTTCCTTTGTTTTTGTAGGTTGTGGTTGGTTACATGGCACTTGGGTCTGTTTCTGTGCCTCACATTTGGTCAGATTGGATTCAAGGGAAGGACAGAGAAGTACTTTTGAGAAAATTTGTTGTCGAGACTATGTATTCTGATCTTGTGTATAGTAGGACATTAAACTCATTATCTCCATTTTTCTTTAATTAATCTAAAGTGCAATTCCATTATGGGTTTTCATTACTTTTTCTGATTTATAATGACAGGAAATGAACAGTAGTCCTTACTCATTTCATCAACTGTGTGACTGAAACATGCACGGAGTTACTCTGAAGTATAAACCCATCAATTTTTATTTTTTAAAAAAAACACGAAAATCAAATAAGTACATGAAATTTCAAGGAAATTACAGTCATAAATTAAAGCAAGTGTGGGAATTTCTGAAGTTAGAAATACAGAATGAATGTTTTAGCCAGGTATGGAGTCACTGTAGTATTGCTGAAGCCAACTTGATATGATCTGGACTTCCTTCTTTCTGACAATTTGAAGCCATTCTGGATCTTCGTTTGATGCAAACCTGAGATCTACATGGTGTGCTCCTGCCAATTTTGGAGGAAGGTCTCAGAAACATTGTCAGAAACACTAGGAATTTATCGGCTAGTAGATTTATTTGTGCATGTACTCTATGCCCTTTAATAATACTTCAAAGCACTTGAAATTAACAAGGGTTAATTCATCAAAGATTACGAACCTTCTGGTGCAACTATAGCTACAAGGCTCTTCGACAGAGATTCCAATACGCTGCTCACGATGAAATAATAATAATAATAAAGAAATTAATTGTGTCACTGAACATGTGAAAGAAAAACAAACTAAATTAAATTGTGATATGAGAAATAGAGTAGTTACCCTCCTCCACTCCATGGATCCCTTAGACCATTGAAGAAGATGATGTTACTAGCAAATCGCTTCAATGCTCTCCTTATATCCTAGCAAAAAAGGTTGTCGATATTAAGCCTAATTAGTTTTCCAAAAGAATAAATTTTGTTCTGTTTTCTGTGATTGCGTAAAAAATTCAAGGAAGTATACATAGATACAAATATTTCTAGGAGGATTACTTCAGAAAACAAATTGAGGAAGATTATGTAAGTTCATGTGATTTGGTTGTGATATAAGTAATTGAGGTAGAGATCGACTTACATGAGCACCAAACTCTGTAGTGATCCAATGAGGCCTTGGAGCAACCCGATAAATAGTTTGACAAGTTTCAGTCGAGTCAGTGTAGTTGGAGGCCGGAAATATGCTATCCTCGTCACTTGCCCCAAACGGAAAAATTATCTCCGTACAAATCTACATCGATTTATGCAACAATATTATTTCATAAAGGATGCTAATTCTTCTTCTCAAAATAACTTCATTTTTCATATTAATTCCTCACTTGCCAAAACCATGCTTCGATGCCAATAGGACTACTTGTATTTGATGTAAGATCAAAACATTCGGAAGTTCCACTATAGTTGTAATATATGTTCATCGCCCCGAACAGTTTCTCAAACGTATCATTGCCTGTAATAGGATTGTCGATTGCCTCACACATCTGCGTTCATTTTTTTTTCCAAAAACGAGTTGTTAGCTCATAAACAACAAATATTTAATATTAACCGAGCTCACCTTTTTAACTGGAAAAGCCGGTAAGTGGCTTAAGAAATCTGAAGGAGTTGGATAATCTGTCATAGCCGCATTGATAATTGCATGCTCAATCCAGGCATGGATTCTTGGTGCTAATTTTATATCAGCTAAAGATTCTCTGTAAAAAGACATTAATTAAATGCATTTAAGTTTTTCTTTTTAAAAGGCCAAAAACATCATTCATGTTGAATTCTTTTTTTTGGGTTGTTTTTTTTTTCATTAATACGATGAAACTGAGATGAAGGTTCATACTTGCATATTTTGAACGATCGGGCCAGTTTCTGAATACCATCATTTTGTTTTGCTACCTCGTCAATTTCTGCCCATGAGTTCTTTATAATCCTATAACAATTTTCGCTCTCACTCTGGTAGATATATATATATATATATATATAGATTTTAGCAAAGGTAGAATCATGCATGATATGCAAAAACAAGAGGGGTATATTAATTTGCAAAAACCAGGATTTTGAGTGACCTTGAAATCTTGTGTGACAATATCGTTGAAGACGTATGGGGATACAATGTCATCAAATTGGAGGATTGGAGCTGATGATGCCAAGGCTCCAACAGCGATATGAGGATACTTCAGTCTAAACCATGCAGCCAACACTGCATCCAAAATATAAATTAAGATCATTCAAGTTATTTACTCTTTAGAGAAACAATTTACAGAATCATTAATTCAAACCAAATGTTTTAAAATGAAGAAGCATGCTTCCTCCATAGGAACCTCCAAAAACGACAACAGGAGATCCTTCAGCGGTTAGATTCGTTTTGAGATTAGTGATGAGTGTGGCAGAGTCAGCAAGTGCCTGAGTTGAGCTTAAATACCCTAGAGTTGATGCATTTTGATAAGCCACTGCCTTGTCACCACCAAATGGAATTGACTCCCCATAATATCTATGCTGCAAAATTATTTTTAAAAATTCTAATTTTTTTATTATTTGCCAAAATTATGCCCCCCAAAAAAAAGAGAGAGAGAGAGAAAAAGTAAGGGGTCAATTAGCCAGAACTTGTCTGTTTTAATATGTACTCATAGAAACTAAATCAAATCGCTTTAATACCATGTTGAAAGACTCTGACAGCACCTCAACATTTAGAAGGTGTCGTAAGAGTTGAGAGATTTACACTTGTGTTCTAACAAATGTTGAGGTTTGTGGATCCAACACAAGCTAATGGGATGGGTTCTCTCTTTAACAACATTTATTGTAACTACTTGTAATTACAATTTTTTTGGGCGGAAACTATCTTGTATGGAATGGGTTCTCTCTTGTGTCGGGGATTGAGGCTCATGGCCCACGTGTGGGAATTCATGAACATCATTTTCCTTCCTTTGGTTGTATGTTTTATTAAAATCTTTTTAATGAAGCGTGGGAAGCCCTAAGTGTTGAAGAATCTATCCCACAACTCGTAGTGCTAATAGCGGAAACACACCACAAGCAATAGAAACTCCCAAGACTTAGATGAACCAAGAACAAGCCACCACAATATATGCAAGATCTCACAAGAACACAATCAATATGCAGAGATAACCAATACTTCTTATTCTCCAAGAAATACAAAGATTACAAAAGAGATTACAACTCTCAATCTGTCTCTTTCACCTTTGAAACACTCGGCACAATTCTCTCTTGAAGTTGAACAATGATAACGGCTCACCAAATCTCTCTCTTTGGATCATCAAAGATCTCTAAACCCTAGAGTCTACGGCCATATATATAGCCCCTAAGTAAACCCTAAAAGATAAACACAAATCCAGCAATTGGGCCTTAAACTCGTAAGCCCAAAAATAATCAGCCGCCGAAGTCGGTCGACCGCACCCCCAAGGTCGGTCGACCGCAACGTGTAGAGTCAGACCAGAGACTCGACCGGTCTACTGCACCCCCAAGGTCGGTTGACTGTCCTCTCCTCTGTTGGACCCTGTACACTCGAAGAACTCTCAGCAACTAGGGTCGGTCGACTGCAACTCTCAAGGCTACACTTCTTTCATTTGTTGTTGTCTTCTCTTACTGTTTTTGTCTCCTCATCTTCTTCTCCAACTTCAAATACTTCGTGCCTACGTGTATTTGAGGCCAAAACCCTAATAATCTCCCACTTGGACCAAATACACAACGCTTCAAAGTTATTGCAATTTTTACCTCGCATTATCTCTGTCAATCTCCCACTTTTATGGAAGACTCAAGTACTCTCCACTTTCATGAAGAGCACCTCCGCCACTCCACCACATGGAGTGCACCAACCACCCCTCATCGCCTCATAAAGGATGTGCTCCACCAATCGCAAAGAGCACGAATACCGGAGAAACAACCTCCCGTGTCGGATTCCGTTTTACAAGACTCCCCAACCGGCAGAATCTCCACCAACACCGGACATGGTTCAAAATCTCTCAATGCACCCTCTACATTAGAAGTCTCCGTGGACGACACATCCACAATATCCGCAGACTGTTCAACCCCTACAGTCCCAATTCGGTTACCCTCATCGACATCACCCCGCATATCGATATCAGTGCTCTCTATCACACAAAAGCGACTTGAAGCTTCTACTGCCAATTCGCAAAGTATCTTCACCGCAGCAACGTCTTGCCCTCTAGGATCACTTCCATGGGTAGCAGCTCCCACTAAAATAATAACCTCCCTTCCACAACTGCAAGAACTCGGTTGCACCCCACATAACCACTAATCGATTCCGACTGAGAATCAACTACAGAAGAAATGCCCCTCACGTCTCTAAACAAATACAGCGTTCCCTCACGCTTCCCTTTTGCAATCACTTTTGAACTTGCAGCTGTACACCACTCTCCACTACCAACTATAGTAGACATACCCTCTTTGTCTAGCCTTCCAATCGAAATAAGATTTTTCTTCAAGTCTGGAACATGCCTTGTCTCTCGCAAGAAAACACCTTGATCATCATTGGCTTTCACACAACAGTACCAACCCCACGTACAGGACACCGGTGACCGTTCTCCACGATCACATCTCCAAAAAAATCCTCCTCGTAGTCATCAAATACCTCTCTCCTCAGAGTGCAATGAAAAGAAGCTTCCGAATCAATACACCAATCTTGAGTGCCCAACTCCTCCCGAACTGATAAGCATAGATCCTCAGCAAGCACCACTTGAGCTTCCTTTGGAGTATCTCTTTTGGTTTCTCCTGCTTCTTATTCATATAAGCCTTGCAATTGTGCATCATGTAACCCCTCTTGTGACAATACCAACACTCAGGCCCATGTCCCCCATTGTTGTCATCAGACCCACTCTCAGATAAACTACTCTGATCCTTTCTTCTTCGACTGCTCTCAGATCTCCAATGTCTCTTCTCAACGTACGTGGCAGAATCTCTAGAAGATGATGATGGATATCCTTCATTTCTCACCCTTCTCACCTTCTCATTCAGAATGCTACTCACCACATCCTGTAGAGTCGTCGAATCTGTCATAGTGCATGTAATAGTCTGTTCCACCGTACCATAACTATCGGGTAGAGTAGATAGAAGTAACAATGACTACCCCCTCTCTGAAAACTTCAAACCTGTAGCTTCCATCTGGTTGTAAACTATACGGTAATTGTTCACATGCTCTGCTATTGAACCCCCTTCCCTCAACATCATATTAACCAATTTCTTCAGATGAAGAATTTGATTAGATGCTGACGGTTTCTCATACATATCCGTGAGAATCTCCATAGCCTCCTTCGTGGTCTTTGCCTTCGAGATATGAAATAAAGCCTTCCTACTCAGCCCCAACCGAATCTGCCCCAGCGCCTTCTAATCCAAACGATTCCAATTCGCCAAGACCTTCGCATCCTTGTCTGCACCTACCGGATTCTCATCAAACAACGGACCATAAAAATCTTTCTGACGAAGATACGCTATCATCTGAATCTTCCACATTGCGAAGTCACTCCCATCGAATCTCTCGATCTTCATCTTATTATCGGCCATCTCGAACCAACTAGCTCCGATACCACTTGTTGAAGAATCTACCCCAAAACTCGTAGTGCTAATAGTGAAAACACACTACAAGCAATGGAAACTCACAAGACTTAGATGAACCAAGAACAAGCCACCACAATATATGCAAGATCTCACAAGAACACAATCAATATGCAGAGATAACCAATACTTCTTATTCTCCAAGAAATACAAAGATTACAATAGAGATTACAACTCTCAAACTCTCTCTCCCTCACCTTTGAAACACTCGGCACAATTCTCCTCTTGAAGTTGAACAATGATAACGGCTCACCAAATCTCTCTCTTTGGATCATCAAAGATCTCTAAACCCTAGAGTCTACGGCCATATATATAGCCCCTAAGTAAACCCTAAAAGATAAACACAAATCTAGCAATTGGGCCTTAAACTCGTAAGCCCAAAAAGTTTCACCCGCCGAAGTCGGTCGACCGCACCCCCAAGGTCGGTCAACCGCAACGTGTAGAGTCAGACCCGAGACTCGACCGGTCAACTGCACCCCCAAGCTCGGTCGACCGTCCTCTCCTCTGTTGGACCCTGTACACTCGAAGAACTCTCAGCAGCTAGGGTCGGTCGACCGCAACTCTCCTGACTACACTTCTTCTACTTACTGTTGTCTTCTCTTACTGTCTTTGTCTCCTCCTCTTCTTCTCTAACTTCAAGTACTTCGTGCCTACGTGTATTTAAAGCCAAAACCCTAACACTAAGACCCACCGTTTATGATAAAAAAAAACAAGCTAATGGATTGAAGAAGATTGACGAGAAGGCAGGTAAAGAGCAATTAGAAGCTACATGCAGAGTTGCGGTCGACCGCACCCCTGACCGACCATGTACAGGCTATGTAGAGTGTACAGTCGACCGTGTAGTCGACCATCTCGCTCGCTGCTAAAACCTTGTACACCTGAAGGAAAGACCGGTCGACCGTGCAGTCGACCGACCCACTCTCTATTGGATCCATGTACAGTCGAAGGCATGAATGGTCGACCGTCCTATGTTGCGGTCGACCGGCGCGACACTGATTGATCTGTGGCTGAAATTAGATCTTGTGTAAACCTATATATATTATATAGTGTACGATTTTAGGGCAATAAGAAAAGAAAAGAAAGATCTATTAGCCATCAGAGTGAGAGAGGGAGATAGAGACAAGCCCTACACCTTGGGGGGGGGGTGAGTTCTTCAGAGATTTATAAACTTGTTCTTCATATTTCTAGTAGAAATCGCAGAACTGGCTCTGTGCGGAAAAGTAGTCATTGCATTGGGTGAACCTCGAAAAAATCTCGTGTGTTCTTGTGTGTTGCTTTTGTTCTCTTGCTTTTGATTCTATTGTTTTGCATCTCGTTGGTAGTTATTCCGCAGTTAGAACCCAAAACCGACGAGATCAAAGAGGTTGGGAATCTCAGACCCATTAGTCTTCTAAATTGCTCCTTTAAAATTATCACTAAGGTCTTGGCTTCAAGGTTGAATCTGTGGCTTAGTGCTATCATACATCCGGCTCAAAGTGGGTTCATCCAAGGTTGCGACATTCTAGATAGTATCGCTATTGCCCATGAGACAATCTTTCAGAGCGACAGAGACAGAGTAGAAGGTTTCCTTCTTAAACTGAACTTTGAGAAGGCATATGACATGGTAGAATGAGATGTTGTTATAGAGGTACTCGAGACTAGAGGCTTTGGTCCCAAGTGGATTGGCTGGATTAACAAGTGCATTAGGGGTGGTAAATCGTCAGTCTTGGTGAATGGTAACATTAGCAACCTAATCGCCTGCAAAAGAGGTCTGAGTCAGGGCGACCCATTGTCCCCTCTTTTATTCACCTTGGTTGCTGATGTGCTTTCCGAAATGACACAGCATTGCTCCAACCAAAATCTGCTTCGAGGCATTGGAAGTTTGGACGGTACCCATGGTATCCCCATTCTCCAGTTCGCAGATGATACTCTTCTTTTTGGGAGGCCTGACATTAACGAGGTTCTCATGTTCAAAGGAATTTTGGTGTTCCTTGAGGCATGGTGCGGGCTCAAAGTTAATTATGATAAAAGCAATCTCATAGGTCTAAGCAGATGTGAAGAGGTGGTTCCGACTTTTCTGGCTAGTGTTCTGGACTGTAAAGTCGGAAAGTTTCCCATTAAGTACTTGGGTGTCCCATTGCGTCCAGGAAAACTAACGAGGAATGATTGGATGATCCTTATGGACAAATCAAAAGGCATCTTCCCGGGTGGAAGAGGACCCATCTTTCGCTGGGAGGCAGAATCACACTTATTAACGCGGTACTCTCAAATCTTCCCATTTATTGGATGTCCATCTATGAATTCCCCAATTGGGTTATCAAGGAGATTGACAAAATTCGTAGAGATTTCTTGTGGAAGGAGAATAGAGAGGATGGTAAAGGTCTGCCACTAGTCAGATGGAGCATTGTTTGCTGGAAAAAAGAGTTTGGAGATTTGGGTATCCTTAATATTCGAGATATGAACAAAGCTCTATTATGCAAATGGTGGTGGAAATTGCATTCCCGTCGCACTCCTGCCCAAGGTACCGTTTGGCTTCGGTATAGAAGACAAAGACGATTCAAATATGGAGGGGGACAGCATCGGAGAGGCATTTCTCCAATTTGGAGGGGAATATACAGAGCAGGAGAATTGTTCCACTCTCACTCCCCGAATAGGGTAGGGAATGGGAAAAATACAAGATTCTGGTTAGATGCTTGGACTGGTCCAAATACGTTGGCCTCGCTATTTTATGAGATTTTTCAGAGGGCCACCAATAAATCTGCTCTGGTGGCAGATTATTGGGTTAGAGCGTCTTGGCACATTAGGCTATTACCGACCGGTAATTCTAATGGCCATAGCAGTGATGATCTTATTTATTCCTGGCTCGGGAATGACCCTCCTCATATAGTTATCCAACCGGATGAGAGGGGTTGGCACTTAGAGACTAACGACAAATTTTCAGTCAGGTCCTTGTATTCGTCCCTCAATGACGGGGGGACTAGATCTGTCGCAAATAGAGTCATCTGGAATACGTCTGCTCCTCACAAAGTCCGAGCCTTCCTGTGGTTGGTATCCAAGGAAGCAATCTTAACTAGAAAAAATCTCGCTAAGAGAGGATTAATCACAGTCGTCTCTTGTCCGAGATGTGGGAGTGGGATGGAGACTATTTGTCACCTTTTTTTCGAATGCGTGCCTAGCAAAGGTATTTGGGACTTTCTTCTTTTAGGCTTTGGCCTAGTTGGTACCCCCGTACACGTGTCTTACCTGTGGGGAGAGGCTAGAGAGGGGGAGGTACTTCGGGGTCGAAGAAGTGAGTGGGATTGCTTAGTGGCGGCATGTTTATGGGTCATTTGGATTGATAGGAACGATGCCTGTTTTAGAGATCATTCTTGCAATTTTGTTCAAATAATTTATAAAATTATGTACCTTCTTCTTGGTTGTCCATCCCAGGGGCAAGGAAGAAAGCACGCACATGTCCTCTTTTCTCGTCCACTAGCGCGGGGCCCGGACACGGCAACCACTGGCGGGAACGGAGGGAAAGCAGAGGTTAACACTTTACCTTTGTATGCAGGACGGGGGGTGGCTTCTGCTGTTTTTTTTTTTTTTTTTTTTTTTTGATGGGTGGCTTCTGCTGTTGTTGCAGTAATTCTACTTTTGGGACTTGCCTGATGTTATGAGATCGGCCTTTTGTATTTTGGTTATACTATCATGTACTAGTTGTTGGTCTCACTTTTGTGTAATTGTAGTTCTCGCAGTATTATGGTTGTAATGAGATATATTGATGTATTGAAGTTTATATATGAGATCTTGGGGCAATTCTCTTGCCTTTTATTTTAAAAAAAAAAAAAAAAAAAAAACTCATCATATATAGTTTTAAACAACTTGGCCTACAACTACAACGTGCCTTAATTCCAATCTATGCAAATGTTGCAAACGCAAATTATAAATTCTAAAGCTCATATGTACTTTCTCAATCATTGTGAATTACCTCAATGAAGACAAGGAGGGCCTTGAAGTAGGGAGCAACATCAAACATGAATCCTATATTTTCCGCGATAAACTCAATATCTGCTTCACCTCCGATGTAAACAAAGATCGGTGAAGAACTTTCTGAGCCACCCCAATAACCATCATCAATGAGATACCTTTGTTGGAATGTTTCATAACTTTGTGGCTGGTAATTGAAGTGGTCTACTATTTGCGTAAAATATTTGGTTTCATAAGAGACCTTTTCAGATTCTAAACCTTTAATATGGAATCTAGGTATGGATATGGAGTAAGAAGAAGGGTAGAGAAAGAGCAAAGAGATTAACAGAGAGAAAAGAAGAGGTATTGAGGCTTCCATTGTTATTCCTTTTCAGAACAGAAACAAAATGATTTTGAGTTTTAGGAGGAGAAAGAAGGATGCATATATATCAGGGAATATCCGTAGAATCATATCTGCAATTTTTTTTTTATCTATAAAAAGTAGGGAATATGTGTAGCCTTTGTTTGTCTTGGATTGTTGTAGGTGAGAATAACAAGGGTGTTTTTTTTTTTTCCTTCTTGTTATTGTGATTTTAGAGTTTGTTTTGTCACAGCTCTGAACATAATATTTTTATTTAATTAATCTTGTTGCTATGTTAATTAATATACTCTTTTTGCTACCAAGACTACTTCTAGGAATCTTGTTTTCTCTACCAAGTATGGCAAATTTTATATGGAAGTGTTGAGTTTCTCCTAGTGTTCGGAGCCAGGGAAAGCTGAAGCAGTTGACGGTGGAGCTTTTGCTGTTCTCGGGTTTGTTCTGGGCGCAATTCAGTGCTAGAGAAGTGCATCTTATGATCTATACATTTTTATTTTTGATACAAGGGGTACCTGGTGAATGCAGGATTCTCAAGGGAACTATAATTTGCAGGCCACTGAATCAACCTTAATATGATGAATGGTTCTAAAGTAGCGAGAAGTACTTTTGAAAAGCTTTGCTATTGACACTACGTACTCTGGTCTGGTCGGGTCTCGGAGATAGTAGAAGATTAATTAAACTTACTATCTGCACTCCTCTGTATTTTTCTTAAGCGCAATTTCATAACTGCTGTTCTTGATTTTGTTCGATCCACAATAACAGGAAATGAGCAGTAGCATTTACTTGTATCAAACAATCCTTTAAAAATGAAGGGTAGAATTCCTTCTTTTTTTTATCCTTTTCCTATTCTATGATAGTAAATTTTGGAGACAAAAAAAAAATTGTTCAAGGGAGAACACATTTATGAAGTATAGAAGAGCAGGGAATAGCTGAAGTAATAAATACAGAGCGAACAAATTAGCCACTTGTGGAGTCATTATAGTATTGCTGAAGCCAGCTTGTTATGATTTGGACCTCTTGCTCTCTGGCATTTTGAAGCTATACTGGGTCTGCCTTTGATGCCAATCTGAGATCTGAAGTTGCGGTGAGAGTGAGGATTTTAATATTTATATTCTAACACGCTTCCGGAGGGCCATCTTTTTGGGCCAATATCTGGACTATACACAGTGGTATTTTTTTTTAATCCGCATTTAAATTGCGCAGCCGGTGAGATTCGAATCTGGGATGCTCCGATACCATATTAATGACCCTACCGATGGACCAAAATTCCAAAGTTGTGGTAAGAGTGAAGGTTTTAATATTTATATTCTAACACATGGTGAGCTCCTGCAAATTTTGGAGACAAATCTCTGCAGATACATTGTAAGAAATACTCTGAATTTTTTATTTTTGTTTTTTGGTCCTCTCGCAAGCATGCATGCATAACTAAATCTATGTGCGCATACATTGCATGTATCTTTTATAGAGCATCTGACCATTATATGAAATATAAAAAAAAAAATATTATCACATTCATTAACATTAAATTGGATATTGGAACGCGGGTTTGTGGGCTTATAACCCGATACCCAAACCAGTATTTAGGAATAAATACTGGTTTGGGAATAAGGCATTTCGTAAATGAGAAGTAACTGTTGGATCAGGCTTAGCTTCGGTCTTCTGCAAGATCAGGCTACTCCTCCATCTCATGCCGTGGTTTCTTCCTTGGCCCCAGTGCACCTGCCCAATCATTAATAAGCAATAAGATTTTATGAAGTATCCTTTGAAATGTACAGTTATTGTTACGAAATCATGCATCGTTTCTATCTAGCCAAAGGGTTCACAAACAAGCAGCTACCGTAATATCCCACATACATCTACCCTCCTTCCTAATGACCCTTGATCTCCATTTCCCCCACATGTCGTCAATACAGCTATGAACTTCTAGAACCCCGAACCCCATCCCCATTATTTCCCAGGTAAGTTTAGCTTTTGGACAGATCAGGAAGATGTGATTAGTATCTTCCTCCCCTACACTGCAACGTGGGCAAGTCATGTCAATCGGAATGTTGCATTTGTTAATGTTCATCCTCGACAGGATCGCGTTATTCTCCACCAGCCATAGGAACACTTTCACCTTATTTGGAATTTTCGCCTTCCAAATAACCTTCGCCGTCCCACTTCTAATTCCCCCATCATTTTAGAGATGATACATAGACCTAACCGAAAACACGCTATCTATCTCTAACCTCCACACTCTCTCGTCCTTATTTCCCCTTCCGATCGTCATTCTCTCTATCTGCATATTTTGAATTGTTTGGATCTGCTCTTGACCTTCAGGGGATACATTTCTGCAGAACTGTAGTCTTAGTCTTTCCCGTTTCCAGACATCCACCACCAAAACATCTTCGTTAATAGATTCCTCTGCTAGCTTTAGGAATAGAGATTTCATTGTGTTCGGTCCCCACCATTTATCCTTCCAGAATCTAGTTGTTTTCCCGTCCCCTAGAATGGAATTGGTGTTATCGTGGAACAAATGACCCACCTTCGCAATCCCCTTCCATAGCTGCGACACCTTTCCGCATTTGCTACGGTAAGCAAAGCATATTGTATTATGAAATATTTAGAAATATGACAATTTGCATAAACATTTATTTTCTGATATGTGAAAAGAGTAAGGAGAGACATGTTAGATTTTGTGAGAAATTAACAATTGGGAATTAGGGTTAATATCTAGATCTAAGTTGCTTGAGATATTCATCCTAGGTATCAAGATTGGAATACCTAGACTGCTATCACAAGCCAGTATTTATTCCTAAATACTGGTTTGGGTATCGATTTATAAGCCCACAAATCCGTGTTCCAATATCCAATCAATTGTACGTTCAATACATGTGTTACTCATATGCACATGCAATATTTATATATAGAGAATATACCAATATATCCAACAATCTCCTCCTATATTCTCAATATATAAAGTACAGGATTATCTCATCAGTTTTGTATAAAACTGACTGGCTGATAGCAGTCCATAAAATAAGAAAAGCATCATAAAGGTATAGTGAGGGCCGGTCCTGAGGTATAATATAATGGCGCATGAAAAAAAAATTTGGGCCATTTATAGACACGCATGTATTTTTATATATATTAATAAATTATAATATAACGGCGGGGGACATAAAAACAATAGCCAAAAAAATAAATATTACCTTTATTTTGCTTTATGACACCAAATACTCCATATTTTTCATTAAGTATAGTGACAGCGATTTTTGCACCTGCCAAAAAAAATCACATCTCATCTAAAATATAAGGTCAGGGCCCAGGAATCAAACTTATCATATAAATAAGCTTCAAATTTCAATTGGTCACTAAGCTTGCCTAACAATAAAATCAATCAACAATATTATTGTTGGAGTGATTTCTACCTCAGTGCCTCCTAAACCCACAAAAGAGATTCTCAACTCTATTAATTAAAAAAACGACATGAGAGGGCTGAACTACCAGAGTAGTGCTAAGAAAACCAACAACTTCTGCAGTCCTGCTAAGAAGACCAACAACTCCAACTACGCCTCTGATACCCGAGACACCATGAACAACTCCAACTACAACTTCTACTAAGAAAAAAGCTCTGTAAAAGAAACAAACGAAAATTCTCAATTGACAATTTGAAGAAGATCTGAAGATGCCGGAAGGGGAGAGAGTGTGAGTGAGAGAGAGAGAGAGAATTTGAAGAAGATGAAGAGGCTGGACAAAAAAAATTGAAGAAGTTGACGTGACACTGAAAGAGAGAGAAAGATTACTAAATTGGGCCCTCCCCTAAAAATTAATCACAAACCCATTAATTCATTATATTAATTATAAGACCATTAATCTATTATATTTTTAAAAAAATGGGCCCCTCCCCTGAAGTGGGCCCTGGGTAGTCTCCCAGCTGGCCCTGGGCCAGGGCCGGCCCTAGGTATAGTTTCATAAGAACCAATATAATTATAAATCTGAATAGTTCATTCAAGACTAAACCAATATAATTAAATAGTTCCTAACCATATCCCATTCAGAATAGTTCACAAAGACTAAACTAATAGATAAAATAAATCATAGCCTCAAAACTAAACAAAGCAAATAAACTTCAAACCAAATTAAAGAACTTTAAGCTCAAAAATGCAGTCTTAAACTCAAAAGAAGTTCTTATCAAGCAAGTGATCAGCAATAGAGAATCTCTGCATGCTGCTTCATGATTACTCCTCCATATTGAGCAAGTCATCATCTTCAAAATCGAGATCTATGATTCCATCTCCATTATCTTTGCTAGCACCTGTTGCTCAACATTGCAAATAAGAATTTCATGAGTTATTTCTCTTGGAATTCAACCAAATTGCATAAGAGTATCTAGTTCAAACAAAAGAACTTAGTACAATTCAAATTGGCTAGCAAAATTTTAACACAAGCATCACAATCAAGTATCTTTAACAAATAAAGTACATGAAATTTTATAGTTTCTACACAAGAACCATACTATGTTTCATATTGGAATGAAAAGACTGTCATTTCAATCATGGTTTAACACCGAATCATCAAAATTGGAATGAAACATGTATCCATAAAAGACATGTCATCAAAATTGGAATGATATTTAAGACAATTTAATCATCAAAAATAAATCGACAAGTTTTTATGTTTCGTATTGAAATAATATGATTGTTCTAAGTAAATTTTATAAATATATAATACCATCAAAATTGGAATGACATTATATATTTGTGGAATTTATGTGGAATCATCAAGATTATCTAAAACATGTTAACTGTCAAATTGATGCTTAAGTCTAAACTTCTCTATGGCTGTTATGAAGTCTAATTATCAAAATAACTAGGGTGTTAAGGCCTTTATGACTCAATGGCTCTTAACCTCATTTTTCCCACAGTTTTGATAATCAGACCTCTTTGTAATCCCTTAGTAAGGGCATCAGCCATATTCTGTTTTGAACTCACATCAATGAGGGTAATAATCCCTTGCTTAATGAGATAGTTCAACTTTTCCTGTCTAAGACCAACAATTTGTCTCTTACCATTGTGAAGAGAATTAGTTGGTACAGCTTTTATAGCTTGGTTGTCGCAAAAGAAGCTAAGAGTGGTTACTTTAAATATTCTCAATGGAATATCTAGCAATAGGTCTCTCATCCATTCCGCTTCTTCACCAGCACAAGATAGCGCAAAGAGTTCAGACTCCATAGATGAGAATGCAATACCTGGTTACCTTTTAGATTTCCATGACACAGTTGCTCCTCCTAGTGTAAACACATAATCACTAGTGGATCGACTTTCACCAAATTCTGTGCACCACGATGCATCAGAATATCCTTCCAAAACTGAAGGATGTCTTGAGTAGCACAAAGCCAACTCTTGAGTACCACTTAGGTAACCCATTAGCCTCTCAAGGGCATTCTAATGTGACTTACTGAGATTACTAGTGAATCTGCTAAGCATGCCTACCGTAAAAGCTAGTCTGGTCTAGTGCAGATCATTGCATACATGAGACTTTCAATTAGTTTGGAATAATCCAACTGTCTCACTGTTGCACCATCGTTAGGTGTCAACTTATTATTATAATCATAAGGTGTTTCAAACCTTTTGCAATCATTGTATCCCCACTATTGTAACACATTATTGATATAGTGAGATTGACTAAGGAATATTGTGTGGACTTTATGGCTAGGTAGAAATGATGTTTGTTTTTGTAACATTCATACTACAATTCACTGTACATTGCATAAAACTCTAGTACTAATAGATGTTTGGGCAGGTCAAACAGGGGTAAGAAAGAGGCTCTGGTTGGAAGGAGCAGACTAGCTGAGACTGTGATGATAGCTGCTTCTTATATCGGTTCGCTGGCCGGTGCTGATGGTCTAGGAGGATGGTGTACTTTTGGGTTGGCAATAGGATGTATTTTGGATGTTTTATTTTGTTGCTCCTTGTTGTCTTAATGTTGACGACTTGAGTAGTTTAGATTTGTAATATTTGTTACTTTATGTTTCGTTAATCTTTCATTAATGAAATCGGTGACGTCGAGTCACTGTTATCTCAAAAAAAAAAAAAAAAAACACCCTTCTAGACTCAAGGATCAATCACCACCATAGGATTTCCATCACTCGCAATTTCATTCATTTCATATGCAGCTTGAAGAGAAGAGTCCAACAGAACCCCCGTAATGTATTCATGTTGATGTTGCGATAATGCTGAGATATTGTCCAGGGTAGAAGCTATAGGATCAACGGCATTCTCTTCAGAGGAAACTTCCTCATCACCAGCAAGAACAGTTTCTTGAATATATAGGAACATCAAAACCAGCAAATGCGGAGAACTCAGATTCAGATACCACAATTGTGTCTTCATGATTAGCTTGATCTCCACCATGAGAAGAGCTATGAACTTCAAAGTTATCAGAAACAGATGTTCTTTAAACTATTTCTGCAATCACTGAGTTAGAAATAAAGAAACAAATTGCATCATTAATGGCAATAAAGTTCACCTTTTTTTTGGGAGGTAGAATATCATACCATAAAGAAGCATACTAGAAGATAGATTCAGATCATTGTTACAAAAAAATTCTTTTACAGTAAACTCAATTTGATTGAGAGGTACAGAAAACAGAGAAGAAAAGAGGAGAGGAAGGAAAAAACCGAAAGAATAAATAAATAAATAAATAAATAAACAACTTACAAAACCCAATATTAGATTACAAGTTGAGAAGTCGAGGCCTGTGTATCACACAGTGTCCTTAAAACAGATTTCGCCTCTTCCGGTTGCTGGAATGAACGAAGGCGTTTGTCTCCTAGGATGCAACGACCAGAGTGTTCACATAGGCACCACGTAGCACTCTCGAACCGAGCAGCAGCGGCAGAACCCTATCACCGACTTACCAAAACAGCAGGACCGAAGAACAGAACAGAACAGTACTCAAAGAAGGAAGGAAGAAAATTTTTGTGCAGGGAAGAAATGGGAGGGGAGGCCTTTATTTATAGAGGCAGGGTTAAACCTGTAACGACAGACAAGACTTTGAATGTCTTTAGTGTAACGGCAGACAAGGCTTTGAATACCCTCAGTGTAATGACAGGCACGTAATTGAATGCCTATACTATAACGGCAGACAAAACATTCAACACAGCACTGAAACGGCAGACAGAACCGTTTCTGCATTTATTTCAGCCGTTACAAAAGAAAAAATAAAAACTGTAGCAAAAAGTGGCTCTGCACGGGGTGGGGTCATGTCGGTCCGGCATTCGTGTCCGCAAGTCGTGCGGGCGCACACAAGACGCATGTAATCCGGTCCGAGATTTGCACCCCTGCGCGCGCAAGAGAGAGCCTCTCTTCTAGCCATCTTACAATGCTTAGAAGGAGGTTACTATATATCCTCTTCTATTTTCTTTGATTTTTCCGATGTGGGACTAAGTTCCCTTAACCCATTTTCAAGAATAAAAACGTCTCACTTTGAGAGACAATTTCTCATTCACCCCTTAACTGTTTTTAGCAAACCAATATATGATTTTTATCTACTCATGAAGGAGAACACAAATCAATCAACATATCTCAATAATTCATTAAGGATCTTACTCAAAAAATTGCTCAAAAATCGGTTCGTAAATGGTGTATAAAACACCCATATTCTAACAATCATACCATAAACAAGCATAGTAGAAGATAGATTCAAGAATGCTGACAATGTTTTGAATTTTTATAACTGAAAATCCTATGATTTCTCTCATTCCAAATAACTCAAATCAAGGTCATCATAAAAAAGATCCCACTAAAGTATAAGCTTAGAAGTGATTCTTTTTTTTTTTTCCTCCAAACACCCCCACTAAGATTTAATAGAAGGTGGCTATTTTTTTATGGCTGTATTTTGATGTATTTATTTTGGGGGTCAGTCACTATCATGTATGGGAGGGAACCTTTATTTGGGTCGGAGAGTGAGCTTCATGGCCCGTTGTGGGTGACATGAACTACGTTGTCCGCGTATGATTATTATTTTATTAAAAACTTTTTAATGAAACACGGAGGAGGCCTCGACCTAACCTTTTATGATCAATAAAAATGATTTAATAGAAGGGGAAGGATTCCAAGTGTTATCCAGGTAGAGGAGTTTGATGATGAGGAGATCGAGATCGGGTCGACGATCGATTGACATCTTGCACAGCACGACTACTAGGATCCTTGATACCCACCGCCCAGGGTTTGTTGGGGGGATATGATATATCTCTATGTGGCTATTCGATGTTTGTTTTGTCCCACCCCCCATGTTCGGGGTGGAGGTTATGTGTATTTTGTCCCACCCCCCATGTTCGGGGTGGAGTTTATGTAATTTCGTTCTAGTTGTAAGATGTTGCAGTAGGCTCAGTACTTTGGGTATGTTTTATTAATCTCTTATTATTGAAACAGGGTGATCAGATTCCACCTTTTCTTAAAAAATATATTTAAAAAAAAAGATTTAATAGAAGGGGATACCTTTAATATTCCAAACTTTATTAAACAAAATCCAAATATTTCTAACAAGAGAGCATTTGATAAAAATATGAGCATTTTATTTCTTTTTTCAAAACAATTTTTAAAAGAAAATGGTAACATATTTTTTGAAGATTCAGTTGCTATAAAAAAACGAAGAAGCATATTGAGATTAATTAATGTGGCTAGCATATTAAATTAGCTTAGATTCATAATCTTTCTTCGGTTGCTAAATTTAGAGGAGGAAGATGATACCCAAAAAAAATGTGGAATGCTCATACACAGTTTTTAACATAACTAGATATTTCGGTTGCGGCTACTATGTGGGGCTTGTGACTAGATCGTAATGAAATGTATTTTCGTAATATTAATGATAGATTTCCTGTTATAATGCATAAAATCTTCGACTTTATTCACACTTGGGCAGACCAGGCAGGTGCTAAAAAGAGTCTCCAGATGGAGGAGGAAGAGTAAATCAGATCATGAGCCCTGGAAATGAGACAATTACGGTGGTTACTACATTCTTAGTATTCTTCAGTTATGCATTAGAGAATATAGTTGTATTTATCGCATTGATTTCAGTGAGGATTTAGATATCGAGTTTTGTAATATGTTTTATTTTGTTTCGTTAATTTTTCATTAATAAAGTGATGACGATGCCATCTTCATTATCTCACACACACACAAACAAAACAAAACAAAACAAATCCCAGAGAACCTGGATGAGCTTTCTATTTTCACCAATAAATTTGTGGATTGATCGTATTGACCATGTACTTCGGAGGGTTATCCATATATTATCCTAAAATTAGAATAAAAACGATTTTGCTAATGGAATTTGCCTTAAGATTTAATCTCTCTTTGTCGAATGGATCATAGAAAATATTTAAGCCCTTCAAGTTAGTGTTATTAATGACCGATGGATCAAAATTCCGAATTGTGGTAAGGATAAAGGTATCAATATTTATGTTCTAACACGCTCTGCAGATTGAGGGCCATCTTTTTAGGCCAAGACCTGGACTATACGTAGCAGATTTTTTTTTTTTCAATCCGTATTTAAATTGTGCAGCATGTGAGATTCAAACCTGAGTTGCTCTGATACCATATTAATGACTTTATTAGTGAATCAAAACTGCGAAGTAATGGTAAAGGTGGAGGTTTTAATATTTATATTTTACAAATTTAATCTGCATGTTGATTTCAAAGGCGTTTGGGTTATTAAAGTATACAGGCTTTTCAATATTAAGTAGAATTAAAAGTTTTAAATAGCTCAAAAGAAAAAGCCCACAAGATACACCCACTTTAAATTAAAGCCCAACTCAAATCCTTTTAAAAGCTAAACCCACTCATCCTCTTTCAAATCCCCAACATGCTTCCCTCCACAGTCCACAATTTGAAAAAAAAAAATTGAATTCTTTTATTGAATAAAATATATTTATTCAAAGAGTTTCCTCCTTTGAGCCCACAAGTTTTCTTTTTTTTTGTAATAATAGGGATAGAATCCGTATATTCTAAGCCAATATATTCACAAACAAAAAGATCCTACAACCAACACTTTAAAGTTCAAGTACAACATCAGAACAAGAAGATAAAGAGAATAGACCATTCTCCAAACATAAGAGGAGAAAATTACAAAAGATAGATGTTTTTAACGAAGTACACTAAAGAGCTGGATCTAAAGAACTAATTCTGTTTGATAAAATGCGCAAAAGAGGCAATGTTGCTCTTGTTTTCCATGCTGTATATCACTACTCGTTCTGTAAGTGGCATCGTCATCCAAACTCTTTCATTGGTCCTGGTCATTGATGAAAGTGATTCATGAGTTGGGAGATAAAGCTTTGAAGCTGTTTGATCAGATGCTTAAAGAAAAGATCATTCCTGATGTGGCAGCATTTACTGTGGTTCTTCATTCTGGGTTAGTGGAAGAAGGAAAGCATTATTTCAAGTTGATGAAGAGCGAATATAACATTGTTCCAGCACTAGAGCACTATTCGTGTATGGTGGATCTTCTAGGGCGAACAGAGCGATTAAAAGAGGCCTACAAGCTTATTGAAGGGATGCCCATGGAGCCACATGCTGGAGTTTTAGGTGCATTTTTTGGGGGCTTGTAGATTGTTTGGTAATATTGAACTCGGAGAGATTTTACGGCAAAGACTTTTTAAAATAGAACCGGAACACACGCAGGAAACTATGCGTTGTTGTCGAACATTTACACCAGAAGCCGATTGATGGACGAAGGTTTCTCAGTTAAGGGAATTAATGATGAAGGCAAAGGGACATCGGAAACTACCAGGGTGTACGAGGGTTTAAGTGAAGACTGTTCTTATAGCTTTTTCCCCCGTATTTTGGAGAGGAACCAAATTGGTTGATACAGCCATGGTGAAGTTACTCACTCAGTTTTGATGTATATATCAATCTGTTAACTAACTGAAATAATGTATTACTATAAGCTTGTTGAATTTTATTTGTGCTTAACTGAATGGTATAAACAACTAGAGGTTGTGGAGAAATTTCTTTGGCAATTGATCGCAACTTTCTATAGGAGCTGGATTTTGGTACACTTCATTTTGAACCAAATTGTAGATCTTCCAAGAGTTGGTTTTGTATGAGAAGCTTGAATGCATCAACCTCAAATCTTTCATCAAAATAAGACTTTGATAATGCTACCACATCTGAGACTTTCAGCAACACACTTACTCAATCTACGCCAAGCAGGAAGGTGAGTAGCTCTCCAGATATGTAAAACCTACTTCTCATCTGAGAAGCTACAGCTTGAAAGCGACTACTTTCGGCTTTGCTCTCCAGATGTGCTGCAGGTTGCTGGTCTTCTCTTCCCGGGATCTCACCCGGCCCCTCACGCTGTCTCTGTTTGGTCTACTTTCGGTTTGCAGCCCCTATTGTTCTGCTTTGGTCTTTTATGCTCTCTACATCTATTGTTCTAGCTTTAATTCTGTTTACGGTTCTGTTTCCTACTATGATCTCCCTCTACTCTGATTCATTTTGATGTGCGAGTTTTTGGGCTGCTTCTTATGAGGGAGGTCTCTACTCTCCTCTGTGATGTTTCTCTGCTGCCCTTGCTGCCTGCTCTTTGTTGTTGTTTCTTCTATGGATGTTTGGGAGTATTGTATTGTGTTTTATCGTTACATTACTCTCTTTTCATTTATATTATTATATGGAGCTGGAGTCTTCGGACTCTATCCTTTATCCAAAACAAAACAAAAAGTTTGGAAGCGACTACTTATTAACAATGAATTTGCCTTAAGGGCAATGTCTCATCGATGGAACATGCAGACGCAGCTAGACAGCATCCGCTCCTACATTTCCGAACTTGGGCCACTTCACTTGTCGCTCCTTTCACACTGCTCTCAAGGAGCAAACATGTTGGCAAATGCCATGCCTGAGAAGGGGTTTAGTATGCAAATAACAGAGCATTTGCTATACACTACAAACTTTCCTGTTCAATTAATGGAGCTCTCTCTATACCTATAAAAATAGTTAAAGATTACGGTATGGAGTTACTTCGCCCATACCAAAAGCACTCATTGTTGCAAAGCCAAGACACAAAGAACTCTCAACAGCTCAGATGTTGCAAATCAGTAATGGAGATGTTATGAATAGAGCTGCAGTTGACAAAGTACCATTTTTGTGCATAATTACAATGAATATGATGGCAATAATTGTTCCAGCTCAAGTATACTTGTTTAGTACAAGAAATGATTATCTTAGAATGCGCTTTGGCACTACAAGTGGTACAAATTCATATCACCCAATGACAATGAATCAAGCTTGAGTAATATACAAATAATTGAATTAGTGGTTTAATGGTACATCCATGATGTTCTTGAAAGCTATGCACACTCACATATTACAAATATAAAGGCAGAAACAAAAGCATATCCACATTGTTGAAATTGAAACAGCATCCCTTAGACCAAATGAGCCTTTCTTCCACCATATCTCAGCTGATCTTTGAATCAACAGCATGCAACCTCTAGCGCATTGCTTCATTCCAAAATGAGTCCTTTCAATCAGATATGAAATTTCTCAAGGAAATTTCAAAGCCTGCACAGAAAAGAAAAAAAAAAGGTTGCATGATTTCTGACTTAAGATACTCACTCATGAACCTGCACCAAATATAATTGTCAAAGTGATCAGAAAGTTACCTTCTCAATTTGGTGCCCTAGAATCACTCGCTCGAATTTGCCAGGCCAACCATCTTTAGCATGTTTCGGTCCTCCTTAAACCTCTCTAAGACGGAACCCTTAACAGTGTCATTCTTTTCGTTCTGCACTCCTTTGGCCTGAATTCCCCAACACTCTATCACCTCAGGGAGTATTTGGTTCGTTTTTGAGAGGCAGGGACTATTGAAAGTGGTGCATGCAAATGTGTGGCCTCGATCAAAATTTGCAGATAGGAAGAGGCCAAAGTGGTTTGCTCGGCCTCCAAAGCCAACACCATTGGGAATGCTATCAGAGCTGAAATTTATGGCACACTACAAAAAATAAGAGATCAGAAGGGTGGAATTGTTCCCAGCTCGGTAATAGTAATAGGAGGATTAATCATGAAAGCATCTTAAAAGTAACTTATGTAGTGAGTGAATGCAGATCTAACTCCAGCTTGATCATCTCTACTCTACTAAATGAATGCAAACTGGGTCATCAAGAAAAAAAAATGAAGGGTTTGGTGATCTTTTCTATAATAAAAAAAAAGAGTTCGCTAATTGCGAACTTTTTACTTGAAAGCAAGGAGTAAGCTACACCACTTCCCATAATCATGGGACATGGGGTTAGAGATAAATCATTCTTTGATTGCAACAGATTGTGGGTTTTATGGTTAAAAACAAATGAATCAGGTATGTAGGTTAATGTGTAGTCAGATTTTTTATCAGACAATCACAAAGATGGTATAAAGGTTTTGTTGTTCGCTGCAATATGCAGTTTTTGCATATCATACTGAATATTTTGAATGTAAAAATCATCATCATCCTTCTTCCAAAACAAAAATAAGATGCCAGTGTGTGCTTTGAGCTTGTGAAAATGGCAACAAAATAAGTGAGCCCACACTATGATAGTCAACAGAGAAACAACGAATATAACAACTGTCCGTCAATCTCATCAACTGTATGTTTACATGAAGAGGTACTGGATTCGAAGGATAGATGTTGTTGAACTTGCTAGCCACCTCAAACATTAGTTTATGGACGGGAGAAACAGAGAAATCAATGATGATTCAGATAAAAACCACTATCAGCACGCTGGATGGCTAACCCTAACTAATCATGTGAACAGATAAGATACTCGATATATCAATACTCATTAGTTACCAGCAAAAAGAATATGTGAATTCATTATTCCTTGTAAAATTGCATTTAATGAATTAGTAAGGGGGCTAAGGGCTTCTACCCAATCCCTCCCTTTTGAACAACTTCCTTAGCAAATTGTATACAACATATGCGTATATTGTAGACCATTCTCATAGTTGATGCACTTTTTTTTTTCAGATTGCCATATTGTCAAAGTCTAGTGCAACAATCTATGATTGGTACTAATAATGCAGTATCAACCATAAGAAAGGAAAAGCATGAATGATGTGTTGTACTGTAAATAACTGAAAATATACAAGAAAGCCTTAAGTTTAAAAATTACCCATTGTAAATTATTGTTTGCTCCCGTAGGCCTGAATATGGATGCCTGTGGATATAACTGGAAGAGAAAAGACTTCATGTCACCATAAAAATCACTTTGTCTTTCCCAAGGCTGAGAGGCATATCCTCCATATATATAACCTTCTGTGTCTTTTATAATAAGTACAGTAGGTCCATCCCCACTCCTGCAGTCATTTAACAAACAATTGCCAACTCAGCAGTGGGCATATGAGTCAAAAAGTACAGTGGAGAACCATTTCATCGTCATTTCTACATACTATTCGACAATAAGAAGCCTTTATCACAAATAATTGTGGTCAGAACCTTACGTGCATCTGTATATTTAACAATAGAAAAAATTATCGTTCATTAATATGGTAATCTACAGATCTCAGTTGCAAATTAACTGTTAGACCATATTTAGTCACAAGGGCGGATTTGGGCCCAAGCAGCACAAGCAACGACTTTGGGCCCCCAATTTTATAGGGCCCCATATTTTTTAAGTATTTACAATGTTTAAAAAAATATGTCATTGTTTTGTGATACGATTACATTGTATTATCTAAAATTTGAAACATTAGTTTGCCTATTAGCTCATCTGGTTAGAGTGTCATCTTAATAATGCAAAGGTCGTAGGTTCAAAACCTATGTGGGCCAATTAATTTTTAAACTAATTATTATTTTTTTAAACTAATTATTTTTCAAATAGTCATACATGTCATTTTACTATTTTATGAACTTAATATTCTTTTTCACTTAGCCCATCATGCCACTTTATGATATTTTTCGGTGTTCTATGGTATATCATATTTATCTATTTATGATAAATTTCTAACCAAATCTTCAAGTACATATGGTTATTCTACATTTTAAGCTTCCAACTAGTATTCTCATATGCATATATTCATCATCACTTCATTCTAACCACTTCATCTAATATATCATATTTACCTCTTTGCAATAATGTAATCTTCAAGTACAAATACATGTTTGCTTTGTTTGCTTCTTTTCCCTTTCTTCTAAATTTTGTATCTGTTGATGAAAGGAATACTAAGGTTGTCTTCAAAAAGAAAAATAATATAAGGGGCATTTGATAAAACCAAAATGTATCCATGAAAGCATTTTAAATTGTATTATACATATACTTCAATCATGTCAGATTAATATTTTCTCTTAATGTACACAAACTCAACGTGTGTTTGCTTCTATGTTTTGAACATAATTTTTTTTGTTCTATTCCTCTTTAATTCTCTCATTCATCATTTTCATCATCTCAGATAATACACAATTTAGAATAAAATCACTGTCGCTTCTTCCTTAGAGTTTGTCCGAGGTTCTTTTTGTCACGAGGCATTTCATGTAAAATGTGTACATTATCAATTAAATCTTTTTTGGAAGCATATATATAAATTTGTTTTCATTTAAATAGTTTGTCTTTCAAGACTCTAAATTTGTTTGCATTTAAATAATTGTCATTTTTATTTTGTCAACTTGCCAAGACCTCATTTGAGAACTTGTTTAGGCCCCCTGAAACTCAGATACGCCCCTGTTTAGTCACAAATTAACCAAACATATTTACATAAATTATAGAAGGATAATAGTGATTGTGCCATATGATACGGCTTCTCAGCCAAAGTATGATTACTTCCAAAGCCATCCCAGTAAGAAAACTAAATATATATCATCTATTTGCTTTTACTCGAAGTTCTCATGATTTAGAAAGGGCTATATTTACACACCATGTCTATCTACCTGCAAGTGATACTTGATACTGTGAACGAATAAGTGAGATAATAAAGTTTTATGTAGTCCTATAAAAAATAGATTGACCTATCAAAATCCTCCTCAATGCGATAAGAGGAGATATGCTAGTTTCTTAAGAATGTTTCCACATAACATTTATATGCTAGTTGACAAGTTTTATGGCCCACACAAATATCCCACTAGCAGAATTGCATATATAGGGACCAGAAAAGGAAGATGCTCACGATATGCTGCCCATGAAAGTGTTGAAACTGAGTCCGTTACTTGCACTGTGGTATAAAAGTTTCCATTCCTCCAACTCCCGTTGAGAAAGGGCTCCTCCAATATGCCAAGCATATTCTTTCTTTAGAACTAACAAATCATGACTGAAATTTTCTGGACAGTTCATATGTGGAACCTGAAAGCCTGGTCTACCTACCAAAACAAAAATTTAATGAACTGAGTACCAGCCCTACATGGTAGAATCCAACATCCATAAGGACCATAACTATGAAAAGAAAATGGAGGACAATAAGTTTGTCGCAAGATAATTTGAATAATCAAATATCATAGAACTCCACCGTTGTGGACGAGGCTGAAGTTCATGGTTTCATCTTATTTTGAAAGAAAGACTATAGTGAACGAGCATATAGAATCAATATTTTAGTCACACAGCAGTTAATATTTATAAGAGATTGTAGGACAGCAAAATGTCAATAAGAAATACAACTGAATTAATTAAAATGCTTAAAACAAAAGAATTTTTATCTCATATACCCTTCCTTAGAATGTCACATGTATTTTTCAGTACTTCCTTATCTGACCCATACGAGATTTTTGTCCAGATAAAGCCTTCAATCAACTAACGATTAACCGAACTAAATTAATGATTAAATTAACAAATTATATTAGACTTAGTTTCTTCGTTACAAATCAATATTACCCTCAACTCGGCCATCTTATTTTGATAAAATTAAGTAGAAAGTACAAACTCAACATATCCATATCAACTTGAATCAAGTAGCCCAGGTATGTGCTGGCAACGAAGTCATTCAATTTATAAATTGCAATAGTAAAGCGATCCATGACTTAATCCATTAAAAATCCATCGTAAATAACAAATAATAGAAACAAATAATATTTGAATGCATATGACTAATGCTTTTGCACTTGTTAAAGAGTTCTGAAAGCACAATAATTCATACATACTCAGTCAGAAAGCTTCAACATCTAATACACAAATGTAAATAACCTAAATATCTAATGGCATGTCTACAAAACGTTATGCCAGAATATCATGTTTGAACTTGTTATCAGTAAATTACTACAAGAGATTCAGTAGATTGAAATATGAACATATACAGAAGCAACACCTGAATCAGGAGGCGTCAACAAACTCCCAAGGAACTTTCTCACTGACGGCAAAGTTCTACACCAATTTTTAAAATCCACGAATGACATTCCTTTAGCTTCCTTTGCCGCACCATTTAAAAATGCTTTGATGAACTCTTCATGTGAGCTCAAGCTCAGCTGTGCATTATCCGTGGAAAATATAGTATCATATATTGATTGCAGAACCGCTTCCAGATCAGACCTGAAAGTGTGACTCAAATATTTACCACATGATTAAAATATAAAGAAATATAAAGAGAGACTACAAACACTACCAATTTCTTAAAAACATGATTTGGAGAAGACTAGTAATCCTCATCAATGGTGATATATATGGTATTTCTTATTCATTTCTTAACTGGATAAAATGTCTACTATATATACAAGTTACATAAGCACGGGCTCTATGCGGAATATAACTACAACAATATATCAAATAATCATTCTCAAGTTGGAGCATATATATCATACATACCCAACTGGTCATTGATGAACTGTATTCTGGCTCTGGCAAGGGGCTTTGTGAGAGCATCGGCTAGTTGTTCAGTGTTAATATGTCTAGCCTCTATTTACGGAGGCTCATATGGAGTGCCATTAATTTTATTGCGAACCACATGACAGTCAACATCAAAATGCTTGGTTCGTTCATGAAACACAGTATTACTGGTTGTATGAATGGCAGACTGACTGTCACAATATAGACACATCAACTCATATTGGACAACCCCTCACTCACTAAGCAAACACTTCACCCAAGTCATCTCACATGTGACATCATTCATAGCACGATACTCAGATTCTGCACTCGAATGAAATGCCACATTATGTTCTTGCTCCTCTAAGAAACAAAGTTTTCCCCGACAAATACAAAATATCATGTGGTGGATCTCCTAGTGGTCGGGCAACCAGCCCAATCGGCATCTCGACATCTGAGAAGCCGACAATTCGACAATGCCCACCATTAGTATGCATCAATCCTCTGCCTGGAGAACTCTTCAAATACTGAAGAATTCTCATAACTGCATTCCTAGCTCGTACGGGGGGAAGTAATAAACTGACTCACAATACTCACTGAATATGCAATGTTTGGATGAGTGAATGTGAGATAATTCAATTTTCCCACAAGTCTCCTACATTCCCTGGATCCTCCAACAAGACTCCTGATTTGACAACAACTTGGAGTTTGGGTCCATAGGAGTACGTGATGGCCTATATCCCAGCATACCGCTCTTGGTAAGTATGTCCAATACATACTTTCTCTGTGATAAAGAAATTCTCTGCTTAGATCGAGCAACTTCGATCCCCAAGAAATACTTTAGTAGCCTGATCCGAGATCCTTGGTTTGAAACTTTTGTTGAATATATGACTTCAAATCTTGAATATCACTATGATCATCTCTTATAATTACAATGTCATCTAAATATACAATTAAAAGGATCATCTACCCCTGATGATGTCGATAGAATACAGAGTAAACACTATCACTCCTCCTCAAACCAAAACTCGTGAAAACCTCAATAAAACGACCAAACCAAGCATAAGGAGACTATTTGAGTCCATACACAGATTGTGTCAAGCAACAGACCCTTGTATGCCCAGCTTTGCTAGCAAAACCGGGGGGGCTGGTTCATATAAGCCTCCTCCAAAATGCCCTCAGCAGTTAGAATTAAAATTAATCGGTGATTAATTGGTAATTGGTCTAGGTTCGATTAGTTCTTAAGGCAATTAATCGAAAAAAATGCCAAATAATCGGTAATCGAACCTAGCCGGGTTAGTTTCAAAAACTAATTTTAACTCCTTAAAGTCATTGAGAAAGGCATTCTTGTATCAAGCTGGTAAAGCGGCCAATGAAATCAAGCAGTCAAGGCAACACTGATCCAAACATAATGTATTTTTGCCACTGGAGAGAATATCTCATCATAATCAATATCATAGGTCCGTGAACAACATTTAGCAACCAACTGAACTTTTAGGCAAGCCAGAAAACCATCTGGGTTTACTTTAACAGTGTACACCTACTTACAACCAACACAATGTTGGAAGGGGAATCTGATCTCATGTATCATTTTACACTAGAGCAGTCATCTCTTTCCGCATAATCTGGCTCCAACCAGAATGTAATAGTGCATCTGATAATGACTTTGGAACATTGTAAGTGTCCAAAGTAGAGATGAAGGCAGAATGGGGAGATAGCAAGTGAATTTTTTTCCATACTAACCCACTTTCGAAATTATTTACCAAACTGGCTCACTTTTGGACACGTCGGCAAAACATGATTTTGGCAATAATGGTATCTGTTATTTTCATGTCGTTGTTGCCAATAGTGGCGCCTGTTAAAAAAATTAGAAGACGTTATTAGGAGTAACGGATAGGTACATTTCACATTCAATTAGGAGCCCTTTGACTTGAGAAAAAATTGTAAGTGTAAAATTGGCTTATAACTGATGTCGCTATCCCCAATAATGACAACCTTAAGCAAGATGTCGTTATTAGCAACAGCGGCGACGGTATAATAATACAAACATATTTATAGTGGCTCCCTCTTCCCTTTCTGCTTTCACTTTATCAACTCTCAAACATCTCTTTCTCCCCAAACACCGAACCCAAAACCAGTAAACCCTAGAGTACAAATCCGACTTTTGTTTACTCTCAAACATCATCTCTCCCACCTCCCTCTCCTCCCACTCCAAAATCTAACTCCCTCAATCTGAAAAAAATCTCCAACATTGTCTCAAGTCATCTCATACACATCATCCACGATGTATTCTCCGGGCTCCAACTTACAATTTCATTTGAAGGTATTTCTAAAAGAGCCCTCATCTCGGGGCTCTCATCACCTACCGCCCAATTCTATGAAAGAACCATTATCCGGGGATGCCTGAGGTGTATACGCTCCCAACGTCCTAAATTGGAGCGTGGAGAATACATCGTGGATGAT
Organism: Hemerocallis citrina; assembly: GCA_017893485.1. Classification (NCBI taxonomy): domain Eukaryota; kingdom Viridiplantae; phylum Streptophyta; class Magnoliopsida; order Asparagales; family Asphodelaceae; genus Hemerocallis; species Hemerocallis citrina. Next base: position 2,511,960 of record JACEHZ010000091.1, read on the forward strand.
GTATGAGATGACCGGAGACAATATTGGGGATTTTTCAGATTGGGGGAGTTGTATTTCGGAGTGGGGAAGGGAGGTAGGAGAGATAATGTTTGAGAGTAAACAAATGTTGGATTTGTGCTTTAGGGTTTAATGGTTTTGGATCCGGTGTTTGGGGAGAGAGAGATGTTTAAGAGTTGATAAAGTAAAAGGGAAGGAGAAGAGAGAACCACTATATGTGTGTGTGTGTGTGTGTTATTATATTGTTGCCACTATCGCTAATAATGGCATCCCGCTTAAGGTTGTCGTTATTGGAGATAGCAGCATCGGTTATAAGACAATTCCACACTTACAATTTTTTCTTAAGTAGAGAGCTCCTAGTTGAATGTGAAATGTACATATGCCGTTACTCCCAATAGCAGCATCTGAAGGGAAAAAAATTATGGGTGCCGCTATTGGCAACGGATTGAAAATAACAGATGTCGTTATTTCCAATAGTGTGTTCTGCTGGCGTGTCCAAAAGTGAGCCAGTTTGGTAAATAATTCGAAAGTGTGTCAGTTTGGTAATTATTTTTAAAAATGGGTCAGTACGGAAAAATTCACGACAAATAGGCATATGAAAGACTATAAAGAATGTGTAGTGGAGTGGTTCCCTTTGCGTATAGCAATGGGAAGATCAAGATCATAATGTTCACCATAATGAGGAACAGTAGGTGTGGGTTCAGTGGATGTAACGGGGGATATAGTTGTATGCTCAAGCAATGGTGTATTAGTAACCGGATGCGCAGGAACATTAGGCACAGTAGCGTGAACTGGGTCGAAAGCGGTGTTCTTATGTCGATGGAACACTTGAGCGATTGCAAGCCTTGTGGGCAATGGTGAAAACCGTTGTTTGACAGATGCCGAAGAAATAGAGACTGAAAGATTAGGGTAGGTAAGGAATTCAATATCACTCTCATCGAATGGAGGTGGAGTCAGACAAGATGAAGTGGCACAGAAATAAGACTGAGACTCGAGAAAGGTGACATCAGCATAAATTAAGCGATGATGCAACTTTGTACTATAACATTTATAACCTTCCTAGGACCGCAAATACCCTAAAAAAATTGGGAGGGAGTGAAAACAGGGCAGTAGATGAAAATAACATGGAGAATAGTGTCTGACCATCTAACACGAACGAGGACATGCGGTTGACAAGATGACATGCAATAAGGACCGCATCCCCCCAGAAACGTTGAGAAACTTGGCTACAAAGAAGTATGGTCCTTGACTCCTTGCAACTCCAACAAGTGACGGTTCTTGCGTTCTGCAACACCGTTTTGTTGAGGAGTGTAACGACAAGAAGACTTATGTAGAATACAACAAGAGGACATAAAACTAGTAAACTCATAAGTAAAATACTCTTTAGCATTATCACTACGCAAAATTTGAACGAAAACATCAAATTGGGTTCTTATCTCGGTGCATAATGATTTAAAAATTATGAAAACTTCATACTAAGAATTCTTTAAATATAACCCAGTTACTCGAGAGTAGTCATCAATAAAGGTAACACAATATTTAAACCAAACTGAGATTGAATATGACAAGATCCCCACACATCAGAATGAACTAAATCGAAAGATCGACTCGACCGTTACTAACTCTAGAAGGGTAAGATGTACGCAAGTACTTACCTAATTGACATGACTCACAAGATAACTCCTTAAGAGAGATAATTCAAGTCTCAGCTTCTTCAGATTTTGTAATGACGGATGACCCAACTGACAATGAAAATCCAAAAGCGTGGAAACACTCAAGCACGCAAATGAGGTGGGAACATTATCAAGACAATAAAGACCCTCTGACACACTCCATGTGACAATTATTTTTTCCGTCCCAAGTTCCTGAAACACACAGTAACCATGATAAAAGGTAACAGAACAATTCAGTGTTTTACTATTTTAGTAATTTGGTAACAAATATTAGGTGAAATAAAAATTTTGGAATATGAAGAACATAAGTGGTAAAGTGAAAGTAAGGTTTACATGTCCGACCCCCCTCCCCCCAACTAGGGAGGTAGAACCATCAGCAAGTCTAACAAGTGAATGTAAAGATCTTCTAACAGAGGACAATATATCTACATTTCCAGTCTTATGAGCACCTGAATCGGTTACACATGATATCAGAGATGAAGTGGTTAAGCATGTGATACCTGATCTTGCTAATGTGACCGAAGAAGAAGACCGATGTCCCGAAAGAGTGATAGTTCTGGAGAAATTGAATCTCGTCCTCATTTAATTTGACACTAAATGAATTGGGGACTACATATGCAATGTGTTGCGGTTGATAGCCCCGAAAATGCATGTTATGGCACGTCATATTCCCAAGCGGGTCAGGTTTGAATCCTTATAAATGAAGAGAACATGTCAAAATTGACGTCGAGGAGAATTGCTCAAAAGAAAAATGATGATGTCAACGGCAGGAATGATGGTGTCAGCATCAAAAACAGGTTGGATCTGGATTTGGTCAAACAGGTTTGACCCAAGCAGCATTTAGCCTCTTCAAGTGCTTCTTCCGGCCTTTTGCCATGATTACGAAATCTCGAACTCGGAGATCCAGGTCGGTGGTGTGAGGGAGAAGAAGAATAAAGCAGCGGCCTCGAATTTGTCTACGGCAAGGGATAGCAACAACAGCAGCGGCAACAAGTGCGACAGGTGCAGGTTGGGGGGCTCGAGTTTGGTGGAGATGGGGGCTATCGGGATTGGGTTTGTATGAGGTCACAGGACAGGTTGGTATTTTTAATGGCAGTAGGGAAGCGACATTGGAGATGGTGATGGATTTCGGTGGAGAGACAGGCTGGAAGGGGATCGGAGTGGGTTTGAATATAGACAAGGATAGCAGCGGCGGCGGTTGGGTCCCACAGCGAGGCCGCAGGTGGCAGTCGACGGCAGCTGCGGGTGGCAGTCGACGGCAGCTGCGGGTGGCAGTCGACGGCAGCAACGGCTGGCGCTGGGACCCTAGCTTTGATACCATTGAATAATTTGGTATTTCTTATTCATTTCTTAACTGTATACAATGTCCAGCATATATACAAGATGCATAAACACAAGCTCTACCCGGAATATAACAACTACAACAATCAATATAATAAATCACAAGGCAATTTGGAAGAAAAAAAACTATCAAGTGGCTTTCCTTCAATTGAAATAAAATCAATGGCTCACATTCACTCTCCCAAAAGACATTTTTTCCTAAAGTTTTTCCCCCAAAACAAATTTTTTCCACCCCATAACATAAATCATTCTCACTTTATTACTATATATCTCTCTCTTCACTTTTTCAGATATATATATATATATCTCTCTCGCACATATCTCCACTTTTTAAAAAGGAGGAGCTACAAAATCGGACTTTTTCAACAGTTGGATGGTTAGTAGTAACACTAACATGCTGGATTTTCTTTAACTTTTTTAGTTCTTTATGAATTTTGCTTTGCCTGCATTTTCTTATTGTGTTTACAGGGCTTTTCCTGCGCTGCATCGTTCACGAAGACATGTCGTAGGCACGTGTCCATGGGCAAACCTAGTATATCTAATAAATGAGAACGAAAATAGACTATACCAAAAAGATAGCAAATAATCTACATTGTTGATGGTACATAAATCACCAAATAATCTGTTTTGCATGTACTTAACCTCAAATTTGGATTGCGCAAATGTATTGTGGGATTATGGTAGTGAAGTGGAACGATCGTTTACATGAACTATTCATGCAAAATAATTTTTTTACTCTACACTTTTTTCATGATTCTAGCTTACTTTCAACTCTACATGTTTCTCAATTCTCATAACTCATAAGATTTCTAAAAGAAACTTATAATCAATCACTATAACACAGAGTAACAAACAAGGTTACTTATAATCAATTCTGTATAATTTCCTTAAAGTGCATGCTCTTCTTCAATGAAAAAGCAAAAACAAAGACATAATTTCATTCTTTTCCCATTCTAAATGTATATACACCACAATGTATGCACTACTTTTAAAAAAAGAGAAGAAATTAGCTCTCAAAGTGAGAAAGAGTTGCATGGGAAGAAATTGTTACAGTAGATGGAAAGACGTGCATATGAATAGAAGGAGTGGAATAAAAAAGAGAAGAAATTATGCACGTCTTTCACTTTCTTCTCTCTAGAGCTAATTTCTTCTCTTTTTTATTCCACTCCTTCTATTCATATGCACATCTTTCCATCTACTGTAACAATTTCTTCTTATGCAACTCTTTCCCTTTTTGCTATGCGGCCTATGCCCTACTAATGAATAACACAAAGTCAAGTGTTTTTGTATATACGGCCGCCTAGGCAAAGGCGGTTGGTGGAACATCTGCCTACCGCCTTGGTGCTCAAACTAAATGGGTGTAGTCATATTCAATGGTTTTCTATTATTTGCTTGTTAGTAATATTATTTTTTTCGCATTAACATTTTTTTCCTTATTTTTTGTGATTTTTAATGAATCTTCTCCATCTTACAAAAAAAAACTGCACGAAATCAAAATTCAAAATTCAAAAATCAGCAGTACCTCCCCAAGACTCCATCGCCGTCAATATCACACAACTGATAAACAAACTCTTCGATCTCATCTCGACTACCCTTCTCATACACTCCCTAACCCCCAAACAAAACAATGTCAATACCACCACCAAAACAAAACAAAAAAAGTGTACCAAACCAAACAAGACCCCCAAAACAAAACAAAAATTTGCTTACTTTCGCGATCACAAGATCCTCATAAGTCATCTTTCCATCATTCCTACCCTGAGTAACCAAATCGAACATTTTCGCCGAAAGCGCGCCTCTGATCCCAATATAGTCTTGGAAAACGGAGGGGGTGATGGAATTGGAGTTGGATTGGGCGGCGAGGGAGTGGAAGAGGGATTTGAGGTCGTCGAGTTCTTGAACCGAGAATGACCTAATTTAGCACGGAATTTGATGAAATTAGGGTCGACAGAGAGAGGGGAGGAGGAGATTATGGTGATGATGATGAGGTTTGGACTGACCTGGTAGCCATGGCGAACCGAGGGTTGGTTGAGGGCGACTGTGCGTTGCCCATTGCTCTCTCTCTCTTCTTCTTCGTTTTCGTTTTTCGGTTTTCTTCTTATTTTTCTTCTCTCTCTTTTTCTTTTTCTTTTTCTTTTTTAAAATTAAAAAAATTTGTTTTCCTCTTTTTTGGGCCTTTAGAGCATATGTAGTCGTTCAATGACAAATTTTGGGTATCTGACATGTAGGAATAGAAATTTTGGGTTTGTGCAGCGGTCGTTCAAACCCAAATATTGAGGTTTTCAAACTTTAAAATCGACATAAGATATATAATTTCTTGTTTTAAAAAATTTAAAAATTAAAAATTGAACAGACAATGTATGATTTCTCGTCAGCTGAATTTTTTTATTTATTTTTAATAATAATAAAAAACGGAAAATCATTTCGCGTCTCGCGATTTTTTTTAATATATTTCAAACGTACGAGAAATCATTTCCCGCCCGTCGAATCTTTTTATTAAATAAAAAAATTAAATAAAAAAAAATAAACGGGACGGGGAATCATCCCTCGTCCCATGCTTTTCGCCGGAAAATTTTTATATGGACGAATGATCATATTTCGTTTGCTATTTTTTTTCAAAATCCTATATCTTCTGCCAAATATAGCAGAACACTATTCATCCAAAATCCAAATTGTTTTGTATATCGCCAACGACTGCAGTAGACTTTTTTCTGTTTTTCCCAAAATTTGGGTAAATAGCTAACCACTACAGATGCTCTTAGTTCATTTTTGCCCCTCGAGTTTCCATAAAGAGTGACGAAAAAAAGGGAAGTGAATGGCTCGTGATATGGGTAAAAATATGATTAAACCGGGACCGTTCAAATCAGACACGAATCTTAAAGCTTTTAGGAATAAAACGGTAATTTCACCTACAAACGAGCTCGAATTGGGAACTGGGCCTTTCTTCGAAGCCCAATGAACCAGAAACAAATATGTCCTACTGGGTCAGGGTGACAACCCATTACAAACCAGCCCAGCTCATTTAAATTCAAATTCATGATTATCTCTAAAAGGCGGATTAAACAAAATCTCTTATCATGGAACGATTTAAATGTAATACCCCGCAAAATAGCATATAGATATTTTTGCATAGTAATCTGTGCACAGTCAATAATTATTCGCAATTACATATTTTTCTAATAATTATTAGTTTTAATTGTGAATTTTCAGATACATGAGTTATTATGAACCCGATAAAATAAACTCGGGATATCTTCTTAATTAAACTATGGATTTGTCCCGATTGTTTTAATAAGACAATCTTCGGAAAAAATAATTTTTATAAGCAATTATATATATATATTGTTTATTTTTGACTTAGTCGATACTTGAATTGAATTGGTGCATGATTATTGAATTAAATAACCATGCATATTTGTAAACAAGGGTTAGGGGTAGGGTATGGTGACCTAGGGTTAGAGCTAACCCTCATCATGATTTAGAACCTTTGATCAAGTCCTGATTAGACCCAAATGATGATTTTGTGCCATGTGAGGTTTCTTCACGAAGACTCCAAGATGTGTCTTGAAGCTTCTAGTCTTGGTGTGTTGGCATTCATCTCATCCATCCACCTTCACTAAACTCATGCTCCTCCCATCCCCACCCTTCATCCATTTTCGGCCTAAATCCCCCAAAATCCTAGCACTCAATTTCTATAAAACCCCCACTTCATTCCCTATCCCATTCTTTCTTCTTAACTTGTTATTTGTTAAAAAGAAAAAAGAAGAATAAGAAAAGGGTGAAGTTTTTAGTAGTAGAATAAGTTGTAGAAGGGAAGGAGAAAGAGTGCAGGAGTTGGTGAAGCTCTACAAGATCAAGAGAGCAAAGGAAAGGAGCAAGCAAGCCTACAAGGAGTTTCTTTCAACAAAGTGGGTGATTTTTTAAACTCTAAAACTCAGCAATTTTTCTTGTATATGTAAATTAGTATGCAGTAGTAGTTAAGAAGTTGGTTATCATGTGTGAGAAATTGACATGCTAAGAAAGAATAGCTTGTATGGTAAAACAACTCTTATCACGATTTTTTGTTGAAGAACATGTATGAAATATGTGGGTTTGGGATTTTCTAATTCACAATTAACTTTGAGTTTGGGGCCAAAATTTTTAAGGCTTGATATTCTATGAATCTAGAGTACACATGATTTTTTCATAATATTTAGATTCCTTCTAGTAGCCCAACCACTTGCCTCATTTTCAGACAGAAACAGCTGAAAAAGCTGCTGTCTTGTGAAAATTTGATTTGTCTTTAAAAAATAATAACTCCGTATTGGTAGGGTATTTTAAGCTGAAAATTTTTCTGGATGCTCTTGTATGTGTCTGCTACCATAACCTCATTTTCACATTTTTCTGAGATCGTTTGATGCCTCAAAAAATTTGTGAGTTGCGTATGGTCTCAAAGCCATAAGCTGAGTCTCTCTGGTTTGAGACTGGATCTCATCTATTCACAAATACTTGTGGTGCACGGTATTGCAATGAAATTTTTGCAGCAACATTTAGTATGTGTATACACATTGATTCTCAAATTTTAGATTTTTTAGATAGCATCTGATCAAGTTTCAAAAATGAACAGTGTGAAGTGGTAGAGATCCTATCTGAAGCAGTAGGAATTTTTGTGTTATGTTTGAAGGGTCATAACTCTTTGTGTAAGATGAATATAGATGCAATTTTAGAACACAGTAGAATGGTGTATGTGTGGTTTGAGAATCTAAAATTTCATAAGCTTTGGACATTGGGTTGATTTTATATTGAATTTATACTAGACTGTGCTCATTTTCTAGTTCAGATCGCCTTATCTGAGAATATGTGTAATTCTGAAAGTATATGTTAAGAATTTGGAAGAATGACCAACTAGAGATTTGTAGCAGGAAACCATAGCCTTCCAAAACATATAGAATTATGTAATTGTCCTCACTTGTCCTCACTTTAATTTTGTTGTACACAGAGAGGATGTTTTGGTTTGTGATCGTTTGTGTTTCAATAAATAGCTGATTAATCTGCACAATTAAAGGGGCAAAAAATTAATAATGGCAAGATTGGCTTAATGAAGTAAAAAATTTGTCATAAAATAAGAAAGTGGACAATTAACCTGGGACATAAAAAAACGATAAAGTGGAGAGTGTAAAAATTGAGAAAAGGGTAAATTTCACTAAACCATACCCATATTTCGCATCTTTTTTTTCTTCTTTTTTTAATTTTTTTTTTTTGATGGTCATCATTTTTAGTGCAATAGATGTACTCCATCAAGTCATCAACTGCAGATATTATGCAACGCTCTTTGGCTATTTACGAGTGTTTGCTGTCTAATATACCCTTAACTGCTATTCATGTTTAATTATTTTTTCCCATAATTAAATGTGATTATTACCTTATTTTCCTATTCAAAAAATGGAAAATAAGATAAAGAGAAATGAAAAGCTGTATTGGACAAGTACATTTTAATTATTTTTAAAAAATATAAATAAAATTAAGCTACTTAGAAATGGTGCTTAGACTGGTCAAAGCAGGGGTATAACAGTCAAACTTATTAAATTTGACGCTGTTAGCTCTGAACTAGTAAACAACAATAACTTTACGTGGATAGTACATTAAATCGCAAAAAAAAAGACTATAGTTTTTTGCAAATTGGTGAAATATAGGTATAGCTTAGTAAAATTTATCCTTTCGAAACATTAATATTCTTCATAACATAAGAAATTAGAATGATTATGCATAAATGGATTAGCGAAATAAAAAGATAGAATATGCACAAGTAAAATTTCGTCGTCCTTTCGTACCGCTCTCAATGGCTGTCACACTCGCCTTTTGCTTGTTATAGCGCTCCATTTCTTTCTCTCTCTCACGTACACAAAAAAGTATTTCAGAACATATTTTACGAGTCTTTCCCATGCTCCTTTCTGCTTTCCTCCATTTAGGTTTTTTATTTCAACGAGGTGCAACCACCAAACAACAACAATTCTAGAGACTTTTAAAGCAAAATAGTTTCTATCGATTGATTCCTTAGCTAAACTTCGAGCTTCTCGAGCTTATTTTACTAGTAATTTACACGTGCGATGTACGTTTTAATAATTTCAAAAAAAATAAAAATAAAAATAAAAACTCTGACGTAGGGACTAGGGAGGATTTGAACCGGAAACCTCCTTTACATTAATTATGTTGCATATGTTGGTAGAATGACAATATGACAAATGGCACTAAAGCCTTTTCCCATTATAATATTAGAGATATTATATGTATTATCTACTATTTTAATGGGAGAGTTGGGGTTTGTAACAAACAAACCCTAATTTTGTAACTATATAAACACGTATAATACACGTCCAAACTATATACAACAAATATAAATGTGCATTGCACGTGTAGCCCAAAGTAAAACATTTGAATAAAAACTATTTTTTTTCTTATTCAATATATATTCATTTAATTTGATGACCTTAGTTTTTTTTGACGTGCATTACACATACATTATACTAGTATTTATTAATGGATTCTAATTTCCAAGTGGATATCCAAGGAAAAGACAAGTGTGTTGCGTAGGAGTAGGACCGTAAAATCTCTCATCATTATTATTAGAGACCAGAGATGAGAGATGAGAGATTTTACGGTCCTACTCCTACACAACACACTTGTCTTTTCCTTGGATATCCACTTGGAAATTAGAATTTATTAATAAATACTAGTATAATGTACATGTAATGCACGTTTAAAAAAAAAGTAAAGTCATCAAATTAAATGAATATATATTGAATAAGAAAAAAAATAGTTTATATTTAAATGTTTTACTTTGGGCTACACGTGCGGTGTACATTTATATTTGTTGTATATAGTTTAAACGTGTATTACACGTGTTTATATAGTTACAAAATTAGGGTTTGTTTGTTAAAATAGTAGAAGTAGAAGTAGAAGTAGAAGAGATTTTTGCACCGGGTCGGGTCATAATTTCACCCGGCTCCAAAATAAAACGAGAAAGTCACAGTTTCACTGTCAAAATCCAAACAGCTAACCAGTCAACATCCAAGCCTTCTGAGTTCTTCCGTAAAAATTATCAATCCCCACACTGCTCAAAACCCTAATCTCAATCTCATGATCGAATCTCTCCCCAAATGAGATGCTACGTAAGTTCCCCTTTCCCATCAATTCTAGGGTTTCCTCTTTGTAACTAACGCTTCAAATTTCGATAATTTTGGTCGTCTTTTCAGAATCGAGGGTTTTCTGTAGCTTAATTGGGGAATGGAACCCTAGATTCCATAAATTGGTTTCAGAATTGGGAATTTTGGAGGTCATTTGAGCTAAAATATGATGAAAGTTGGATTTTTTTTAATTATTGACATTTGGATAGGAATGGAGTTGTTAGATAATGAATGTAGTATTTTATTTGAATATGGGTGTGTGTGCGCGCAGGCGTGTGTGTTTTTATTGTATGTGACGAGGGATTGAAGTTGTTGGTACTAATGTGAAATTGTTCGGGCAGGTTTGTTTGTAGGTATTTGTGGCAATGTCGAGACCGATGGTGCTTGTGTTTCTGTTGGTCATACTGTTAATCACGTCGCAGTTTGAGTGGAAGCAGCAGTTTGTGAATGAGTTGGAGGTGAACCCGAGCATAGCTCAGAAGCAGCAGTATAGTCTGAGAAGAGAAGAAGTCGTCAAAGAAAAAGTAAGTTGCTTAGTTTATGAAGTCGTAGTTTTAACTTTGAAAAAACTTTTAAGGAATGCATGTTGAATGCTTTGTATATAAGATATGATATCATCTTGGTTCAGATGAATGTAGGTAATAAACGACATCTGATGTATTTGTTGGCTATACATATAACCTATCATTAGTTTATTTGCATACATAGTCAAGGACCCAAGGTCCCTATAACTTACTGTCAATATTCATATTAGTTTTTTTTCCCGAAAAGGTTCTTAGATGGATTAAGACCTTGCCCATTGTTGTGTTTTAAAAAAACATCATTGTAATCTTTTTCCATTAGTTTTGGGAAATGAATCAAATTTGGTTTCCTAACATGCTATCTTTTATATGGAGCCAGAGCATTACGGTTTCAGAAAAAAAAAATATTCGAATATGTTTCATTTCACAAGCGTATTAGGGATATTGTTCTGTTCTTTTTGAGAAACTTAGTATCTAATGAACAATGCTATATTTAATACATGTCTTTGGCTATTACATGGATCTAAACAAGAAAAAAAATGTGGAGTGGCTAGTTTTAGTTAGTGGATCTCTTGAACGAGTGCACACAATTGGGAGCTAACTTGTTGTTAGAAGTGCTCTCTTATATATTTCCTATTTTTTCTGTGACATAGTGCTTCTTTATCTTTGTATGCTTCTTTTAATTAGGGAAGTTATGTATTTAGGGATTGGAGTAAAAATAAGATAAATTTATATTTAAGTTACTTGCCTTCTCCCCATTAGCTCCTATATTTTACCATCAAAGAGGTTATCGACCTTTGATTAGAACCTCTCTGCGGAAACCGATGCTTCCTCCTCATCCCCCACCACATCAAAATTCTCATGGTCATCATCATTCTCGTCCTTATTGTTGACTTTATCGCCTATGTCATATTCATCTTCATCCTCCACCAATCCCTTGTCTTCATATTCACTTTCATTCCCATGTCTCAATCTCAGCATTGTAAATTTTCCAGTTTCAAATCTCCTTCATTGCACCCAAAATCCTATAAGAGCGAATATGTTTTAGCTATTTGAACTAAGGATGAAGAAGAATCACGAAAGCAACCGTTTGTTCCTATCCATTAAATTAGCCCAACTACAAGCAACCACAATTAGGTCCCAATTCGTATGTTAGTCTTTTCTGATCACCCTATCTCTCAACTCCCCCCGTAGGCTCCTCACATATCTCGGTCTGTCCCTCAACCCGAAACTCCTCCCAATTATTTACCATAATAGGGAGGACTTACAACTTACACAGAATGAGGAGACGCTAGTTGTGTTGATTAATGCGACCTTTTTAAGGGCTTGTGACTCATGAGTCATGATGAATTAATTGAAATATATTTATATTGATATTTTCTGTTTTAAAAGTTTTGGTACATGGTCCTGGATACATGCATGCCTACAAGGAGCTAGATAGTAGCTAGTTACAAAGATCTGGTGATGTAAACCGAACCTTAGATAGAGAATTTTTCAAGAATATTAAAAGATTATGTTTACCAACAAGTAGTGCCGATTAAGTTACAAACTAAAACTAGTGATTGATTTGATGGATTTTCAAGTAATTGAATAAGTTAACACTCCCAATTAAAGATTCAAACCTAACACTCAATGACCATACTTAAGCATTCTTAACAAGTAAGATATTCAATAATGATTCGTATACTATTTGACGAGTAGAAGTACAGATGCTCAATATTTGTGGATGACAGAAAATTTAGGTAAGATTCTAGAGATGATAGACAGTACCATAAGTAAAAGAGGAATGGAAAGAAGTTATCGGAGTTCGATAAACGAGTTGTCGCAATGGATGGAGAGGAAGAAGTCACTAGTCGACGTCAATAGCATTGTACTCCTCTATAGCTCATTTCCTTGATGTGGGAATTAGTGTTAAGGTTTGATTTGGAGATTTGGAGATTAGGGTTTAGTATTTGAAGGGGATTTGGAGGATGGGGCTGATTTGGATGGTCGGCTGTTGAGGGGCAGCGGCAAGGAAGGTCGGGGTGTTAGAGGAGATGAGGTGGCATCTGGTTTGGAGGATAAGTGAAGGTCAGGGTGATTGGGTAAGGGTAGGGGATAGGGTGGTGGGTGCTGTGGGGCTTCAGGAAGGAGAGGGAAAGAGGAAGGGGCGGTCGTCGGGGTTGCAAGTGGTCGTGGTTCGCTTGGGTTGCGGTTGTGAAGGAGGCTTGGCTGATGGGTTGGAGGGGAGATGAGATGTAGTTTAAGGATATAGGGTTTCTCACAAACCCTAATAATCTTTTATGGTCTTACACGAGAAGAATGAAGAACAAAAACTCAACACAATAATTTTTTTAATCAATCAAAGCATATATTTTCATTAGTCTAAAGGCCTATATATTGGCTCAAAACAAATCTCAAAACAAATCTCCAAAGTATCCCAATCTGCAAGAAATAAAGGGTGTAAATAACAAAACTGCTACATATGGCTAGCTAACCATCCGAATGTAAAAAACAACTATAATTGTTGAAATAAAAAAATACTAGAATAATAAAATAGCTATCCCTGATGATGCTTGCGCTGATAGAAGCGCCCAAAACGCCTCGAACCGATGTTCTCATCATTTTCTATGGGTGGGAGGAAGCTCGACCCAGTCAAGTCAAAACCATTGCTCCTGTCATAGTGCTCCAAAAGCTCTGGATCCAAGAGCTGGAGTTCCTCACGATTAATTCAAGTATCCTCCAACTCTGGCTTGTTCTTCCATCGCACCAAATATTTATGAATACCATCATCTCTAGTAGAGATTATCTGATCATCTAAAATATTATTCAATTTTTCTGTCGGTGGGTAAGTAGTGTCAGATAAAGGGGAAATGTGGGAATCTCATCAGTAGGTTGTAGGATAGGCTCATTGTGGTAGGGTAAAAATGGCTTGGGACCCAACCAGGGCCCAGTACAGCTCTCACTAAAAAATGGGAAAAACAACAATCTGGTTCGGCTTCGAGTCACTACAGGGTCGGCACCGAACCTCAAGTTCACCCCCACAAACCTGGCCTCCTCGTATCCGACGAGTCTCGATGGCCCTCGGCCTCCGATCCACGACAGCCCCACGGGCCGTCCGCCCAGCCTGGTAAAGAACGAAGATGACCTGGCACAACCTAGGCCACCAGATTCTCCCAGGAGCACAGGAGCCCCATAATCTGCCATGTCAACTCCAAATACCACAAAGGGCTTTGCCATGTCAGCCCTATACCACTCTTGGTACTGCCACGTCAGCCCTAAACCCCCTGGGCCTTCTGCCACGTTAGGCCCATGGGCTTTCGGGTTCAGACCCGGCCCCCAAGCGGATCCAAACCCGGTTGGAATTTCCTATAAATACCAGACCCTCACCCACCTTTTCAGGTAATCAATCTTTTGCCACCTAAATTTTCCTAGTTATTGCTACTCTCTCACAGAGACTGACTAAATCGTCGGAGGGTTCGCCGCCGGGATAAACCCCGGTGTTTCAGGACCGTCTGCAGGTACTCGAGGCAAGGCGATCCGAGCCGATCCTCAAGCGCCGAAGCGAGCCTCCCACTCGTCGTCCCGTGCCGCAGTCTTCCCTCATTACAAATTGAGTCCGAACTCACACCTGGTGCATCCACACTGCGACCAAAAACAAACCGCATCACTCATCTATAAAAGAATTTATAGGGTTAAATTCCGGGCCTTCATAGGGTATTAGATCCTTAATATCGAAAATTTTACTTATGCCAAAATCTTCACGAAGGTCAACGACATAGGCATTATCATTGCTTTTATGTAAAATTTTAAACGGGCCTGCAACACGTGCATTCAATTTCTTAACGAATCCAGCTGTAAAGCATTCTGGACGAATCCGAACCATCACCTCGTCACCAACATCAATAGTTTTAAATTGCCTTCTAGTATCTGTTCTTAACCTGTAGTTAAAATTATTCACCTTATTTTTTTTGAAATTTTTTATATGCAAATCATGAATGCAGGATACAAATATGGATGCAGACTCTGAGACTTTATGATGTTCTAACATGGGGACAAGATTTATGGGTTGCCTAGGACGATAACCATGCACATCTTTATGTGAGCTCATATCGGTGGTTCTATTTTTTGATGTGTTGTAGGCAAATTCAACAACTATTTATTTTAAGTTTCAAGTTCCTAAGTTTTCTCCTACGAGAGTATGCAAGAGATTCTAAGACTTCGATTGACAAGTGACAACTTCAGTCTGTCCATTAGTCTGTGGATGGAAGACTGATGAGAATTTCAATTTCATTTTCATCTTGTGCCATAGGGTCTTTCAAAAGTAACTCGTGAAGTTTACATCCTGTTACCGCTGAATCTGGTGTGGGGATAAACAGATAGTATTTGTGGATTCTTAGAGAAACTGAATAATCAAACCTTAACCTTTTCTGCCATAGTTTGATCGTTGACTCCCGCCGTTCACCTGCAAAAAGTGCGATACACCGGGGTTGATCCCGGCTACGCACCCTCCGACGCTCAAGTCAGTAATCAGAGAAGATTATGAAAAAGCGTAAATTGGCAAAAGATTGATTACCTCCTAATGGTGGTGGATGGGGGGTATTTATAGCCGCTTTTGGGATCAAATTAGGAATGTAATCCCTAGGATCAGATTAGGAATGTAATCCCTAATTCCCAGTGAAAGGATAGATATGAATCAAAGCCGTTGATTAGGATTAATCAGAAATCCTAATTCTATCATGCTGGACCGGTTTGCTGCGGGTTGAAATCCACACCCAGTTGGGATGGATCCGTTTGTGGGTTACTGGGTTTTTGGTAAGACGACCCAGTACCCACTTCAGATCCGTTTGTAAGTGAAATTACCATGTTACCCCCAGGCTTTAAAATTCGCGCCCGATTTGGACGGTTTTGATTTAACCCTATTATTAGCCATATCACGAGCCCCCACTTCCGAAGACTGAGTTTTATCAGCCTTTGAGGAGTAGATTTACTGTTTTAATGGCTTACGGAGTTGTATCGAAGTCCACGCAAGGGGTGTCGAATCTTTATATGGGACGTTGTGGTAATTTCTGAGTTAGTAGTGCTTTTTATTCGATGGTTACCTATCTTCGCGGAGTGATGATCTATAGTTCGGGGGTCTCGAGTAACTGCTCTAGGTGGTTATTGCTTACCCAGGGGTTCAAGAGCGTCCCCCTGAGCTTATAATTACCGCTGAATCTTTAATCGATCTCCCCCAATTTTTAACCATTTTTCGCGAAGCTTAGGCAGACGATTTGACGTTGCTTCCTCCATTTCATGACCCATATGCTTTGGCATCGTTTCCGACCCCTCCGAACCCTCGCCCCGAAGGGGGCCGAGGTCCCTGGGGGTTTGGCACATAATTCCGCAGAGCGTAGATACTTAGGCCGGCCTGTGCAAAGCGGACTTTTGCCGAAGTCGGGGCGACTTTCTTCATGTAAGAGGGTCGGTGGCAAGAGCGTTCGGCAACATGCGCCGAGGTTCATTTTTTTTCATGTAACATGGTTGGTGGCAAGAACGCTCGGCAGCATGTGCCGAGGTCCAATTTTTTTCATGTTATATGGTCGGTGGCAAGAACGCTCGACAGCACATGCCGAGGTTCAATTTTTTCCACGTAACATTTTTTCCCATGTAACATGGTCGGTGGCAAGAACGCTCGGCAGCACGTGCCGAGGTTCAATTTTTTCTACGTAACATTTTTTTTCATGTAACATGGTCGGTGGCAAGAACGCTCGGTAGCATGTCTTGAGGTCTTGGGTTGTATTTTTGCTGGCATAGGAAACGTCAAGCTGAGTCTACGTCTTCTGAACTTCTGACAGATGTGATAGCCATTGATGTGATGGCTGCTGGGCTTCTGACAACTCTGACAGATGTGACTGCCATTAATGCGACGGTACAGCTAGGCGCGGTAAATAATGTGATGGTTCAGATCATTTTGTCGCCTTGTGTAAGTGGGCTGGCTCTTTGGGCTCATTAACCTCGTTTTGCGTGCCAAGCTTCTATAAAACCTTACCCCCCTCTCATTTTTCACTCCAAACTTTTACTCAGACGGTGAATTTGTG
Source organism: Hemerocallis citrina (assembly GCA_017893485.1). Lineage (NCBI taxonomy): Eukaryota > Viridiplantae > Streptophyta > Magnoliopsida > Asparagales > Asphodelaceae > Hemerocallis > Hemerocallis citrina. The sequence goes on from JACEHZ010000091.1 coordinate 2,528,714, forward strand.
CTAGAGAGAGCTCACGGTGATCATCCATCGCTTTCCGGTGAAAATTCCGACCGCACACACCACTTCAAGGTAATTTATACTTGGTCGTTTTTCAAGTATAAATATGTCTCTTTCTCCTATCTCCGAGCCCCCTCTTCTGCCACCGAAGTCCCTTCTCCGAGTTGCCAAGATAAGGGCAAGAAGGTATCCGGTCGAGACAGTATAGTGGAGGATCCAAAGCGCATGGGGCCGTTCGGCAGGTATCCAGAGCCACTGATCGGGCTTCAGCGGGTTCGAGAGCTTCCTGAGGAGCATGCCGAGCGCATCATCCATGGGAGGGGGAGAGCCTTCGAGGAGAATGAGGCAAGGGAGACCTCCGAGGCTGATGAGACGGTCTCTATCCTCAGCCTGGAGGATTTGGCAGTGATCCGGAATTGCTTTCAAATTTCGAAGGAGTACGAACTAATGCTACCGGGTCCCGGGGTTAGGACAAATTCGCCGATGCTAGTAAACATGTGTTTCTGGCCGGTCGATGCCTTCATTGCCGGTGCTCGGCTGCCTCTCCACCCGTTTGCGACCCAAGTGCTTAGGTGGTTTGGGGTCAGCCCCATTCAGCTGATGCCGAACGCGTGGAGAGTAATCAATGGGTTCGTACTCCACTGCCAAACGGCTGGGATTGAGCCGGAGCTGAGGGTACTCCGGACTATCTGTCGGCTTCATCAGCAGAACCGGTCGGAGTTCCGGTACTACCTAGCTCCGAGGCACGGAGGTCGGCTCGTCGTCTGTCCCGACTCCATCAAGCACTGGCGAGATAAGTACCTTATAGTGCGGAGCGCAGAGGCATGGCCCATACCCACCAGTTTCGTGGAGGAGGTGTCGAAGCGAGTGAAGGAGTCACCGGTGCTTCACCCTCAAGAAGAGGAGGCAGTGCAGACTCTTCTAGACAGATCGAAGTACGATTGGACAGAGCTGACCGAAGACATTCTCTTCAGGGGAGGGCTCAGCCGCGTAGATCCCAGTACGCGGCTCTTTCTACCTTCTCATTCATTTTTTTTAACTTTGCTTATTCCAACTTGTGTTTTTAACCAGCTCCTTATTTGATGCAGAGGCAATGGATTTCGACGCGGTGATAGCGCAGAGGGCCGCCCTCGGAAGTAAGGCACCGAAGAAGCGCAAGAGGGTCTCCACCAAGCTACCGCCCGCAAAGGCTCCGAGGGTCACGAGCGTGGTCGAAGGGGTGGAGGCTCCGGCAGTGGTTACCCCGACTCTAGGAGTAGCCTTGGCACCGACCAAGGTGGGCGACTTCCCGATCTCCTCAGCCCTCGGGATGGAGAAGCCCCCGCTGACGGTGACGGCTGAGGAGCTCCTCACGGAGGAGCACAAGAAGATCCACATTTCGGACTGGCAAGTTCGGAAGCATGATGGGTTCCCCGGGGACTCCTTGGCGAGTATGCAGGTGGTGAATCACCTAGCGACGCCGAAGGACCGGGCTGCCATGGACGCCGGCCAGGCAGGCGACGATACCATCGAGATTGCTCGCTCGGCGGTATCGGTGAGTGTCGGATTTTTACTCTTGTTGGTTACTTTCGTATTTGATTTTCTAACTCTTTGCGTTTTTTGTTCTGTCGCAGATCCTTGTCCACTTCGGTCATCTTTCAGAAATGATGACGGAGTTGGAGAAGGAGTTGAAGCAGGAGAACGACCGGGCTCGGGCTGAAAAGGCTCGAATGGGCAACGAGCTCGACAAGCTGAGGGTCGAGTTTGAGGGGAGGACGACGAGGCTCAAGTACCTCGAGGGGCTGGTCGCGAAGCTTGAGGGTGACCTTCGGCAGAAGGAGGAGACGGCCAAGCAGCTGGCCGAGGCGGAGGAGGCCAGGGTTGCTGTTGTGAAGGAAGCCGAGGCGGCCACCATGGCGAAGGTGCAAGGCTTCCTCGCCCAAAACATGGCCAAGACCTACGCCAAAGCCCTCACTCAGGTGTCGGAGCGATACCCTGAGGTGGACTGCTCGGGGTGGAGGCTCTTCCCTGGCCACGTCAAAGGCTTCGACCCCGAGTCGGAGGAGGAGGACGGCGATGATGAAGAAGACCGCGAGGCATCACACGTTACTTCAAAGATTCTCTTGACTGAAGACTCCACCTATATCAATACCAGAAGCCTCACACGTTACTTCAAAGACTTCAGTGAAATCAGGCAACCTCATGACAGGTATCCTAGTCATTCTTTTCTTGATCTCTTCGAAGACTTTCGTGGCTTTTTTCGACTAGACGAATTTACCTTTCTTCAGACAATCGGTTATCAGAGCCATGATTGTGCTAAATTTTTGCACAAACCGACGATAGAAGGTGGCAAGATCCAAAAAACTTCATGCATCACGTATGTTGCGGGGCTCAAGTCACTCAATAATAGCTTTTATCTTTTCTAGGTTAGCAGATATTCTGGTGGGAGACAATAAATTCCAGAAAGACAGTCTGATCAAAAAGGAATATACATTTGGAAGGATTAGCATACAGCTGTTCCTTCCTCTGAACACTGCAGATCTCTCAAATGGTCAAGATATTGTTCGATGGATCGGCTGTAAATGAGAATGTCGTCAAAGTACCCCACAAAGAACTTGCCCATAAAAAGATAAAGTACTTGTGTCATGATTCTCATAAACTTGCTCGGGACATTCGTAATTCCAAACGACATGACCATTCATTTGTACAGGCCATCATTCGTCTTTGAAGGCTGTCTTCCATTCATCACCAGGACGAACTCGTATTTGGTGTTAGCCACTTTTAAGATCAATATTTGAAACGATTGTGGCACCAGATATCATGACCAACATGTCATCCAAACAGGAATGGGAAAACGGTACTTCACCGTAATTTTATTTATGGCATAGCTGTCCACATACATACGCCAGATTTCATCTTTTTTTGGCATCAACAGAGTAGGGATTGCGCAGGGACTTAAGCTTTCTCTAATGAAGCTCTTTGCCAATAATTGGTTAACTTGCCGTTTCAACTCAGCATGTTTTGCCAGATTCATCTGATAGCGTGGCAAGTTGGGAATACTCGCTCCCGGAACCAGATCAGTAGCGTGTTAGATGTCACGCAGCGGGGTAATTGGTTGAGGAGGTCAGCAGGAAACACATCTCCAAATTCATGAAGAACATGAGTGATTTGAGGTGGGATGGATGATTCAAGCTCTTTAAGGACTTCTCTCGTTGTGAGTAGGAGAACTGTCATCCCTTTGCTAATTTCTTTCGTGAGTTACTTTTCAACCATATAAGCTACTTTCTTGCCATTTTTTGAGGGAGTTGGTGTTGTCACAGACAGACTAGTTTGTGGATTTACATATATGAGCTTTATCTTTAATCGGTCGTGCTAGAACACACACTGGTTGGATCGACCATATAGTCACATCGTGGTCATATAGTCAAGGTCTCCATAAAATTACTTGACCCACATCTATTTTGAGCACATCACACCAAATTCGTTCCTTGTAGGCTTTGAAGTCTATAGGGACCAAACAACGCTGTGTTACTTGGAGAGTTGTCGCATCAATCCAAGATACTTTGTATTGATGTTGATGGGGTTCAACTAGGGATGACAACCGGGCCGGATTGATCCGTGATCCACCCGTGACCTGCTCACTCGAACCTGGCCCGCAATTATGCGGTTCGGGTCAGGTCGAACCCGCGGGTCAACCTGGGTCGAAAAAATCTTTAACACAACCCGCTCGACCCGACCCGAGAACCTGTTGACCAAGTCAAACCCGCCCGCCAACCCGCGGGTCGACCCGCGAGTTTCGATACATTGAATTTTTGGATTTGACCTGCTTGGATTTTTTTAATATTTTTTTATGCTGTTTATTTTTTTAATCTTTTTTTTGCTACAAAATATATGTTCATATGTATATATATACTACAAATATATATGTATATATGAATATAGATATACTCTAAAATATTTCAAAATTTTATAAAAATGAGTGAACATCAAAATTAATTAATTACTACCCACTACTTAATTAGATTACCCCCACCCTAGCTATTTATAGCAACTCCACCTCCTCACTTCTCTCATCTCACCAATGTGGGACTAAAAGTTTTCAAATTTTAAAATCCAATTGCATTTAGTCCCACATTGGTGAGATGAGAGAAGTGAGGAGGTGGAGTTGGCTATAAATAGCTAGGGTGAGGTGGGCTACTTGAGTAGTGGGTAGTGGTCAATTAATTTTTTTGTTCACACTTCACATCCATTTGACTCATGAATTTAACTCAATTTTTTTTGTTTAAATTTTTTGGGGTTAAAAAAAATTGAACAAATGAATTTCGCAGGACAATCCGTGAATCGGCCCGGCCCAATATGGGTTCAATTCCTACGGGTTCGCGGGTCGACCTGGGTCGAGTTTCGTTCTTCCCAACCCTGCTCAGTTAATGCCCTAACTCGAGCCGAGCCCACCCGAAACACAGGCCAACCTAGCTCGGTCGACCCGAATGCCATCCCTAGGTTCAACTTTATGTCCGGCCTTGGCTAGGACTGCTGAAGAGACATCATTGATGCTACTCCACTGCCAATAATCACTTTACAGTTTTTGCCACCTATCGTCGTGAATGTGTGAAATATAGTAGTGCGCTTCCAATCATCTTCTTCTTTTGGTTGAGACTACATTCAGAGGTGATTGGATCAACCGAATATAGTTGATATACTGGTCATCATTTTTTTCGCCGAAGTCATCACTTTCATTAGGTTCATAGGAAAACTCATTGTCGGAATCATTAACTATGACAGCGGTACCTTCTAATATATTGATCATACTGGGGCTAGGACAGTTGCCAGCAATATGGTCGTATCCCTTGCATTTATAACATTTAGTGCAAGGAACAATCTTAGATTAGTCTCTTACAGTGTTCCTTGCATTTATTATCATTTTTGGGTGGGTAAGAATTTTAAATAGGCTTGTTTGGGTAAGACTTATTGGGGGTACTGAGAAGATGAGGGCTTAGATCTTGAAGGATCAGTGGAGGTCATTATAGAAGAGTGATCTCCCGAATCGTTGGACTTGTAGGAGGAGCTTGTTTTAAGGGAATCCATGTTGAGAACAAAGGCATAAGCTGCTGCCAAGAATTTTACATTTTTATGGATTAGCTCGTTTCTTAGATCGGCTCGTAGTCCAGCTCTAAACTTAGAGAGGGCTTGTTCTTCGCTCTCTTTACCTAAAGCATTGCACCGAATGAGGAAGTCGTCGAACTTATTCACATACTTTTGAGTGGATTTGCTTCCTTGATAGAGTTGGTGCTACGAATCTGACAATCTGGTGTGAAACAATAAGGGCACTATCTCTCAGTGAGCTTCTCTTTCTTGGCCTCCCATGTGGCTATGGGTGCCAGGCCTCGGCCTCTGCGGGCATGTTCAAAATTGGTACAATGTTGAGATTTACCAGTCAATTTCATAGTGACAAATTTGATCTTCCGGGTTTCGCTCGTGTCAAACCATACCAAGTAGTGCTCTATGACACGGATCCGATCGAGATAAGTTTGGGGTTCCATATGGCCTTCAAAGTAGGGAGCACCAGCCATTACGTTCTTGTATTGTTCATCAATATCACGATCTTGACGTTGGTCGTCACGATCATTTTCTTGAGGGATCTGACGATGAAGCTCAGAGGCAATATTTTGATTCTATTCCCACTTGTTCAAACCTTTGATTGATATTAATGAGAGTTGTTTGAATGACAGCGAGGGTAGTGGAAATGTCAGTGTTGTCCATTTTAGTTCGAAGAGGGGTTCACTAATTTTTAGGATTTCTGATGAGTAGTTTGGGAGGGACAAGAAAGGCTCTTTGGGAATTGTGATGGTTCTGCGAAGACGCATTCACCAAAGGCGGAAAATTAGGGATCGTGGGGTCGCGTGCTTGCTGAAATTTGGGAAAACGTGACCTAAATGCATTAAAAATGATGTATTTTTAAATCTGAAATGATCTAAAAATGACCCTAAAATTATCCTAAATGAATGCAGAAATTATGGCTAAATGATGCAATAATTTGGGTTTTAAAACGTTCGCTCTGATACCAAAATGATGTAAACTTTACCTTAGAGAAATTTTCAAGAATATTAAAAGATTAAGTTTACCAACAAGTAGTGTCGATTAAGTTAGAAATTAAAACTAGTGATTGATTTGATGGAGTTTTCAAGTAATTGAATAAGTTAATAGTCTTAATTAAAGATTCAAGCATAAAACTTAATGATCATACTTAAGCGTTCTTAACAAGTAAGATATTCAATAATGATTCGTACACTATTTGGTAAGTAGAAGCACACACTCATTATTTGTGGATGACAGAAAATTCAGATAAGATTCTAGAGATGATAGGCAATATCACAAGTAAAGGAGGAATGAAAAGAAGTTACCGGGGTTCGATGAATGAGTCGTCGCCACGGATAGAGAGGAAGAAGTCACTAGTCGACGTCAATAGCGTTGTACTCCTCCATAGCTCGTTTCCTTGATGTGAGAATTAGGGTTAGAGTTTGAATTAGAGATTTGGGGATTATGGTTTAGTATTTGAAGGGGATTTGGAGGATGGGGCTGATTTGGATGGTCGAGTGTTGAGAGGCAGCAGCAAGGGAGGTCGAGGTGTTAGATGAGATGAGGTGGCGTTGGGTTTGAAGGATAGGTGAAGGTCGGAGTGATTGGGTGAGGGTAGGGGAGAGGGTGGTGGGAGCTGTGGGGCTTCGGAAAGGAGAGGGAAAGAGGAAGGGGGCAGTCGTCGGGGCTGCTGGTTGTCGTGGTTCGCTTGGGTTGCGGTTGTGAAGGAGGCTTGGCAGATGAGTTTCGGGAAGAAGGGGGTGAAGGGGTTTTGGCTGATGAAGGGGAAGGGGAGGGGCGATGAGGTGTAGTTTAGGGATGTAGGGTTTCTCACAAACCCAAATAATCTCTTATGGTCATACACACACGAGAAGAATGAAGAGCAAAAACTCAAAACACAATAATTTTCATTAGTCTAAAGATCTATATATGGGCTCAAAACAAATCTCAAAACATCTCCAAAATATCCCAATGTGCAGAAAATAAATGGTGCAAATAGCAAAACTACTATATATGGCTAACTAACCATCCAAATGTCAAAAACAACTAGAAGTGCTGAAATAAAAAAAACTAGGCTAATAAAATAGCTATCCCAGACTGCGCTCATAGAAGCGCCCCAAAATGGCTCGAACCGATGTCCTCATCATATGGAGTCCGTGACTTAATGATCATATTACTCTAACTAACTAGAGTACCTGAATTTATCATGATCAATAATAAAGTAGTGTCCTACTTTATTTATTTTCAACTACTCATTTATAGCTACTCTACTTTATTATATTTACGGTAGTTTGGTTGACTATGTACATAATATTGGTAGGATCTGATGTATTGTCGTGCTTGTTTAGAAATCTTTCTTTTATCAGTTGTTGTCGGCTTCATCTTTACTATGTATTGTAATTTATTACGTCTCACATGTATTGTACATGCTCTTCTTTTTCTCTTTGAAAATTATTGTGCTTTGAGGGGGATAAAGAGTATTTTAATGGCTAGCATTTTAGAAGCAACATTGAAAATGATGATAGTTATTATGCATTGAAGGGATATTTTTATCCAAGAACTCAACATTTTAGGTTGTTTTACATATATTAAATAACCACACACATGTATAGTTATGTCTGTGTATAGATTTAGAATTCTTGTGCATGTCTCCTTTTGTTCATACGAATTCCGACTATCTTGTCCATATGTTTTTTGCACATACGAATTCCGACAATCTTGTCCATATTTCTTTTGTCATGTCCATATATTAAACCTGACAGACATGTCCATATTTAGTTTTCAACAAATTTAGATCTTTTCCTTTATGTGAAGATTTTTCTACTTCTACACCAAGTTTAATTTAATAGAATCCCTCAAATTGATTTTTGGGGATGTGAAGATTTTCTACTTCTACATCAAGTCTAATTTAAAAGTCCCCCAAAACTGATTTTTGGTGAGTCTTATTATAATTAACTTAATTGTTTTATTTATTTATTTTCGTAATATCTTCATAAGCATGATCTGTTGACCTACCACTATATTATTAATTCTCTCTCCTCTTTTCAATCAGCTAGACTGCTATAGTATGATTGGGTTCTCCAAACGATAGTTTTGACATCGCTTTGGTGCTCCCATGTCATATACTAACCAAGGGGAGGGGGCTCTGGGAAAAGTTAAGGGGAAGAGAAGGGGGATCGAGTTGACATTGGGGAAGGACGTGAAATGGGGAAGATAGTGGATAAAAGAAGGGTTTGCTTTGGTTGTGGGGCAGGGATGCTTTGGGGTTAAGAGCCCATGAGTGAAGGAGGGGATCTTTTGTTGGTGGAGGATGGGATGAAGAATATATATATATATATATATATATATATATATATATATATATATATATATGAAAATCTTCCATTGTCATTGTGCACCATCTACACTCGGCCTTCCCGCCTTCGTATCGACGATCCGAACCGTTTACATTGATCTACACATATAAATTAGTCTAAATATGTAAAATCAAATTATTTGAAATTCATTTGCCCATCCATCACGTGACTATAAAAAACAATGATTTTCAGCCATACAATTTTGTAACACTTCAGTGGATGAGCAAATAAATTTTAAATGATTTGATTTTACATATTTAGACTAATTTAGATGTGTAGATCAATGTGAACGGTTCGGATCGTTGATACGAAGGCGGGAAGGCCGAGTGCACACGCCGTGTGCACCATAAGTGGTGCAGAACGGAAGACTTCCCTATATATATATATATATATATATATATATATATATATATATATATATATATATGACATATATATATATATATATATATATAACGAAAAGTGTGGAATATGACCACCCTGTTTCATTAATTAGAGATTAACAAAATAAACCCAGAGTACTGGGCTATAGTACAAACTACAAACAATAAATAAAACATGAAGCTAAATGACCAGTACATGCAATCAGAGATTCCTCCAACAACCATGGAGGTTGGGCCGACAAACAAATATTGTAATGGACCCCATTTTGTGCCCAATCACAAAGCAAGGACCATCAAATTGTATGTACGTCAAATTAGCTTCGTGCACCACCGCCACGGCATGCACACACTCACTTGAAGCGTTTCACGCGGGATTTAGACATCCGCCGAACCCATCCTTCTCCCCTACTCCCATATACTCACCAACGACACTCTTAACACACCCCAACCAAAGCCACAACCATAGAGAGAGCCGTGAAGAGGATACCTTGACCTCTCACGCTCCTGCTCTCTCAGGATGAAGAAGAGATTTTAGCATTAGGTATTATGGCAAAGATTGGAGAGAGAGAGAGAGAGAGAGGATGATATTAGGATTAGATATAAAGGCAACGATTTGGGTATAATAATTGGTGTTTTTCTTGTCCTGGGGTAGGATGAACCACCATGGCTAATGGAATTTCCAAACAAATCTTCTGTTGGCAAAACTAATGCCACCGAGGTCGAAAGTTGTTGTTTTGGAGGCATGTACAACTTCTGTAGGTAACAGTTGATTGTAATGTAATTCAGGTTAAAAGATTCGTCTGTATAGTTGAAAATTGTTATTTTGCTGGTGTAGATAAGCTCAAGTTTTAGAACTTGCAATAAACTTAATTCTGATCGGTGAAATGTTGCCTGAAAGTTACCAACTATTGTTTTTCACCACGTAAATAAGAATAGTGGACTATAATACACTTTAAATTCTGTCTTATCAAAATTGAAAAAATCCTTATAAGTTGGAAATTAATTTTTTTTGGTGGCATAAATGAGCTAAGTTTGTTAATATAGTGAAACCTATGTCAGCAAACATCATCCAGAGTTTGAAATTGTTGTTTTTGGGGAGAAGTTCGAGCCTAGTAAGCTACAACACTTGAAATTTCTACTGGTGGGCATAAACAAGCTGACTGGCTATAATACCTTAACTACTTATCAATCACCCTAAAAGCAAAAAAAATTGTTTACGGAGCGTAAATGAGCGAATTGGCTTATGGTACAGTATAAGAAGGCAAAAATTGAAAAAACCCCCCGAACCATTCCCTTTATGCAGAAAACCTCACTGAACTTTTTTTTGCGCAGAAAACCACTCAAGTATATAGTTGCAAAAAATCCTCATTAAGTATATTTAAAAAAAGTCACATCTAACTTTTCTGCTTGTATTAGATAACCTCATTCATCTTTGCAAGTTGGTTCAAAAAACATCATGCATCTTTCTCATTATTGTCAAAAAACCTCACTCAATTTTAGTAGAAAGCTCAGGCCGTCGGAGTGGGTTTTTTGCAACTATACTTAAGAGTGGTTTTCTGCGCAAAAAAAGTTCAGTGAGGTTTTCTGCATAAAGGGGATTAGTTCAAGGTTTTTTCTCTCCAAATTTAGCCATATAAGAATTTTTTAGCAAAATTATTTCTTGAAATTTATATCAGTTAATGACTAACGACAGATAAATCACTATGAAAGGGAGTTGTTTTCCGATCTAAGCTGTTAAAATTCCCGATTACGCCCGATTAATTCCCAATTAATCGCTAATCGGAGGCCAAACAATTATTTTTTTAGCGATTTATAATATTTCAATTGTTCGCGATTTAATTGGGAATAATCGTCCGATTAGTGGTTAATCGACCGATTTTAAGTGGCTGATTAACCGATTAAATTACCTCATCTAGTTTTCATGCTCATTTGCATTATTTGGGCTCAATCTGGCCCAAATCCAAATTCCAAATTCAAAATTCAAACCCTCTCTGGTCATCGCGCAAACCCAAACCCGACATATCGCCACTCTCTTCTTCCTCGCGTAAACCCAAACTCAAACCCAAACTGATTCTATTCAAACCCAAACCCAAACTGATTATCTTTTTTCTCGAGCAAACCCAAAACCGATCCGCCGTCGTTCCCCCTGTACTGGTGCATAATTGACCCGGCCTGCATCTGCTACACCTCTTTTTGTTGCTCGCACTGCTACTCCCCGATTATTTTTGTTTGATGGAACCGATCTGCAGATCCGACCCACATCCAGGATCCAAACTCAGCTCAAACCAAGTACTCTCTTCTTTTTCTTTATAAATGTATGTTCATATTTGATAATCTCATAATAGTTTTATGTTAGGATTTAGGGTTGCTACAATGCTACATAATGAGGATATATATATTTTAATTTTTTTATATATAACAATTTTTTCGATTTAATCCCCAATTATTTTCTGATTAACCGATTAATCACTAATCGCTCCTAGACCGATTAGTTCAAAAAACCGATTTTAACTGCCTAGTTTCCGATTGTAAATGAGTTCTTTGGCTTATGGTACACTATAAAATTATTTTGGCAAAATCACTGTTTTGAAGGTTTAATATTGTTGTTATCGGGGTCTTAACAGTTTTGGTCGAAGAAAAATACTTCTTCCGAAAGTTGAAAACTATACTTTGGGTGTGGATGAGCTTGGTAAGCTATAGTACACAAAAAATTGTCCAAAAGGAAGATTGTGTTGAAAATTGAAAACTATTATTTTCATAGTACAAACAAGCTTAGTAAGCTTTAAATATACTAAAATTTTTGGTAGGCAGAAATGATGCCAGAATTAGAAATTTGTGGAGGTGCAAATAATATCAGTGATTTATAATAAACTAAAATATATGTTGGTAGAAAAATCATCACAGAACTTGAACATTGTTGTTTTTTGCAGACATAAATATATGTGGACATAAGCACAATAAACTTTACTACACTGAATATTTTGCAGCCATAAATTTCCAAGAAATATCCAAACTTTCGTTATTATGAAATTTTGTGAAATTTAGAATTTCACCAAATCTGCCTAAAACGACGAACTACAACAAAATCCAACCAAAACATCCAAATTCAGAATTTCTCAAGATCGGCTGAAAATGGTGAACAATAGACCCCACATAATCGAGCAAAAATAGTGAAATGTGTAATTTCACCAAATTGGCTAAAAGCAATGGACTTTAACCTATAAAATACGACCAGAATAGTGAACATTCAAAGTTTCTCAAAATTGGCAAAAAAAGGTGGACATGCTCACAAAATGGGGCTCAAACGGTGAAAATTAGAATTTCACCAAATCGACTGGATATGATGGACTGTAGCCCATAAAATACGACTAAGACAAAGCTCCCAAAATTGGTTGTGTATAGCCAACAAAATATGGAAAACTTTGTGAAATTCAAAATTTTACTAAATCGGCTGAACATGATAAACTATAACCCAAATTTTTTTATTATTATCTTCTAAAAACGTTGGACTAATAGCCCACAAAATTTAGAAAAACATGTGAAAAAGTTGGAATTTATCAAAAGCGGTCGAAAACGGTACACAAGCCCACAAAATGGATTTTAAACTATGAAAATCAAAATTTCGTCTAATCAATTAAAAAACAAAAAAAAATGAGCAAAACTGCAAATTCAGAATTTCTCAAAATCGGCAGAAAATGGTGAACAATATCCCACAAGTTTGTGGACTAGCCAACGAATATGGTACATTTTGTGAAATTGGGAATTTATCAAAATTAGACGAAAAGGGTGAATAATAGCACATAAAATCTGAAAATCAATCTAAAACATTGAAATTCAGAATATTACTAGATCTACTGAAAACGATGGACTACCTACAAAATACGACCATAATAGCGAAATTTAGAATTTATCAAAATCGGCTGAAAACGGTGAACTCTATTGCCCGCAAAATCTGAAGAAAAAAAAATTTAGATTTTATCCAAATCAATCTAAAATGGTGAACAAGCAATGAAAGTCAGAATTTCACCAAATCGGCCGAAAATGATGATCTAACCACAATCCTACCAATACAACGAAATTCAGAATATCAAAAATTCGGTTGAAAATAGTGAAGAATAGCCCACAAAATCTGGAAAAAAATATGAATAAGAATTCATCAAAATTGGGGAACAAGTCTACAACCTTGGGTAAAAAAATGAAATTCAGAATTTCACCAAATTGGATGAAAACAATGGACTATAGCGAACAAAATTCGACCAATATAGCAAAATTCAGATTCTCAGAATCAGCCAAAAATGGTGGACTATTGCCCACAAAATATATCAAAAAATGTGAAAGCCAAAATCATAAAAATTGGTCTAAACGGTGAACAAGCCCACAAAATCATGCTAAAACAATGATATTCAGAATTGCACAAAATCGCCTGAAAACAATGGATTTATAGCCCACCAAATCAGACCAAAATTGCGAAATTTTGAATTTCTCAAAACGGTGATCAATAGCCCACAAATCGTGCTAAAACAGTGGAATTTGGAATTTCACCAAATTGGCTGAAAACGATGGACTATTTGTAGCACCCCGAATTTCCAATATGATATCTTAGAAATACGTGGCACAATTTCCAGCATCAACTTCAAATGTAATGTTAAACACAGCCCAAAATACCAGTAAAATTTTCTCAAAATTCTATTACAATAATATTTACATAGCACAGCGGAATACATACATCTTCATTTACAAACTTTTTTTTTTCTTTACAACACTTTCTTTTACAAAATCACGCAATCCATTACATTATTTTAACTCAAGCATCCAATTCCCAAGCTATAGATAATCACCTGTAAAATATGAGGCTAGAAATAACTCTAACCCCCAAAACTAAAGGGGTCAGCCATAAAGGTGTGAGTGACACAAAACAAGCAATATAAGTAAAGCATAGATTCATCAACAACAGGAAATAAACAAGGGTAAGTGAATTTAGGGAAAATCACGAAACACAAAAACACAACAAGTAAACACAACAAGTGAAGCTAGACAAAGTGTCAATTGTAGAAAATCGAAAACACATTGTAATACCAAATCACGAAAACATCAATACTATATGCTGACTCTCTAATGCGTACTTGTCAGAGTCTGCATCCCACTCTACATAGGTCCGGTGCAAGCCCTTAACATCTCCACTTTATAGGGTTTAATCCCCCGCCGTGCAACTAATTCTACTATGATGACTACTACGAGATAAAGATAAACTGTGAGTATTAGCCCATGACTACTACGAGAAAAAGATAAACTGTGAGTATTAGCCCATGCCCCGATAATTCCGTAGGTCAAACTCTATCCACAGATAATTTCGGAGACTTTCACCCACCCCTGGGAATCTTCGAGAATACCCCACACCGCAAGCAATGACACCTCATCACACGAATACCACATGTGCGTCGCCTCGACCCCGATAATTCCGGAGATCAATCCCACACCACAGGTAATTCCGGAGACTATTTCACTCACACTTTGATAATTCCGGAGATTATCTCACACCACGAGCCATACTGAGGTCCATAACCCATGTTCTCATTCATCATATCACCACTAGTGCCTGTCCTTATCATTTAGGTTATTTAATTACTTTACAGATCTCCTAGAGTTGGTGTACCCCACCGGACTTAACTCAACAACTGATCAACTAAAATGTCTCAACAGGTCCAAACATAAATATCTTAACTGTTGGTATACTAGGGTCACACACACCCTTTAGAGACTGGTCACACACACCCTCTAGAGACACTCAAATATCCAAACCAATCTTTCAACATAAATTGCTCAATTGATACAACATGAAAAACATTTGTTCGGTAGAAGATAAGGTATAGAATAGTAAGTTATAGATTAAAAACATTTAGAGAATAAATCATTTAAAAGAACATTCAAATATATAAAGATACATCGGTGTCAGTCGACTATTGACAAGCGTCGATCGACTGTCCAGAGAAAAATTCAATAACTTTGAGAAAATAATTCTAAGTAATGTCAGTCGACTGTAAAAAGCCATCAGTCGACTGTCCAGAGCGAAAATCCAAAACTTCGATTAAAATAATTATAAGTAATAACAATCGTCTGTAAAAAGTCATCAGTCGACTGTCCAGAACAAAATTTCAAGTAAACTAGAGAACACAGCAGCCAGGTCACGACGGTCGACTGTAAAATTACACCGGTCAACTGTCGACCTGCAGGCTGCAGATTTTGGTTGTGCACATTTCAACCGATACGTAGTTTTACTTTATGAAAACGATTTCTACAAAAAGCGTATTTCTTATTTGGTCAAATACAACATATAGGATATATAATAGTCCATAAAAACTAAATCAAACTACTTGAATTTATAAAACAACAATTTGTTGATTTCTTTCAACTAAAACATGAATTGTGTATATGATCAAAATAGAGTTTAAAAAAAATACATTATTCATTGAAATAGCTTCGTATTCAGATCCAAACCGTATCAATACCAAAATCTCGAAAAATCCCCAATTTGGATATATTTCCTCCAAACTCAACTCGATTCTAAATTTCGATTTTCAAGATATGCTCTTGATTCATAAACTCTTCCTCCAATTTCTCAAAACTGATTCACCATTATAACTTACGATATAATCAATTTATAACATTACCATATCAAGTTTCATTCAACCAATACTCAAAAGTGAGAAAAATCTCATATTTATTAATTTTATGCATGAAATCTACCATATTCAATCAGTCCAACATTAATCCAAAAGAAATAGCCTACCCATGATCTCCAATAGGTCACTCATCAATCTTGAATTACCCACATGCAATTTTATTCATAAACAACTAGGGTTTCACAAGATCCAATTTTTATCATAAATCCAACAAACACATTCATACCCAAATCCTAGCATGCTTTCTAGGAGATGAAACACCGCATACAACATTCAAAGAACAAACAAAATAATTTATATTACTCACATACAACATACACAAAACAAAATGAAACAAAACAAGTCACTCACCCTGTTGAAGAGATCGAACGAAAAGGAAATAGAAGTTAAGAAAGCCCCTTCCTTCGCAAGAAATCCAAAGTCTTCTCCTTAGAACTCTAAAATAATAAGAAATAAGAGATCTCCTGTGTTGTACAGCAAAAGACGGCTGCACAAAACCCTATATAGTCCGGAATTTAAGTTTCTAGGGTTTTAGAAAATATTTTGCGAAAGTCTTTTTACAACATACCTTTACATAAATAGTTCTCTTTATTAGAATACTAGTTAAAACCAATTTAATCCATTCAAAAATCAAAAAGATCCCCTCCAGTATCAACCGGCACTTGTAGAAAAAATTCAGGAAAAACAGTTTTGCACTTTCACCCATTAAAATAGCAATTTTGCAAAAATATCTTATTTTATCAAAACTTGTAAAATAATTCGAATATGTTGAAACAAAAGGTCAACTCTTTATACCTGAACTGATTAGGCATTGTACCCAGCCTAAAAATCCGAAAAATCTGGAGTTTTCACCCCCATTTGGTAATTTTGCACAAAAGTCCTTTTTGAAACATTTGCAATTAAGTCCAATAATTATTAGAAAAATTTAAAAAAATCACGAATAATCTCAAATAATAAATAATGAGTTTCCCCAGAATAATTTGTGGTTTTAAGCTTTCAAAGACAACATTCGCACGTGTAAAGGATAGGTTTCTTACTGAACATTTATTAAATCACCAAAAAAATCATTTCAATTCATTTTCTAATCTCAAAAATAGTATTTAAAAATACGGGGTACTACACTATTGTCTTATAAAATACGATCCAAACAAAGAAATTCAAAAAATTTCAAAATCGCTAGAAAACAGTGGACTATATAATAACCCACAATTTGGAAAAACTATGTGAAAGTCAAAATTTATCAAAATTGGTCGAAAACGATAAACAAGATTACAAAATACGGCTAAAAGTATGAAATTCTAAATTCACCAAATCGGTTGAAAACGATAGAAAATGGTGAACAATATAGCCCACAAGTTTAGAATTTGCAAAATCGACTGAAAATGGTGAACAATATATAGCCCACAAATTTGTTAACTATAACTAAAACAAAATTGTGGAATTCAGAATTTATCAAAATTTGCTGAAAACGGTGATCAATAGCCCACAAATCGTGCTAAAATAGTAAAATTTGGAATTTCACAAAATTGGCTGAAAACGATGGATTCAGTGAACAATAGCCCACGAACTCAGTCTAAAACAATGAAATTCACCAAATTTGTTGAAATCAGTGGACTACCCATAAATTACTTGCGAAATTCAAAATTTCAAAAATTGGCCGAAAACTATGGCTATGAACGGTAGAATTTATCATAATTATTCGAAAATTGTGAACAAGCCGACTAATTCGGCTAAAACAGTGAAATTCAGAATTTTACAAAATCTGCTGAAATTGATGCATTATAATCCACAAAATCCAATTAAAATAGCGAAATTCAGAATTTCTCAAAATCACAAAAAATGATGAAATATTGCCCACCAAATTTGGAAAATAAATGTTAATCATTATATATCAGAATTGGCTTGAAAACGGTGATACAATCCATAAACTCAGGCTGAAAAATGAAATTTAGAATTTCACCAAATTGGCTAAAAACGAGACTATATGTAGTCTGCAAAATTTGACCAAGACATGAAGATTCAAAATTTCTCAAAATTGGCTAAAAATCATGGACTACCCACAAAATTTGGATTTTTTTTATAGAATTTATTAAAATTGACCGAAAATGGTGAAAGAGTAGCTCGAAAAAATCGGGTTATAACTGTTAAATTTAGAATTTCACTAATATCGGCTAAAAACGATGGACTATAACCCACAAAATCCAACAAAAATAGCGAAATTTAGAATTTCTCAAAATTGGTTATAAATGGTGGACAGTAACCCACAAAATATGGGGGAAATGTGAAAGTGAGAATCATAAAAATTGGTCAAAATGGTGAACAATTCCAGAAAATCGGGCTAAAACAATGAATTTAGGATTTTACCAAATTGGCTGAAAACGATGGATTATATAGCTCACAAAATCTGGAAAAAATTGTGAAATTCACAATGCGAAATTGGGGGGGGGGGCTAAGCACAGAAATATTCGGTATGGGAAAAAGTTGACCAAAAAGTTGACAACTTATATTTGGGTGAAAAATAAGGTGTGTGGGCTATATTACATTGAAATTTCAACCGATGACTGCACAAGCTGAGAACTACATTTTACGAGTATAAACAAGCTCAATAGGATACATTCAGCCTGTTTATGCCTAAACTAGTGTTACCCTGTGCAAATTGCACAGACTAAAATAATTTTGACGGAGTCATAAAATTATATATTACTCAAAAATTTAGAAATGCCTTTTAGCTATTTCAATCACAATATAATGAAAAGATGACAAATTAACTAATTCACACTTTCAAACCAACCAACATCATTCTATATTTCTATTCAATTAAAAAAAAAAATCGAATAATTACCAAAATTTAGAGATGGTAAGAAAGAGACTTTTACAATCTTATCAGATTCATCTGTTCTAAAGCTTGCTTGCAAATACTCATATTGTCTGCGAAGTTCCTCAATATTTATCTCCAACTGTTCTATATTACTCCTTAGTTGTGTCTCTATAAATTGATTTAACTATAAAACACATACAATACTACAATTCACTAAAACTTTTCAAACAAAACAAAAGATGTAGAGAAGATACCAATATCTGCATGTTGTTTCCCTTCCGCTTCCAGCATATTTCGAAGTTTCTCTTGCTTCATCAAATTTTCATCTTCTCATTTCATCAACCATTTGATGCAAGTCCTTAGCTTTCTTATATATTCAGTCATTTGTTCACTTTTACCCTAGGAAAATAAAAATAATAAAATACAATAATGATAAAATGGACCAAACTATTCAACTTTCATGCTTTTTACCATCATCTACAATCTCCATCATTCTTTGTAATTGAAAATTTAATGATAATATTACTTAGAATGCAAAAGTTCAAATAAAAACAGATAACAATTAGAAGAAAAAGGCCTCATATGCAAGTCAGTTTGTTTCTATCTCATACTTGACGACCCCCCATTTTCTAATCCGAAACCCTACATAATTAGGTTTGCATCTGATCCCGAAGCTCAAAACTTGACCTATCATGAAAAAGCAGAAAAATACTCAAACACAAACAAATTAAATATTACCCGAAAACGGATATAAAAACTGAAACAACAATTCTAATTGAAGAAAGATTGCTAAAATAATTATGAGAGATTGCTAAAAATAAATGAAAAGCTCAAGAACTTCACAAAAGTATTTTTTCATGAGAAATAATTATGAGACGTAGTGAATACAATTACCATAAAATTGAAGAATAAAAGTTGATCTTCAAGTAACCTACATTTGGGCCAATTGCAACGACGACATGACATACAGGCTTAACTGCCATCTCCGTAATCTCTGGGAGTATACATTGGAGAGAGTAGTGTAAATCAGTGAATAAATAAAAACAAACATATAATAAACACTTACATTACCTCTTACTTTCCCACAGTTTATTATTTCCTTCATTTCTTCGCCTTCCGAATTTCTACCATAGCCTCTAAAATCTAATTTATTTGGATATGAAGAAACAAAGAATCAAGAACAGAACATTAGTTAGGATTTGGTCTGAAAATAACCAATCTTTATTTTTGAATCCATAATTAGGGTTTGGATTCCGAAATTTCAAGAATTGATACGCCCTAATTAGAAACCAAGAGTAAAAGTGGGTGTTAAATTAGGGTTTCATGAATACAATATTACAAAATAAATTAGGAATTCAAAAACCCTAATTTCTCATAGGAGAATTATTACTGATGGTGTCATCACCAATGGCGGGCTAGCGAGTGTCGACGGCGAGGATTTGGGTGGGCCGGCGAATGACGACTGCTGAGATTTGGGGGAGGAGGGTTAGCGGGATTTTGGGGGAAAGGGGAGTTGGGAGAGGAAGGGTTTTTTTTGTTTTTGTATTTGTTTTTGTATTTTATTTTGTTAAATAAATAAATGTGGTGTGAACGTGTTAAGGTAGATGTGATTTCCTATTTTTGTTCTCCTTTCTCTATTTCAAAATGGAGAAAAGAGAGAGGAGGTAGGCCTATTAGCTTAAGATACAGTATAATTGCAGTTCCTAGCTTTTGAGACATTAATTCACTAGTTAAAATTCAGAGTGTTATAGGCTTGTCGCCCATTCATCTTATGTACTCTAAAAAATATAACGTTTCCAGTTTACAATAAGTTTTTTCGCAATATTTCACGGAACCAAGACACAGTTTTCAAATTCAAGCTTTCTTTTCCAATTCGGTAGAAATTCAGTTTTATAGACCACTCAGCTTATGTAGCTCTATGTATCAACAAGGATACTTCTATCATGAAAGTTGTACACCTATGCTTTATGGAAATTTCTTCCGTAGACATGTCATGTGTCAAGACACTTATCTATGTCTTACGATATATATATATATATATATATATATATATACTAGGTATGCCCGTGGGCACGTGCCTACGACACGTATTCGGAACGATACAACATATAAAAAATCATGTAAATAGTAAGGGATGATTTATATAGATGTTTATTTGCTAGCAGACGTTGATGTATTGATGTACTTTAAAGTATGATTATGAAGTGACCTTGATGTTTATTGGTTTATATTTTGCATGATTATTTGTCTTAAGATACAGATATATATTTAGCTTAAGATACAGTATAATTGCAGTTCCTAGCTTTTGAGGCATTAATTCACCAGTTAAAATTCAGAGTGTTATAGGCTTGTCGCCCATTCATCTTATGTACTCTAAAAAATATAACGTTTCCAGTTTACAATAAGTTTTTTCGCAATATTTCAGGGAACCAAGACACAGTTTTCAAATTCAAGCTTTCTTTTCCAATTCGGTAGAAATTCAGTTTTATAGACCACTCAGCTTATGTAGCTCTATGTATCAACAAGGATACTTCTATCATGAAAGTTGTACACCTATGCTTTATGGAAATTTCTTCCGTAGACATGTGTCATGTGTCAAGACACTTATCTATGTCTTAAGTTATATATATATATATACTAGGTATGCCCGTGGGCACGTGCTTACGACACGTATTCGGAACGATATAACATATAAAAAATCATGTAAATAGTAAGGGATGATTTATATAGATATTTATTTGCTAGTAGACGTTGATGTATTGATGTACTTTAAAGTATGATTATGAAGTGACCTTGATGTTTATTGGTTTATATATTGCATGATTATTTGTCAGCAGTTCGGGATTCAAAAATAGTATTGTGAATCTACGACAGTAGTGAATTGGAAATTCCTTGCTATGTGTGACTTGAGCATAAGAGATTTCTTGTTTGATTTGGAGTCCAACATAAGTAGCAATTCATTTTCTAACTGCATGAGTTACGGTTAACGTCTCAAACTGCATGAGTTAGTTCTCCCTTATTTGTTTTTTTATGTAGTTAACCATGTATGAATTTAAAAGAAAAAATTTGTTGTGATGTATACGTGAAGTGAAATTGCAACAAAGCATACCAAGATACAATTTTGCAGCTACAAAAACCCGAAATACAAGGATTAAGCATTGATTTGTTCATAAAAGCACAATCAAACGTGTCAATTAAAGAATTTGTAACGATCTTTCAAAATAGCAAATGCCCAAATATTCAAAAAAAAGCATAATCCGAAATTGCATAATAAAAAAAAGTATTCTAATCAAAATTAACTCAGTGAAGCATTCTAATCTAAAACAATTACTCAGTGAAGTAAAATACTATCAGATACCAAAAGCAATTAAATGGAAGTGAATGTTATTGAGTTCTGAAAGCATAATCCGAAAAAAAAACATAATTAAAAATTTGAAAAAAAAAATCATAATCCGAAATTGCATAACCAAAAAAATAACATTCACTGTTTTTTTTTTGTTGACATACCTGGGTAAAAAAAACAGAGAGAAGAAAGAAAGAAAGAATTATGAAAAAGGAGAAAAGAGGGGGAAGAGAGAGAGAGAGAGTAATAAATGAAGAAGTTTTGTTTTGGGAGGAAAATTTTGAATTTTTTTTTGGGGGGGGGGGGGGGGGGGGGGGGGGGGGACATTTGGGAGGGAAAATGTCTTTTGGGAGCAAAAATCTAGACCGTTGATTTTCCTCCAAATGAATGAGAACCACTTGATAGCTTTCTTTGTGTTTTATTATATAGATATAAATAGGGGTCTCTACGTTGCGCACTACTTCTGTGCTCACGCGGTGCACACACATCCGCGAGCCGTTCGTTCGCGTGATGAAGATCAATCGCGATCAAAATCAAGACCGAACAGCTTGCAGATGAGTGCGCACCGGGCGCGCACGTTAGTAATGCGCAACCGAAGCTATCTCTCTCTCTCTCTCTCTCTCTCTCTATATATATATATATATATATATAAGATTAGGGAAGGTCATATATATGTCTTGCACAGTTCTTTAAAACCGTATTAGCATTATTAACATTGTAAACAAGCATGGATCCACAGATACAGAATGATATGATAATCAATCGTTAGGAGTCAGCTCAAAAATGAGGAAAGGGTTTATTACCCAGCCATCCGGGATAAAATTTGATGTTGGTGTTGTTGTGTCTTTTTGATTCTGGTATAGTTCTGAAAAAGGAATTTGAATGTTACCACGAAAAGTATGAAGATCTTAAAAACTACATATTTATGGATAACATTTATTATTGCAGATAATTTTATCTCAAGAAAAGAACATTCAGAAGCTCAATGAACTTGTCCAGAGCCTTCAGCAACAATTGCTGCAATGCCAGGGAATGAACAAAACAGTAAACATCTCTGCAAATTCTTTGACCGAAAATGTCAGTGAGATTGAGAGACAGAAGGTCCTAGAAGATTAATGCAGCTTTCACTGATGTACTATCATCTATAGTGTGTAAATGGGTGACACTTATTGAATCCAACCTTTATATGAGCTTTATATAACATGCAATCCTGCAAGTTCCTTCAAGAATCATGTATGCCTTTCTTAAAACCAAAAGGATATTTGTCTCCTAAAAGTTTAGTATGGGATATGATTACTATGTTATTTGCTTGATTATTAATGCATAATTATTCATTAATTATTCCACATTGATATCAACCTTCATTGCCTTGTAGTTGTTCGACCTATGTATATCTCAGCCATTTAAAGGTTTCTGAGCTATATATAACTGGTAGTTGTTAGCTGTGTAATAAATTTTTGTCAATAGTGTTTGTCGGGTCAGAAGAACATTTAAAATAAATTATTGATTTTTCGGCTTTAAGGTATAACAATGTGTTCATTGTTTGCTCTGGTTTATCAAATATGCGGTATGAGATAAACACTCTTTACATGACGTCTAAATTCTTCCCCAGTCCATGGCATTGATCCTTGAGTGTATGGTCGCTAGCGCAAGTCACCAAACTTTAGTTGTCTCGGGAACTTTTTTTGTTTGTTTGCCACTTGCAGCCATGTGAAAACATTTCGAAATCGTAAATCCGTTTATACAAGCCAAGAAAAGGCTATTTGTATAGTCACACAATTCCTGCAGCCATGCACTGTTCTGTATATACATTATACTAAATCTGTTTGCACACTCCTTTGTTAAAAATCAGTTCATGTCTTAAACGATCTGAAGAAGCCTGACCGTAACGTACCGAATTTGAGGGCAGGCAGTGTTTTAGCTTTCCCATTTCTTTCCACATACGAAGGCCCTTCTAATTCATGATAACCTTGGGATATACATGCAATAGAGAAGGTTTCTTTTATTCAGAATTATTTATTTAGTCAAAGGGAGGTACTTTATAATGGACTGATTTTGCACAAAGTGGATGGTGATAAGGGCACTGTGGATGAAGCCATGTACTTGGGGATTAATTGATACAAACACCAAAAGAATCATATCCAGATATTTAGGTTTGTATGTCTTACTCTCGTACCTGTAAATGCTATATCTTTTGCTGTACTTTAGAATTTGATCATTTCTTTTACCTGTTTCTCTGTCTTTATACTACTCATGAAGCTACTTTTGTTGATTTGTTATGAAAATCATAATCACATGAATTTCACTTCTATTGTTTTGCTATGAATATAGACTTAGTAGGCTTACTGAAGTTCAAAGAATTTTAGATTAGAGGTTTGATTGGCTTCCAATGATTTGAAGCAACTGTTCACAAACTAGTTTTGACAAAAGGTTTTTTCTCCCGATAACACACTGACAAATGTTCTAATTCCATTAAACTCACTTACAAATCACTATTTCTATATTACTCCCTCAACCAACTGTGAAAGTGATCAGACAGAATCTCATGTGCAACATCATGGAATGATCCATTGAACCGACTTCGGAGAAAAAATGTTTAGTGAAAGGGTCTCATTCTCTCAGGCAGCCTTTCTCCCCTTGCGATCTCATGCTCTTCTAGACGATTCTACTTTAAAAAATTCTCAAAATTGGTCTAATAGATAAAAAATTTCACGATGTTGCAGATGAGGTTCTGAATGATCACTTTTGGAGTTAGTTGAGTGAGTAATATGAAAATAGTGATTTGTGAGTTGCTAGTTGCTTGTACTGTATTGATATGCAGGTTAGAAATCTACTTAACATCGCGTCATACTTAGTGTAGTTTGATCTGATAAATTTATGGAATTCTTTTAGCTGAGTTTCTATTTTTTTCTAAAACTTTTTCTGAAAAAAATATGCTGCAATAATTATCGGAAAAATATTGTTCCATTCTATATATTTATGCTTGTGATAACTCGTGCATCTTCAAGGTACTCTTTTTGCAAAGTGTAATGGTTTACTGTCAATTTAATGAGAGCTGAATATTGAGCTATCATTGAGTTTAATAGGAGTGTTCTCTGTGGAATTTATCTTGTTTAATTTATTGAAAATAATATCCTTTTGGTTTATTTCCCTGTTATTGTGCAGTATTTGTCGTTCTGTACCATGTTAAAACTATTGTGTATTAGGAAGTCTTCCCCTTTCAGGCTTTGCTTTTTTGTTACATGCAGCATGTCATCCGTCAAATTTTCCTCAAATTCTTTGTCAAATAGTTGGTGATTTTTTTTTTTTTAAAAAATCTTGGTTGAAATAAGACGGTCAAGCAGGGCCGGCCCTAGGATTTTGGGGGCCTGAAGCAAACTCTCAAAAAGGGGCCCCACTTATACCCCCAAAAAAAAAAATTGATTCATGTATTAGAATTTTTTTCACATATACCCCACATATACACATTTTCATTTTTTTTTTCTGAAAACAGGGCCCCCTTTTATTAAATTAAAAAAAAAATCGATTCATGTATTAGAATTTTTTTCACATATATCCCACATATACACATTTCCAATTTTTTTTCCCTTTTTTTTCTGAAAACGGGGGCCCCCTCTGTTTTTGATTTGGGGGCCTGATGCAAATGTTTCACTTGCATCAGGGCTGGGCCGGCCCTGTCAAGCTGGAGGTCATGCTGGAAGTAATGCCAATGCCAACTCAGATCATGTTCATCAGATAGTATTTGCCATAGTGCTTCCTCCATAAATATCCTTCAAAGCAAATGTAATTTGCACAAGTAGCTCCTATGACAAATTTATACCCTAGTGTCGGGAAAATGGGAATACAGAACATCTTCTTGCCAGTCAGTAGTAATTTAACCTTTACATAGCTTCCCAATATGAATGATTACTTTTTTTATTTGGCACTACATGGGCATCTATTTTAAGGTGTGTATCATCATTTTTTATTAATCTCATACATTGTACATGAACTGGTAGTGCCTGCATACCAGTATATGTCCCATATACATGCAATCTTTTGAAGAAATACACCAACACTGCTAGAATCTACTGGTTCAGATCCTGTTAAAATACCAATGCTAGGGTTTCTGTTGTTATTATCATTTCAAGAACATTATGAGTTGGTGTTGATTGAGCTCTTAGCTACTATGATTTGTGGAACAACATACAGTATCTGCTTAATCTTCTTTCAGTTCATAAACAGACACCTTTTTCACTCGGAGGCAATTGAGGCAGCAACAACAAATGCCTTCACTGTTCACCTTCTAAATGGCTGTCCTTGGGTAACTTAATGTGCTTACGCTTTTTGTTTAAGGAGTTTGCAGGTGGTCGGCAACTGTATCACCAGAATCTTTCTACATAAGGATGACTTTTCGACATATTGTCGATTGGATGGGTTAACTTGGGCCAGTTTGATGCCTTTCCGTAACAATGACAGTCATTGGCAATTAAGGATATTACCTAGTGTTTAGAAAGCTTTCATGTCACAGGTTCGCTTACTTTGGGGAACAATGGTGAAGGCAGTGCAGCTCACATCAATGCTAGGGTTGTCTGTAAGTAAAAAAAATATAGGGGTGAGGGTGTGCTTTTGAAATGTAGAGCTAGTAAACAGCTGTGTGAAGCTGGAGGTAGTTGAACTTGGGATCAAACTGAAAACTTGTCAATACTTCTAATAATGTGTCAACTAGTAAAAATAAACCTAGCAAAAGTAGTCTTAAGTCATGAATGTCACACATGCTTCAATAGTAGTGTAGCCCTGACTCAACTTGCTTTTGTCTTGTTCTTGCATGATAGCACAATACTTGCATTTTTAAACACATTATACAGCATAGTAGTGTAAATTGATTTGTTATGCAAGTAAACTTCCGTATCCATGTCTTCTCTGCTTCTACACTTGAATTTGCTCATGAATTTGATTATGATCATACCTTTAGATATGAGAGGTTTCTGCCATTGCATGTATGTCGAGTTTCCAACTATACTTTTCCAGTTTTCATTTGCTTCATGCAATGGCCAACATTGAGTAGGTGACATTGGCAATTGCTGCAGAATCTTTCTAATTCAGGCCATGGAGCCCTATTCACAGTAATCAATTCCTGCTCTTTGCAGCCACATATAAATTCTAATGTAGTTTTTGTTATTATACATTGACTTCCATGGTGTATGTAGCCATTTGATGCTTTCCCCTGCTCATCATTTTAATTGGCATTTTAATTGCGAATAAATGACCATTCATTTTTATGTACAATTGGGTTTTAATGATACCATTTATGCATCTGTACCAATAGCAGCTCAGCTCAGCTCAGCCCCAATTAGTTATCACTAGTTATTATGGGTTTGATGTAAATTGAAACTTTTAGTAGTTGTTGGGCCCTAGTCATTGATATTCATTTATATGTGTAGTACTTTCCTAAATTCCTGTTCTCAAAGATGGAATTTTTGAATCATTTTTCTCATTATCTACAAGTACTTCTTAATATACCCATGTTTTGAATTCCCACTTGGCAGTTTGTGCCAAACTGTTATGCTATGTATCATCACTTAATCAAATTTTCCTAAGACTAATTATATCCTTTGGTTAAACATACCATAACAATCTGTGCAAATTGGATTTCACATAAAAAAATCCAATACATCAACTAAAATATTTGGTACAATTTGGGGTACTCATAGCAGTGTTTAAGGATCATAGTTCATAATGCATTTTACTGCATCTGAACTTATATGGAAGAGAATTGATGGGCATTGAAAGGAGTTAAGTTAGAGGGTGTTGGGGGGGAGCTATATTTACTCTATTGTGGAGTAACACTGATCATAAAAGCACAACAGTTGTCTCTGTTCGTTTTATAACACCACCTCCTCTTCTTTTAAGACTGAAATGAAAGGAGCACTTGAATGAGATCTTAAATTGGCTTTGATTGAGTTACTTCTACTTAGTCAATCTGTGTGTGTATCTTTCAGGTGTTGATGCTGCACAAACCAAGATAGAGGCTAGTGGGTTACTGAATTCAATGACAGTCCATAACTTGATAGGGTGAGTTAGGTTTCCAGTCCCATTGCCATAAAAGAAGAAATCAATTTGAGGTGTGTACATTTCATAACTCTAACTTTTGATCCTCAGTTGTGAATATTATTCATAGCATTGATGTTTCAACCAAATAGTTCTCCATTAGAAGCTGGACTTGGGCATAGTTGAGCATTGAGGATCAACTTGCAATAGGTGTTTGTTGCTTCTTTGCAATAAGAACATGTCATACTAGGTAGCAGAACGCACATTATGTACACTCGGTAGTGATTATCGATTTTGGTGGTTGAAAAAGGTTAGAACATTTACACTGGCTTTCTTCTCCTTTAGGGGCTTGTTTGGTGTGTTGCAATATCAATTTCATGTAGTTGCAACTGCAATTAGAGCAGCAAAAGCACCCTTTTCTCTTATATTAATGGAAGTCAAGTTTTGACCTGATGGCTGGTTCTAATAAACATTCAGAAATTAGGAACAAAGAGAATGATATTTGGTCAGGTTAGGAAAATTCCAAATGCTACTCTTGCATGGTTTGTCAATTAATCTCTTGCACTGCCCTACATCTCTCAGATGTTAGTGGGGGCCTCCACCACTCAATCATGCAATATTGGGGAGATTTGATTAAACCTTCTTGATTTCTTTTCCTCAAGGGGAGAGCAAATACCTTGAACCGGTCATCGAACCGGAGAGATATGGTTGGTCCCCTTTTTTCATGATCCAACCAGGTAAAACTAATTGGTTATAGGATTCGTTTGAAAGTCATTTCTTCAAAATGGGGGGAAAAAAAAAGGCTAGAAATTAAAGAAGACAAGAAGTGTATGCAATTAATTATACTAGTAAGTAATTTACATGTGCCATGTACGTAATTTACATGTGCCATGTACGTCTTAATAAATATAGTTTTTTATAGTAAAAATTCAGACTTCTTAATTAATATAGCTTTTTTAAAGTAAAAATTCAAACGTAGTCTGGATTTTAACATAATACCTCTTTAATAATAGTTATGCATGTGCGATTGTATGCATTGATAGATTTACAAATGACAATAAGATATTCTCCCATTATGATATTAGAGATTTATATGTACGATGCACGTCTTAATAAATATAGATTTTTTTAAAGTAAAAATTCAGAAGTAGTCTGGGTTTGAACCTAAGACCTTCTTTATAATAGTTATGCATATGTACGTTGCACACGTTGATAAATTGACAAATGACACTAAGGTCTTCTCCCATTATAATATTAGAGATTAGAGATTAATCTCTAATATTATAATGAGAAAGTTGAGATTGTCATTTGTAAACAACCTGTAATTGTAGACAACCATTAATCTCAGTCATTTATTTATAAGTGCGAGTTATATTAACCATTCATTTACTTAACTATTGTTAATTATCATAATATTTTCAAACATAATTATTTATAACAGTGTCACTCATATATATAAAATAAAATAAAAGTTGATGCCACTAGGTGTAATTTGTAAAGAGTATGTGATGAGTAAAGTGAAATCTCAAGTTCGATGGCAGATTATATCTTAGTATTTACTTTAAAAATATAAAAAAATTAAAACGCCCATGCAAATTACTACTAGTAATAATAAAAGAAAAAGGAAGTAAACACTTCCAATTTAATGAGCCCATTTACTTTGAACATGTTAAAGGTTCTTACACTTGTAGGCAAAACATCTCGCTTCTGATTCTCTTCTTGCCTCATTGCATCACTTTTGAAACTTTGGACTTTTCAGTTCAGATTATGCAAAGTAAAGCCTAACACAACATTATTATTTACTCTAAATCATGATAAAGGATGAGAGCACTGTTAGGTCATTTTATGACCATCCAAAGCAAACATAGTCAGCTCTATACATGCAATTGAATCCTGATATTTTAAATATTAGAAATTTACTTTCACAACCTATACAATAATAATAAAAAAGAAATAAAAAAGGGGGCAACTTAAAAACAGTGGACCTTGAAAGTTAAACTTGAATGCCTATCGATGAAAATAAAGATGTGACTCTCCTGAACAAGTATTTGGAAACTTACACAATTGAATGCCACCCTATAGTTAATTTCTCCATAGGAATGGAAACTCATAGTACTGTTCTTGTTTTTTGCCTTAGAAATTTACAGTAAGAGCCTCTTTTTGAGATGTTCTTTTTATATAAAAATAACCTCTTATAAAAACCTCTTATAAGATATTTTTGTTCTTTTGTCACCTCTTACAAGAGTATTTTCTCTACTTTTACACATGTTTGTCCTTACTATATAATTTCTCTATTTATACTTTGGAGTAATATAGATTTTCTAAGTGATAGAAGGCTTATAAGAATTTGAAAGATGCTACTAGAAGCCGTTTAGGCTTATAAGCGATTTTGAGAGAAATTACTTATAAGAGGTAAAAAAAAAAAGCTAAATATTATGGAAAAAGAAGTAGACCACCTCTTATAAGAGGTGAATCACTTATAAGAGGAGAAAAAGAACAGTACCATAGTGTATGTTGTAAAATATAAAATAAAATAAATTAAAATTAAATCAAATTCAAACCACCATTAATCATTGTCTCTTACTAATCACCTCCTTAATAAATCCCTATTAATAAACCTAGCCAAGATATAAAAGTGAGCACATGGGTTTGTTCACATAGTATTGATTAAATTGACTAATTATTAATTATTATTAAGGGTAAATACATTTTAGATCCCTCGCATGAGTTTGATTCTTGGATAAAACCCTTGACATATTCAAATCAACTATAAATCTTTCAAAGTACAAATTCAATTGAATAAACCCTTATGTTCTTTATACTAGACATAATACCCTTCTCTTCTCAAATCTCAATCCAGATTTGAAACTCATACCTTCTTCATCTTCTCCTCCCGCATCAAATCTAAAAAAATTTCTTAATTTTTTTATTCCTTCACACCTACTTTGGACCCCACTCAAGTCAGTAACCTCCATCGGTATCGCCGTAATCGGCTACTTTCAACTCATCTCACTTCTGCATCACCACCCACCTCAACCTCCAAAATATCCCCCAAATCAAACCCACCTTCAGACGAACATGCCCACTCCAAACCCATAGCTCTAGCTGTAGCCGAATCCGATGAAGCAAGCGCAGCTATCAACAAAAACCACCCTCCAAAATGATGTATTTTGCAAAGCGCAACTATTCAACCATTCATTTTTAAGTAGGAGTAATATTAATTATTCATTTACTCAACTATTGTTAGTTACCATGATACCATCAAAGTTCAAATTTATTTACGACATAATTATTTACAAAAGTATCACCCATATAAAATAAAAGTTTGTGCCACTAGGAATAATTTGTAAAGAGTATGTAGTGAGTAAAGGGAGATCTCAAGTTCAAGGTAGATTACAGTCTCATTATTTACTACTAGTAATTTACACGTGCGATGTACGTCTTAATAAATTTAATTTTCTAAAAGGAAAAATTCAGATATAGTATGAGTTTGAACCTGATACCTTCTTTATATTAGTTATGTACGTGTGTTGTACATGTTGGTAGATTTACAAATTGGTAGAATTACAAATGACACTAAGGCCTTCTCCCATTATAATATTACTAGTATCATGCACGTGCGATGCACGTGGAGGAAGAAGGAAAAAAGACCCAAAAAAAGAAGGAAAATAATTTCCAAATTGATCCACTGTCGAAAATATTTACCAAACTGGTCCACTTTCGCACGTGCACGCGGAGGAAGAAGGAAAAAAGACAAAAAAAGGAAAATAATTTCTAAAATGATCCACTTCCGAAAATATTTACCAAACTGGTCCACTTTCTAAAATATTTACCAAAGTGAGTCATTCTGTCAACACGTGCGCTGCACGTGTTGGCTTCAAAATGACAGTCAATGACACTAACCCCTTCTCCCATGGTAGAGATTACTAGCGATGCACGTTTTAATAAATATAGTTTTTTAAAATAAAAATTTAGACGTAGTGTTGATTGAACCTAGCACCTCCTTTATAATAGTTATGCACGTATGTTATACGAGTTGGCAGATTGACAAAACATTTACATATGACACTAAGGTCTTCTCCCATTATAATATTATATTAGAGATCAGAGATTAGAGATATATATAGAAATAGAACGTGCATCGCACGTGCAGGTTACCAATAAATAGTGAATTGGAGTGTATTGAGGTATAAGAGGGTTTTATCAAGATAAATCATAGATAAACTAAATCCTCTCGAAGGCTTGCTTACGAATAAGAAAGATAAATCTTATGAAAATATCATGGATCCGTAAATATCACATTCAAAAAATAGAAACTTCGAAACAATTGGTACTTTGAGGAAAGTAAATAGTCTATTACTTAGTATTTTTTTATTGTGAAGGGTTTACAATGGAGTTGAAAAAGTTAAGGGGTCTATCCAAAAACCAAAGTCATATGTAGGGCTTATACATATTTACCCTAGCATTAAACACTATCTCAAGCTCCAAGTCAAAAGCACGACTAAATACTTATTAGTTGTTCAAAAATTGAAAGCTCTCCATTAATCTTTCCCTATCTTCAAGGCTACATGGAATCGTGATGGAAGGTGGAGTTGAAGGCATCATCATTTTTATTTTTTATTTTTTTGTTTCTGTTTTTCATTAAATTCTTGAGCTAAATAATTGACTCTCTTATTGAAAGGCCACTTATTACTTATCTTTTACTTTTGGAGTTGGGCATTTATGCACTCCACATTTCATAAGCAATGAGAAGAGAACCTTTGTGTTAAATTGACTCAAGGTGCTATTAAGTATTAACTGCAGAGAAGAAGATGGTTTGCTTAAGCAAGCTATGGAAGATCTTCTGATTCGGGTCAAATCGAACAAGATCCACTTGCATATTTACTAAATTTTTTTGTCCCTTCAGGTCACCGTATTTTAAGAAACCTACAAAATTAACGGAGGATTCTCTTAAAACTTTTGATGACCGAGAACTAATAATTTGGGTCGGATTGAGATTAACTTGTTGGCTTGCAGTACATTTTTAAAGGTTGAATTGGGAAGAATGATAGAAAGATTTGTTCTTCAAGTATTTGAGTTTGTATCTTACAAATTTCTAATTCTCCCCAAGTTTGTACAAGTAGATTTGTAAATTACAAATTTGCAAAAGTTATTATATCTCATATATCTCTACTACTATAATGAAAGAAGACCTTAGTGTAATTTGTCCATCTACCAACCCGTGCAATGCACGTGCATAACTATTGTAAATGAGGTTCTAGATCAAATCCAGACTACGTACGTTTGAATTTTTACTGTTAAAAAAACTATATTTATTAAAACGTGCATCGCACGTGTAAACTACTAGTTATACTAATATGAGAGAGAGTGTCAACATCTCTTATTTATCTATTCTGAAATAAAGAAAGGAGAGCAAAATGAGTAATTCATATTTATTAACACATGTAGTGCGTACATTTTCATTAAAAATAATAATATAAAAGTCCCAAACCTATAAATCTATAACTTAATTACTAGAACTGTGTTTTGCTCATTATGTGTTCGATGAAATGGCCTATGTAGCACACGGTTTTGAAAAATTTTGCTTAACTAAATTAGTTGTATTTATGTATGGTGTATGTATTAATTTCTGAAACTCTGATTTACTACCTCATTTTATTTTCAATTTCTAATTTGTGTTTTTGAAATTCTGAAATTTGAATTTAGGGAAGAGTACGGGTTGAATATGGGAATGACTGTTGTATCAGGCCCAAAAATGAGATTTGGTAAGAAGGTAGGCGACGGAGAGTACGGTGAGACAACAGAGAGGTGGAGGAGGATGCTGGAGAAGAAGACGTTGCTGCGGTCGAAGACAGCGGAGATGCAGGAGATGAGGGATAAGGCATCTGATAGGGTGTGAATTTGGAAGGAGGGGAGGGAAGGGAGAGTTGAGATGAGGCGAGTCAAGACCTGAGTGTTGCTAATCAGGATGTATACAATGATGGGACTGTGAGCGTATATTTTAAAATAAATTTCACTAAACTATACACTTGAAGAAATAATTTCTCTCAATTCTCTCAAAAATAGTTTCATATAATTTTATGAATTCATTAAAATTATTTTAGTTTGTATAATTCATAAAGAGGAAGACCAGTACAACTATTATATAGTGAGGTCAACCACTAATTAAATCCCATAATGAGCGCAATAAAAAGGAAGGAAAATGGGGTTAGGATTTGGATTAATTGTAGGGTTTGAATTACCATCATCACATGCATCAAACAAAGAAAACATTAATGTGTGCTTATCTCATGAGCTGTGGAGCAGTAGAGCTACACGTCTCCTATATATCTTTTCATTAAATTTTGTTGTTAATTCACTCACATTAGCTAAACCCTAGCTTGTGTTTAAAGGCCCATTTACTCACTCCTATTGCATTCAATACCGTTTACTTTTGCTTTGCAAAGATTGTTTCGAGCCATTGTCATCATAAATAAATGGGCTTAAACTATATAAAAAAATCCCTGAATTATACTTTTTTGCACAACCCCTCAAACCCCTCAATGTACATTTTTTTAAAAACCCATCCTGACGGCGTGAAATTTTTTTGACAAAAATGATAAATGTATATAATATTTTCCGAGCCAACTTGCAAACCTGAATGAGGTTATCTAATACTAGTAATTTACACGTGAAATGCACGTTTTGATAATTTTAAAAAATAAAAATAAAAACTCTGACGTAGGGAGGACTAGAACCTGAAACCTCATTTATATTAGTTATATACGTGCATTGTACATGTTGGTAGATTTATAAATGGCACTAAGGCCTTCTCCGATTATAATATCAAAGATTAGAGATTAGAGATATTAGTTATATACATGCATTGTACATGTTGGTAGATTTACAAATTGCATTGTACATGTTGGTAGATTTACAAATTACACTAAGGTCTTCTCCCATTATAATATTAGAGACTAGTAGTTTACACGTGTGATGCACGTCTTAATAAATATAGTTTTTTTAAAAGTAAAAATTCAGACGTCGTCTGGATTTTATCTAAAACCTCATTTATAATAGTTATGTACGTGCGTTGCACGGGTTGGTAGATGGACAAATTACACTAAGGCCTTCTCCCATTATAGTATAGTAGTAGAGATAAACATAAAAGTTAGAAGTAATTATTTTGACATACTTCAGGAATTTTTTTAAAAAATAATCATATTTTAGAAGAGGTTTTTTTAAGGCGGTTTTTAGCAGAAAAGGAATAGTTCATGGTTTTTTTAAATTTAAAACACATTTTGTGGTTCAGTTCGGTTTTTTCAATATTTGCAGTTTTTCTGTGAAACCATGCCAGTTTAGGGTTCAACTCGGTTCAACTAAGTTAAGCCCGGTTTTACCAATGATCGAAACTGCTAAAAGACCAATACACAATCTACAACAACCGTCGTGGTTTAGACAAGGTTCATTCGGATTTTTCTATATTTCCGGTTTTCAATGAAATCAGGTTAGTTTATGGTTCAATTCCTGTTCAACTCGGATCGGTCTGGTTTTTACAACACTAAAAGAAACTAGTAAAAGACCAGTATACAATCTACCAATTTATGATGATCATGCAACACTGCTCGATTTGAATATCTACACAACCCCTCCAAAAAATAGATGTCATACTAATTAAATTGCCCAAATGAGAACGAATTTTTTCCCAAACCGACCTATTTTTTGAAAGTTTTTTCCAAACCGACCTACTTTTCTTTTTAATTTCCAAAACGACCTACTCGGTCTTTGAAAGACCGAGTCCTTCAAAGACCGTGCAGTTATTTTGATAAATACTTTCGATAATGGGTCAGTTTGGTAAATACTTTCAAAAAGTGGATTATATTGGTAAAAATTTTCAGAATTAACTATAATTATTATAGTGAATATTATTGACCAAGGTGAGTTCTTGTCCTTCATTTAGGTACATATTTCTCTCCACTAGTCACTCGAAAATAATTGTATCTTTTTCTTTGATTAACCGACTGAAATATTTGCTGCTGCATATCCTATCTCTCAATTATATATGTTATCGGGAGAAATTCAAAAAGTGGGTCAGTACGGCAAAATTTTCTATTCAAGAGAATACAATATTATGACCCTCAAAAGAACACTTGCAAAATAAAAATATAGGAAAGTGTAGGTAATAGTGGCTTAATAATAAAGAAAATAAAGCAGCAATACTGATATTCAAAATCGCCACCTTTAAGTTTTAACTAACCAAGCAAAATAATATAAATTGAAAATTATGTTGAAGAACATGTGAAACAATGGCACTAATGTACCACAATTACGAATTTGAATCCTATCCAGTGAAATACTAATTCACTAGAATCGCCCATCTAACCACACATCTTGTTGATCATTTGTTGATCATAACAGAGGGCACACATTTTGATGCAAGATGTATGGTTAAATGGGTCAGTAAACGTCTCTAGAGAATTATTCACCAAGAGAATTCAAATTCCATAATTACCACTGTATTACACATAATTTTTAAATATAACACTATGTAATAATACATTGCACATAATTTTTGAAAAGTGAACAATTATGAGAACTATTTTTGAAAAAAAATTCTCCCGATAACATATATACAATATTGCATGTTTTTTAAGGTTTGATTAAGAAATATAATTGCACTTCAAAATTTGGATGGAGAAGGAGTGGGAAGTTGCCTCCTATATTTGTTATCCTTTTTTTTGTTTGTTTTAAAAATAAAAAATTAGAAAAATACTTGAACCAAAAGTGAGTTAGCATAATATATTGTATAGATTACAACTAGAAAAATAAATATCATGCATCATTGTATCCTTATTTTTCAGCTATTAACCTGATAATAAAAAGGCAAATAGATAACAACAAAAGATGAAAAAATAAAAAGACCATACAAAGTATAGAGTTTTACTAAGAAAATTAGCTCAGACGATCTTGAAAGTTTTAAACACGTGCATGTTATGATTTTAGACTCAATAATACTTTTCTTTCTAGATTTAGGACAACACCCATCACATCAGTAGATAAGAATTGAGAGATAGGATATGCAGCAGCAAATATTTCAGTCGGTTAATCAAAGAAAAAGATGCAATTATTTTCCAGTGACTAGTGGAGAGAAATATGCACCTAAATGAAGGACAAGAACTCACCTTGGTCAATAATATTCACTATAATAATTATAGTTAATTCTGAAAGGTTTTACCAATATAATCCACTTTTTGTAAGTATTTACCAAACTGACCCACTTTAGAAAGTATTTACCAAAATAACTGCACGGTCTTTGAAAGACTCGGTCTTTCAAAGACCGAATAAGTCGTTTTGGGAATTAAAAAGAAAAGTAGGTCAGTTAGAGAAAAACTTTCAAAAAATAGGTCGGTTTGGGAAAAAATTCAATGAGAACTAGGTTACTCAAAGTTCATCAAAGATATATATATGTGATTGTCAAAAATTAGCACTGAATATTTCATCAAAGATTGATAAATCACAATCAAATTCAATCAAAATTGTGACACATTATTTCAGTGAAATGCATAGAACGAAGTGTTGAAAAAAGACCATTGAGATCCAAATGTTCACCTTCAATATGACTGAAACAGGTGAGAAAATAAACGTACAAATAAAAAAAAAGTTTCAAAAAATTTTTCAAAATATCTTTATTATTTGTCTTCTGAAAATTGTAACCTAACAATTGTCACGGCCATTCTCACATATAAGACATCTACCTTAAAAAAAAAAATAACACATCTATTGCACATGTTTTTCTTTTTCTTTCGCCATTCTCACATGTAAGACATCTACTTTAAAAAAAAAAAAAAAAAAGTAACACATCTATTGCACATGTTTTTTCTTTTCTTTCGCCATTCTCACATGTAAGACATCTACTTTAAAAAAAAAAAAAAAAAAAAAAAAAAGTAACACATCTATTGCACATGTTTTTCCTTTTCTTTCCAAATAAATTTTCTTTCCAAACATAAATATATCTAAAAAAATATAGTACATACAAAGCACGCACAAATAAATCTAAAAGTCCTTGCCGAACCGATGCTTTGACTTTTTTTTTGTATGGTGCACGTGGGACCCACTCTCCCCAACGTCAATCCTATCCCGATTAACTCCATGCACATAAACGCCTTCAACCATCTCCACATTATGACAACATTATAATATAATAATATACGTCATATTAATCCTACCCTTTAATTATTACATTATAAAAATAACTCATATAGGCGCTGAATTCTCTCTATGTACTTTTTCAGTTTTTCTCCTCTTATAAGCAATTCACCTCTTCTCTTATAAGAAGTGGTCCACCACTTTTTTCATAATTTTTAGCGTTCTTTTTTTACTTCTTATAAGCAATTTTTTCCCATATCGTTTATAAGCCTAAACAGCTTTTAGTAGCATCTTTCAAATTCTTATAAGCCTTCTATCACTTAAAAAGTCTATATTACCCCAAAGTATAAATAGAGAAATTATATAGTAAGAACAAAAATGTGTAGAAGTAGAGAAAAGGCTCCTGTAAGCGGTGAAAAAAGAACAGAAATCTCTTATAAGAGATTTTTATAAAAGGTTATTTTTATATAAAAAGAACACCTCAAAAAGAGGCTCTTACTGTAAATTTCTTAGAAGAGGTAAGGCAAAAAACAGAACGGTACCTTAGTCTCAACTTACAAATTACCCAAATTTACTGCTAGCTTTCATGTCAACACGATATACGGATCCTTCAGTATTAGTATTAGACAGTACAATACATAATTCAACCATCCGTTAGTGCTACAATAAATCTTAAAACAGAAATGGATGGCATGAACATCTCTACTACTATAATGGGAGAAGGCCTTTGTCCATAATCCAACCCGTACAGCGCACGTACAGGTAAATTTTTTTTCCCCCCTTTTCATTCCCCCCAATTTTCCCCCACGTGCACAGCACGTGTATAATCTCTACTACTATAATGGGAGAAGGCCTTTGTCCATAACTCAACCCGTGCAGCGCACGTGCAATTAAATTTTTTTTTCCCTTTTCATTCCCCCTAATTTTTCCCCACGTGCACAGCACGTGTATAATCTCTACTACTATAATGGGAGAAGGCCTTTGTCCATAACCCAACCCGTGCAGCGCACGTGCAGTTAATTTTTTTCCCCTTTTCATTCCCCCCAATTTTTCTCCACGTGCACAGCACGTGTATAATACT
Organism: Hemerocallis citrina; assembly: GCA_017893485.1. Lineage (NCBI taxonomy): Eukaryota > Viridiplantae > Streptophyta > Magnoliopsida > Asparagales > Asphodelaceae > Hemerocallis > Hemerocallis citrina. The sequence continues at coordinate 2,567,582 of JACEHZ010000091.1, forward strand.
AGTATGTATTAAACTCTCGCCAATCCTAACTCTGTATACCTAAATTCCATTCAGTCCACCTCTCTTCTTCATACGACACAAGAAAAGAAAAATGAGAAAAATAAAATAAAAGAAACAACGAAAGAAAAACAAGGAAGTTAAGTAGCCATTCATTCATTCATTCATTCATTGTTGTCTTCTGTATTAAAGAAAACCCATCACCCCCCAATCATATTCCCTTATATAATGAATGGTACTCGATTATTTCACACCATCCCAACCCTCAACTCCTCCTCAAACCCTCCCTCCTAGCTATCAGTTCATCATAAACATCAAGGTAAGCTACATCCCCCCCCCCCCCCCCCCTCAATTCAAATTCATCAATTATATCGATACCTTCTGAAAGTCTTCTGTTCTTATGCAGAGAGAATCCCTACGATGAGTCGAAACAACAACGGAAAGGGCCAGAAAATGGACCTGAAGCTGAACTTGTCGGTGTCCAGGAACAGGGGAGGCACGTCGTCGAGAAGAGCAACGATGAACGAGGAGGAAGATAACGGGTCACCGAACAATTCATCATCGCCGAGCTCCTGCGTGTCTTCAGAGGCGGCAAACAGCCCGGAAGCGATGTCGATGGTGATTGCAGGGTGCCCTAGGTGCCTCATGTATGTGATGCTCGCAGGGGAGGAACCCAAGTGCCCTAAGTGCAACAGTCCAGTCCTAGTCGACTTCAACAACGGTAACAACAGCAAGGGAAACAACAACAACAGCAACAGCAACAGCAACAACAAGAAGAACAAGAAGAGCAGAGCTTGAAAGAAAGAGAGTTAATGGTGGGGGTTAGGTTTTTAAGGGTTTGTTTATTGTATGCTTTTCCTGATTTCCTAAGTTAATTATTTTCTTTTTTTAAAGTTAATTAGTAGGGTTTGGTGGTGTCTTTTGTAGGGGAGTTTGTTTTAGACCCAAAAGGGGGCTTCTTCTCTTCTCTTCTCTTCTCTTCTCATCTTATGTTGGTGCCCTAACTTTCTCATGCTTTTGCTGAATATGAACTTGAGAAAAGTCAAGTGTACAAGGGGCCAATCCTAGCAATCCAAACTCCTTCATCAAGCTTATTCTATATACACTAAGATTTACTAAAATGTTAACGCTCTAAACAATGAAGGGCATTTACATAAATTTGACGGGTACATGTACTCAGAAGTAGTACGAGAAAGGAAATGTGGGCCTCGTCTCCAAAAACATGGTTAAAGGGCCTGGGTGGTGGAATAAGTGATGGGTCGTCGCGACTTAAAACTCGTATCTAAATCATGTATCGGTCTGTCATCTATTGAATATATCTGTATCTGTATTTGTATCTTGTATCTGTACCGACCAATACGAACTAACCATGGTTTGGGAAAGTAGAGGCATGGATTGTGAATTGTTGAGAGGGGAAGTGATGCATTAAAAATCAACTTGAATGCAAGAGTTAATTGAGACGGTTGAGAACAATGAAAAAGTCAGGTGATAAATACCAATTTATTTCCACCTCTTTGGCCTTTTTTTTTTCTTTCCAGTTTTTCATTCATCGCCGCCTTTAAACTTGAATGAATACATACAGCACAACTTAATGGCATCACTAAATGCAGTGGCCATTATAAGTTGCAACTCATTTTGATGCATCAAAACTCAAAACCATCATACTGTCATTGCATGTGGCAACATTATTTCTCATTCAAAGCACTCTTGAACTTAATGAAATTATTTGAATATTACTAAAAATTTAGGGTTTTGATTGACACGCGAATCTCATGAGCTGCAGCTCGTCCACATGTGCAAGAACTCGTGCTGTATGAACAAAACACGAATTTAGCAGTATCAAAGTTATACTGATGGCCACTAATTTGACTCAGACAATGTTCCGAGATACGCTCGTGACGAGTCAAGATCCAATAGCTGATAAGATGGTGCTATAAACGTGGGTTTTACAAGCACAAGTCAAAATACTGAAAAGTACAACCTTTCATTGTCACACCGTTCATTTACCAATCCCTTCACATCTCATCCTAGTAACCCTTTCAAACATCCCTAGTCACCATCACCTCTACATTTCAGCTTCCTCCCTACCATCTATCTCATCATCTCTTAATTACCCCACCACAAATATATGCTCAAAACTAGACAGCACAATTAGGAGGTTCGTAGGTGTAAATTTGTGTTCCTCGCACGTGCATTCCACGCGTGCAAGGTTACCGTCTTCATGAAGTGGAGTGGAACGAACAAGTGATGATTCAACCACTTCACACTCTTGTCTAGTAGGACCGTCAAAATATATCTAGTGTGAGGTGTAGTTTCAATCAAAGATCAAGGAGTGAGATTGAACCGGACTTTGATGAGAATGTCGAATGTGGTCCATGTAGTGTGAGTGACCCATTAATAAGCTCAACCTTGTTGGTGATTGATTATTCTGCATGTCTGGCTTGACAAAGGTGTGTGTTAAAATGGTGTAAGTAGTTTGGTTTCGATGGCTAACACAATAAAGCAAACAAAGTTTCCTAGAACCAACAAACTAAAGTTTGCGCAGATTAAATAGCAAACATTTCAGATAAGCTCATAAAGGATGATGAAGTATAACATGGAAACCTTGTTATGGTTCAACAAAATTCTGACACTGTTTTAATAAGCATTCAATAAACCATAACGCTTGACAGGGCTACATGCCAACTACGTCCAGCTCGAGGACATCAATTTGAGTTTAACAAAACAACTATATTCGAACCATCTAAAGAAAGAAACACACATACATAACAAGTACTTAATAGATGGTAATGCACAACAAGTATATCAACCATAGGGTAAGATCTGCAATGTATCTGTAATTTACCTCTGTGACTTCAAAACTGTCAACCGCCAGAGATGAGAATTCATCGAGAAAAGGTAATGCGAAGAAGGGAACACCGAGAAATGTGGTTCATTCCAAAGAGAGTAGCACGAGAGAGCAGGTCACCTGAAAGGAGGAAATTCATAGATATTTTCAATAGTCAACTACAACAACTCTGAAACAATTTTCATATTTGCTCAACAATAATAGTCATTTCGGAAAAGCAAGTACTAATGATTGATGCCCAGTTCATCAGGAATATGGTACAAAGATGATAACAGTTTAAGACATTTTAATCTTTTACCTGATCACATATTCACATTGTAATTCCTAAGAGAAACCGTGAAGGTGAAATTTTGCATGATCAAACATGTAACTTCTAAACAGCCTTATTGCGGATCATTATGGTCACGTTCTCCCCAACCACTACTACTTCTAACGAACTTATCCACCATACCAAACTCTCTGTTTTGCTCAAGTCGTCTGGCATAGTTCTCAATTGAAATAGGTCCCTTTCTTAAACGCCGATAATAGATCATTTCCCATGGCCATAACCTAGCAGCACCGAAGTATCCCTCTACAGAGATGCCTGATGCACCTTCCTCAGGAACTGGCAGTCCATAGTGTTTCAAAGCAACGACCATCTCCTCGCCTGTAATTCTAGTGTGGTTTTTTCCCTCACACTTCTCTATAGAGTTCTCGGAAACAGAATATTCATCTTTAACTAGATTTATGCCAGAACTGTTTTCCTTGTTTTCAGAAGACAATGCAGAATAATGTACATCTTCACCATTGACCCTAGAAGGTTCCTGATTAATTTCATTGTTAACCTTGCGAGCATCTGTACTATTATGCAAAATATGATTAGCACTGGGACTTATTGAATGCTCCAAATTTCCCATGTGCGATGTGTCACCAGAAGCATTAATATTCACATTCTTTGGCGATGATGAAGGCTTCATGTCCAACGAAACAGATGAAGACTTACGAGAGCTTGACCTTGACCTGGAACTTTTCAACTTGAAGTAGGATGAGGTAGAGGCAGACCGTGCACTAGAAGAAGACGCAGAGCGAGACCTTGAGGATATCGACTTCGATGTTGAAGAATTCGCATGAGATTTTGATTTTGAAGTCCCTGAATAAGAGTGTGAGCGACTTATAGAAGAAGAATCAGAGGAAAGTGATTTAGTCTCAAATCTCCTCCTTTTTAACACCTGCTTTTGGGTTTCACGTTGCTGCTCACTTCGCTCCTTTGCTTGAGACTCAGCTCTAAGCTTAGGCCTGCTATCACTCCTATAGAACTTTCTAGACCTTCCCAAATGACTTTCCCTCCGCTCCCTTGAGATCAGATGATATCTGATGCCATCTAATCTTCCTCTTGAACTGGTTCTAGGCATCTTCAGTTTCATATTGTATCTCTCCCTTAAATTCACTTCATATCTATACCGAATCAGCTTGTTAAATTTCTCTCGCCTACCATTACCTTCAGGGCAATAGCGTTTGACATGACCGACAACACCACAATTATAACAAACTGGTTGATGGACTTCATTGCCAAACTTTTTTTTGTCAACTTCATCAATAGAGCACCCTTCATTACGCCCTTTTCTCTCATTAATTCCATTATATGGTGAATCAATAGAACTAACCAAACGATTGTTTTCTTTCTCATGTCTGTTTTTGCCATGATAAGGTTCATAGCGATCAAACTCAGTACCAACAGACTCATCCCAACGATCATTTCCCACTGGATCAGGATTGGGTTCACTTGTATTGACTTCATATGTAACTCCCTCTTTCAGAGTCACTTCTTTCCTTCCTTCGGTATCATAACCTGGCCCCCTATCAAGCACATCATCTTGATGTCTTCCATGGCTATTAGCAGAGTGATCTCTTCGATCTGCCAGATCCCTGAATTTCCTTCTGCGGTGCGGGGGATCATAAATTTGGTGAGGCCTTACAGATCTTTGCATCGGCTTGGGTTGTCTTTGAATTGGCTTGGGCTGTCGATTGGACCAGTCTATTGATATTGGGGCCCCAAAGATATCCTTACCTCGCAGTGCGTGAAGAGCTGACTCAGCAGCAGCTGTGACTTTAAAGACTACAAAACCATATCCATCTTTCAGCTGTAACTTACAGTGCCCAAACCTTTGGAAAACTTGTTCAAGATCTCGCGCTCGAACATGTTGGGGAATACTGCCCACATACAAAGACATCTGTAAGAAACTAAACTCAGTGTCATGAAACTCAGAAAAATTGGTAAGATTTGATAAATAATAGCATCAGTATTTGTACAAATGAAGAGAATACTTTTGGCAGCAATATCAAGTAAGATGAATGATTATTCTATTGCAGATTAATATGGATGAAACAAGGAGCATAACGTGTTCATTCTCCAGAGTTGAAATATTGGCAAAGCAAAAGAGATTTCTGGATATCATCAAACCGTAAACAAAGCACATCCAAAGGGATTCATGCATTTGACTATGGTAGCCATTAATCATTCACTGATATTACAGTCCAAAAAACAAAAGATCATACGATTTTTGAACAATTTATCTATTTCCATGAGGGTTAAATGGTTATATGATCAGCAGAAAAATAAATAGTTTTTATAGCCGCTTCTCCATATGCATATCCTATACAAGGTGTTACAAATCTTGGAACAGAGGTTCAACAAATTAAAATGAGATGCAAGATGACAATGATCAAATTACATTATTTAACGTACTGCATAATGCTAGCCTTTAAAATGTAAAATTGACGGCGGTGTAGAGCTCAAGATACTAAATAGTTAATAACATATCCATATACTGTTCATACAAAATACGTTAAAAATGTCAACGTAAAGATATAATTAACCAAGCAGAGGTCTAAGTGCAGGGGTTGGATAAGGTTTTGGGTAACAAAATTTTTCACAATCCAGGCAATTGTTGAAGAAACTATATTCCAAATAACAAAATGATAGATTCTAATGGTTAATGCCAATTACAGATAACAATCTATTAAAAATTGCAACAGTAGTGTCCCTTGGTCCTTATGATACTGACTTCCAAGGAACTGCAAGTGCGCAAGTGCTTGGTAGTAGGCAATTTGCCATTTTCACACCATAGATCAGTTATGCCTTGGGTAAATAACCTGTATAAAGATTGTTAGAGCTGCATATCAAATGTATATCATACCTCAGATTAGTGATGTCTTTGTCATAGAAACTCAATATAAAAGTCTTATGAATAAATTATCAGACAGTTGAAAGTTGCTATGATGTATGTACTTGAGGCTCTTATCCAAGAAGAATACTGAAATGCGGGGATCCATTCAGTCTAAATTTCTTCGTATCAATCAATTATTTCACACTTTTAGAAGAATCTCCAGTGTTAGAAAGAAAAAAAAGAAGTAAAGATTGATTTCAGAGGACCTAGTTTTGCATTTGGGGTCTACCTTTATATTTGGACTTGTTCCTTCTATTATGTTATCTCAGATCCATCATTAAACAATCATGACAAACAAGATCAAAGATTGCTGGTGCATTTGCGCTTACATGGAAATGTATGGCTTAAAAGATAAGCCCTCCTTTATGTTAATAGTCTGAGTACAGAGGGTTAATGGGTGTCCCTGTTGGGACCCTTCTATTTTTTGGTGGGTGGGTGGCGGGTGGTGTGGAGGGGAGGGAGTAATTTGTTAGATACACCAAGAGCAAACTATCGTTGGTGCTAAAATTTGCATATTTAGCATTTAGCAAATAACATTTAAAGGAGAGTGCTGCAGTCGTTTAAAGCTATTTTTTGGCCGAACAGAAGATATTCCGTCCGAACGATTTTTTTTAAAAAATTAAATGGCATTTTCATAATTTACAAAATGGCATTTTAGTAAATATAGGGAAAAAAATTCTGGAGCCTGTTGCATCTTCCGTCATATTCCGTCCCGGGCTTTTTTTGTAAATGGCATTTTCGTAATTATAGGAATCGCATTTTAGTAATTTTTTTGGGAAAATATTTTGCAGACCTTGGCTGACGGAAGATCATCTTCCTTCCGTCCATATTATAAAAAAAATTAATCGGACGGAAGATCTTCTTCCGCCTTCTATATTTAGCAATTGCTAAAGCCATCTACTATATTTAGAAGTGCACTGTTCATTTCTATTCTTAAAAAATGGGTTTTTAGTAAACGATAGTGGGGGTATTCTTCGCCAAAATTTGCATTTTTTGAGTTTTTAACAAACGACGGTAGATGCTCTAATTGGTATTTCGTTAGGGAAGTCGAACTCTAAAATGATAAAACATGTCTGACAAAAGCAGGCAGCTAAGACGACAGATGTTCCAAAATGACAAACTATTCCAAATTTATGTCAGGTGAAACTCAGAAAGCCATGGTGTATTAAAGGGGTGTCAAAAAATACCATAAAACCGTACCCTACCGGTATCATACCGTTACCATACCGAATATTACCGAAAACTCGGTAATACCGTACCGAAATCTCGGTATGTACCCTACTGAGATTATATGGTATGGTACTGGTACCCACTATTGATACCGATGGTATAGCGTACCGTACCAAGTATATTTAATATATATTTAATTTTATTTTTTATACAAACCATATGTTATTATAGTAGTAGAAATAAAGAATGTAGAATTATATTAGAAAGCGGAGAGGTATAATCATGGACCAAAAATAAATAAATAAATCTAGAGTGTAGATGATGAAAAATAAGTCATTCATTCATGGAGTAATAAATTGCAAAGGTTAGTGTTTTTTTTCTTAATTAACTACTACTAACTTGCCTGCTCATATGGTTAGAATCTTTCAATTATCGTACCCTTATTCTCCATCATTTGTAACCGTACGTGTACCTTTGATAATGAATGATGGCTGAGATCCTAGATCCAAAACAAATGTTGATTTTTTGTGTGGTTAAGAAGCATCATTAGCACTTGCAACAACCAAGTTACATCTAAAATTGTAGCAGGGTTATGGTTCAAGACTTCAAGTATCTGTTTATTCGCTAATCAGATATATATACTTCTACTCAACTGAAACTTTTTTTTTCTCTTTAAGATCCGGTACTACCGTGGCATTACCATTACCGTACCAATGTTCCGATATTACCGAACTCGGTAGTACTGAAATCTTGGCACAGTAATGGTAAATAAATCTAGGTACTAGGTATCTCAGTACGGTATATCACCCCTAGTGTATTATTGTGTTGTACTTGATCGATGATACATGACAAACAACAACAAAGCCTCAAGTTTTTTCTCCATTCCATAGAAAATCTTTAAAAACTTTTCATCAAATTCTAAATTTCACTATTTTGGGCAGATTTTGTAAGCTATAATACAACGTTTTTGGCAGAGTTTGAGAAATTTTGCATTTCACGATTTTTGCAAGATTTTGTGCGCTAGCTAGTCCACTGTTTTCGGCTGATTTGGTGAAAATTCCGAATTTTACTATTTTGGCCAAATATCGAGCTATAATTTACCCTTTTTGGCAATTTGGTGTGATTTCGAATTTCACTATTTTGAGCTATACAGTCCACCATTTTTGACTAATTTTGAGAAATTTTGCACTTCACTGTTTTGATAAGCTATTGTAGGTATAATCCATTTTTTGTTAATTTTAAGAAATTATGCATTTCACTGTTTTGGCCATATGTTGTGGTCAAAATTCCAGATTTCACGATTTTAGAAAGATTTTGTGAGCTATAGTCCACCATTTTTTGCCCCCCCCCCCCCGGCTAATTTTGAGAAAATTTGAGTTTCACTATTTGACCAGATTTGTGGGGCTAGTCCACTGTTTTCAGCATTCGGTGAAAATTCTATATTTCACTATTTAGATAAGATTTTGTGGCCTATAACATATCTTCCGACTAATTTGGTAAAAATTCCAAATTTCACTATTTTGGCCAGATTTAGTATGCTATAGTTTACCGTTTTGGACCGATTTTGTGAAATTCCGAATTTCACTATTATGGCAAGATTTTACGGGCTCTATTTTTTGTGATATTGAGAAATTTTGCATTTTAAAATTTTTGCTAGATTTTGTGGGGCTATAATCCATCGTTTTCGCCGGATTTGGTGAAAATTCTAAATTTACTAATTTTGCAATATTTTCTGAACTATAGTGCACCGTTTTAGGCCGGTTTGATGAGATTCCGAATTTAACTATTTAGGCCATATTTTGGGAGATAAGCCATCATTTTTGGCCGATTAAGTGAGATTCCGAATTTCACTATTTTGCCCATATTTTGAAAATTTTTATCAATTCAATGTTCTGGCAAAGTTTTGTGGGCTTTATAGTTCAGCCTTTGGGGTGATTTGGTGAAAATTTTAAATTTCACTATTTATGCCTTATTTTTTGAGTCATAATACACCATTTTTTTTATTTGGTGAAATTTTCAAATTTCACTATTTTGCCAGATTTTGATGTGGCTGAATTACTATTTTGGCAAGATTTCGTGGCCTATATAGTTCATCATTTTCGGCTAATTGAATGAAAATTCAAATTTTCACTATTTTAGCCAGATTTTATGAGCTCCAACAATTTTTGGCTGATTTGGTCAAATTCTATTTTTCATTATTTTGACCAGATTTTGTGAGCTATATAGTCCACCGCCTTGAGCTAAATTGGTGAGATTTTCAAATTTTGTGATATAGTCAACAATTTCTAGCGGATTTGGTGAGGTTCCTAATTTTACTATTTTGCCCAAATTTGGTGGGCTATTCCATAGTTTTGATTTTAATAAATTTTGCATTTAACTAGATTTTGTTGGGGCCATATAGTCCAACGATTTTGGCTGATTTTGAAAAATTCTGCATGTCACTGTTTCGGCCATATTTCGTGGGTTATCCACTGTTTTCAGCTGATCTGTGAGAATTTTGAATTTCACTATTTTGACAAGATTTTGTTAGCTCCGGGCACTGCCTTTGTCGATTTGGTGAGATTTTGAATTCCACTATTTTGCTAGATTTTATGAGCTATAGTCCAGCATTTTGGGCCGATTTGGTGAAAATTATAAATTTCACTATATAAGAGAAATTTTGTGCGCAATAGTTCCCCATTTTTTTTCTGATTTGGTGAAAATCCCGAATTTCCCTATTTTGGCTATATTTTGTGAGCGTCCACCTTTAAGTCGATTTAGTTAAATTATGCACTTCACTATTCTGCCAGATTTTGTAGGCTATAATTCACCATTTTCGACTGATTTGATGAAAATTTTGAATTTCACTCTTTTGGGCAGGATTTTAAGGGCCCACCCTTTTGCCGATTTTGATAAATTATGTATTTCACAGCTTTGGGCAGATTTCTGGACTTTAACCCACACCAATTTTTGTTGAATTGTTAAAATTTCGAACTTTACTGTTTTGACAGATTTTGTCAGCTAGTCCACCGTTTTTAGCCAATTCTGTGAGATACTGAATTTCACTATTTTTTCCAGATTTAGTGGGCTAGCTCAACGTTTTCAGGTGATTTTGTGAAAATTCCGAGTTTCACTATTTTTTGCAATTTTCGTGAGCAATATTCCATGATTTTTTTTACTGATTTTGAGAAATTTGGTCTTTCATTGTCTTTTTCGATTTAATGGGCTCCACCATTTGTGGCCAATTATGAGAAATTTTCTATTTCACAGTTTTGGCCAAATTTTGGGGTCTGTAATTCAAAGTTTACAGCTGGTTTGGTTAAAATTCCGAATTTCACTATTTTAGTCAGATTTTGTGGGCTTCAAACACTTTTGGCCGATTTGTTCAAACTCTATATTTCACTATTTTGATCAGATTTTGTGGACTATAGTCCAATGTCATCGAATAAAATTGTGAAAATTCTACATTCCACTATTTTTGGCCAATTAGGTCATATTCAAAATTTCTCCATTTTGCCTGATTTTGTGGGCTAGTCCACTGTTTTTGACTGATTTTTATAAATTCTACATTTCGTTGATTTTGCTAGATATTGTGGGGGCTATATAGTCAAATGGTTTTGGTTGAATTTGAGAAATTATGCATGTCACTGTTTTGACCATATTTTGTGGGTTATCCACCGTTTTGGGCTAATTTGGTGAAAATTTTGAATTTCACTATTTTGGCAAGATTTTGTGAGCTATAAGCCATCGTTTTGGCTGATTTTTTGAGATTATGAATTTCACTATTTTGCCTAGATTTTGTGGCTATACCATTTTGAGAAATTCAGCATTTCACAGTTTTGGCAAGGTTTTGTAACTTTTTCCCAAAATAAGCCCCATTTTCAAACTATATCCCATAGGAGACTCTTCACCAAACTAATTCCATGCGTTCTCTTTTGTGCTACAGCAGCATAAACCGTAGTTACGAACAACAACATACGTATAGACAAGGCCGCAATTCCCAACTACGGTCTTGGTAATGAACAAAATAAACTATAGCTGTAGATGAGAACTGCAGCAATCAAAAAAGAATCGATAAGAAGCTGCAATTACCATCTGCAACCTCTTAAAAGCAGAAGTCGCAGTTGGCAACTACAATCTATGCTGATGTAGCACAAAAGAGACCACGCGTGGAATTAGTTTGGTGAAGAGCTCCTTATGGGATATAGTTTGAAAATGAGGCATATTTTGAGGAAAATTTAGCTATAGTGCAGCATTTTGAGATGATATGGTGAAAATTCTAAATTTTATTATTTATGCCACATTTTGTAAGCTATAGTGCACCATTTTTTGCTAATTGGGTGATTTTCGAATTTATTTATTTTGGCCCAATTTTGACAGCATCTACCTTTTAGGCCGATTTGGTGAAATTTTGTACTTCACTATTTTGGTCAATTTTATGGACTATAATTCACCGTTTGTGGTTGATTTGGTGAAAATTCCAAGTTTCACTATTTTGACCAGATTTTGTGAGCTATTTAGTAAAAATTATGAATTTCACCATTTTGTGGGCTATATAGTCCACTACTTTTTCCTAATTTTGAGAAATTCTAAATTTCACTGTTTTGACCGAGTTTTTTGGGATATAGTCCACTTTTTTTGGCAAATTTAGCAAAAAATTTAAATTTTACAATTTTGACCAGATTTTGAGTGTCCATTTTTGAACAATTTGGTGAAATTATGTATTTCACTATTGGGGGCAAATATTTTGGTAGTCCACCGTTTTTGACTGATTTGGTGAAAATTCCGAATATCACTATTTTTTGCCAAATTCTGCGAGCTATAGTCAACAGTTTTTTACTGATTTGGTGAGGTTCTGAATTTCACTATTTGGGCCAAATTTTATGGACTATATTCCACCATTTTGGCTGATTTTGAAAAATAAACAGTAGATAAACGGTGAAGTACAGTAGTATAATAATCATTTAAAACTTTTCCTTCAATTCCATAGAATTTTTCAAATGGGAAATACTCTAGATTCTACAAGCAGTATTCCATTTTATACATTCAATATCCTCCTTAGTATCCCGATCAAATGAAAAAATTGACCCTATATATAAAAAGTTATAAGTGTTCGTTATTTATTCTTTATGAGAGGGCATATTATCTACAACCTTAGTATCCCCATCAAATGAAAAAATTGACCCTATATATAAAAGTTATAAGTGTTTGTTACCTATTCTTTATGTGAGGGCATATTATCTTCAACCTTAGTATCCCCATCAAATGAAAAATTGACCCTATATATAAAAAGTTATAAGTGTTCGTTATTTATTCTTTATGTGAGGGCATTTTATCTACAACCTTAGTATCCCCATCAAATGAAAAAATTGACCCTATATAGGGATGGCAACCGGGCCGGGCTGATCCGCGACCCGCCCACACGAACCCGACCCGCTATAATCCAGTTCGGGTCCGGGTCGAACCCGCGGGGTGACCCGGGTCGGAAAAATCGTGAACTCAACCCCGCTCGACCCGGCCCGCCCAACCCGTTGACCAAGTCAAACCCATCCGTCAACCCGCGGGTTGAACTGCGGGTCTGTTCGGGTCAAACGTTCGACCCGTGGGTTTTTGTTGTCGTTTTAATATTATTTTTTCCCCCTATAAATACCCCCCTTAATTCAGTCAAAAAAATCACACCTTACTCTCATACTCTCTCTACTACTAGTCTACTACTACTCAATTCAATCTCAATTAAATCAAATTTTTTCAATAAAGAAGCAAGCAACAAAAAAATGAATAATCAATAATATATGCATTTTTTCACTTTTATACAGTTATACTTATTATAATTTTTTTTTTAAAGTGAAGTTGTCAACAACAAAAAAATCAAACCGGGCCAACCCGCGATCCGGTCCGACCCGAAACGGGTTCGGGTGGGTTCGCGGGTCGACCGGATCAAAATTTCCAATTTTGAACCCGGCTCGGTTAACCCACCAACCTGACCTGAACCCGCCCAAGTCAGCCTTCAACCCGGGCGGGTCCGACCCGACCCGGCCCGGTCGACCGGAATGCCAACCCTAACCCTATATATAAAAAGTAATAAGTGTTCGTTATTTATTCTTTATGTAAGGGCATATTATCTACAACCTTAGTATCCCCATCAAATGAAAAATTGATACTATATATAAAAAGTTATAAGTGTTCATTATTTATTCTTTATGTGAGGGCATATTATCAACAAGTGATCATTAACTAAACTACCATGATTCTCAGATATCATAAGATGGTTTAAACCTTAAGTAATAGATAAATGAATTAGATTTAACATTAAAGTTAGCCATCGCTAAGACTAGGTCAAGAAAGTTCACTATTATTATGAGAAGTGTTCTAAAAATGAAATAGATAATAATTTTTCTGCAAAAAATATTTGGAACAAGATTAGAGAAAACTAGCAGAAAATTCATTGCAATATATTTCCACAAAACGAAAAATTAAGAAAAGTAAATGATTTGCATTAGCTATTAGTTATTTGGGAAAAATAAAAGAAAACAGAGATAAAACAAAAATAAAACAAAAAATAAAGAAACAAAGAAACAAAAAAGAGCAAAAGAAAAGTTTATTCAACCTAGCATATTTTTTCCCCAAAATATAATCATAAAATACTAATCAACCCTTTTGTACGTATCTAATGACATCAAGATAAGAGAGAAAACCCCTAAAATTTAATATAAAGATCTTTCTTTCGCTATGGTTCGGTAACTTGACCCAGTTCCAACCACAACATCAGCATAACATATTTTCAATGTAAGTGGTCAAAATTATTGTAACTCTTAGTCTTACCAGAAATTGAAATTACAAAATCTCTAAGGGAATGCAAATGCTAAAAAATTAATCTTTATTGTTCCAATGCAATGCCATCACCAAGGTTTAATTAGTTGGGCTCACTTCGATTGCAGCCCTCAAATTTCAGTTTCAGTTAAACTTTAACAAAGTAGAGAACATAATTGTCAAATCATGTATCTTTTGCATGGATCAATATCACACCATATTGTGCATTGTAAGATACATACTAGAGTAAATCTTAAATATAAGGTTTTTTATAAGAAAAATTGCAGACATGAAAAGATATCTCTGCTTAAAGAATATAAAGTACCCAATCCTTGGGATTGGGGATCCGAAGGGGTAGTTATGGTGGTTTAATATCAGCCTGAATGTTATCTTTCACAAATAAATGTGTTGCACATTGACTGACCTAAAATACATACTTCTATAGCAATTAAACCTTTCTTATTCTCCTAATATTATATTCAGATTTAACCCAGACCCCTTCTAAGGTTGTAGTCTACACCCTATATTACGAGTAACATCGATCTATAATATACATTATTACATTATTACATTAGGTCATATCTACTAATGCAACTAGAATAGGGATGGCATTCAGGCCGACCGGGCCGGGTCCAACCCATTCGGGTTGGCCTATGTTTTGGGCAGGGCTCGGGTCGGGTTGGAGCATTAACCGGGCTGGGTTGGGAAGAGAGAAACTCGACCTGCGAACCCGTACGGGTTGAACCCGTATTGGGCCGGGCCGGATCACGGGTTGACCCGCGAAATTCATTAGTTAATTTTTTTTTAACTCAAAAAAAATTATGAGTTAAATTCACGAGTCAAATGGGTGTGAAGTGTGAACAAAAAATTTAATTGTCCACCACCCACTACTCAATTAGCCTACCTCACCCTAGGTATTTATAGCAAACTCCACCTCACTTCTCTCATCTCACCAATGTGGGCCTCAATGCAATTGGATTTTAAAATTTGAAAACTTTTAGTCCCACATTGGTGAGATGTGAAGTGAGAAGGTGGAGTTGGCTATAAATAACAAGGGTGGGGGTAGTCTAATTGAGTAGTGGGTGGTAACCAATTAATTTTGATGTTCACACACATTTTTATAAAAAAATGAAATAGTTTAGAGTATATCTATATGCATATATACATATATACATATATATTTGCAGTGTATATATACATATATACATATATTTTGTATAAAAAAAGATTAAAAAAAGTAAACAGCAAAAAAAAGTCAAAAAAAAAAATTAAAAAAAAATCCAAACAGGTCAAACCCACGGGTGAAATCCAAAAATTCAATGGATCGAAATCCACGGGCTGGCGGCGCGGGTTTGACTTAGTCAATGGGTTCGCGGGTCGGGTCGAGCGGGTTGGTTTACAAATTTGTCGACCCGGGTCGACCCGCGGGTTCGACCCGAACCCAAACCACTTAATTGTGGGCCGGGTTAGAGTGGGCGGGTCGCAGGAGAGTCACAGGTCAACCCGGCCCGGTTGCCATGACAAAACTAGAATGAATTATATCGACTTAACATGAAACGCTAAAAAATCTTTAAAGATACATAATGATAAATACCGCTCCTAAAAAAAATTGCACCCAATCAACCACCATCAAGAACAAATGGTGATAAAGAAATATTTAGAAGGTTAAAATCATAAGGAAAAAAAAACAAAGAAGAGATGAGACATCTCCACACAAAAGAAAACATTTAGTCAACTGAACCCATTAGTGGAAGTTAGGGAAAGAAGAGCCAAACAAGATGATGGAAACTAAGACGATATAAATTTTGTTACACACTAAAAGAGGACTGTTGAAAGTGGAAGACAAAAAAGGTTAGCGAAGAATGGGAAAGGCAGACTAAAGGAGGAAGCTATAAGAGGCATGAATAAATTTGAGAGAGGGAAAGGCTAAGAGCTAACGTTTGGCAGGGACAGGTTTAGAAAGAAGCTATAATAATAAGTTTTTTAATTAATTGTAAACTAAACCGTTTAACGATATTTCTCAATTTGTTTCCACGGTATCGGTTTTGTTTTGCTATAATGGCATTGCTAAAACCCGCTTTCGACCCGATTCAAACAACTTTTATTCTCCTTTTCTCCTTTTCTCTTTCTTTCAAAAAATGTCAATAAGTGCTTAAAGCAAAGTGTCTCGAGGATTTCTCAAAGATAAGAAAAACTTGATACCCAAAATAAATGCTAAAGCAATTCTATAGCGGGATTTAACGAAATTGACCTCTTCAACGACCATAATCAACATGCAAAGTTCAACGGATTGCATTCAATCTCTAATACTATTTAACTCGGTTAAAACTTGCAGTTCTCTTTCATTTAAATCAAGCATACATGGTTTTCCTAAACAACAACTTACCTATTCCCCGTACCAAGTTTAGCCGCTCTAACTACCAAATTACCAATAACCACAAAAACAAACACAATAACTTCAACCAGATTAATTCTCAAACTTGTTCTCCACATTTCAACCCATATTAACACCAACTTCATCTCTACAAATGCTTATACTATTCCCACCCAACGAGCTCAAATCCACTGCCTTGAAAATCTTACAACTTCAAATACATTCAACTTCTCCAAACCCAGTGCCCGAAATTCCAAACAAGAAACAACCCACTACAAACAACATAACCCAAACCTAATTTTCACCCAAAAACTCCAATAAAACAACTAAACACTTCAAACCCATTTGCGTTTCATGGGTTTCTCGTCCCGTTTCCATTTAAAAAAAGTGGACATCAAAACAACTGTCTTTTCTCAATCAAATACATTCTCATTCAACCTAAGAACCCAGCGATGATGAACACAAAGATATAAGTTTGTTAAAGGTATGAAGAGTACCTCAATTTTCGAGCCAAAGACCGATTTTGATCACTAAAACCCTAGAAGCCCATTCGATCGAAATTTTTGAAGAGAGCTGTTGAGAAATGAAGTGGGACAGTAATAATGAAAGGAATTTTTTACCAAACTATCCCACTTTTTGTAAGTATGTACAAAACTATCCCTGTTTGAAAATTTAATACCAAAACATTCTTATTGATAAGGGGGTTAACGAATCTAGTAGTTTCCCTAGCGTTAACCCCGTTAACGTGCTGATGGGGATACAACTTTTTTCCTTGAGTGGGGATTTCCAAAAAAACTCATCCAATATAGACTCGTTAACCTCGTTAGTGGTAATATTTAAACCACTCGCGATAACGGGGTTAATGTTTGCAGTTGAGACAGTATAGGGCACTACCTCAAAGAGGGGGTGGGTAAAACATCACTAAGTATAGACACGTTAACTCAGTTAACGTGCCTATTATTACCAAGGCCGTTAACTGAGTTAACGAGTGTGAAGATGAAATTAAAGATACTCATATTCTTACCAAGGCCATTAACTGAGTTAACGAGTGTGAAAATTTTAAGTTTTCAGAAAGTTGAAACTTTTTGAAAATTGGAGATACTCACATAACATTAACTCAGTTAATGTGCCTTGTTTTACCAAGGCCGTTAACTGAGTTAACGTGTATGCCTATCTTCACAAACAAATAGACGGAGATGTTTTGTATATAAAAAATCACTATGTATAGACACGTTAACTCAGTTAACGTGCCTATTATTACCAAGGTCATTAACTGAGTTAACGTGTATGCCTGTCTTCACAAACAAACAGACAGGAATGTTTTGTACATAAAAAATCACTATGTATAGACACGTTATCTCAGTTAACGTGCCTATTATTACCAAGGTCGTTAACTCAGTTAGCGACATGGATGTTTTGGTATTAAATTTTCAAACAGGGATAATTTCGTACAAACTTACAAAAAGTGGGATAGTTTGGTAAAAAAATCTATGTTTATAGAATTTTTTACCAAACTATCCCACTTTTTGTAAGTATGTACCAAACTATCCGTTCGAAAATTTAATACCCAAAAGTCCATGTCGCTAACTGAGTTAGCGCCCCTAGAAATTTTCTTCGCGCTATCTCAGTAAGCATGTGCTAGGGGATACCACTTATCCCCTCAAGTAGGGATGTGGGGAAAAATTCACAAAATATAGACACGCTAACTCCGTTAGCGCGCCTATTTAAACCAGGCGCGCTAACCGGGTTAGCGAGTATCGAAGGGACAGTAGGGAGCACTACCTCAAAGAGGGGTGTGGGATAAAAATTCCTAAGTATAGACACGTTAACCCCGTTAGTGCGCCTCTTTATACCAGACACGCTAACCAGGTTGGCGAGTGTCGATTGGGTTCCTCTTAAATAACACACGTTATCTCACTCTCATCTTACTTCTTCTCTCTCCCAAAATCCCATCGAGCGATTTTGAACCCAAGCCCCAAACCCTAGCCTCCGATTTCGGCCTCTACTCATCCCAATCTCTCGAAATTTTTACTAAAATTTCTTCTTCACTGCCGAAAATCTCATCTCAACCAACATTTTCCCCAAATTATTGGTGAACCCATAAACCATTTTTCCCAAATTTTTTGGAAGTAGAGGATCGGATCTGCAGCAGCGTAGTCGACTTCGACCTTCAACCCAACATTCATTTGTAAGTATTCGTAACTTACGGTAAATAATTTATAGTGATTTTGGGTGAAGGCTTGGATTTGAAAATTTGGGTTCATGTTGGTTTTTACATGATAAATATATTAAATTTAGGGTTAAATTTGCATTGGTAGATTTAGGGTTTGGTTTGCATTGATAGATTAGGTTAACGTTTTAATTTGCATTGATAGATATATAACTTACATTGATAGACTTGCTTTGATAAATTTGCTTTGATAAATTTGTACGTGATAGATTTAGGTTGTAAAATTTGCATTGCACGTGATAAATTTGCATTGTGTAATTAACCAGAATCAAATTAATATTGGAATGGACATTGTGAGTAATATTGTTTGATATTGAAATTTTGGAAATTATACATTGTTAATTGTATAATTAATTTTTAGTGATTTTAAGGTAAATTTGTTAACATATATTATCAAACATGTCGGATTCTATTTGATATAACATATGGCACGGACAATGGGTAATCCCGAAGAAGGGAGTACTAGTAGACATCCAATAACCCGAAAGGTCCACAGACATGTCATGGACAACCTCCCCAAAAAAACGAACCATGGCAGACAGAGACGTACCAATGTAAGAAGATTTGACATTAATTTCATACGTTCAATTTTAACATCAATAAAATTATAAATTTGTATGTCGAATTTCTACTTTTTTTTGTGTAGGATGAGGCTGGTCGTTCTTCTTCTCCGGCAAATCAAATGGGCCCGTCTCCTCCTCCAAATCAACATGGCCCTTCTTCTCCATCTAGTTAGCTGGGCCCATCTTCTTCCTCATATGTTCCTTCGGTGGTTCCCGGTCCTATCGACCCAAAGCTTTTGACTTTACAAGGCCAGCATCGCTCTAAAGCCATTTGGGAAGAAAATTCTTCGGAGTGTAGTTTTAGGGGGCAAGGCACGTTAGAGATGCATCCCCATATACATAAGATATTACATCAATGTGGCTTATACGGCATCGGGTTGATGAGCTCTATTAAGGCCGACCGACCTTTTTTAACAGCCCTTCTCGAGAGATGGCGTCCCGAGACACATGGTTTTCACTTGTCAGTCGGCAAGATGACAGTGACACTGCAAGATGTTGCTGTAATAAATGGTCTGCCAATTGATGGACTGACCGTAACTGGCACAATGGACTTGGAACTAGAGTTCATTATCCATGAGTATCTCGGTGTAGAGGTGGATCGATCGGCCCTTGTAGGCAAATCGGTGAGACTGAAATGGCTGTAGGACCCATTCTTCGGTATGTTGACTAATGCCTCTACTGAGTTGCAAGTACATTGTTACTGTCGGCCAACCTAATGACATTGTTCAGAGGTGTGATGTTCCCAAATTCCTCCGGGAATTTCGTGTCGTTAATGTACCTACCACTAATTGCCGATCTTGGTGGAGTTGGGGCGTACAATTGGGGAAGTACTGCATTGGCCACATTGTATAAAGCCGAACCGTTGAAGGTATTCGCGCGTAAAATTATTGAGTCATGTTGAGCACAAGCAGATCTCGTCGGCGAAGGCAACAGAATAGATGTGATATTGTCCGGTCCTGTGCACCAAACAGATCGTCGGAAGACAATGGCTACAAAATCTCGTCCTCGTCCAATAATACAAGAAGATAGACAGTGAAGAAGAAGGGAGCTGTCTCCACCAGTTAATGAAATCCAAGAAGAGGAAGAAGAAGAAATTGACGAAGATAATATTCTCCTCTCCGGCTTAACTCAGGAAAGCCCGAAGCGTCCAAAACGTGCAAGAAAATGTTCAAATCTATTCACCCCTTCATAGGTAAATTTTCGTTTCTGTTATGTATTTTTGTAATTTTGAAAGAAGTCTTGGTAGTTAATGTAAATTGGGATATTTGTTGGCTGTGTTTGGAGAATGATGGCTTAGTAGGCAATGTTTGAGAATGTAATTTGGGAGATGTGTTAGCTGTGTTGGCTTATGATTGTTGTGTTTGAGAATGGTGGCTTAATATGCTATGTTGGCTATGTTTGAGAAATTTTTGTTTGCCTGGGCTTATGATATGTAACATGGGAATGATTTGTTGCCTGAGCTTATGATTGCTGTGTTTTGGAATGATATGCTGTGTTGGCTGTGGCTTATGATATGCCTGGGAATGATTTGTAACATGGGCATGTTATGTTGGCTTATGATATGATGATATGTTGAGAATGTATATGTTGATATGTAGAGATTGCGAAGGTAAATAGAACCAGCTTTGTTGATATATGGAGATTGTCCAAATGTTGATATGTGGAGATTGTGTATTCAGGTACCAGCTTCAGATTTTTCTAAGTCAATTTGTGAAGACAGGAACACACGTTAACTCAGTTAACGACCTTAGTAAAATGAGGCACGCTAACTGAGTTAACGTGTGTGACTAGCTTAAATTTTCAGAACCTTAAAAGTCTCTGAAAATTTTTGAACACAACAGTTGTTAACTCAGTTAACGGTCTGGGTAAAAAGCGGCACGCTAACTGAGTTAATGTGTGTAACTAGCTCAAATTTTCAGAACCTTGAAAGTCTCTGAAAATTTTTTATCACAACAGTCGTTAACTCAGTTAACGGCCTTAGTAAAAAGAGGCACACTAACTGAATTGACTGTTGATTCTTGATTTTGATTATTACAACACAATGCAAAGTTTGTTGTGCTACTTCTTATATATTACAGGATATACACAAGGTTCTTAAAGCAAGTTGATCAAGCAAAGCTACAGACAAAGCTCTAATAGCTAATTGATCAAGAAAGCTACAAGGTTGCCAGCTTCAAAGAAAAAGACGAAGGCTAAAGCTCCATCTCAAGACTCAAGACTCAAGACAAGACCTATGCTTCAATATGTTGTATTAAGTGTCTTGTAACAATTGTAACTTTTTTTTTCTTTGAGTCTTAGAAATTCTGTAATAGTGTTGTCACACACACTCACACATATCTTTAAAATAATTAAGTGTTTTTCAAACTTAAAAAGATCAGAACAAGATTGAAAAAGCTCAGTTGTTAAGTACCAGTCGACCGCCATTAGGCACCAGTCGACTGTCCTAGTACGAAACTGTCTGAACTTATTCAAACTCTGACCAGTCGACTCATAATGGCAATCCAGTCGACTGTTCAAGTCGTTTCGACAGTTTACTGATTTCAAAACTTGATTTTTCGAATTCAAAAGTTTTATTTCCATTGGTTGACAGTTAGTACAACTGCTTCTCAACGTCTAGTGATTCTAACTCTATAAATAGAGTGTAGAAATCACTTGGAAAAGGTTACAAGACAATACTCTTTTTTACAAGCTTTCAAGTACTTATTTTCAAAAAGAGAACAAGAATTCACAAGCTTTCAAATCCTCTTAAGTTTTCGATTCTCTGAAATCAGTCTAGTATAATAGTGATTTCGTTTTAGACTGATTTCGGAAGTTGACCTAATAGCCACGCACAAAATCACATTCACAATAAGGCTATAGGTTGATTGTAAATATTTTGTTGTTGTTCTTCACTCTCGGGTTGTGAGAGTGGTTCCTCTCGGTTGGAGAGTAGGGCTTTAGGGTGTAGAGTAGGTTTTCACTCTTGGTGGAAGAGTGGGTTGCTTTCTCTAGTGGTGAGAAAGGACTACGGGTTGGACAAGGTTGTTGTCAAATGTCGTAGGATATTCTTGTACATTTTTCAAGAATAATGGAAAATCTCAAGTGGGTTGCTTGGAGACTGGATGTAGGTCGGGAGGACCGAACCAGGATACATCGTGTGTACTCTGTGGTTGTATTTCTCTGAACTTGCATTTCATTTACTTGCTTTTTTAAGTTCTCTGTGAAACTTGTCCGGACAGTCGACCGTGTCCCTTTTTAAGTTGGCTGACCAGACTTGTACTACATTCTCTCTGAAAACTTGTCTGGTAAGTCGACTGGTTCTTTTATAAGTCGACTGATCATACTCGTTTTAAAATACTCTTCTTAACTGTCGCCCCAGTCGACTGGTTTCTCTTTTCAAGTCGATTGGACTGAAGAAAAAGTTCAATTCCGCAATTATTTTTATAAAACACTATTCACCCCTCTCTAGTGTTTCTTGCCTTGCCTACAGGATCCAACATTAACGTGTGTGACTAGCTCAAATTTCTAGAATCTTGAAAGTCTCTGGAAATTTCTGATCACAACAGTCGTTAACTCAGTTAACGGCCTCGGTAAAAAAAGGCAAGCTAACTGAGTTAACGTGTGTGACTAGCTCAAATTTCTAGAACCTTGAAGTCTCTAGAAATTTCTGATCACAACAGTCGTTAACTCAGTTAACGGCTTTGGTAAAAAGAGACATGCTAACTGAGTTAACGTGTGTGACTAGCTCAAATTTCCAGAACCTTGAAAGTTTTTGAAAATTTCTGTTCACAATAGTCGTTAACTTAGTTAACGGCCTTGGTAAAAAGAGGCACGCTAACTGAATTAACGTGTGTGACTAGCTCGAATTCCAGAATCTTGAAAGTCTTTGAAAATTTTTGATCACAACAGTCTGTAACTCAGTTAACGGCCTTGGTAAAAAGAGGCACGCTAACTGAGTTAATGTGTGTGACTATCTCAAATTTCCAGAAACTACTAAGTCTTTGGAAATTTTAGATCACAACTACACATTCATTCAAAATAATAAACACCATACATTCATTCAGTAACTTCAAAATATTGAACAATACAAATTTCAAACCAAAACATTCAACAAAATACAATATTACAATCATTCAATGATGGCTTTGAGTAGATTAACTTGAGTTTTTCCAACATCTACCCCTATTGTGACCTCTCAAACCGCATTTTGAACACGTCATTCCGGAAGCCCTACTAGACTCATCTCTTACATCCATATCATTACGAACTCTCGTACTCTTCGGACGACCTTTCCGAGAACGTCGAAGGCTAGGATCAGCTACAAGTCTGTTTCCAGTATTAACAGACCAATATGCAGGATCTAGTGTAGGATGAAAATTGGGAGCCCATATTTGTGCTAACGAAATAGTTGAATAGAATGTATCAACATACGGCTTGTAATCAATAATGCGATATGCGCAAGCATGAGAACATGGTATATGATATAACTGAAAATTTTGGCAAGTACATGTTTTAGTGCCCAAGTTAACGTGTGCAAGTTACCACCCTTTTGATTCTCACATATTCTTCGTATACCTGTTTTGACTGCAAATACTCTGGGTTGATGGCTAAACAATATCACCTCATGCATGTTGGCTCTTTCACGCTGAATATCTATTAAATCCTGTACTGTTTATGCAAAAAATTTACCTTCACTTTTGAGCTTGTTAGCTAACTGACGCGGTGTAGCAAAGTAAGAATTAAGACGGTAAAAGATTATGTCCACAATAGCAGTTACTGATAGACTACGCACACCCTTCAATACCAAGTTGAAAAATCTGATAGGTTGGTAGTCATTATGCCATATCGCCATCCTCCATCTTCAGAAAGTGCCCATTTGTCAACTAATTTCTCTTTCAACCAATTTGCCGCTTCCACATTAACTGTTTCCAGTTCCGCGAGTTTGCTTTGAAATTTTTTGGGTTGGTTTTGACATGCTATAATTTTAACTTTCGTCCGCATTTCTTTGCTACCAAATTTGGTAAAGAAATTTGTAGCAAAATGTCGCATACAATAACGATGATATGCATTTGGTTCGTTCCACACTCCGTTCTGCGAGTCCATGGCGGCCAAAATACCGGCGTGGCGATCAGAGATAACACATAAACCAAACCGATCAGTGACATAAAAACGAATACAACTCATAAACCATGTCCATGTATAAACACTCTCTCCGTCAACTATTGCGAAGGCAAATAGAAACAGACAATCACTCGCATCCGGTGATACGGCTATTAACAAACAGCCCATATATTTTCCATACAAGTGTGTCCCATCAAAACTTATAACAGGTTTGCATGATTTGAACCCTTCAATTGAAGCACCAAATGCCCAAAACACTCCCCTAAATATTTCTTCGCCAGGACCGAATTCATACTTATTCCAATGGATAACAGTTCCTGTATTTGCTACTTGTATTGCTGATAGAAGTAAAGGCAAATTTTTATACACGCCTTCAAATGATCCGTACAACTTCTCAATAGATTTTTGTTTTGCAGTCCAAGCCTTCCTATAAGATATCTGATAATTCAATTGTAGTTTGACTATCTCAATAATAGCCCGCAGTGTAATTTCTATCTGAGCCTTCACAACATTCATAATCATATTGCATACAAGTTTAGCGCCAACTTTACAGTGGTCTTGATTCAATGTGGGAATCACACATGTATGCGGCCCTGCTAGTTTTTTAACCACAAAATTTGTCCAACCATTCGGAACGATTGCACGTAATCTCCACGGACAACCACCCTCACTTGCAACCAGTGGGATTTGCACCATCTCCTCAAGTGAACGTTTTCTTGGAGCCAATTTACATTTCACAACAAAGATGGTCGGTGAAGATTTCATTGTGATAAATTCCCGATGTTTGTTGATGGAGTATAGTTTTAGCGCATGTTGAATTGATTCTTTACTTTGAAACTCTTGCCCAATGTAGAACTCATCTACGTGGATGAACCGGACGACTCTTGTGGACCATGATTTACTCTCGCACTTTGTGCCATTTCCTCGCACTCTTGTGCCACTTTGACATTATTGAAGCCATCAGTAACGTGCTCATCGACATCATTACTCTCATTTATATTAATATTTACATATTCATCTTCTTCTTCCTCGTCTTCATTTTGTAATCCCTCTTCAAGTTCATCGTCTGTTTCTTCGTCTTCTTCATCATCATCAATTAAATCATTATTAACGGTAGCATTTTCAAATATCCCGAAAACATTGGTATTCGGAACGTAATCATTAACCAAACTTGGTTGACGTGGCAATTCAAAACCAGTAGGATCCAGACATGTAGTATTTGTAAACGTGTCTTCTTGTGAGGATTGTGGGATTGCATGGGATGTTTGAACTGGATTGGAAATGATCTTATGGATCAACACTTCACGTGTGGAGCTTGAACCAGGGTTAGCATGTGGTTGGGGATTAATAATTTCGGTTTGCTGAATATATAGCTCTAATGCAGACCAACTAAAATTCGGATCAAGTGTTCTGCCAATCATGGACTTCAAAGAGTTGTCGTTTCCTACGGGCATAGTCATAAAATATTGACCATCACATTTTCCTGCTGCATAACGTGCGAAAATTTTAAAATTCCCTCGTTCTCTATCCGAATTAGTAACCTCATAAATCTTCTCAAAAAATTTTTCCATTGTGATTGTACGAGGTACCAAAATTATTTCGGGATCAACGACACTATAACAACAACCTATTTTTGGGTCACGGATAATTTCACCACCAAAATAAAGCCAAATAGGAATATTGTAATCCATACCTTTACATATTTAAAAAAAATAATCATTATCTACTAAACAAAATATATTCGATAAAATGATATACAAATCATATATTGAAATTAATGATCAGAAAACATGAGCAATTTCGAGCTTCGAGAAGACGGCGTAGTGAATGGGTTGATAACAAATCTGCTATGTAAATCCCCAATCAAAGAAATGCCCAAACATGGATTTAGGATTTTCAGAGTGGGAGGAGATATGAAAGTGAGAGAAGAAGAAGATCCTTTAAGATTTTGTAGAGTTTTTTTGAGTAAGATCTACAATTAGGATGCTAGGGTTTTGGAGTTGGGTTTCGAAATTGGAGGAGAAAGAGAAGAAAGAGAGACACTAAAAATATGATGACACAGCGTTAGCGATTGTCATTAAATAAGGTCCCAATCAACACTCGCTAACCCGGTTAGCGCGCCTGGTATAAAGAGGCGCGCTAACGGGGTTAACGTGTCTATACTTAGGGATTTTTAGCCCACACCCCTCTTTGAGGTAGTGCCCTCTACTGTCCCATCGACACTCGCTAACCCGGTTAGCGCACCTAGTTTAAATAGGCGCGCTAACGGAGTTAGCGTGTCTATATTTGGTGAGTTTTTCCCACATCCCTACTTGAGGGGATAAGTGGTATCTCCTAACACACGCTAACTGAGATAGCGCGAAGAAATTCACTAGGGACGCTAAATCAGTTAGCGACAATGACTTTTTGGTATTAAATTTTCGAACAGGGATAGTTTGGTACATACTTGGTTTGGTAAAAAAATTCAGTTTATATTGGGCATGGGTTCGGGTTAAATCCTTTATTTTCTACCCGTTTAATTTCTACCCTCAGTTCATATTGGACACAATAATTTTCACGAGTTTCCCACTTTCCTTCAAATATAATTTGCCAAACACGCAGACGTACGCTTAAAGAGTGGTAATGGGTACGTAGGTATATGGATTTGAATAATCGATTAGGATTTCCAACCCACTAAAAAATGCTAGGAGTACACACATTCTCAAATGCCTCGTTTTGGCCAAAAAACAGCATGTAAGCATTATCAAACATTAAAACGTTGCCATTAAATAATGCATGTACATAACAATTTTACAATAAATTAACAACCTAACAACTGAAGCTTCACAAACAACCCTACTCTTGAAAAAGCTCCGGAAAAGACGATACAACTCGATTACATCCAAAAGCCATATAAATGGGCATTTGATAAACAGATATCTTCCTCGACAATTTCACCGATTAACAAGAGAAATAATTCAAACACTTCTCCTTTTTACTGATGAATGATGAGTGTAGCCAGTACACTCTATAAAGACCAATGAATGTACAAGGGTAAAGTAATTTCTAACTAGATGTT
The DNA here is from genome assembly GCA_017893485.1 of Hemerocallis citrina. Taxonomy (NCBI): domain Eukaryota; kingdom Viridiplantae; phylum Streptophyta; class Magnoliopsida; order Asparagales; family Asphodelaceae; genus Hemerocallis; species Hemerocallis citrina. Next base: position 2,594,917 of record JACEHZ010000091.1, read on the forward strand.
CGTATTGCACTTCACATGCTCCACCTCCATTTGGGTGATTCAAAACTCCGGCAAACTGAATCATAATCTGAAACTTGATCAACTGCAGACGTACAATCAAAGAAAGAAACAAGAGATGAATGCACTTCATATCATAAATTGAGATCGAGAACATGACAGTACAAAGAACTAAAAAGTAAAAGATTTGTGAAGCTACCATTTCCTAAGCAAGCCATTGTCAGTAGTGAAGATATCATCTTCCTAGCTAAAGCTGTGATATCGTTTAGAGTCAACTAATCTAAATGTTGTAAAAATGCTCGACTGGTTCCTGCATAAATATGTGATCACTTATGAGAATGGAAATTTCGGAGTGTGTTGTTTATCTCTAATCTCTAATCTCTAATCTTATAATGGGAGAACACCTTAGTGTCATTTGTTAATCTACCAACCCGTACATTGCACGTGCATAACTAATATGAAGGAGGTCTCAGGTTTGAGTCCCCACTACATCAGATTTTTACTTATTTTTTTTAATATATTAAATATGCATCACACATGTAAATTAGTATCTATCTATATATAATATAATATATAATAACTATAATAATGGAAGAGTTGGAGTTGTAAATTTACCTACTTACACACGTGCAACTCCAACTCTCCCATTAGTCTTCACATTTATTTTTAAAAATTTATAATCATATTTATTAAAACATGCATCGCACGTGTAAATCAGAGCTTCACTTTAAATTTTTTTTAAAAAGTTAATACATGCATTGCACGTGTATATTACTGGTGATTGGTAGTTATAATGAATGCAGCAAATAACAAGTAATGTATAAAATATTCCTTCTGATCCATGTATAAAATAACAAGTAATGTATAAAATATTCCTTCTGAATGCAGCAAATTAACACGTGTATAGAAATGACTTAATTTTTCGCAACAAAGTTTATAGTATTCCTTACTCAATGAATAAAATATTCCTTCTGATCCATAATTGGGCAGGTGCTCAAGAGCAAGCTAAGAGGATCGGGAACAGTGCAGGGGAGTTGAGAGTTTGGCGCATAGTGGAAGGAGCTTTGGCCTGATTTTCTTCGGTGGCTTTATGTTATCTCATTTCTGTTGTTTTTATTTCGATGTTTGACTTTGTTGTTTTATTTTGCATCGCTGTTCGGACAGCCTATCTGTAATATTAGTACTTTGTAATGCTTTGTTTCTTTAATCCTCATTAATGAAACGATGGCTTCGGTCATCTTCTTATAAATAAAAAAAAAAAAAACAAGTAATGTACCTACAACCGTATGACAGTATCTGCCTATCAATATCCTCAATAATAATTGCCTGTTAAAGACAGAGAAAGTCGCAGCACCTTATATTACTGACCCATAAACAAACAAAAAAAAAACGTGTGAAGAAAAAGATTATCAAAGTTGATTTGGAAGATACTCGGGATTCCAGGTTGAACAAAACAGCAGACTTGGTTGCATTTTAGCTCGAGTTAATTCAAGCTCCCGGCACTGCAATATTAATAAAAGGCTAAATTTAAAAAAATTACACAAAGTTTTGGGCCAGTTTTAAAAAAGTACACAAACGTTTTTTTTTAAAAAAAGGACACAACGTATAAATAAAGTCCACTGGGTTAGTTAGGGTTAGGGTTAGTTCGGGGGATTTATTTAAACATATGATTAGTTGAGTGATGTTTTTTTAAACACAAATAAAAGATGAAAGTGGTTTTTTTAAACCCTAACCCTAACCCTAACTAACCCAGTAGACTTTATTTAAACATTGTGTCCTTTTTTTTATAAAAAAAAAATTGCGAATTTTTTTTTAAACTAGCCCAAAACTTTGTGTACTTTTTTTAAATTTAGCCTTAATAAAAGGGTTCAAGGAGTTGGAAGACAAGTCAAAGTTGTTTAGTAAAAAAAAAATGGTAGCTACCGCACGTGCAATTTATGACAAGTCAAAGTTGTTTAGTGTCATTTGTCACTAGTAATCCGCACGTGCAATGCACGTTTCATGGGTTAGCACGTGCAATTTGCACTGGGGATATGCACGTGCAATGCACGGATTTGATGGAGGGAGAGGAAGAGACGGTTTCGATTTTTGAGGGAACAAAATTTTATGAAGACTTTAAATGGGAAGTGAAAATTACAAAATTAACCTTATATATTTTTTTTAGCTTTTTATGTATATAGGGGCATAATAGTAAAAAGCCACTAAAATGAAGCTTTGCTTAATAATAGTATAGATTATGTCATTTTGTCAACACATGCAGCGCACGTGCTGGTATTTTTTTTGTCCTTTTCATTCCTCCTCCCCATTTTCCCCACGTGCAACGCACGTGTATGATACTAGATTTTTTTTGTCCTTTTCATTCTCCCTCTCCATTTTTTCCATGTGCGCACATGTATAATACTAGTTTCCATATAAAGATAACACATTAAGCTCAACCGTTTTCATTATTAAAAAAAAGAAGTTGTAACAAGTTTAACTAAACTTGCTTACCGTAGTTGAAAAGAAGCCATAGAGACCGGTATCATTGAATACACTACAAAAGTATGAACAACACTGAAATTCTTGATAAGCATTTAGGACATTCAGATCTGCAGTATCCACAAGTGCAAGTAGTTTGTTACTAAAACAAACTCGAGGAACTTCGCTCCCCATGTAAAAAAACGGAGAGTAAACAAATAATGCAACAAATCACATCGTGATGTCATACAATATCTAGAACCAAACAAGATCAGTGCCGTTAACCCTTTTCAACTAATTCTTCATTGGAGGCAACAAATGTTCGAACAGTTATTCAAGAGAATGGATACGTTAACATCTATATGGCAAAAGGATGTGTTTGCATCAGTTTAGTAATTTTGGTATAATATCTCAAAGAAAAGTAAGTTGGCATAATATAATACAACAATATTTAGGTTGCACGCCACCGAAACATCAATTACTTTCTGAAGGACATAATAACTGAGAAATGAAATCCTGTCCTGACTGTGAATACAGCTAAAATACAAGAATACCAATAAACCCTTTAGCCAAGTTTTTTCGAGTAAGCTAGATCAGTTTTTTGGTCAACTCACCTACACTACAAACAGTTATAGAATCCCCGGCGCTCTTTTCTATAATGGCCAGCGTTTTCGAAACGCCGGGGAATGTCTGCATGGCATTTCACAAAACGCCGTCCTTGCCGCTGCCGGGGAAACTATAAGATTCCCCGGCGCAATGAAACGCCGGAGAAAGTTTTGAAAATCCCCGGCATTTTATAAACGCCGGCGATTTATTTTTGAAATTTAAAAATTTCTTACCGTTACTTAATATACCCCGGCGAATGTTTTATTCTTGCTGACTAAAGTTCCCAATCCTTCACAAATTATGAAACCCATAGAATGATAATCATATTGTTCAAACTCACAAAATATCAAATTATCACAAACTCCACTACTCCACAAATTATCACAAACTCCACTACTCCACAAATTATGAAACTCACAAATTATCAAACAAACACTCCTTGAAACTTTCATAAAACAACGATCTTTCAACTTTCATAGTACTATATATACATCACATAAAGTTCTTTCAACTTCAAAATATACATCACATAAAGTTCTTTCATAACTAATTAGCCTTTCATAAAACAAAGATCTTTCAATTTCAAAATACACATCACATAAAGATCTTTTCTTGCTTTGTTTACTTGAAAGGAAATTAGAAGCCAATGATCTCCAACCATTCAACAAGATCCCAGTGCTTGCTTTGCAAATCTGAAATGAAATGCTTGCTTTGCCTGAATCCCCTGCACCAGTTTTAAATCAGATGTGTTATGTTTGTAAATACAGGAAGGAATTGCAGTTGGAAGGAGTTTCGCTATGTTCAAGAACTACCACATCGATGGAAACAAGGAAATGGTCGCGTTTGGGATGATGAACATACATATATTATTTCAATCCATGACATACATATATTACCTACCTCTGTTTCCAAACACATGCAGTAAGTTTATCACATAAACTAGATATATTTAATTCATAACCAGGACCATTCTCGAGGTCTACGGTTAACTACAATGCCCTAGGAAACTTGCCCGACTCTGCTATTTATAGACGAATGGATCAATACCCGGTGGCCCAGAATGTGCCCGGAGTATTTATACTCAAAACTGACGATCCTATCTACTTTGCAAATGTTAGCTAAGTGAGAGAGAAGTAGATACAATTCCATATGTACAAAACTATGTACTGCATATACTACTATATATGTTTGCACATTACTAACTAAAAAATACAGATAACTAAAAATACATTAAAGCTATTTTAATGTATTTTTTTCTTCTTTATATTTGTTACATTAAGGTTACTTGTTTTTTCTTCATATATTGAATATAAACAATAAAACTTGTTTGATTTTTCTTCATATATTGAATATGAACAGTAAAAGATGTCCGTCTTCATATTCTCAGGTATGTTCAGTACTATCAGGAGAAGGAAAAGCTGGAGCACAAGTACTGAGGTCATGCCTTCAGGAAATTTATAACAATAAAGTGAAGCTAATAAGGTTGTAATACCTAAGAGTTGAGAAAATCCCGCCTACAGTGTACGTCTAGCGATGCTGTTGACGGGATCACGATCGCCGGCTTCCTCTTCATTCGGACGACTGGATGATGTCGGGTCTCTATCACCTTGCTGTATAAGAAATAAGTATGAAAGATGCTTTGAGTCAGATTGGTACACACAATTAGTCAGATTGGTATAAAATGCTAATGCAAATAAAATGCATAAGCAATTGATACACACAATTAGATAAGAACAATACTGTATATAATTTCTAACCTGTTTCGGAATGTTAGCGGGGTTTTGAACATTTGTTTCCCTCATTATATGTGCTATATGTGCAACTGTTGCCTGAAGATTTGCGACTTGCGTCTCTGGAATAGATATCTTCTCATCTCTAGGATCCGGCTGTGTTGATGAAGAAGCACAAGTTCGAGAGGGTGTTGGTCCTAACCCCTTCCCACGCACATGGCCATGGCGCTCCGGACCCATATTTTCGACCAACGCCTGGTGTTGAAGCTGCACTATATCAACCGGTGTTGTTGGGAAGTCGACGGTGGAAGCGGATGATAGTTCGGCATACCTATTTCGAGCAGTTCTCTGTTTTAAAAAAAAAACAAATTCCAAAAACATGTGATATATGATTCATTGTTAAGACATATTACACATCAAATAAGCACATTTAAGATAGAAAAACTATTACCGATATTGTCGCTGCCTTTGAGGACGGAAATACGCCTTGTGAGTTCATGTGGGTTGCGTCGAAGAAATCTAAATCGCCGTACTGATCCGCATCTCCTCGCTCCACATCCTACATATATTAGAATACATAAGGAATTATAAAATCAATTACGTATACTATTCAAATGAAGATCAAAACACTTAGATATACCATTATTGCGCGTTGCCTTACAAAGCTTGTACCTCCTGAAGTGTGCAGCACGTCCTGTGCATTCCTACTTGCACGACCTCTTTCAGCTCTCTTCTGCACATAAATAAAATTATTACAATCACAATAAGATTTAATAAGCCAAATATCATATCAAAATATATTACATCATATACTACATTTTTTTGATTACCTTCCCTTCAGATGTACTCCAAAAATGACAAAAGAATTTTCCAATCAGAACGCACGACACCTCTCGGGACTACTCTTGTGTTCTCAACCATTGTTCGGTTCTCGTCATAATATTTTGCCTTAAGCTCAACCTTATAGTCTCTCCATTTCTCTCTCCATTTCTTGGACATAGATTTATTTACCCAGTCGGCATCAAGAACCGTCGGGTAATCAAATTTTTGCTGCAATAATGGTACAGCAATCATGAATACAAATGTAGGCTTCCAGATTTTGGACAAGTAGGCTGTAAGGCCAATTCCCTAGATAACAAAAATCTGAATTCTGAAACTTATGAAGATATATTGATTTGGTTACAGGTGCAACAAATACAAATGCAACTTGAACTGAGGTACAACAGTCATGAATCAATTTCATATATCTAAGAATTTACGGCACAAGATAAACAGAATAGTATTTACACATCCTAACAAAGGAGCAGGTTGCAACTGATTAGCACCTCACTACACAATCTAAAACTCAAAGATCAAACAAAAAGAATAAAATTGATGCCAAAAAGAATAAAATACAGTTATTGTTTCTATTGGAGAAATTTGTTTCTATTGTAGGTCTTGTGAACTGTTCTCATGAAGTTTTGTATCTGATGAAGTTGATGCCATACCAATGACTTTGGAAGCAAAACTGAAGATACAAAACTTACTAAATTACTAAATTTCTGTAAGATGATGGAGCTGTGTAAGATGATGGTAGAAGTAAATTACTAAATTTATGTAAACTGTTTATATATTTTTGTTGTCTCTGTATGTGCACAAAACTGCAGCCTGATTTGCATAATGACATTTATATTTGATACCTTGATGCCTCTAACTGTAGAAAAGTGATGTTTTCCAGGATCAATCTCCATTATATGGAAATTAACACAGAAAATTGTAAGAGAAATATGTTGACATATTTTTAGTTTCATGTATTAGACTTACTGGATGTGGTTCTTTAATCATGCAGCTTGGAACATAAGATATAAATTGTAAACGGTAAGAGTAGAACAATCCAGCACCATATTATATATTGAAACCAAAGGATACTAAGAAATACTGTAGAAATGGATGGTACCTTAAGAACTTCAACAACTCTAGCCCTTGTCGCTATGGGAATTTTTGTCCATCTATCGTAAGATAGTGGAAGATACTCCGAATTCTTTGCAATCAACCCTATGAAAAATGCGAATGTTACGACATTTTTTCCTATGGGCTGATTATCGTCATTCACCTCCACTTGAATTTTTTGACCCGCGGGTAGCTTCCAAACATCATTTAACTTCGTCGCTCCCCGAGTTTTTTTTGGGGGTGGCTGGGTGCTCCTTTCACCTACCTCTAAGTGGTTAACCTCCTCGTTTAGAGGCTCCTCACCCCTTTGACTAGGCGCCGTATTCCTTCGCGGCATAATTCACACCTATTGACAAAAGTAATAAAATATAAATTAGTATAAAAATACGATATTTAATTCACATTTCAAAGACAAGGCTAAATAATTGATAAATAAAGTTAATTCAAATTATGCATGAATGTGTTGATACTTCACAGTAGTGGGATAATTCAAAGTTAATTCAAATTAGTATAAAAATGCAATAAATTGAATTCACAAAATCGGAAAATTTTTAAGGTGTTTTCAACCTAATCAACTGAATAGATTGTCCATTATACCCAGCACCGAAAATCTATGTTCCCTGCATAAACCAGAAAGGGCAATACTTGGGTAGAAAATTGGACCCAGACGATATTTCAGGTGATGACCATGTGGCCGCCTTAACACATCGGACCCAGACGATATTTCAAGTGAATGTTCCCACTCCTCCACCCCATCAAAAGTCGTAGTTTCTGTCCTGAAATTGTGTGTCAGGCAACCATCTTCTATGACCCATGCAGCAGAACTTTTTTCCATTATATAGCCATCGTGAAGTAGTTTTATCAGCACAACAAGGATATGCATTACGCCCTTTGGTGCTATAACCGGATAAATTTGCATACGCAGGAAAATCATTGATTGTCCAAGTCAATGCAACTCGAAGACGGAATGATTTCTTAGTTGTTATATCATATGTTGGAACACCCTCCCACAACTGTTGGAGCTCATCTATTAAAGGCTGAAGATAGATATTTATATCATTTCCAGGGCTTTTCGGTCCAGAAACTATTGTGGACAAAATAAATGACGATGGCTTCATACACTTCTAAGGCGGTAGATTATACGGTATCAACACTACAGGCCATATGCTGTATGTACTACTCGTTTGTCAAAATGGGTTAAAACCATCATTGGCTAATCCAAGTTCTCAAGGCGGAAAAGAAGCCACCAAAATAGATGCGCTACTTCCCTTTGATTCCTAGGCTACAAAGGTTGTTTATATCATCTAAGACTTCTTCTGATATGAGATGGCATGCTGAAGGGCGGAAGAATGATGAAATTCTCAGACATTCGGCGAATTCTGCTGCATGAAAAAGTTTTGATGAAAGATATCCTGATTTTGCTGAAGATACTCGCAACGTGCGACTTGGATTAGCTAATGATGGTTTTAACCCATTTTGGCAAACGAGTAGTACATACAACATATGGCTTGTAGTGTTGATACCGTATAATCTACCGCCTTGGAAGTGTATGAAGCCATCGTCATTTATTTTGTCCACAATAGTTCCTGGACCGAAAAGCCCTGGAAATGATATAGATGTCTATCTTCAGCCTTTAATAGATGAGCTCCAACAGTTGTGGGAGGGTGTTCCAACATATGATATAACAACTAAGAAATCATTCCGTCTTCGAGTTGCAATGACTTGGACAATCAATGATTTTTCTGCGTATGCAAATTTATCCGGTTATAGCACCAAAGGGCGTAATGCATATCCTTGTTGTGCTGATAAAACTACTTCACGATGGCTATATAATGAGAGAAAGTTCTGCTGCATGGGTCATAGAAGATGGTTGCCCGACACACAATTTCAGGACAGAAACTACGACTTTTGATGGGGTGGAGTGGGAACATTCACTTGAAATATCGTCTGGGTCCGATGTGTTAAGGCGGCCACATGGTCATCACTTGAAATATCGTCTGGGTCCAATTTTCTACCCAAGTATTGCCCTTTCTGGTTTATGTGGGGAACATAGAATTTCGGTACTAGGTATAATGGACAATCTAGGTATAATGGACAATCTATTCAGTTGATTATGTTGAAAACACCTTAAAATTTTTCCGATTTTGTGAATTCAATTTATTGCATTTTTATACTAATTTGAATTAACTTTGAATTATCCCACTACTGTGAAGTATCAACACATTCATGCATAATTTGAATTAACTTTATTTATCAATTATTTAGCCTTGTCTTTGAAATGTGAATTAAATATCGTATTTTTATACTAATTTATATTTAATTACTTTTGTCAATAGGTGTGAATTATGCCGCGAAGGAATACGGCGCCTAGTCAAAGGGGTGAGGAGCCTCTAAACGAGGAGGTTAACCACTTAGAGGTAGGTGAGAGGAGCACCCAGCCACTCCCCCAAAAAAATCCGGGGAGCGACGAAGTTAAATGATGTTTGGAAGCTACCCGCGGATCAAAAAATTCAAGTGGAGGTGAATGACGATCATCAGCCCATAGGAAAAAATGTCGTAACATTCGCATCTTTCATAGGGTTGATTGCAAAAAATTCGGAGTACCTTCCACTATCTTACGATAGATGGACAAAAATCCCCATAGCGACAAGGGCTAGAGCTGTTGAAGTTCTTAAGGTACCATCCAAATCTACAGTATTTCTTAGTATCCTTTGGTTTCAATATATAATATGGTGCTGGACTGTTCTACTCTTACCATTTACAATTTATATCTTATGTTCCAAGATGCATGATTAAAGAACCACATCCAGTAGATCTAATACATGAAATTGAAAATATGTCAACATATTTCTCTTACAATTTTCTGTGTTAATTTCCATATACAGGAGATTGATCCTGGAAAACATCATTTTTCTACAGTTAGAGGCATCAAGGTATCAAATATAAATGTCATTATGCAAATCAGGCTGCAGTTTTGTGCACATACAAAGACAACAAAAATATATAAACAGTTTCCATAAATTTAGTAATTTACTTCTACCACCATCTTACACAGCTCCATCATCTTACAGAAATTTAGTAATTTAGTAAGTTTTGTATCTTCAGTTTTGCTTCCAAAGTCATTGGTATGGCATCAACTTCATCAGATACAAAACTTCATGAGAACAGTTCACAAGACCTACAATAGAAACAAATTTCTCCAATAGAAACAATAACTGTATTTTATTCTTTTTGGCATCAATTTTATTCTTTTTGTTTGATCGTTGAGTTTTAGATTGTGTAGTGAGGTGCTAATCAGTTGCAACCTGCTCCTTTGTTAGGATGTGTAAATACTATTCTGTTTATCTTGTGCCGTAAATTCTTAGATATATGAAATTGATTCATGACTGTTGTACCTCAGTTCAAGTTGCATTTGTATTTGTTGCACCTGTAACCAAATCAATATATCTTCATAAGTTTCAGAATTCAGATTTCTGTTATCTAGGGAATTGGCCTTACAGCCTACTTGTCCAAAATCTGGAAGCCTACATTTGTATTCATGATTGCTGTACCATTATTGCAGCAAAAATTTGATTACCCGACGGTTCTTGATGCCGACTGGGTAAATAAATCTATGTCCAAGAAATGGAGAGAGAAATGGAGAGACTATAAGGTTGAGCTTAAGGCAAAATATTATGACGAGAACCGAACAATGGTTGAGAACACAAGAGTAGTCCCGAGAGGTGTCGTGCGTTCTGATTGAAAAATTCTTTGTCATTTTTGGAGTACATCTGAAGGGAAGGTAATCAAAAAAATGTAGTATATGATGTAATATATTTTGATATGATATTTGGCTTATTAAATCTTATTGTGATTGTAATAATTTTATTTATGTGCAGAAGAGAGCTGAAAGAAGTCGTGCAAGTAGGGATGCACAGGACGTGCTGCACACTTCAGGAGGTACAAGCTTTGTAAGGCAACACGCAATAATGGTATATCTAAGTGTTTTGATCTTCATTTGAATAGTATACGTAATTAATTTTATAATTCCTTATGTATTCTAATATATGTAGGATGTGGAGCGAGGAGATGCGGATCAGTACGGCGATTTAGATTTCTTCGACGCAACCCACATGAACTCACAAGGCGTATTTCCGTCCTCAAAGGCAGCGACAATATCGGTAATAGTTTTTCTATCTTAAATGTGCTTATTTGATGTGTGATATGTCTTAACAATGAATCATATATCACATGTTTTTGGAATTTGTTTTTTTTAAAACAGAGAACTGCTCGAAATAGGTATGCCGAACTATCATCCGCTTCCACCGTCGACTTCCCAACACCACCGGTTGATATAGTGCAGCTTCAACACCAAGCGTTGGTCGAAAATATGGGTCCGGAGCGCCATGGCCATGTGCGTGGGAAGGGGTTAGGACCAACACCCTCTCGAACTTGTGCTTCTTCATCAACACAGCCGGATCCTAGAGATGAGAAGATATCTATTCCAGAGACGCAAGTCGCAAATCTTCAGGCAACAGTTGCACATATAGCACATATAATGAGGGAAACAAATGTTCAAAACCCCGCTAACATTCCGAGACAGGTTAGAAATTATATACAGTATTGTTCTTATCTAATTGTGTGTATCAATTGCTTATGCATTTTATTTGCATTAGCATTTTATACCAATCTGACTAATTGTGTGTACCAATCTGACTCAAAGCATCTTTCATACTTATTTCTTATACAGCAAGGTGATAGAGACCCGACATCATCCAGTCGTCCGAATGAAGAGGAAGCCGGCGATCGTGATCCCGTCAACAGCATCGCTAGACGTACACTGTAGGCGGGATTTTCTCAACTCTTAGGTATTACAACCTTATTAGCTTCACTTTATTGTTATAAATTTCCTGAAGGCATGACCTCAGTACTTGTGCTCCAGCTTTTCCTTCTCCTGATAGTACTGAACATACCTGAGAATATGAAGACGGACATCTTTTACTGTTCATATTCAATATATGAAGAAAAATCAAACAAGTTTTATTGTTTATATTCAATATATGAAGAAAAAACAAGTAACCTTAATGTAACAAATATAAAGAAGAAAAAAATACATTAAAATAGCTTTAATGTATTTTTAGTTATCTGTATTTTTTAGTTAGTAATGTGCAAACATATATAGTAGTATATGCAGTACATAGTTTTGTACATATGGAATTGTATCTACTTCTCTCTCACTTAGCTAACATTTGCAAAGTAGATAGGATCGTCAGTTTTGAGTATAAATACTCCGGGCACATTCTGGGCCACCGGGTATTGATCCATTCGTCTATAAATGGCAGAGTCGGGCAAGTTTCCTAGGGTATTGTAGTTAACCGCAGACCTCGAGAATGGTACTGGTTATGAATTAAATATATCTAGTTTATGTGATAAACTTACTGCATGTGTTTGGAAACAGAGGTAGGTAATATATGTATGTCATGGATTGAAATAATATATGTATGTTCATCATCCCAAACGCGACCATTTCCTTGTTTTCATCGATGTGGTAGTTCTTGAACATAGCGAAACTCCTTCCAACTGCAATTCCTTCCTGTATTTACAAATATAACACATCTGATTTAAAACTGGTGCAGGGATTCAGGCAAAGCAAGCATTTCATTTCAGATTTGCAAAGCAAGCACTGGGATCTTGTTGAATGGTTGGAGATCATTGGCTTCTAATTTCCTTTCAAGTAAACAAAGCAAGAAAAGATCTTTATGTGATGTATATTTTGAAATTGAAAGAACTTTATGTGATGTATATATAGTACTATGAAAGTTGAAAGATCTTTATTTTATGAAAGTTTCAAGGAGTGTTTGTTTGATAATTTGTTAGTTTCATAATTTGTGGAGTAGTGGAGTTTGTGATAATTTGTGGAGTAGTGAAGTTTGTGATAATTTGATAATTTGTGATAATTTGTGAGTTTCAACAATATGATTATCATTCTATGGGTTTCATAATTTGTGGAGGAGTGGGAACTTCAGTCAGCAAGAATAAAACATTCCCCGGCGTTTACCAACGCCGGGGTATATCAAGTAACGGTAAGAAATTTTAAAAATTCAAAAGTAAGTCGCCGGCATTTATAAAATGCCGGGGATTTTCAAAACTTTCCCCTTATAAAATGCCGGGGATTTTCAAAACTTTCCCCGGCGTTTCATTGCGCCGGGGAATCTTATAGTTTTCCCAGCAGCGGCAAGGACAGCGTTTGCGGCGGCATTTTGTGAAATGCCATGCAGACATTCCCCGACGTTTCGAAAACGCTGGCCATTATAGAAAAAAGCGCCGAGGATTCTGTTACTGTTTGTAGTGATACTAATGTTAACCATGGCCGAAATTTTTTTGGACAAGTCTGTCGATTGGCATTTGCCAAAATCCTATGACAGAAGTGGCTAAATTGTAATGCCCCCGGCCCGCTCAGCTGCTTATACGCCTGAAGAACTTCATCACGGCCTTACCACATGGCACAGCCTCACCAAAAGAGCTAACTTAGCAGGTACCTTTGGATCATTGGCAATCCTATATAAACCTTATCTATTCTTAATCCTAAACGATATAGGACTAACCTATTTCATGGTGACCTACTTGTCACTTTCAAACACCATATATGTGCATGCATACCTATTACTTTACGTAATACACTCATGAACCCACACACATATGGGCCCATATATATATTAAAGCCAATTTCTAAACTCTTCAAGGCCCATCAAGCCTATTAATAATAAATGCTAAGCCCACATCAATTCTAGGGTATCCATATGGACTTAGCATCTTCGCTAAGCTGGGACCCTTCATCTAATCATAGAGATCAATCACGGAAGCATTCATATCCAATGCCGACTAGCCCGGTCTCAGCCGGAGACACTGACTGGTACACCTACTTCAGTGCCGTCTCACTCGGAATTCACACTGGAGCCATTGAACAGTACCAGTAATTCAATGACGACCAGCCCGGGTTCACTCGGAAGGTGATCGAAGGATCCTTGCTCTGATACCATTTTATAACCCCCTCCCCCCCCCCCCCCCCCGCGAGGCCCACTCAGTTGCTTACACATCTACGCGCCTAAAGAACCTAACTATGGTTCCACCACATGGCACAACCTCACCAAAAGAGCTAGCTTAGTAGGTACTCTTGAATCATAGGCAAACCTATATAAATCACCCATCACTCACCTTCCAAATCAGTATGCGACTTTAACCTCTATCATTCACTTGTCACTTTCAAACACCATATATGTGCTTGCATGCATGCATACCTATTACGTATATTAAAGCCCATTTCTAAACTCTTCAAAGCCCATTAAGCTTATAAATAATAAATGCTAAGCCCACATCAATTCTAGGGATATTACAATCACCCCTCCTTATGGACTTTGATGTGGGCTTAACATTTATTATTAATAGGCTTAATGGGCTTTGAAGAGTTTAAAATGGACTTTAATATATATGGGCCTATGTGTGTGGGGGTGCATGAGCGTGTAACGTAAAGTAACAGGTATGCATGCATGCATGCACATGCATGCATGCATGCACATACATGGTGTTTGAAAGTGACAAGTAGGTGAATGGAGATTAAAGTCTCATTGCGATTTGGAAGATGAGCCATGCATGATTTATATGTTTTCCTATGATCCAAGAGTACCTCCTAAGCTAACTCTTTTGGTGACGTTGTACCCAGTGGTTGTCGTGGGGTCGTGGTTAGGTTCTTTAGACATGTAGGATGCATAAACGCGAGTAGGAGTACAAGCTACTGAGCCGACCCGTGGCATTACAAATGGTATCAGAGCAAAGATCCTGCGACCAAGATCCTTCGATGACCTCCGGAGTGAACCTGGGCTGGTTGTCATTGAATCACTGGTACCGTTCAATGGCTCCGGTGTGAACTTCGATCGAGTCAACACCGAAGTGGGTGTCCCAGTCAGTGCCTTCGGCTGAGACCGGACTAGTCAGCACTGGATATGAATACTTCCACAGTTAATCTATATGATTAGATGAAGGATCCGAGCTTAGCAAGGACACAAAAGTCCATAAGGAGGGGCGATTGTAAAACACCAAGAATTGATGTGGTCTTAGCATTTATTATTAATAGGCTTAATGGGCTTTGGAGAGTTTAGAAATGGGCTTTAATATATATATATGGGCCTTTGTGTGTGTGGGTGCATGAGTGTAATACGTAAAGTAACAGGTATGCATGCATGCATGCATGCACATATATGGTGTTTGAAAGTGACAAAGTCGGTGAATGATATAGGTTAAAAGTCCCATACTGATTTGGAAGGTAAGTGATGAGTGATTTATATAGGTTTGCCCATGATCCAAGAGTATCTACTAAGCTAGCTTTTTTGGTGAGGTTGTGTCATGTGGTTGTGGTGGGGCTGTGGTTAGATTCTTTAGGCATGTAGGACGCATAGATGTGTGTAAGCGTACAAGCTGCTGCCCGGACCAGGGGAGTTACACAGATTATCCTAGATGAGAAAGTCGAAAAGGAAGGGGATGAAGATAGTGGATCTATCATTAACATAATGTTTAACTCTTTGAGATACAGATCAATTCACAATAGCCAAACAGAACACACTCTATATATTAAGTTACTAACCAATAAAATATCTGATTGATTAAAGAAATGCGGGAAATAAATGAGAGAAAACTATAAAGAGAAAGTGTTGACCATAATAGAGCCCTTCACAAGAACATGATGAGTTAATGAGAGAAAACCATAAAGAGAAAGTGTTAGACCGTAGAACCCTTCACAAGAACATGATAAGTTTTGGTGGAAAATACTCACAAAGCCTAGAATGCATCCCTTTTCCTGGGCCACCAGTGGAGAAAGAACCACCTCCACTCATTAGAGTCTGCAAAACAGTAGCACGATTCAAATAACCAAAACATCAACTAAAAAAATAATGAGACAACCATTTAAACATAACACAAACTAATTCAAAGACTAAAACAAGCTTCTTTACTCATTCCAGATAACAAACATCATTGGCATCTAAATTAACAATCCTATACCTGCAGAACAGTTAAAGCTGTTGCATCTTTCTCGTCATGACAGCCTGAGCCTCCTGAAACTTTAAAACCAAAAGCCACGTACGTCATCTACTACGATGACAACAAATCAAATGAGATACATACAGTTAAATTCCAGTGACAAAACGTTAGAGGTATGCACCTTCGCTGAGTAAAGGATCAATATATTACCTCTGAATCAACTTTGTGCCAGAAATCACCACAGAATAAGTTGATTTTGGCTCCTCCAGACAGGGGCCTCTATTTAAGTCATATAACAGAGGCTCGGCAATAGCTAACAAATGTTTTGTGATCCACCCCATATCCAGCCAAGACTCAGCAGTATAATTTTCCTGCAAAATTAATAAAGTAAATATTATTTCGGAGTATCGGTATTTTCCTTTTTTGAGAAACATGACAACAATGTTCGAAAAGTATACATATATCCATACTTACATGATAAAACTTCCCAATAACAGATCCACTGATCATTTCTAGAGCTGCTTCAGGCGTTATTAGTGGATTTCCCAATGCACCAGAAAAGCAAGATTGGTGAAGTGATTCTAGAAGGAACTTTGTGGGTCATTTGTGATTTCCCCAATTTCCCTTTTGATGTTTGGCCAACTAATCAATTAATAAGAAAAAGGAGAAAATATGTAATGGTGTTTTACAAAAATAGAAATATACAGCAATTTAGCACTAACCTGATCTTCCACTTCATTATCCACAAATAGAGGGTTCCTAATACAGTCGATAAGTAACTCTAACTGCATCTGGCACAGTCTTCAGTGTATCATAACTGGAAGTGATCTGGTCATGCAGTGCAGATACACCCACACTGCATCCTATTCTATCCACATCACATATTATCTGCAAATGGGTACGGTTTTTTGTGCTTTCGAAAGCTAATCTTTCTAGAAGATTGGTAGCGCCAGTATATTCTTTTGATTCATATATAGAACCATAGTCAACAAATATCCCTATGCACGGCTGGTCCCTGCCACAAAAGAAATATACAAAATCAATATAAGATAATCTTTATATGAAAATTTATATAAAATGAATAACCACAAAAAGAAAATCCAATTAATAAAGAGAGAGATATGATCCAATGCTAGGAGAGGAGAGAGCCCACTCAAAATCACATGTGAGTTGAATAAGAATAGGTATAGATATTTTAGACAAAGCAAATTCCTTCACTTGCTTTCACTTTCTCTTATATAGACTAAATTCTGAAAACAAATGCATGGAAGATTTTTTTTTCTTTCTTCAATCTTGCTTACTCTTAGAACCCACAGGAATCTTTCTTTCTTTTATATTTAATACACAACTGAGTTTGTGATGAGGACATCAATTCGAGACGATTTGGGCACTTTTGTCAGCGCATGTATCGTCTAGGATAGCTACTCCAATAGCATAGTTATCTTCATTTCAGCATTTTTTATCTGTTTTGAGATTTGAGCCATATATAGTAGTTTTGCAATTTGCACCATTTATTTTCTGCATTAGAATATTTTGAAGATTTGTATTGAGATTTTGTTTTGAGCCTATATATATGCCTTGAGAATAATGAGAAGGTATGCTATTATTGATTAAAAAAAATTACTGTGCTGAGTTATTGCTCCGCATTCTTTTCTTGTGTGTATGATACCATAAGAAATTATTAGGGTTTATTCGAAATCCTAAGAAATTTAGGGTTTGTGAAAAATCCTAGATCTCACCTTCAAGCCCTAATCCCAAAATCTCCAACAAATCGGAAACTCATACTCCAAAACCCCAAGTCTCATCAAACCCTAGCCCCAAATCCCTTCCTACTCCACTTTGTCGTTGTTGCCCTCACCCACCACCGACGACGTCAGCGCCTCCGCAACCTACCTCGCTGCCATCATGCCAACCTGCAATAACTCAGTAATAACTTGCTGCCTTGCTGCCCTGCCGCTCCCTCTTGTTGTCGTGACAACTCGAAGATCCTGTTTTCATCTTTGAAACTTTCCATCGAATCTCGGTAAACTCCTTCCACTTCTCCATTATTTGTCATACTGTTTTATCATCTCTAGAATATTATCTAAATTATCTGTCGTCCACAAATATTGAGTGTGTATACTTTTACTTGCTAATTAGAGTACGAATCGTTATTGACTATTTTACTTACTAAGAACGTCTAGATATAATTATTGATTGTTAGGATTGAAGCTTTAATTGGGCTTGTTAAAATTATTCCATATCTTGAAAATCCATCAAACCATTAGTTTATTTTCTAACTTAATGGGTATTACGTGTTGCTAAACTTAATCTTTTAATATTCTTGAAAATTCTCTACTTAGGGTTAAGTTTACATCAGTTTGAGGCCTTAATTCTTCCAAACTATCAAAAAGCACAATAATCCCTCATTCTTGATATCTAAGTTTCAATTGTTTTTAGATGGTCAAAATCTTTAAAGATGATGCCATTGTAGAGAGAGATTAATCTCGTTTCCTTCTAACCACAGTCCTTTCAACTTTTTGTGGAAAGCCTCTTTGAAAATGAGATTCTTTCAAAAATTTCAAATTTTAAATAGGGATCCTCCCTAAAAAGTAGTGCTCTTGTTAGCACCTTTGATGTTATGATCAACATCATATGCTTAATCAGTCGACTAACCAAAATCTTTTAGGAACAATTGGCACTATGATACCAATTGTTAGGAAATTTGATTTCCTTTTCTACTAAGATTTTGTGGAGCTATGCGATGCAATCAATATAAACCACCAAGCAAATAGAAGATCACACCAAACACACCAAAGCACACAAATTTGTTCTTATTGGGGAGTTCACCTAGATTTGGGGGAGAAGAAACCGAAATGTTATTCAACTAGAGAAGATACAAGAATATTACAATTCTCACCACGACCCTCTCAAGCCTCACCAGAAAATACTAGTTGTTTACAATTGGAGAGCCTCTCAAACTCTTTTCAATGATGTACCGAAAATTCTCCTTGATAGATTTTCCGTCTAGTATGGTTATCAAGTTGGATGAATTTGGTGGTAAATATATCAAGCTGGAAGCTTTTAGATCATCTGTGTTAATCGTCCTCGGTTCAGATAACTCCATATTGAACTCCACTGTATGATCTAGAAGAGTGATACTTTGCTTCATTGAGAAACCCAACAACTTTCTTTTCTGGTACATCGGACCCTATAACGGTGATTCCGAGTAGTCAGTTCTAAGCCGATTCTTCATGCATGTCCACCTTCAAAAGATCAAAGTTGATCTTACCTTCCAACCGCTTGATCTTTGTGATCTGATCTACCATCTTCTTCAAAGAACTCGAACAAACCCATGAACCTGAAGCTCTGATACCAACTGTTCGAAAATTTGATTCTCTTCTACTAGGATCTTGTTGAGTTATGTGATACAATCAATACAAACCACCAAAAAAATAGAAGATCACACCAAACACACCAAAGCACACAAATTGTCCCAATTGGGACTTTCGCCTTAATCCCGGGAAAAAACCAAGATGTTATTCAACTAGAGAAGGTACAAGAATATTACAATTCTCACAACGACCCTCTCCCAAGCCTCACCAGAAAATACTAGTTATTTACAATTGCAGAATCTCTCAAACTCTCTTCAATAAAGTACTCTCTCTCTCTTGGCTCGCAATGGAGGCCAATTACACTAATATATAGAGATTTAGAGAAATCCTAGTTTGATATCTTGATACAATAGTCATTAAATATTTCTAAATAGATAACCCTACGATAAGAGCCGCACGATCTAACCAGAAGAGTAAGTTTGGGCTTCAATCGAATCCCCTAGACCTGAACTTGAAACTGCATCTAGCCGCGCTCGGTCGACCGCACACAATTGCGGTCGACTGTCCCCCTCTCGGGAACTCCAGAAAGGTGGGCGGTCGACTGCACAGCCGACCGCAACCTTCTTTGTTCCTGCTGCTGTGACTGTTCTTGCTTCCACTCCGTCACTTCGACCTTCTTCCCTTTATTGTCTTCGTATCTAACTTAGTGGGCGGTGGGCGGTCGACTGCACAGCCGACCGCAACCTTCTTTGTTCCTGCTGCTGTGACTGTTCTTGCTTCCACTCCGTCACTTCGACCTTCTTCCCTTTATTGTCTTCGTATCTAACTTAGTATGCAAGACATAAACCCAACAAAATCAATATTTGTGGATGACCGAATAGTAAACTAGTAAATCATGAATCATTTATTACACTTCAGCTGACAGATCCATTGATGGAAGTGTGTTTATTTCTCCTTCGCTGTGATGCATCACTAGCATAAAAGGGGCCTGAGTTGATCCTCACAACAAAAGGATTTTGAACTGGAACACATTTACATG